>JAULUF010000015.1:27145000-27767500 GCA_031834385.1 Semotilus atromaculatus | reverse complement strand
AAGACCCTTATTCATCGTCTGGTGTCGTTTAAAGCCCTTTGAAGCTGCACTGAAACTGTCATTTGGACCTTGAACCGTTTGGTACCCAATGAAGTCCATTATATGGAGAAAAATCCAGGAATGTTTTCATCAAAAACCTTCATTTCTTTTCGACTGAAGAAAGAAAGACATGGACATCTTGGATGACATGGGGGTGAGTAAATTATCAGCAAAAGTTTTTTTAAAAGTGAACTAATCCTTTAAAGGTCCCATGACATGGGGTTATTTTATTATTTCATAATGTTTCCTGGGTTGCCCTTATAATGTTAGTATGTTTTAGATCAAAAATAGTCATAATTTAGAAATAAAAGGCATTTTTCCTAGCCTGATTTTAGCCTCTGATGTGAACGCTCTGTTTGAAGGGGCGTGTCTGTGTGTAACCGGCCTCTGCTGTGATTGGCTGACATGCTTGCATATGAAATAGCTATGTATTATATGTGAAACTCTCTCGAATACTTTTACTACAGATATTATACGTTTTTACTATTACAGCTATCGAGATTAACGAATCGTGAGAAGTTTTTTAAAGTATTTGGATCTATTCCCTTCACATAAAATGTTGCCGTGATGAGCATTGAGCAAACAGATGACAGTGTGTTGATCACGAGAATGAAGATCTTATCATTGCAACGCAGTTTCTGCACTCTCTCAAATGCAAACACGATGATGTAAATACAGTAAGAGCTTCGCTGTGCAGTGTAACGCTACGTGCCCATTGATTTCATAACAAGTTTGGCTAGTGTCCAGATAAATTTGCGCTGTGTGGAAAGATTGTTCTTTGATCGCTTTCTGTATATAATTTATTCACAATTTAAATAAGATTATTTCCATCCTACTAAAATAAACGATGTGAAGTTGATATGTTAGTCACTGGCTTGACTTACTGATGCATAAACAGTATTGAACGATTTTGAGAAAAAGATTAACGTTAACTTACCTGTCTGAACTTGAACAATTACACATCAGAAATTGTTGCTTGGTAGCTCGATCATTAGTTGACTTACCTGTCCGAGGTTTGTAGCTGAGCCAAAGAGAGTTGGTATGATTCAGACTTTAGTTTCAGACGTTCAGCAAGCCCAGCTCTGAATTGACCCATGTTGTGGAAACAGTCTGTGAAATGTTTGGCGCAGACATGCAAAACTTTGGTGTGTTGTGTCGGTGCATTTCCAGAGTAAACGAAATTAATCCATTGATCCTTCTGGGGATTGGATGAAGGAAGTAAAAAAATTACTTCGGTGATCATGTGTGCATCCAATTATTGAGCATCTGTTGTGCTCCGCTCGTTCACACGCCATGATATTTCTCTAGGAAAAACTAAAATCGCGCGCGCGCCTTCGTACTTCCTAGCTCGTTTTCTCATGGGCGGGCCAAACTCTTATGGGCGGGCAAAGCAGAGAAAGGGGAGGTAACCTTTCCTCCGTATGACGTCATACGGAGGAGATTCAAGATCAGCCCGTCTGAGCTTTCATTTTATCACAGGCAGAGAAAGATAGCCAAAGCTCGGTTTACACAGATTGAAATTTCTAGACACGAGGGGACCAAATACAGGCTAGGGGAACTAATATTAATGTTAAAAAACCTCAGAAAGTGAAAATTTCATGTCAGGGGACCTTTAACATTCTTTCAGAGTGAATGGATGTCAATGAGTCTATTTTCTCTTATAGGTTCATGACCTCTGTGATAATTTCTGTCATCGCTACATCACCTGTCTAAAGGGCAAGATGCCCACTGATTTGGTGCTGGAGGACCGGGACGGGGGATCCAAATCTGACATGGAAGATTTCTCTGGTTCTTGCACCAATCTGTCAGAACAAGTGAGTCCAGGGTCTTAGTGGTTTCAAAGTGCCTTTCAAACTTTCACACTTTCTCTCTGTTCACTTGGCGGCCTTATTTACTGTTTTGGGCATCCAAGACTACTTGAATGTGAATCCTGAAATCTCAAAAGCTGCTTGTACTGTTATTTACGGTTACTTTTTGGATTGTTCTCCAGATCTTTCCAAGAAATGTCAGTAGACAAAAAACCCTAGACGTGATCTATTATAAGTGATCTGGACGTACAGGTTTTTTGAAAACCCATTGAAAACACGGCAAGGGTTTCACACACAGCCTCGCTTTCATACGTCATGGCGCTTCTCTGAATAAGGTCTATTAAATAACATATTTTAAATTAGCAGCTAAATCTGACATGAATCAATAAACGTTGATTCTTATGAAAATGAGGTGAAAGTGATGTGTAGAATTTGTGCTTTGTACCCATCTAAATGCTCACACATGTACGTACACACACACACACACACACACACACACACACACATACACACACAGACAGCAGTGAGTATAAATGCAGTGACTGCAGCATACTGTCGGCCCAGATCCGGCCCACATCTGGTACATATGGATTCAATGCGTGCCAGATGTGGGCCGGATCTGGGCCGACACTACGCTGCTGTCTGAGTATAAACACAGCAGTTGAGCATATTTATGCTCAAATAGCATTAAAAATAGCCAATGCGCATCTGCAGTTCTGCACGCGTCTCAAAACACTGACTATCGCAAACGGAGCTATTAAGGATCTGATGACTTCATCAGTCAGCGATTGGCTCTTTTATTTAGAAGGCGGGGCTTGTTTCACCAGATAGTTGACTTTCTCCCATTCATACTAAGGCCCAATCCCAAATGGCACACTTCATGTGCACTTTCGGTCTTGTGGACTTACAATGGCTGCCGCGTGCGCGTGTCCGTTAAGTCCGTGAGACCGCAGTGTGTCCCATTTGTCATTTTTAGATCTCAGAAGGGTGCTCGCGAGCGCCCCCTCTGCGGTCGATTTGCGCCCTTGATGCGCACTTTTGCCGAGCCCACGCTGATGCGGACTCCACAGCAGACTTCTTCCCGACATTCAAAGCGGCGTTACGTCGCGAAAGTGCGGACTCAGAGGAAGACCGCGAGTGCTTAGGGTTCCATTTGGGACAGGGCCTAATATGAGTGCAGCGTCTCTTTCTGTATCTAAAGTCTTTGGTTGTTTCCTCTTATTGGCTGTGTGTGTGTTCTGATCTAGAATCAGTCTTGGCTGCGGGACCCAGATGAGTGTGTGTCGACCCCCTCGGGCACCCCGAACGCCTCCTGTGGCCTCACCTCACACAGCGTAGAGAACTGCAGTGATGCCGGTAGCCATTTTACACACAATCAAGTACTGTTTACACTGCATACTGTTCTATTCAAATATTTTGTAAATTGTATAAACTAGATGCAGTAATGAATGTTTCCAGTAGTAGTATGCTACGTTGTTGCATGTTTAATTCAATGACTAGCATCCTGTTATTATCGGTCCAGTCTGATGGGATGTTTCATTGTGGGGTTTCAGGTGATGGACTGGATGGGAGCGTGGCATCGCCCAGCACAGGAGAAGAAGACGAAACGGACAGAGACAGGCGAAACAACAAGAAAAGAGGAATCTTTCCCAAAGTTGCAACGAACATTATGAGAGCATGGCTCTTTCAGCACCTGTCGGTAAGATAGAAAACCAATTTATTTACTGTTAAAACCATACTCGAACACTTTTCTTTGTTCTGTTGAGAGAAAGAAATCAGGTTCGGAATGACAAGAGGAAAACGGGAAGTAAATAAGAGTGAGATCTTTTTTTAATCCATTTTGATGAAAAGTATGGTTACAATGCTACATTTGTACAAGGCTTGAAAGAAATAGTCGCATTTGGTGCTAAAATCAGTGGCAGAAAAACAAAGAACGGAGCTTGAAGAAAGATAAAGACAACAGAGGAAAGCTAGAAAAAGAAGAAGTGAAGAAAAGTTTGGAAAAGGTGTAACAAAAATGTATTGACCATCTCAAGTTAATATCTGTGAAATATGAATTTATGAGCTCTTGATGGTTGATGGTTAATAACATTTGAAATGAGTAAAGCTTTTAAAGATATGGTAATGAGCATATGGTAATTGCCAACTAATGAGGCATCTGTAATTACTAATGGTAGAATATCCAGAAGTTACGAATAATAACAAGGATAAAAATAATTTTGCGGGTAACAAAGGAATCTGACTGAATAAATATATATTTAATCAAGTCCCAAAGTGTCACCAGTAACCATTGTTGAGGAGCATGTTTATATGTAAATGCATTTTATATTTATTTTCAAGTTACATTATTTCATTACTTGTAAAAAGTAACTATTTGTGTTATATTGTTACAAATATATTTGTCAGTATTTAATAATGTGTAAAAAAAAATTAATTTATTGAAAAATTCATTCTAACTAAATAATGGTGCAAATTCAAAAATGAACGCATTACCTTACTTGTTACTTTCAGGAAGTAATCCGAGTGTGTAAATATGAAACCCCCAGCACTGCCTGTGTAACAATGCAGCTGCCTATTTTTGTGCGCTCACAAAGGTCACACCACTAACCTAGGCTTAATTGCATTACAAACCCTTTGTCCTCTCTCAGCACCCATACCCGTCTGAAGAACAGAAGAAACAGCTCTCCCTGGACACGGGTCTGACCATACTGCAGGTCAACAACTGGTCAGTCATAATCAACCTCTCATCTCCTGCTTCATCTGGGCAGATTTACAATCATGAGGAATGTAACTCAAAGTTAAAATGTGTGATTTATATTATATTTACTTTTTTTGTTCTGCATTTTTAGTGTAAATGGATTCACATATTCTAATTGTATTGACATTAAATGTGGTTGTTAAATTGTGGTTCTGTGGTCAGATATTGTTGCATTCATCAAACGATTTGTTCCTGTTGTTCTAATCGCGTGTTTGCTCTTGCTGTCCGCGCTTAGGTTTATAAATGCCAGACGCAGAATAGTCCAGCCAATGATCGACCAATCAAATCGCTCAGGTAAAGTAAAGTTATTCTGCATTTGTGCATGTTTATCTAGGACTTGTTTTACATTCTGGTAAATCAACATTTGTGGCTCTCTGCACTGAATAACACATATTTGTGTGTGTGTGTGTGTGTGTGTGTTAGGCCAGGGTGCCCCGTACAGTCCAGAGGGGGCGGCTCTAGGAGGATATGGGTTGGATGCTCAGACTCATTTAGGTCTTAGGACAGCAGGTGAGAGCATTTCAAAGTTTTTCTTTTGTACTTGGGGGGCAAAAAGTATATTGAGGGTGATGTCTGAAGCAGCAAATACTGTATTCAAAACTCTTAGGCCCTTATTTGAATGATCTAAGCACACGGTTTAAAGAGCATAGCGCAAATGCGCTTAGAGTGTGTCCGAATCCACTTTTGCTAGTTTAACGATGGGAAAAATGGTCGGCGCTCCCGGCATGGTCTAAAAGGGTTGTCCCTATTCTCTTAATGAGTAATGGGTGTGTTTTGGGCATAATGTGCAATAAACCAATCAGAGTCTCATCTCCCATTCCCTTTTAAAAGCCAGTTGCGCTTGCGCCATGATGGATTCGCTATTTACATGGAGGAATTTGCAAGCGGAAAAACTGAACGCGTCTCTAGCGAGGAAACGGATCTGCTCGTGCGCGAGGTTAAAGCATAAGCACACCATCTACAGGACAAAGAGTAGCACGTCGTGGACATGCCTAAAGACGCACATTACTAACACGCTCTTTAAATAACAAAAAAACAATTGCGTCATTGACTTTAGACCAGGTTTCAGTCTATGACCATGGCGCAGTCTACTTCATTTGCCTCAAAAAACGCGCCAACAATATCCCTGAACAAACCTCGTTTTCATTGGCTATTTAAACAACAGGACGTGAAAATGAAAACTGCGTTGGGCTGATACTAGCAAAACACACTTGCACTGGTACTGCATTGCACCGGGTGTATGATAGGGGCCCATAGTTTCCCCCATAGACTGTAAAAAATATGGACAAAGCGTCTGTGACGTCACCCATAGACTTTCTGAAGAACGGTTTTGAGGCCGTTTATGGGGGGTATGGCCGGCGCCATCTTGGAAAATCTATCGATATTTCAATACAAATGTTCAGAAAGGATACAGAGGTGGTATGACGTGTTGTGTCAGATCATGGCCGAGACGTCAAATTTCAGGAATTCCACTCGGTGCAGCCCGTTATCAGCTGTCAATCAAGCTGTCAATCAAAGTTAACCACACCCTTATTTATCATACATTTTATATCTAAGTACGATCTAAACTAACGAGTTAGAAAAAAATTCACCCCCCTCACAGTTGTCAGGCACTCGGAACCTATCGAAAAATACAATAAAAGTCTGTAAAACCTGTAAACCTGTAAAAACATGAACTTATGCTGTGAAAATTGACATTTTAACATGGGGGTCTATGGACATTTGCGCCCTTTTGGGACCGGCCCCTAGCGGATTTTAGATGTATAGCAGTTTTTCGCACTTCCGGGTAGGCTTCATTTCTCAGATTAGAATGTTGCCGCTTGGTTTCCCTTCCTGTGACGAGTTTTCCGTGTTTTCACTGCTATGCGGTAGGGGGCGCTATTACGCATCTTCTGAAAGAGTACTGAATATCCAGATCCAAAAAACAAGCGATAGAAGCATTACTTAAGCACATAAATCAAAACTGCCTAATGTTACTGAATTAAATGTCGACCCAGGATGAGTTATAGGACTGTGAATCTTTGGGGGTGTTGACAGGTTTTTTCGTGATGTACCTGTTCTCAGGATTGACTCTTTCTCTCTTCCTCCACTGTCAGGGCTTCAGGGAATGCCGTCCCTGCCCACAGATTACCCCGGGGCCCTCCTGCCCCAGCCGGGATACCCCCACGCCGGCCCGTCCCTGCACCCCTACCCCGGCCCCCACACTGCCATGCTGCTTCACCCACCCCCCCACAGCCACCCCGCCGAACCCCTCATAGGACAAGGCCTGGACATTCACGCCCACTAACCGAAACCGGGACGCTCTCACCAAAACCTCAGTCCACACATAATGACTCTGAGAATGTCTTAAATGCACTGACCTGGCATCATGTTAATGTATCAAAACTTCCACTCAACGCTCATCTCAAATGCCTGACAGACTTGTTACATTCCTCATCTGCTCTCCTCATGACAACGCTCTGAATGCACTGCACCCAATACATCTAACCACTAGTTTTAATGCACATCGCAGCGTTTGATTGAGTATACCCATGTCTTCCTATGGCCTTAGGGGCGAGTGAGCCGAAATCTCCCTTCATCGAACATTAAGGCCTTCATCGCCTTTCTTGCCTTGCCTCCGAAAACCCTCTCGAGGAGCACAACTGGAAAAACACATGACATACCTCCTCAGTCAGGACCCGAGACAAGCATGAGTCCTGAGATAGTCTTCTGGTCTGAGATGAACTGTTGCACCGAATCCTTATAACCGCTGAACATGCTTAATAAAATCTAAGGGTGAAGCTCATGAAACAAGACCAGGTCTCGTTTCACCCCAAAATCTAAAAGAAAAGATAAAAAAAAACCTATGAAAATTAAGATTTCTTTTTCAAATACTTAAGAATCATTTTGCATCGGGATATTATTTTCAGAACAAATAAACGTATTTCCCCTCCCAATAGTGATTCTTATTAGTTTCTCATTGGTGCAATAACGTTTTTCTGGGAAAAATCAAATATAATTCTTATTTTATTTCTTTTGATTTGGGGGTGAAACTTATGACATGGTGAAGGAAGGAAATATGAGATGGGAGGAAAGTTATTTGTTGATGTTTTTGTGTTCTCTTTCAAAGAAAGTGAATGCAAAGGCATATTTTCTCAAATTTTTTCCATCACATGTCCCGTTAGGGCTTCCGTAATAACAGATTTTGACAAGTTCTTGAGAGGTTTCGTGAGCTTTACCTGTTAGAAGTCAGCCAAGAGTCTTTGTCTTCCTAGCTGAGGGCCGTCACATACATTTCTCTCAGTTCTTCTCCTTACAAGTCAGTCTCACTTTTATACATTATTTAATTAAAAATTGATGTTAATTGTTTTCGTTTGTATTTATCCGTGTCAGAAATACGGCTAAAGTTACAATAATCCGAGTGCCACGTTTTTGGAATATATGGATTGGATAAAGAAGTGAATATGTTCTTCAGTTATTTGAAGTTTATGTGAATGTTTACCTGCTGAGGTCCCGACAGGCACGTTTTTGGTTTGCTCTAAAGGACCTGACTCGCATCATCATCCATATTTCATCCATTTTTATCACACAATACAAATGTATTTCTGACTATATTTTTAGGAGATTTTGTTGGAATGCAAAGGATTTCAATCTTGGAAACCTGAGCTCTTTTTTGTCACTGTCTGCATTAAAACATATGATGTGACTGTTGATGATGTCTTTATGATGATATGGCATAAGCCATTTATATCAATATATCAACAAAACATTCAATTGCTCATTAAACTTTTCAAATTTAAAGTCAATTTAACTCATATTTAATTAGATCCTTTTTAAAAAAAAACAGACATATTTAAAGAGCACAAATCCACACAGAAAAGAGACTTTCTTGAAAAAAAGTATTTATGAATTAATTATACAACCGTTTAATTGTCAGACATAAAATAAAAAAAAAAGACTGAAAAAAGAGGACATTTGAATTTGAGAGAAGCAACATTTTAACTAATTCAATAACATCACTGCTGCTTTTTATTTCTTTTTGCCATTTTGGGGGCAATTTGTATCTTTTGTTTAAACGGGATCAAGGAAATGACATGAATTGCAGACAAAATATAAAAAAATAAATACAAGTTTATACCCGTGGGTTGGCTTTTACTTTCCTTGTCATCTCAAATCTCTGCCGAAGTGTTTCCCAGGCACGGCTGGTTTCCCGGCTCCACGTCGACCCCCACACAAGCCCTGTGTGAGAGATTCAGCCCACAGCAGGGGTCAGAGTTCATATAGGGGTCAACAGGAAGAGGCCTGTCTCTATGACCCCTTAAGGTCACCCCCCAGTCCCTCCAATTTCATTTTTGACCATCAATACATTAGCTTTTCATTTGAATTACATTTTTTAATTTTTCTAATTTTTTATATTTTCCATCAAGTAGACAAAGTAGAAAAATCCTTTGATAAGAAACATTGTCTTTCTTCATCTGTTATTATGCCTAATATTTATTTGAAAGGCTAAAGGCCTGTTCACACCAAGACCGATATAACTATATTAGTGTCCACATCCATCCATCCATCCAACCAACCAACCAACCATCCAACCATCCATCCATCCATCCAACCAACCATCCAACCATCCAACCAACCATCCATCCATCCATCCATCCATCCATCCATCCAACCAACCAACCAACCATCCATCCATCCAACCAACCATCTAACCATCCATCCATCCATCTAACCATCCATCCATCCATCCATCCATCCATCCATCCATCTAACCATCCATCCATCTAACCATCCATTCATCCATCCACAGAGATTACAGAGATAACGCAAACACCAGTTTTTCCATTTTCTCTGAGAAGCAGAGAAGTGGAGATGCTGTAGAGAGGGATAACATGTCTGGGGAGAGGGGCTGTTGCTCTGGTGTTATCGGAGGCTGTAATATGCTGTCCTGGTTTCCCTGGCTGTTCCCTTTCGAGAGGTCTCTCCTATTGCGTAAGTAGCTTAAGCTATGGGAAAACTCCTTTTCTCGAGAATATTGAAGCCTCTTGTGTAAAACGCATTGCAGCTGCACAGCATACACCAGTGAACGAGGGAGCTCGGTCATTGGCTGTGCTGCAGCAACTGCACGAACCTATGACGGGGCGACTCAATGAGTGAGCTTCGCGCCCTATCGCCTCAGAGCCCGCCAAGATGGGCGTGGCCAAGGACTATATATTGGCCACTCCATCATAGGAGTCCTTTAGATTTAGTCTCCTTCAGCGAAGACCTTCTCTTCGCTGGATCCTCCGGAATAAGCCTTCGTCGCCGCCGGCGCCTTCTGCCGCCTTCATCCTGTTTTGCTGAGCCATCCAGCGCGCACTTATATCCTTTACTGCTGTGTTCGCCGCTGCGACAAATTTTTCTGTAAAAGAGCAAATTGAACGGGCGTTGTTGCAAATGCCCTGCCCTCCCCCGAACTGCGGTCTCGTCTCGCCGCCTTCGCCGTGGACGAGCCCGCCGCACCCACGCTCCCGTCACCTTTGTTCGAGCCGCGCAAAAGAAGTGCCGCTTGCAAAGGATGCCTTGAGCGTGCCGAGAACAGTGAAGTCACGCCGGGCCAGTCCCACTCTGTCTCTAGAGGATTGTCCCTCATCAGTCCAGCTCACGCAGGCGGACCAGCGCCCCTCTATGCGAGTGGCAGGTCGGATGACGAGGAGGACAAATATTCAGCGCCCGCGGCTAGCTTTCTTTACGTTACAAGAAAGCTACCCCGCCCTCGCGCCCCATTCACATGCGCTGTCAGCTTTCTTACGTACAGAAAGCGAGCGCGCCCTCGCGCCCTCCCGTTCAAATGGCGGGGCTCGAGTATTCATGAGCGTTGTTGAACATATGAGCCCACGCTGTCCCGCCCCGCGTGACTCACTCTTAAAACATGACGCTCTCTTATCTGCTCACACTACTGAAAAGCTTATGTGTTTTCCCCCTGTGGCGAAATCTAAGGCTTTTGCCAGAGACCCATGTTCAAAACCTGGTTCTGGCGGCAGATATAAATTATAATGCGCTCTTCCATGAGCTCGCGGCCAGCTTCTTAAGCCTCTTCCGTGGCTCAGTGGTGGAATCTGGGACATTCGCGCCAGAGACCCGAAATTCGAATCTCGGCTTCGCTGAAACTTTTCACCAAAGTGAACGAGCTCACGCCGGCCCGCCCCCGCGTGACTCACTCTCTTTGGCTGCGTATGAAGACGTGGTTGGTCAGGCTCAACTTGACCCCGCCTCCCATGTAATCCCAGCCATATATGCTCCTCTGCAAATATGAGCTGTGCCACATTTCACAGTACTCGTCTATCAAATGGCTGGAAATGTCAATGTTGCAGTCAATGGGCCTGTTACAAAGCACGCTCACCTGCAAACAGCAGGTTTTACGGCTGACTCAAACAAAGGTAAAAGTGCTCTTCTCTGCCTGTGTCACTAGTAGGTCACGTGCCCACGTCAGAGTGCACACTCCTACATATTGATACTGTCCAAACAGTGTCTAACTTTTCCCCCAGCTCAGGCTGGATGCACTATAAACGTAGCGCGCGTGCCTACTGCCATGTATGCACCACTACACATAAGCACTGTTCAGACAGTTATAAATGCCTCCCCAGTGCAAGCGGGAAGCTCTATAAAGGCAGCGCGCGTGTCTGCTGTCATGCATGCACCCCTACACATAAGCACTGTTCCCACAGTCGAAAACTCTCTCCCAGCGCAAGCTGGAAGCTTACAAAGGTGACGTGCACGCCTACTACTCTGCCTGTTTTACTAACAGGTCACGTGCCCACGTCAAAGTGCGCACTCCTACATACCATACTGTCCAAACAGTGTCAAACATTTCCCCAGCTCAGGCTGGATGCACTATAAAAGTAGCTTGCGTGCCTACTGCCATGTATGCACCACTACACACAAACACTGTTCACACAGTTATCTGCCTGTGTCACTAGTAGATTACGTGCCCACACCAAAGCGCGCACGCCTACATGCCAATACCGCCCGAACAGTGTCAAACATTTCCCCAGCTCAGGCTGGATGCACTATAAAGGTAGCGCTCGTGCCTACTGCCATGTATGCACCACTACACACAAACAATGTTCACTCAGTTATGAAGAGCTCTCCCCCGGCGCAAGCTGGAAGCTTCATAAGGGTGGCTCCCGTGACTAATACAGTTTAGGCACCCCCACACGAAAGCACTGTCCACACAGTCTCAGCCAATTTTCCAGCCCATGCTGCGAATATTACTACTGTAGAGCGCGTGCCTGCTATGTTACACGCACCCCTACACTCAGAGCTCTGCCCAGCTGCTCAGCACGCGCCCGCGCCTCTGAGAGCTGCAGGCTCAGCGCCCCTGACACAAAGCGATTGGGAGGCCGGGTCCCTACGTCACAGCGGCCCGCCCCCAGCCTGTATTCAGCCCATAACTGTGCATGCAAAAGCTTGGGAAATGATCCCCGATATGCCGAAATGGGTATTGAACATAATAAAACACGGCTACTTACTACAGTTTGCTCGCAGACCGCCCCGCTTTTCAGCTGTGGTCAAAACGAAAGTGAGAAAAGATGTTTCACATGTTCTACGCACCGAAGTGCTCAAACTGATAGAGAAAGGTGCTGTCGAAGCAGTTCCCCCCTCTCGCGAGCGAGGCGGGTTTTTACAGCCGCTATTTTCTCGTCCCGAGAAAGGATGGCGGTCTCCGCCCCATCCTAGATCTCAGACATCTGAACAAAGCTTTACTGATTCGCTCGTTCAGAATGTTAACGACCAAACATATCCTTGCGCAAGTGCGCCCGGGAGATTGGTTTCTCTCAGTGGATCTGAAAGATGCATATTTTCACATCCCCATAGCGCCTCATCACAGGCCATTTCTGAGATTCGCTTTCGAGGGACAGTCATCCCAGTACACAGTACTACCCTTCGGCCTGTCATTGGCTTCCCGTACATTCACAAAATGTATGGATGCAGCACTTTCCCCCCTGAGACAGCGGGGAGTGCGTATCCTGAATTATCTCGATGATTGGCTAGTCCTAGCACAATCAGAGGATCAGTTAGTAATGCACAGATCTTGGATTATAAGCCATCTAGAATGCCTGGGTCTAAGAATCAATTTTGCAAAGAGCATGCTATCGCCCAGCCAGACTATTTCGTTTCTGGGGATAGTGCTAGACCCCCGTCAAACGATTTCAGAGGATGCTCGGTCTCAAGAGCCATGTTCCAACTCACACGTGTCGCTCCGGCCACTTTTTAATCAGAGTGAATCACGGCTGCATAAAAGCCCTGATGCCCTGGAAAGCTTCCGACTGGTACCAGTCTGGTGTGAGCTTGGGTGTGAGTACAAGGAGAAAAATGATCATGACAGATGCATCCAAAATAGGATGGGGGCTCTCTACTAGGGCAGGCCTGTCTCCGGCTTCTGGTCACACCCGGAAAAGCGCCATACAACTGTCTGGAGATGAAAGCAGTCGCTGTGGCACTCAAAGCCCAGCTCCCATACCTGAAAGACGAGCACGTCTTAGTCCAAACGGGCAATATGATGGTGGTGTCTTACATAAATCGCCAGGGTGGCCAGGAATCTCATCTTATGGTCTCAACACAACCTGCGCTCGCTGAAAGCAGCGCTTGTGCCAGGCGTCCTGAATCAGGGTGCGGACGTGCTATCCAGAGACAACCTTCTCCCAGGAGAATGGTCTCTCCACCCTCTGACGGTTCAGTGGATATGGGACACCTTCGGCGAGGCAGAAGTCAGCCTCTTTGCCTCCAAGAAAACGCACACTGCCCTCTCTTTTTCTCTCAGAGCACGGACGCGCTCGCCCAAGATTGGCCGAGGCATCCTCTATATGCTTTTCCACCGGTTAGGCGATGTTAACACAGGTCATCAGTCGGGTCAGAGAGAAAAAATGTGCAGTGCTCTTGACATCCCCGTTCTGGAAAACCCAGACATGGTTTCCAGAGCTGATACAGATGAGATCAACCCCATAACCGATCCCATTGAGAACAGATCTTCTCAGTCAGGCCAACGGGATGATATTTCATCCCCGTCCCGACTTATGGGCCCTCCATGTATGGCCCCTCAACGGGTACCCGGAGAACTCCCGAGAGGAGTACTGAATACCATCACTGAGGCAAGATGCCCTCTACCAGACGCCTCTATGCCCAGAAGTGGAAGGTGTTCTGTAACTGGTGTGATTCTAAGGGCTTAGAGCCACACTCATGCGAGATACCAGCTATACTCGCCTTCTTAGAAGAGCTATTGGACGCGGTTCGCGTCCCCATCCACGCTCAAAGTATATGTTGCAGCCATAACAGCATCACACGATCCTGTGGCTGGACATCCAGTAGGGAAAAACGACCTCATTGTTCGTTTCCTGAGGGGGGCTCGGAGGTTGAACCCCTCTCACCCCCCCTCTCACCCCCCCTCTGTACCCATGTGGTACCTATCCACGGTCCTGGAAGCACTTAAGGGCGCGCCATTCGAGCCACTTCGAACTGCGCACCTTAAACAGCTCTCGCTCAAAACCGCACTCTTGTTGACACTCGCCTCAGTTAAAAGAGTGGGCGACTTGCATGCTCTGTCATCTAGCGCCTCCTGTTTAGAATTTGGACCTAACGACTGCAGAGTTGTCCTTAGGCCAAAGCACGGATATATTCCTAAGGTCCTCTCCACACCTTTCAGAGCGCAGGTTATCTCCCTAGCGACGCTATCGTCATCAACAGATGAAAGTGATGCAAATTTACTCCCACCATTTACTCCAGTATATCTGGAGCGTTCTGCCCTGTTCAGAAGTCAGAACAGCTTTTTGTTTGCTTTGGCGGCCATACTAAAGGTCTCGCCGTCTCAAAGCAAAGACTATCACGCTGGATAGTTGACGCTATAGCGCTGGCTTATGAAGCTAAGGGCCTTCACTGCCCCTTAGGTGTCAGAGCTCACTCCACGAGAGGCATGGCCTCATCATGGGCGTGGTCAAGTGGGATACCCAATGAAGATATTTGTGTGGTGGCAGGCTGGGCCTCACCGTCCACATTTATCAGGTTTTATAACCTACAGGTCCCCTCACTGCATTCCAATGTATTGTCAGCATGAATTCATCTTACATGGGCCCGAGTTTTTTTTCCGATCCTATTTTAATAAGAGAATTTGAGTTCATAGTCTGGTTATACACCCAGGCGTCATCGTCTCCCTTTAAGGCCCGTATGTGACCGGCTCAGGGATTTTTTCATGTTATAGCATGAATACTCATGTATTATCATATTAGAGTGGCCCTTCGGGGCCGCTCATTTCTCCCATCCCGTCTATGGCCCGTCTATGGCTGGCTGTTGGGTGAATGCTTTGCTCTCACGGCTCAGGCACCTGCCTTGGCTATGATAGGGCGAAGTCAGCACGCACGGCGTTTTACATGGGGTTCCCAGTGTAAGCTACTTACGCAACAGGAGACCTCTCGAAAGGGAACGACTCGGTTACTAACATAACCTCGGTTCCCTGAGAGGAGGGAACGAGTATTGCGTAAGCTGCCGTGCTTGTGCTTGGTCAGTCCGCTTCAGTCGATTAAACCTAAAGGACTCCTATGACGGAGCGGCCAATATATAGTCTTTGGCCACGCCCATCTTGGCGGGCTCTGACGCGCTAGGGCGCGAAGCACGCTCATTGGTCAGCGCGTCAAGAGTCGCCCCGTCATAGGTTCGTGCAGTTGCTGCAGCACAGCCAATGACCGAGCTCCCTCGTTCACTGGTGTATGCTGTGCAGCTGCAATGCGTTTTACACAGAAGGCTTCAATATTCTCGAGAAAAGGAGTTTTCCCTTACTTACGCAATAGGAGAGACCTCCTCTCAGGGATCCGAGGTTACGTTAGTAACCAAGTCGTTTTCCAGAAAGTGTGACATGTCAACCCAACGCATTCTCATCCTAGGGCGTCATATTCTGACACTTTGACAAAGCGTCTAAATCCAACGCCCATGGAACCCTTTAGCGTCAATATAGCACGCAGAGAGATGGGTAGGTTTAGGTATGGTGTAGGGTTAGGGTTAGACCGCTAGGAGGCGCCTTCTGACCCATATATATCGGCGTCTCATATTGACGCTAAAGGGTACCATGCGCGTTCGATATAGACGCTTTGGCAAAAGCGTCATTATATTACGCCTTGGGATGAGAACGGGCTGGTCAACCGCATGTCCATTCAGGTGCTGAAGTCCTGTGGTCATTCATACTGTGTCCAGGTGTGTGTGTGCCATTCAGGTTGAGTGGATTGGCACACACTGCAGAAGGATGATTGAGGGAGATGTAGATATTGTCCTTTAGCACTCTTGAACCAAGTTTGTTTGGGTGGTGCCCATCTTGTTGAAACAGTTGCCTCTGACTCCAGAAAAGATTGAAGTTATCAATGAAGTTTATTCTTTTTATATTGCAGGTTTTTTGGAACCATGTATTAAGCCCAAGCAACCGCGAAAACCTGTTTGTTCCTCTTGCTGGGAGTGGTCCACAGTGGTCTTTGAAGTGTTTCAAAAAGTTAATTGAAATCCTTCTTAAGGAGGTCTGACTGCTCTTTATGAATATAATTTTTCCCCACATGAATGATGAGTCGATTTGCAGTCTTATATTTCATCAGAATGTTCTGAAGTTCCCTGTTTACATCAGAAGTTGTTGCTTGTGGAAGGCAGCATGTTGTTGTATCCCTGCTACTAATGTTTCTGATTATGGAGTCACCCACTATCAGAGTCCTGGGCTCGGCTACGCTCTGAGCTGAGAGCCGCTGTCTGCTCGACCTTGAGCGCCAGTTAGCATCAGTGTTAGCTACTGGCTGATTCAGTCTGTGTTCGATCACATTCATCACATTTGGGGATTCCTCATTTACATTCATTAATACTTCAAATCTGTTCTCAAGATGTATAGGCGGTAGTAGGAGACCAGTATTTGCAGTCCTTCTCAGAGCTGTATCTGGGGCAGAGGATGCTACTGCGGCAATATGAGATACTCGTGACAATCTGATGTCTCGAGCGCCTTTGGGTCTCGCTCCCTGTTTGTGCCATCGATTTGTAAGTCGATCGGCTCGTTTCTCTATACTCAGTATGGCCTGTCGAGGAGTACTAGATTCAGGGGACTCACCGGCTGTATGCTGAGGTCCATGATGAAGCTCTGTTGTGTGTTCTGTCTGGTTTGGTGGTCCCACAAGTAATTTTGTTTCAAGAACTACAATCCTTTGTAAAAGTCTATGGCAGTTAATGCAGCAAGTAGATTCCAGAAGAGGCATTTTCTCTTATCCTTTTGAATGTAGGCAGTTGTGTTTTCCCTTCCCCGGTATGTAAGCTTTCAGTGGGAGGCTGGTCGGATAGAAGAATTCAGCTTTTTTGCTGTAATCCAAGCGTTTGAGCACTGTGCTGATTTGCTGAAGATAAAATTAGGTGATAAAAGGAGATAAAATATAAAAATATAAAAGAGATAGAGCAAAGCGCAGAGCAGTAAGCAAGAGCATCCGAACAGTAGAAGAGCAGGAAGTGGAGTCTAAAATATAGGCTAATTTAAGGTAACGGTGATTGTTTTGGCTTTACAGCAGTTCTTGAATAATGTTATTTCCAGCTAAAGTTAGTTTTGATTGATTCACTTCCGGCGAAATGATCATTTATTATTAAATTAGGGGCCGCTAAGACGACGCCGTTCTCTCTAAACAGATTTTAAACACGAACCTGTCATAAATGCTGATGGCGTTCACATGCGGATTAAGAATTGATTCTATAGTTATGTGCATTTGAATATATGTGTGCAGGTTTGTAATTCCCTACAAACCATGCCTAAACAAACTACTTGTCTTGCCTATACATTTGATACAGAATTTTATTTTATTTGATCACTTCGGGTACGCGAACCGAAATTCCCACAACGCTTGATCTGTAGAGTGGGAAAGGGATCCTCCATAGGGAGAGGCTAGTTGGCACTTCAGCACTGCATTGTCATCGGGTCCAGGCGAAGCTCCTTCATCAGATCTGGATACGGCCTGGATCCGGCAGGCTGCGGGAAAACCTCGGGATAAACAAAGACACAAAAATTAGCGTAGATGCCATTCTTCTTATGATGTAACGAGTACATCAGGATTTAAGGGAAGTGTTCCCAGTTCCGGCTGACCTAATCTATGCAGCCTAACATTGAATTATAGAAGTCGATAATGTATTATGTTTATGTTAGGGCAAAGAGATGTGTCTTTAATCGAGCTTTGAACTGACAGAGTGTGTCTGCTTCCCGGACAATGGTAGGAAGACTGTTCCAAAGTTTTGGTGCTAAATAGGGAAAGGATCTACCGCCAGCAGTCGATTTTGATATTCTAGGTATTATTAACTGGCCGGAATTTTGAGATCGCAATAGACGTGAAGGACTATAATGCGTTAAGAGCTCGCTCAAGTACTGCGGAGCTAAACCATTTAGTGCTTTGTAAGTAATCAACAATATTTTAAAATTTATACAATGTTTAATAGGCAGCCAATGCAGTGTTGACAGAACCGGGCTAATATGGTCATATTTCCTGGTTCTAGTAAGAACTCGAGCTGCTGCGTTTTGTACTAGCTGTAGTTTGTTTATTAAGCGTGCAGGGCAACCACCCAGTCGAGCATTACAATAATCTAGTCTTGATGTCATGAATGCATGAACGCATGAATGTTCGCATGTATTGTTTCGCATTTGTCAATGAGAGCATATGACGCAATTTAGATATATTTTTAAGATGGAAATATGCGGTTTTACAGATACTAGAAACGTGACTTTCAAATGAAAGATTGTTATCAAAGAGCACACCCAGGTTCCTAACCGACGACGAAGACTTAACAGAGCAGCCATCAAGTGTAAGACAGTATAAATTTACAGCTGAGAAACATCGGCATAACAGTGAAAACTAATGCCATGTTTCCTAATGATATCTCCTAATGGCAGCATGTACAGAGTGAACAGCAGCGGTCCTAGTACTGCTGAACCATCCATCCATCCATCCATTATTCCATCCATCTATCTATCTATCTGTTTAATCTAATTAAAAGTTCTTGTTTTGAATGTTACCCTTACTAAATGTTAGCTAAATATATTTGTCAATGGCATAAGACCTGATATAATAAACCTATATTTAAAAAAAATAAAATAAACAGATCTGTTTAAAAAAAAAACTGAATAGGCCTATTTCTTGTTTTAGGGATGTTTATGGGAATTGTATGGGAAATCAAGAAAACGATGATTAACAAAATTATATCTTAAATTGTGAGTCAACCCCTACTATATATATATATATATATATATATATATATATATATGTATATACACCACTGGTAATGGCTGATTACTATTGTCATATACTGTGGTATTTATGAAGACGGTGCACAGTCAAGCTGCTCCACTTTATAATTACTGTTACTGTTCACAGCACTATCTCAGCAAAACTGTCGTGAACAAGCTGCTGAAATGATACATTCACATGGGCCCGTGACAAAAGAGAAGTGTAAAAGTGTGTGTGAGACAGAAAGGAAAAATCCAGGCGGTTGTTAATGATTCATCCGTTGGTTTAATGTAGAGAATGATTGGTATGAAAGTGCTGGGGTGCATTTTGCCACTGGCACTTCTCTATTTATCTCCATTAACTGCAGTTTCATTAAAGCTCACACTACAAAGCTGTCAATCAAAGCATCACAAACTCAGAATGTGTTTATTTGAAAGCCAGTTGCTCTTTGTAGCCTTTAAACACCTCAGGCTTCAACCATACAAGAAACGCAAGAAAGGGTCATACTGTATATCCAACTTATGAGTGAAAAGTGCATGATGGTCTTTACCTGCAAAAAGTTAAACTGTTGTTTATTTTGATCACTTCTGGATTTTGCTGCAGATGACATGTTAATTATATCATATGCAACATTTAAATTTAAGACCACATGTCTGAATATATAATGGGGCTTGTTATCTGGGTCCTTATATAGGCCTATGCATTATTCTAAACAAGCAATTTTAAGAATGTAACAGTTAAGTGCTAAGTGTTTGTGTTCACCATTCACAATAAACTGCCAAGTGATATGAACTATATAGGAATGTGAGTTATTACACAGAGGTTTCCGTTTTATTTTTATTTATTTTTTTGCTCTTTCAAGGTGTATGATATAAATGATCACACCTAGGCTGATTATGTGTTGATCAGACAAGTTGTCTGTTCAAGAAACATGAGAATTGATACAATAAGTCAAAATATACGGCAAGTCCATCACAAAAAAAACTGCATTTAAATTACAACCCTGTCCACATAAATAAAAAACAATGACAAATGTATGACCAACACAATAAGAATTCAAAATCTTGGATGTTTTTGGTAACAAATGAATGGAGAAACATGTACAATAGTTCCCCCTAGTGGTCACAATGACCGGTAGAGAATTCATTTTTGGCCTACATACTGGGGCCCTGTCCCAAATGGAACCCTAAGCACTTGCGGTCTTCCTCTGAGTCCGCACTTTCGCGACGTAACGCCGCTTTGAATGTCGGGAAGAAGTCTGCTGTGGAGTCCGCATCAGCGTGGGCTCGGCAAAAGTGCGCATCAAGGGCGCAAATCGACCGCAGAGGGGGCGCTCGCGAGCACCCTTCTGAGATCTAAAAATGACAAATGGGACACACTGCGGTCTCACGGACTTAACGGACACGCGCACGCGGCAGCCATTGTTAGTCCACAAGACCGAAAGTGCACATGAAGTGTGCCATTTGGGATTGGGCCTAAGAGCCTGTTCCTATACCAAAATTGCGGTCTTGGCCACTTGAGAGCGCGTGCACGCGACAGGAAGTAAGTGTGCAAGACTGTCCCGTCTGAAAAATGCCAAAAGTGCAGGTTAAATTAATTAGATATTAATAAAACTTGGTAGTGAAATGTACAATTGTATTGTTGCAGAGTAGCCTATGTGTTGTAAAAGCTTTATATATTGTGTTTGCTACACAGAGACTGAACAGACTCTTATTTTAAAAAGCATTGAAAATCATTATGTGTAAATAAAGCTCTTTCATTTTAACAACACTATCCCAGCTAACAAACTTTTGTTATATAAGAACGTTCTCCAAATATTCAGTGTTGGTTCTGGGAACCTGAAAAATGTCCAGTTTTCTTGACATTAGAGGAACGTGTTTTAAAAGGTATAATGTCCCTCAAATGTTCTTTCAACTTAATTTTGATTTAAAATTCAACATTCTTGGAACGTTGATTTCTAACATTCCAAGAACATAAAAATATCCAGTTTCCTCAATGTTACTAGAATGTTATTTAAAGGTTAGTGTGATGTTCCTGAAACATTCTTTCAATCATCTTTCTAAAGAGTAATAAGAACACAAACTACAACTTTATTCAGACACCTTAAAGGTGATGATACACAGGGCAACTTTTTGAGCAATGTTGCTGGGCAATCTTGGCAAGCGATTGTTGCTTGGCTACTTTCTCATTGAAAATGGTCAATACATTTCTTTCTGGATAATTTAGATCGGTCATAAGCCCTGTGTCTCATCTGGTTGCCCATTGCTCAAAAAGTTGCCCTGTGTATCATCACCTTTAGATGATGTGAAAATAAAAGACATTAACTCTATCAAGATCAAACATTAAACAACTTTAAAACATTAAACAAGATTAAACAACTCCACAAACAGCAATACCAGCTTCACTTATTATTACTAACCAGACTGACTTTATTTCTGTCATGTCTACAGAAGCTCTTATTGAGAATTAACAGAGGTTTAGATGTTGATGTCTTATTGAAAATGTTTCGTTTGAGGTCACCATTATGGAGATCAGTGTTTGTGGAGCTGGGATGTTGTAAGTGTGTCCCATCTGCGAATCAAAAGTTATACGCACACTTACGGTCTTACTTGAGCACTTGGGCCAAATACAGGAAATACATCATGCAATTAGACAAGTGCGAAGACCACAATGGGTATCGGGACAGGCCTTAATTCTGAAAGGGTAGATTGAAAGAATTCAGGAAATGTCTGAATTCAAAGTAATTCAACACAGTCACTCACCAGAGGAATTTCATTCAAGGAAATGAAACTTATCTGGACGATGACGTGTGCTGGTTGTGATATTCCTCTTGTAAAACCCGATTCATGTTGTTTTGCTCCATTTTGAAGACTTTGGTATAAATTAAAGCATTCTGAGAGACTGGAAAACTTCTAACATGGTAATATATATATATATACATAATTTGTTTTGTCATAACATGTTCATAAGTAATTCATTCTGAAAAATGAAATGTATTATTAAAAAATACTCTTGTCTGTTTCCATCGCGGTCTAAAGTACTGTGAAAATTTGGCAAATAGCCCGGTGATATAGGACTGTGCTCTACCTTACAGTTCCCGCTGGATTTCATCGTCTGAATTTAAGCTTAATAAAGCCTGAACCTCGTCATTGATCCATCTGTCTTATTTTTTAAACTCCATTGTTGATTCGAACAGCAAACAACTATTCCTGTACGCACCGCAACAGACTTTCACAAATTGTGGTTGAAATAAAATGAGTCAACCAATCAAAATGCTGCGTAAACTCAACCAATAAGCATGCTCAGCACCCAAGTCCCGCCCCCGAAAGCTCGTGAACTTTGAAAAAGTAAGACTTTTTTCCCCGGAACATCATGTGGATCCTGGATCCACACGAGTCCCACCGCAAAGCCCCTAGTTCCTGGGGAAAGTTCCTGCGGTGGAAACACGGCTTAATAAGTCCAAAGTTAAGTTTGACGCCACGAGCTTATTCATTTAGGATCCTGTGATTTCCAGTCGTCTTTTCTCCATCAGTTCTCTCGGGACAGGTGAGGTCCAGCGTCTCTGGTACCCGTGTTTGTTCTCGACCTGCACTTCCCTCCTCTTCCTTCACAGCCTCTAACTCTTCATCCAAACCCGGGTGTGTTTCCCGCACGCTGTGGGTGACGTTGCTCAGACTGCTGGACTCCATGCTCTCGTTTAAAGAGTTCCCGTCCTCAACCAGCGGCCCGTGCCTCCGGATGGTCCTGCGGTTTCGGCTGTGGCGTGATTGGTTGCCGTGAAGTGTGCGTCTGCGATGCCATTGGCTGAGAGAGTGGTGTGCTTCTGCACTGAGTTGCCGCTTCGCTAGACGAGGCTGGAAGCTGCTGATGTAAAAAAGGGCAGCGTAGAGAGACGTAAGGTAGTACCCACCTGAGAGAAAGATGGAGAAAGAGGAGTGTCATGCGTCAGTGTGTGAATCTTTACCTACTACACCCTTCCTGGGACAAAATACCATTAACGCTCATTCATTTGAGTATTCTTATGCAATAAATGAACCTTTTCAAGCAACAAATACATCACAAAAAATTCATAACATCCTCCTTATCTTTCTAGAAGGTGCAGTCTGGAATTTGGTCCCAATTGTGTTTATGCGAAGAGTCCTGTGAAGAGACTGTCATAGTTTTCTATATAAACATGTAAAGAACACGCCGACTTTTTGGGACTTTAGCTTATTCACTGTATCCCCCAGAGTTAGATAAGTCCATACCCTTTTCATCTCCGTACATTCACAGTAACTCTGTCTGACGCACCCACCACTAGCCTAGCTTAGCACAAAGACTGGAAGTAAATGGCTCCAGCTAGCATACTGCTCCCAATAAGTGACTAAATAACGGCAACATTTTCCTATTTATATGTTGTGATTTGTGTAGTCACAGTGTGTACAAATAACAAGGTCATATGAGACACAGCCATTTTTTAACCGTTTACATACTGGGAACTATATTCTCAGAAGTTGAGGCACTGCTACTTGGGCTTTAAGTTCACGGTTCTCTGATATTGGTTAATTGTCACAAATAAATGGTAAACAAATAAAATATTTAATCTTTTTTAGTAAGTGTTTGATTTTGATTGTTTATATTTTAAATGGTTTATTTTAATCTTACATTTTTATGATTTAAATGATTTAATAGCTTTTTATTAAACTGAACCCCCTGCAGCTCCGTCATGAACCCCAGTCTGGGAAACCATGATGTAATGTAATATTTAATGCCTTTCATTTTGTATGTGATAAACAAGTTAGGTCAAATGTAATAGTCAGATAATATTACCTTAAATGTGTAATGTAATGGATTAAGTTACTAACAATAATTTTGTCATGTAATTTAGAATCAGCAACGACTACAATTTTGTAGCATTTTACCCAGAACTTGTTACAATGAAATCATGTGGATTCTTATCAAAATGACTGATTTCAGTCACAAAAACTCGCTATGTAACCGCACCTTTACAATGAAAGTGAATGTAAACTAAAGTGGTCAGAAAACGACAAAGCCACAATAAGATAGGCAAACAGACGACATCTAAAGGTATGGAAATTGGAAATATAAAAAGTCCAACATATTAAAGGAACAGCATTCTCTATAGTAATGGTCAATGGTATGATTCAGTACATGTGCAATCCATCAATCCAAACAGGAAAAGAAGAATGAAAACAAAGTATAAAGTGCATTCAAGGACACACTTCAGGTTAGTCGTAAATAAAGGGATTGGGATTGCCCTGCCACTGTGATGAATGCGAAAGCCAGTGGATAGATCTCCACAGATGATATAGACCCTCTTGGTTCAGACAAACAGCCATTGATTGAGCCAGAAGCTGACATGTTTTGATTTTTAAAGAGTTACAGTGTTTGCCTTTATCAGGAAACCAACCATAAATCTATTGGTGTGAACACTGTTAATGAGTGTGAATGTGTGTGTATCCCCTACCCTCTCCTTGTAGTTGCATGGGGTCCAGCAGCTCCATCATGTAGTCCGTGTCCACCTGTAGTATAGCTAAATCACTACGCAGCAACACCCACGTCAGGCACGGCAGGAAATCATCCGCCCCGAAAACAGCTCCTGACACAAAACAATCAACATATTCAACTCTTCTACAGCTTAAAGGGGTCATGACATGAGAAACCAAATTTGCCTTGATCTTTTGGTATATAAGAGATCTATGTACTATTAAAACTTCCTGCAAGTTTCATAGCTTAAGACGTCCTCCCCATTATAAACAAAGCATTTATTTAATCAAGCTCTAAATACAGCTCGTTCTGGATCCATGGTTAGAAGTGACGTCACGGTTAGAAGTGACGTACCAGTCGTTTGCATATGACCGCCTCCAGCGCAGGACAATATGGAAGGCCAAAAGGGACAAAACGTGTGAAATTGTCGAGTTAACACGTAATGACGTGTTAACACGCAAATGACGTGTTAACACGTCTATTACTGGACATTAGCACAGCACCCCCTACTGGTTTTAGCACCTATACTCTTGCTCAAAGACACAGAATTTAACGAGATTAGGCTTGTAAATATACGTTTTTAATATAATAAATAGCATACATAAATATTATTATTATTTTATAATTATTAATATTATATATATTTTTAATTCTGAGAATCACTCTGATCATCTATACTACAACATCTATAAGAACTCGCTGTTAACAATCACAGGGGGGTTAAATGACTATATGTAAGTCGAAGATAATTCATTACTCTGAACAACATATCCAACGGCATCCGTATTTTGATTTATTACAGATTTATTTGGCGGGCTGTCGCGCTAATCGCGAAGGAACAAACTCATGACAAACTTAAATAAAGTAAAAAATAACTCTTTTCAACCTACCGTAATATGTTTAACAGTGTTTATTAAAACCGAAAGTAAACTATGTTTTGTGCGATTTGTTTTTCACAGTTACCTTGAAATAAATGTAGGCTAATATATAATTCCCGTCTATGTATTTATGCTACTATATAGCCTACGAAGCGCATCACGGGCGTAGCCAACTGACGTAGGCTCATCGTATCCATTATAAGCGCTCGTTCGCAATCTCATGAATAAATACAATAAAACGAAAGTTGCATCACCACATTAATAGTCATGAGAATGATTACAAACAGTTACGACAGGCAGTGTCAACGTGACACAACACCTTTATTTTATTTGAATTATTCATGATAGAGTGACCCAAGCACTACGCTACGCTTAGCTCATCAGCCATCATAAGCCAACGGCATTGACGGAAGGGTAACTTGGAAACTGAATAGATAGATAACGATCTAGCCAAATCTCCAAATCTATCCAACATTTTGGCATTATAAGGCAGAAGTTGTGTCTCATTTCAATTATTAATAATTCAAGCCACACTTGTTTTAGATTATTCTTATTATATAATCATGTGTGTGTGTGTGTGTGTGTAATGTAATATAATGTGTAAAGTGTAGTGTGTTGTAATATAACTATATATAGGCTATACAATATGCTGTAAATATTATATGTAGGCCTATATTCTGAAAAAACATTGTTTAACGTATTTTCACATCAAAAACTGCTATTTACAAGCTTAATTTAGTTAGGTAGTTAGGTGGTGCTAATGTTCAGTAGGCTAATATACGTGTTAACACGTATATTACGCGTTAACACGTAATTACGTGTTAACACGCAAATGACGTGTTAACGCGTAATTACGTGTTAACACGACAATTTCACACGTTTTGTCCCTTTTGGCCTTCCATAGGACAACTACGCCTCATTTCGCATCATCGCATGCGTTGTCGTGCAGCGAGTGGGTCTGTTTACAAGATACAACATGTTTGAATACGCTGCCGAACGATCCAGACGTCAGGGAAAGCAGTTGGATGCAGTTTATTTGCAGCATATGCAGCCCGCCAAAGCCTTATTTGAACGGTGAGTGATCAGATGAGTGTGACAGGGCATGTTACTGAAAGAACGAGCAGAGAGAGAGAGAGAGAGAGAGAGAGAGCCCCGGCTGCGCGCGCGCCTTCAAACTGTCTTGCTTGCTCGCTCTCTCGCTCTCTCTCTCTCTCTCTCTCTCTCTCTCTCTCTCTCTCTCTCTCTCATATGAATCAAAATCAATTGAGAATTTGTGACACGATGGTAAAAGATTGGAAGACCGAAGTTTCACGTGGTGGAGCATTGTGTAGTCTACATGTGATACAAAATGATTAACGTTAATAATTTATGCATAAGCAGCACTGACGTTAGCCAATCATAACAGTGGGCGTTAACATTGAACTCTTAAAGGGGAAACACGTCCAAAACAGACTGTTTGAATCAGAGGTGAGAAACAGGGTGGGAAAATTTCATAAATCACTACATTTTAAAAGTTTTTTTGTACAAAAAATTATAGTAATACTATAATTGCACCTAAGGGAACATAATAAAACAAAACAAAAAACCATGTCATGACCCCTTTAATGACTCAGGTATTAAAATGTATGAAGTGCCTTGCAGTAGTCATTGCTCCATAGGCATGCAGCGCTGGGTAGAAATTGATTACATGTAGTCTGGATTACGTAATCAGATTCCCAAAATCAAGTACTTGGAATTCGATTATTGGGTTACTCTTTATTTGGATAGTCACTTTAGACGTTCTACTAATTATAAGTAACTTTTCAACTACATGTCAACTAGGCCTAACTCTCATTAGAGTATTAGTATATTTCAGTAGACTGGTAGGTTATGGTTAGGTGTTAGGCTTCGGGTTAGGAGAATAAGTTGACTTGTAGTCGCCAAGTTACTTATAGTCAGTTGAATGTCTGTTGGGGGACCAACAAAATAAAGTGTTAGCAGATATTAAGCTGACAGTCTATTAATACTCTAATGACAGTTAGTTGACATGTAGTTGAAAAGTTACTTATAGTTAGTAGAATGTCTAAAGTGGACTATCGAAATAAAGTGTTACCGATTATTGTTTAGATTATTCTTAGTTTCACCCTCATGGACTTTTAGTTTGTATCCTTCAGTCACATGTAGGCTATTATTTGTTCTCAGTTTCCCTTCACTTGTTTGTAGGTTATTGCCCTCTAGTTTGTTTCTATGGTTACTCATCAGTTCCCTCGTTTATATCACCTGTGTTCATCCAGTCATCCTCGTTTTCATTTAGTATATATATATATATATATATATATATATATATATATATATATAGCACCGACAAATGATCACTAAAATACAGGCATATATATATATACAGTATATATGTCTGTGTTTTAGTGATCATTTGTCGATTCTCTTTAATGCTTTAGTTCAGTTTGGTGTTGTTATCTTTCAGTCAATAAACTCTGTTTACTTTTATCTTCGTCTTTGCATCCTCCCAAAGAGTGACAATTATATTGCATTTTAAAATACTTGTAATCAGATACTTTTTTTATTGATTGAATTTATTTATTGAACAAATGGAATATATTTTCTTTCTCTTTGTATTTTTATATCAATATGGTACAAGATTATCCTATGTGAAAAATTAGTTAGGTCAAAAGTAATCAAAGAATAGTCAAGAATATATGATTTATCTTAAATGTGTAATGTAATGGATTATGTTACCAGCTAAAATTTTTGGCTTTTCATTTGGAGTCAGTAACTGACTAAACACTAAACAAGTAATTTTCCCTAGCATTAACTATTGAATTCTTGGTTTTTCAGCACAGGACACACATGTCTGGAATGGGGATTATATGTGTGGAATGTACGTATTATATGTATTATATGTGTGGAATGTACGTATTATATGTGTGGGATGTACGTATTATATGTATTATATATGTGGAATGTACGTATTATATGTGTGGGATGTACGTATTATATGTATTATATGTGTGGAATGTACGTATTATATGTATTATATGTGTGGAATGTAGAATGTAATACTGTATATGCGTGTGTGGAATGGGGAGTATATAAACTGAGAGGAAGTGGAATGTGGAATGACCATGAGGATCCAGAAAGTTTGCATTGCGTCTCTACAGTAGTTCACTCACCAGGCTTAGCATTAGCATTCATGCTGTGGTAGATATTCTTGCAGACCTTGAGCAGGGTGTTGACTTTTTTACTAGGTGAGTAGGCCTCATGCATTGCGGTCCATCGATGCTGGATCTTGTCCATCATGCTGGAATCAGGCACTCCGGCTCCGGCTGCTCCCTCCAGCTCCTCCAGGCTCCGGTTCTCCAGTGTGCTCTTGTTGGCCTCCAAACGCTGCAGAGTGCCGTCATCCCTGCGAGCCGTCTTCAGATACACGTAAAGGTGAGTGTAAACTGGTTTTAAAGCCACTTTATGCAAGGCAAGCTCCAGCATAGCATCTAAAGGCAGAGAGAAAAACAGATTTGTCAATAAATTTGGTTTTAGTAGAGGCGAATCAATAACAATCAAAACAATATTCTAGCAAACTATAGTACGTGTGACCATAGAAAGCTCTGGAGAATGGATGCATTAAATTGGGTTACATTTTATTTCCGATGGTCCACTTTAAACCTTCTACTAAATATAAGTAACTTTGCAACTACATGTCAACTAACAGTCATGAGATCATTAGTGGACTGTAATAGACCGTTAGGTGCAGATTAGTCCAATAAAGCCCTTGTACTGAGATGCATTTTGGTCGATCGGATCACAAGTTGACGAGGGAGACACATTCCCATTTACACCTGGAGTTTTAATCTGTCTCTTTTGTACACTTTCAACCCCTTCTGTCCTGATTTCTTTGAAGGGAGGGTGTATGGGCCGGTAAATCTATGGTTTTTTTTCAGATCTTTCAATCTAATAGACAAGCTTGCGCAAATCACAGTATGAACACAGGGAGAGCATCAGTGTTTGTTTCTGCTCTGAAAGCCGCAAAACCACGGCGGACGCTGTGGGTGTGTGTTAGAAATCAGGAATGGTGAGAGAACATTGTGATTGGTACTTTTCTCGTCTTCAAACCAAACTTGGGTCTCCATCTGACAAAGTTTAAATCCCATCTGGCTAGCGCCTTTAATGTTTAGTCATTAGGTCAGTGTAGGCGGAGTGTAGATGCTCTTTTGTGGCTGTTCGAACACATTTGACCACATGAGTGTTTACACTACGAAAGCAATCCGGTCGAATGCGTTTCCAACTACTTCTGGAAGTGGTGGAAAGTAGACAAGCTCAAAATGTTTTAGACCCTGTTTACACCTGTATTAAGCGTCGTCCACTTGTGATCCGATAGACCAAAATGCATCTTAATACCAGGTGTAAACAGGGCCTAAGTTGACATGTTACCTATAGTCAGAATGTATGTTGGAGGAGCATCACAATAACGTGATAGCAGATATTAAACAGACAGTCTACTAATAAGAGCTAGTTGATATGTAGTTGCAAAGTTACTTATAGTAGAATGTCTAAATTGGACCATCGGAATGAAGTGTCACTTTCAATTGTAAATCAATTGTATTTGTTGATAAATGAATACAGATATGCCGAAAAGTTATGTGCATAATCATTGTAAAAAGGAACTCGGGTATTATGAGGCAATTTAAAACATATTATTTCTGATTACATAACACGCCTATAACTCGTTATTGTCAAGGTTAGGGGGTGAAGGGATGAAGCGAGGACTCAATATGCAGAAATGTTGGGCTTTTAATGGTAATAAAATAAAACGAAACACAAACGTAAACTACCCCGAGGGGGAAAACCTAGATTTGACAGCTTGACTTGACTAGAAGGAAAACCACACAGAGGGAGCATAGATGAACCCTGCCAGTTATTATCTCCAACACATCCACAGGTCATACCAAGCTCAAAATCAGGAATGTCTCCAAAACTGTCTGTGATGCTTTGTATCTCTGGACAATCAAACAGCGATTCCCTCAGATTAGTGAGAGCCGAGCGCACGTCCTGCAGCATCTCGGTGCAAGTCACCCCGGGAGCGTCTCCGCCCGCGAGAGTCTGCTCCACAAACCCCCGGACCGCCTCTGCGAAAGCCCCAGCCTTGCGCTCGCCCATCTCCTGAACACGCTTGCTCAGTCTGCGCTGAGGAGACACAAGACCCCCGAGAGCCTGACCCACTGCCGAGAGGCGGTTCTTCATCTTATCTGCCAGCTGGAAGCGGGGCGGAGGCAGGGATGGGCTTGAAGCCGGCTCAAACTCCTCCTCCATGCTGCTGACTGACAGCGAGTCCAGCTCTAAGCAGGGCGGGTGAAGCTGAGAGGAAGGCAGTGGTGAATTCAGCCATATCTTGTCCTCTATCCAGGACACGCGGTGTGGCGACTGGGGGAGAGGGCTCTGAATGGAGCCTGTGCTTGCTCTTTTTACGGGGTCTTCCTTGCTGGCGCCACTCGCCCTTCGAAGCACAATTCCACCCGGGGTAGATGGAGAGACTGGTGCCGATGATCCTTTGAGAAGAAACAAAGACGTCAATACGTGACAGCCTCCTGCTAACAGTTATTATAGTTATAAACATTAGCCGAACAAGTAAGGATTACTTGAGCTTGGCACGATTACTAACCGTCCCACAGTGGGAAATGTAACCATACCCGTACTTGCTGGGCACGAAATGGAACGGATACGGTCTGAATCTGAATTTTCGTAGGCATTTTTTCGTGGTCGTCATTCAGTGACTCTGAATTTTCAAAACACCTCTCGAAATGCTTGCAACGGATGAGAAAAACGCAGAAAATCAAACCCGATCCTAATGTGTTTTTGGACGGACGGAAGTTTCAGAGACAGTGTGTAAACGTGATTGACACAACGTGAGGTCGTATTTTTTTTTTTAACATGCACAAATTTCAGACTCAGTGCAAGCATTTTGAGATGTGTTTGACGTCACCGAATGACGAATATGAAAAAACGCATACGAAAATGTCGGTCTTAGTGTGAAAGGACCTTTAAGCAAAAAGAATGGTTTGGCCCGAGAGTGGAAAAGCAGCTTTTGTTTGTCGATTCCCTGAAATCAGTGCTTTAAAGCTGAATCTATTAAAAATCTTTTTCGTTATATGACATTAAGGTGAATTCAAATAAAATTTTTATATGCAAATGAAATATTTTATGAAAAACTTAAAAAGTCTGAAATATATATATGTATAAAAAAAAGAATACAAATGACATCCTTTTTAAACTGAAATAAAACATTTAATTGAAACCTTAAAATATAAGAGATAAAAGCTAATTCAAAATACTATAATACTTGATATATAATCCATTATATAAATAATACTGAAAATTATATAACTGAAAAAAGAAGTCGTCCACCACTACCTTTGTCATGGTCAAAACTGCTAGAGTTCGAGTCCTCGGCTAGTGTAGATGACCTCAGTTTCAGTCCTCTCCCTTCCCATGCTCTTGTGGTACTTAACCGCCTGTCTTGCCTCAAGCCGATTGGACGGTTGACTGGACTGGCTGGAGAGTGAGTCAGCCAATCATCCCCATGCTCTTGAAGGTACAAGGGATTGATGAAGCACAGGGCACCATTGGCGGCTGTAACCTACCAACAAACAGAAATAATTTGAAGATCACGTCTCTATAGAATATAGCCTCAATGTCAATCATTGTGGTCCAAGTAAATCCCAAATTAAAAAGAATAGATCCCCATGGACACATTTGTTGTGTTGGTAAATTTCAACTTGTCCATACACCATTGGTAGATTACTTAGAAACTGCAGTCGGTTACTGATACCAAATGACGTGACAAAAATTGTAATTAGTAACATAATCTATTACATTACACATTTAAGGTAAAATAATCTGTTTACATTTAGATTACTTTTGAACTAATTTGTTTATCACATTGCTTTGAATAGGATAATCTAGGGAATCAAAGAGAAAGAACATATATTTTATTAAGTGCTTTAAATATTACATTACACCAGCGTTTTCCAGACTGAGGTTCGTGAGTTTAATGAAAAGCAATTAATAAAACCATAAAAAAAATAAGAATAAATAAAAACAAAATCAGAAATAAAACACTTACTAAAAAAGATTAAAATATATATTTCATTTGTTTACCTGCTGGGTGAATGAATTTTTAATAATTTACTGTCATTGTGAGAATAACATGTAATGTATAAAAAGTATCTGTAGTCTGATTATAAGTATTTTAAAATACAATATAATCTAATTACAAGAACTTAATTTTTGGAATCTTATTACTTAATCCAGATTACAAGTAATCGGTTACAGCACTGTTCAGTTGCACAGGTTTTCTTCCTTTTAAACACCCGCTAGCATCATAAATTGATGTTTGGACTTTGCACTTAAAATAAGTCTTGGTTTGACAATGATCATGGTTTTGATAATTTTTTTGTCAGTGTCTAAAAGAGACATGTTAAATTTCATGAGAATCAGGAAAGCAGTGTTAGAAATGTGGTTACACTTTTGGTTTCACTTTATTTTAACTTTCCCTTGTAATAACACAAAAAAGGACCAAGTAATATTAATTTATAGCATGTACTTAAGGGTTAGAGCTTAGTTTATGATTAGTCACTTCTAATCATCTTAGAAGTGACCGTCACTTCGGTCGCTAATGCTATCTATGGCTTGGAATTATGCATAATTGACTACAGAAAGTCGATGTTTTTTTATAAAATAAATTCAATACGTAAAACAATCTATAACTTTGTTGGTTTGCTTTATGTTACTGATTACTGATTCCGCCTGTATATCACGTTAAAAGGTCAAGCGATATACAGGCGGAATGCCTGTGACCTATATGAGTATATATTTCTGTTTTGACAGACTCTTATTCCTCGGCTGGGATCATGTAGAGATATTTGAAGCTGCACTGAAACTGCAATTTGGACCTTAAAACCATTGGTCCCCGTTGAAGTCATTAAAAATCCTGGAATGTTTTCCTCAAAAACCTTAATTTCTTTTCGACTAAAGAAAGAAAGACATTAATATCTTGGATGACACGGGGGGATTATTCTGAAGTGATACTATACTACTGAACAAATATAGTGAACTTGAAAACATTAGAGAAGTAAAGCAGAGCTAACTCAGAAGCTCAGTATCACCTGTATAGTGCACAGGACGGTTTCTGGCATTTCTGCTGTGTCTTGTGTTTCTGAAGTCATACTGTGAGCCTGCAGACCTGAGGAGGGACACAGCCAGGTCTCTGAAAGTCAAACACACAAAACCCTTGAAACGGAGAGAGTCTGACTGACATAACAGCAGATTTATAGTGTCGTACATGGAGTGGTGAATGACAGGGCAAGTACTGACTTGGACCAAGCAGAGGAACAAGATGATCTGGTATATTGATAACGGTGTAAACCCACGAGGGAACCAACAAACAGACAGGCAAAACATCCCTGAGAGAAATGTGAGTGGAGCACATGCCAGAGAAGAAGAAGAAGAAAAAAAGAAGGTTACAACAACACATTATGTATACGGTTTAGCACATTTGATAATCTTTGGTGTAAGGGAAACAAGGAGATTATTCATTTTCTTTCAACAACATTAACTGCAACTGTTTGCCCCATAACAGATTTTTAGCATAATTTACTATCTAACACAGCGGTGCAGTATTTCCTGTGATTACACTGCTGTCATTGAGCAAAACAGGTCAATAGTTGCTAGATAATAAAAACTCATCCGCACCTGCTCAGTGTGTAGAAATGCAGCAGCTGAAAGAGATCAGGGAAAGCCAGGTGTGATGTTGTCAGTTGAAGCGCTGTGAAAGAAAAAAAGACTCTGCGCTGTGAGTCATAAAGAGAAACTGGACAAACTAGTCATGAACTTTAAAAGAACACGGATGTGATGAGGAAATAGAAAGGCTGCAGTGTTCATGATGTCAACTAGAACAGCGTGCACAAATGGACAAGAAAGCTTCTCGTGTACTCTATTTGCACATGGTTTCCCACAGTGTACTTCCCTGTTTGTTTGTAACAGGAAATGTAGAAAACCTGCAGGCTTTACAAACCCTGATCATGCCTGACACTTGTTCATCTCTTTTCGTGCAACATAAAAAATGTCACTCTTTCATATCTCAGGAAACTTAGCTATGCTTTGATAGATGTTTCCCTTATAAAATCTATAAAAAAAAATAAACCAAGTGGGGCTGTAGTTGATATACAGTAACAGTATACAGCTATAAAGTGTGGATAGCATAGCTTAGATACGTAATTTAAGAACATGTTGATCGTGACAGTGTTTGAGTTCATGTTGAAATATGACTTTTAATTGACTTTTGACTCAAGACAAGTCTCTTGTATTGTTTTTATCTCAAAATGTTGGAATAAGTCCCGACTTCCAACTATAAAGGAATTCCAGATCTCAAAACAAAATGGCTGCCGTTAGGTGTGCTGGTGTGTTTGTCAAAAAAGCAACAAAGGTAATACTTTATTTGGATAGTCACTTTAGACGTTCTACTAATTATAAGTAACTTTTCAACTACTTGTTAACTAACTCTCATTAGAGTATTACTATATTATAATAGACTGTCAGTAGACTGGTAGGTAATGGTTAGGTGTTAGGGTTCGGGTTCGGGTTAGGAGAATAATTTGACTTGTAGTCGCCAAGTTACTTATAGTCAGTTGAATGTCTGTTGGGGGACCAACAAAATAAAGTGTCAGCAGATATTAAGCTGACAGTCTATTAATACTCTAATGACAGTTAGTTGACATGTAGTTGCAAAGTTACTTATAGTTAGTAGAATGTCTAAAGTGGACTATCGAAATAAAGTGTTACCGCAACAAATTGTGGATGATAAATGATGCTATACTTGAAGGTGTAGAATATCAACAGAAAATATCTGTATCTATGTTTTACCATTAGTAAAACAGTCATTAGTAAAGCTGCCGTTAAAAGCTCTGGTTGTATTGCGCTTCCACTGCGCTTTAGCTTGATCCAGCCTGAACAATTACATTTTCTGTCATGATTCGAGTGTTTAGAAACAACATTTACGAGACAGTTGTTGTCAGATTTCATTGATGATATCAAATATGAAATTGAATCGTAAGCTTGGTGAACAGTTTTGGAGAATTTTCCCCATTGAGTTTCCCCATTCAAAGAGAGATAGGAGCTGCACTTGCACGCCCGAGAGGCGTTTCAAAGATGGCCGCCGAGTGAAATGACTTGTTTTAAACCACTCATGGATGAAAGCTGTTTTCAGTACCTGTTCCAGTGGTTATGATGGGGAATTCTTTGACCGGCTCGCCGTTGTCCGCTACAGACACACACAGAAGCTGGTCTTGAGACAAAGACCCTTGGACCACCAGGAAACTCTGTGTAAAGGTACATTTAAATTATTTCACTGTTATGCGAGTTTAATGAAAGGGTTATATTGAGATCATTGAGGATTGAACATTTTTAGAGAATATTGTATCGTTGCCTTATGAGAATTCATGCGAATGAGTGACACAACCAGCTTTGACATCAAGGAAACACACACTTTGTGGGTAAGCTCTCTCACAAGAGGAAGTCAGTGCGCACAGTGTGGTGCCAAAAAAACACTAAAATAGATGACAGTGAGAGCTACTCGAGTTTATTAGTGTATCGAAACCAATGATGAATATGCTGCTAACAATATTCAGGTTATATGTCATTCAAATTCACTCCCTAAAAAATTAACAACAATAACCCTCTTAGGAATTTGTTGACCACAGGGGAAGTGAAATGAGATCTTTGATCATTTTGACATCACGCACTAATTATACAGAGTAAGAGTGTGCAGGACTATGGGAGTATCTTTGACGGCATTGAAATCGCCTTGGCACAGACTATCAGTGTTAGCCGACACTTCTAAAAAGTTCAACATTGGATTGAAAAACTGGAAGAATTTATTTCTTTCTTCATTATTTGGATCCCTATTAGCTTTCACTGAGCTGTTGCTAATCTTCCTGGGGTTCACGAAGCATTATCATGTAGATCCTGTATTATTTTGAATCATTACATGTTGAATGAAGATTTATACCAGCAAAAGCAATGAACAAAGTAAACTTGCATAATGCTCGATTATTGACCATTCTGAATCAGCGTATTGTAAATAACCACTTGCATAAATTGTAGAATAGATCTTACCTTACAATACCGTAGTCCTTTAAGACATGAGTGCTCTACTCTCTCTCTCTCTTTCTCTCTGCCTCTTCTTATACACTTGCAATCATGCTTTCTGCACTCTTATCTAACTCTACTTCTGCAATTGTCTGCAACATAATGACAGTTTATTCCATTCAAGAACTTATGGTATTGGTTATGCTGGTTATGCTGGTAAACCTTAATAAGATGATTTTTTAAGATAATTGTATCATGGCACATGTATACACAGCCGTAGGTCAATTATTGAATAAACTTTTCACCAATAGTGCGCATAAAACTAAGCTTCCACTAAGTTTTTAGAAAAAGAAATGGCTTTTATTAAACAGGGTCAACGTTCAGCAAAGGGAACAGTGACTTTCCACAATGAAAATAGCATCAGTAATGCATAATATACATATTTCCCTGATACTCAGTGCTCAGCAAGAGGAAATTCCCAGGCTAAAACTAAATGGCTGTTCATTAAACAAACGTAATAGAGTACCATGGTTTCACCAAGTAAATATTTGTTCAACATTTCAATCAACCAATCAGATTTGAGGGACAAGTAATCAGTTAATGTTTTAGGCTTATAACCAGAGTTTGGTGCTTCTACATCGGTGTAATTCACTATCATTTCCCTCTGATTTTAGGGATAACTTATGGGTAAGGTTAGGTTTATGGGTAGGGATAGGGTTATGGGTAGGGTTAGGTTTATGGGTAGGGATAGGGTTATGGGTAGGGTTAGGTTTATGGGTAGGGTTAGGTTTATGGGTAGGGATAGGTTTATGGGTAGGGATAGGGTTATGGGTAGAGATAGGGTTATGACTAAGAAATATGTCTTACTTTGCAAAATTACTGTGATCTGTATTAATAATAAGAGATGAAAAAGAGTTATTAACAATTAAAGTCTAGCTTTTATGGAATTTGAAGTCACACTGAAACTACTTGACTGTTTTTTTTATTGACAACATTAGGGTTTATAGGACCTACTGTTGAAACAGCTGAATGACTGATTTAGCAAGCGTTGCTAAAAGGGAAGTAAAGGCACCCACCCCAGGAGGTCTGCCCCACAGAGCGGCGTGCGCCCCATGACTGTCCCAGGGGCTCTTGGGAGCCCAGGCATCCTGACACAAGCGTAAACCTTGCAATAGACGCAGGCTTTTTGTCTGATTCCCGAAGACCCCGTTGGGTACCGTCCTGGCACCATTTTGTCTATGAGAAATGTAAATATTAATTATACAAAAAAAAAAAAAAAAGAACATTTAAAAAATGCATATTGAACAAAATGGTGATTGTGTCAAAGTTATCTCTCACCTGTTCCCACTGGTTGTGAATTCCTCTTTTGACTCTTTCATCATCATTGCACTGGACCTGTTCAGGAAATCTGCTCCAGCACAAGGTCTTCCATTTTAACTGTTGCTGTAACCCTGTTGATATTTGGAAAGAGAGAAATTATGAAATATTGTTTCTCTCTAACCCCACATCCTTTCATTTCATCCCCACGTCTTTTCATTCACTCTTTGTCATAGTTCCTTGTTAACAGTTGAACGTGTTTTATCAGCAGTGAAATCTAAAGTCTTTGAGACGATTTTTTTTCTCTCCAAATTTAGGGGAGGAGTTTTTTCTTGCAAGAAATGCAACTTGTCCATGTGCTGTGACAAAAAGAGCTTGTTGAAACTATCTTTCAAAAAATGTGGACATACCAGCTCTTTGCCTATTGCTATTTGTCACATTTTAGAATAATAGTAAAGTTGTTAAAACAGTTTTGCAGCACATGCACTTACAGTGTACTCACCCAAGAAAGAATATAATACTACATTGGTTAAGTTTGGGTTTAGGAGTAGGTTCAGGGTTAGTATGTTTAGGTTATTAACAAGTTACTTTAATAAACAGGACTGCACAATAAAGTGAGACATGATTAAAACAACACACATTTTTTTTGTTTTTATGTAGTGATCAACAAACTGTTTAACAACTTACAAATATATCATATTTTAGATTATTCAGTGTAACCAGTAGGCCCGATAAGGCATATCTCTGAGCCCGATAAGGCATATCCCGGGATGTTTTGAACTGTGAAACTGATGCTGAACAATTGTTGCCTGTTTTTTCTTCACTATGTACTTTGATTAATTGATTAAACCCCTTAATTAAAAATGGTTTTGTATTCAACTATTTACACATCTTAAATTTGTCTTCACAACAAACTGGCACAATGTTATACTTTGGATGGATGACGAATGGATAAATGGTTAATTTCGCTCACATATAGGCGTTCTTCCATTTACTTTAGTTTGACAGCTGGGAGATACATTGCTGGGTTTCCTATAACTATAAACAATGAGCACAAATTATTTAGAATTCACTGGGTGAAATTCTTTTTTTCTTTCTGTGAAATAGAAACTTACCATTAAGTACACACACACGCACGCACGCACGCACACACACACGCATACACACACACACACACACACACACACACACACACACACACACACACACACCTATAATAAAAGTATCTTTTCTATATATATATATATATATATATATATATATATATACGTATATATATACATATATACATATATAGTCATTACAAAACAATCATTTAAATGGTTTTGCAGTAAATATTTTTTCCAGGGTTTTAGAAAACATCTTCAATGTCGAGTGTGATTGCTTTTTCCATATACAATTTTTAGTATTTATTCATCCGTAGATTAAGTTTTTGAGAAATTTGTCCAACACTGCTACTTTATTTAATAAGATAATTGTGTTGCAAACTATCATTTTGGTTACACTTTATTTCGATAGTCACTTTAGACGTTCTACTAATTATAAGTAACTTTTCAACTACATGTCAACCAACTCTCATTAGAGTATTAGTATATTATAGTAGACTGTCAGTAGACTGGTAGGTTATGGTTAGGTGTTAGGGTTCGGGTTTGGAGAACAAGTTGACTTGTAGTCGCCAAGTTACTTATAGTCAGTTGAATGTCTGTTGGGGGACCAACAAAATAAAGTGTTAGCAGATATTAAGCTGACAGTCTACTAATACTTTATTGACAGTTAGTTGACATGTAGTTGAAAAGTTACTCATAGTTAGTAGAATGTCTAAAGTGGACTATCGAAATAAAGTGTTACCATAATTTTTTGTCAGCCCTTTCAGCTGTCACCTCCGCTGTCATCAATAAGAACCAATTGTTGGACAGCTGTCTTTTCAGTTTATTCTTAATCCATGTTTAATGTCAATATTTATAATAAATATTTTTCATTGCAGTGTGTATTATTTTATATCTAACACTTTTGACATTTCGGTTTCACTTTATTTTGATGGTCCCTTTAACACATTCTGTTGACTATAAGTAATGTTGCTCCTACATGTCTACTAACTCTCATAAGAGTTTTAGTAGAGTATTAATAGACTGGTAGGGTTAGAGTTAGATTAAGTTGACATGTAGATGCAAAATTACTTGTAGTCAGTAGAGTGTCTGTTGGAGGAGCATCACAATAAAGTATATGCAGGTATTAAGCAGACGGTCTACTAATACTCCAATGAGAGTTAGTTGACATATAGTTGCAAAGTTACTTACAGTCAATAGCACGTTCAAAAGGGACCATCAAAATAAAGTGTTACCGACATTTCTATAGAAAATGGAAAAAGCATGTGATTTCTCCCAAAAGTGTAAGCAACCGTAAATACATAAGTCCTTGGTAGGCTACATACGTAAACTTTTTTTTTTCTTTTTTTTTCATGTCTTAAGAATAAGTTGATAAATATGCATTAAAAGTAACACTCTTGGAATGATGCAAACAAACGTCTTTGCTAAACTCACATGTGCTGTCTTCAAAATGTCCTCCTACATGAAGAAAAGACTGAACATCTCTGAAAGCTGCTCCAAACACCTCCACCCACTGCAAGTTTGCACGTGGAGTAATCGAGACTCCTCATTGCGAATCTTTTCTGTACTTAGTCATGTCACCTACAGTGAGGTTCACTTTTGGTCTGTGACATACATATAAATGTTCAATTTCAGTCACACTAAAGATCAGTATCAGCTTTGATAAGAGTGACAGAACTCTTGATGATGCCCTTTGTGTCTCTCACACCATGAGCTCCACCTACTTTCATGACTGTGGTAGACCTCACTGTGACAAACTTTCAAGTGAAAGTAAGATACATCAGAAAGATTATATCTGAATGAGTGTTACAGTACCAAGTACATCAATTCCATTTTAGTCAAGTCAGCAGTTACATGTCAAAACATAAACCAGTTTCCTTTTATAATAAATGAGCTTAAGAGAAGACAGTTAGCTGTGTTCCTCACTGCATTTCCTCTTACTATAAATCAGACCATATTAACCCACAATAAAATCAAACTCATAGCCAACACTAAAACCAGTTGACTCTAAAAGATTTTTTGGTTTCACTTTCTTTTGATGGTCCCTTTAACACATTCGGTTGTCTATAAATAGCATTGCACCTACACATCTACTAACTCTCATTAGAGTGTTAGTAGAGTATTAGTAGACTGGTAGGGTTAGGGTCAGAATAAGTTGACATGTAGTTGAAAAGTTACTTATAGTAAGTAGAGTGTCTGTTGGAGGAGCATCACAATAAAGAGTGCAGATATTAAGCAGACAGTCAACTAATACTCTAATGAGAGTTAATTGACATGTAGTTGCAAAGTTACTTATAGTTGTAAGGGTGGTTCTCTTTCTAACATTCGTTCGGTATCTCACTATGGGAACGCCTCTGGGCGTGTCCGATCGCGGAAGCACCAATTACACCACGTCTGCCAACAATGGCAGACCAATCGCTGCAGCGATCAGGGAGTCCCGGCTCCCTGTATATAAACGCAGCCACCTGCCGTTTCATCATTCTTGCTCTCTTCCCCGTGGAAGATTTCGGAAGCTGTCCTCAGCAGACTTTGGGAACTATTTGCTTACAGTTTTCAGACGGAGCCGATAGGTAACGTCCCAAACGCAATATTTTCCTTAGGTCGTTGAGTGACTTCGTCACTTAAGAGTACGATAACTAATGTGTCAAGACGAGTTTTCTTGCTCTTAAGTTTTTCTATTCTTTTTCCTAGTTTTTCTGGGCGCTTACCACGCACCAGAAGGATAAGGAAAACTATAGCTCTCTATCGCAGCACAGCTCCGTAGTGATAACTCACCGTACGAAGAGAGTGCAAGTTCCATCATGGCCACCTCGATGGAACCGGAGAGCCCCGGAGGAAAGAGTCGCCCTCCACATCCGTGTGCTTGTGGTATGTGGATTTCTGCTAAGGATGCACACGGCCTCTGCATCTCCTGTCTGGGCGCTAAACACGCGCAGGCAGCACTGTCTGACCCCGAGGGATGCCCGCATTGCGCAGCGTTCTCGACTAAGACCCAAGAAAGAAGGCTCCGCGTGGCAGTCGGTGGAAAAGCGGACCCATTCCTCTCTGCTCAACCCAGAGAGGAACCCATGGATTGTCCTCGGACCACCACCTCATGGGCAGAGATGATGGAGAAGGTGTCACCCGTCCTACCCCCGCTGTTCGACGATCTGTTAGTGGGTGAGGAAGATGACGATGATGAGGTGTTGTCGAACATCCTTGAGGACGAGGACGCAGTTCATTCCGGCCTTCCCGGCCTGTGTGACGGAGATGAAAAAGTTTTGGGACAAGCCTTTTTCACATCGAGTGCCCGTCAAGGGTTTCTCAAGGTTTGATGTTCAGGGAATGGAGGATCTAGGGATAGCGGATCCTCCCCCAGTGGAAACATCGGTTGCAAATCACTTGCACCCGGGCCGCAGGGCGGCGCTCTCTTCAACAGGAGCCTACCACGCTGTCCATCCGTGCTTTGAACGCGACGTCCCTCCTTACAGCCTACCAAGCGGAGCTGTTAGAGGAGATGGGTCGTCAACTGGACTCCCAACCCAGTGCTCTGGGAAGAGATATGTGTCATCGCAGATTTGAACCTGCACACGTCCCGTTTGTGTGGACAGTTCAGAGTCCAATATGTACGGGAATGTGGCCACCGTTCTGCTAGTGTCCCCCAAGAGATCGCCTCCCCCTCCACCTTCGAGGTCTGTTACGGGGGGAAAAGGTCTAAATTCACAAGCAGTTTTTCAAAAATAAAGTTTCCTCTGACGCATCCAGGTCAAGGACAGAGGGTGCAGAATGTGAAAAAAAGAGAAAAATATCACAAAAGAGTAAAACGATTACAAATAAAGACCAATATAACTCCGTCACTGGAGCGGTCTTCCCCCCCTTTGCCGCTAGAGTGTGCTACGGCACCTCTAGTGAGCGAAGACAGGAAGGGCCCACTCGCTGCTCAGACAGTGAACTGGCGCACATGCACTGTTCATCCCTGGGTATAACCACTGTAGAGAGGGGATACAGGCTTCAGTTCGCTGTAAAACCTCCTCTGTTCAACGGAGTGGTGTTTTCAGTGGCCAAAGGGGAAGCAGCTCTGATTTTAGAGGAAGAAATAGCCTCTTTAATGAGAAAGGGAGTTATAAGAGTGCTTCCAATGGAAGAGAGACACAAGGGTTTCTACTCCCATTATTTTGTGATTCCCAAGAGAGGGGGAGGTCTCCGTCCCATTCTGGATTTACGGGTCCTCAACAGACACCTCAGAAAATACAAATTCAAAATGCTGTCTATCAGAACGTTGTGTCAAAATATTCGGCAAGGAGACTGGTTCACCTTGGTGGATCTCATCTATGTGCATTTTCACATAGATATTTTTCCTGCGCACAGGAAAACAGGAGGTTTGCCTATCAGGGCACAGCATACGAGTATACGAGAATACAATTTGGCCTAGCTTTAGCCCCTCGGGTATTCAGCAAGTGTGTAGAAGGAGCCCTGACTACGTTGAGGAGATTAAGGGTCAGGATTTCATCATATCTGGATGATCTGCTGATCTGCGCGCCGTGCCGATGGCAGGTAGAGTGCACACAAACTAGTGACGCATCTGGAGAGATTAGGTTTCAAGATAAACCAAACGAAGAGTTATCTATCTCCGTCTCAGGAAATAGTCTACTTGGGTATCAGGTTGAATTCTGTGATGTTTCGAGCTTTCCTATCAGAGGATTGCATCAAAACTTTTCACAGCTGCCTCTCCCTTTTTCAACGAGGGAGATTAGTCTCGTTCAGAATGTGTCTTCGGCTACTAGGACTGATGGCCTCAACTGTGTCCATGGTTCCCTTAGGTCTGTTACGAATGAGGGATTTCCAGAACTGGACAGCGTCACAGGGCATTCGCCCCGAGAGCCGCCTCAGCTGCAGAGTGCGCGTCTTACCAGAATGCTGAAAGTCTTACCAGAATGGAGAGTCCCTTCTTTTCTCAGGACAGGATGCCCTCTGGGTCCGATCACACTGAGAAAAGTGGTGACAACGGATGCATCTCTCACAGGCTGGGGCGCAGTGCTCGAGGGCAGGACAGTGAGAGGAGTTTGGTCTCCCGCGCTGAGAGAGAAGCACATACATTTTCTAGAGCTACTGACAGTGTTTCTAGCTCTGAGACATTTTGTGCATTTTCTAAAAGATCATCACGTATTGGTCAGGACAGACAATACAACGGTGATAGCCTACATAAATCGGCAGGGAGGAGTGCGTTCTCATACGCTTCACATGGTAGCGAAGAAGTTAATTATGTGGAGCAGTGGGACTTTCCTGTCCTTACGCGCAACGCATGTCCCGGGGATAATGAACAGGGGAGCGGATCTATTGTCCAGAGGGAATCCCCTGTACGGGGAGACTGTGGGTAGCGGAGATTGCGCAACTGCTCTACAACCAGCCTTGGCCGTTACCAGCGCGCAGGGATTTCCTCTCACAAGCACGGGGGGAAATATTCCATCCCTCCCCTCTCTCTGGGCCTGGCCCATGAGAGGTTGAATCTGAGTGCAGCCGGTCTACCTCCAAAAGTTATTGAGACGATTCAGAACGCGAGGGCTGCCTCGACTCGTTCTTTATACAACCTTAAATGGAGAGTTTTTGAGGAATGGTGCGCAGATAAGAACATTGTTCCGTTCTTGTGCTCTGTTTCGGACATGCTGTGTTTTCTTCAAGACCTCCTGGATAAAGGCAGAGCTTTTTCCATGGTTAAGGTGTATCTGTCCGTTATATCGGCATGTCATGTGGGCGTTAATTCGGGTACCATTGGTCAACACAAGTCTGTCGATTCATGAGAGGTGCACGTAGGCTACACCCAGTATCAAAGTCACTGGTCCCGCCTTGAGACTTGTCTGTGGTCCTCTGAAGCCCTGTTCGAGCCCATTGATAGCATTGCCTTAAAGCTGCTCGCTTTTAAGACGGCTCTGTTACTTGCTCTTACAACAGCAAAGAGGGTGAGTGAGCTACAGGCTTTATCAGTTCACCCTTCATGTATGCAGTTTGCGCCAAAAGTGTATGATCACGCAGATACAGTAAGAGCAGTGGACTTGCCAGCTTTTCATCCACCTCCTTTTTCTTCTCCAGAAGAAGAAAGGATACACTGTTTATGTCCGGTTCGCATGCTGTACAAATATGTACAGAGAACCCGCACATTGCGTAAGAGCAAACAGCTATTTGTCTCATGGGCGGACTCTTACAAAGGAAAACCTATCTCCCATCAACGCCTTTCCCACTGGGTGGTAGAGGCTATTGTGTTATGTTACAAGAGCATGAATTTAGAGCCCCCAGTAGAACTAAGAGCGCATTCTACTAGGGGGATGTCTACATCCTGGGCTCTATTTAAGGGGATTTCTATTCAAGAGATTTGCGCGGCGGCCAGCTGGTCCTCTCCGCACACTTTTATCCGTTTTTATAGATTGGATGTTACGGAGCCCTCTCTGGCCCACTCAGTTCTGGGAGTGAGTAGTCAAGGGGTATGATATGGTTTTAATATAGGGGGGGGTGTTTTCCCCAAACTGTTTCACCGTCTGGGACAATTGATTCAGTATAATTTATATCCCCTCTTCTTCAGTCTGCTTCGTCAGCATATCGGCAATACGGGAGTTGTCTATATCCCATAGTGAGATACCGAACGAATGTTAGAAAGAGAACGATAGGTTACTCACGTAACCCCGGTTCTCTGATAACATGAAGTGAGGTATCTCACAACATTGCCCTCCTTGCCTTTTCGCATGGAGAAGAGATAGGCGGAGAATGACGAAATGGCAGGTAGCTGCGCTTATATACAGGGAGCCGGGACTCCCTGATCGCTGCAGCTTTTGGTCTGCCATAGTTGGCAGACGTGGTGTAATTGGTGCTTCCGCGATCGGACACGCCCATAGGCGTTCCCATAGTGAGATACCTCACTTCATGTTATCAGAGAACCGGGGTTACGTGAGTAACCTATCGATTTCCTGCAGGGGTTCAAGCTGCAAGACTGCCGAATGACTAAGAAACGTTATCAGCAAGATGGTAGAAAACTGTAAATTTTTTGTCTATTCCACTCACTGCCACTTATACCAATGATGGAAATAAGCGCAGTTACAATAGCTTAATATGTGGGAGAGCGTTGCTATAGAGAGTGACAATATTGTATTGCAATAGGTAACACTTCAAAGTCAATAGCAAATCAAAACCATTTAGCACGTTATTTATAATTGACAAGGTTTAATGACAAAATATGGTTATGGTTACACTTAAAATTGGGACAATTTATAGACCCCCAAAGTACAAACATCTTGACCTACAGGCCTTGATCACTATCAGCCCCTCTGTGTCTTTGGGAACTCCAAATGGTCCTTGTGGTTGAAAGAAGGGGTGGAACACAATAAAGTCAAATGTCTTGGATTATTTTCAATCCTACATAGTCAACACAATGTTCAAAAGGGACCATCAAAATAAAGTGTTACCGATTTTTTTAAAGGTTTAAACAAATTTATGAGATGCTGTAACATTCTATATCTTCACCAGTCAGACAAACATCTAAAAAATGCAAAACTCCATAAAGACATTTAGCCGTCTATACTAAATCTGGTGTACTAATGATCACAAAGGTTGGTTTTACCAGAGATTACACTGTAACTGTAGCATGCAATATGTACAGTGTGATGAAACAATCTATGAATAATCTATGAGAAAATGATAATAAGAAAATGTTCCTAATTATTTCAATAGTCCACTTTAGACTGTTACACCCACCGCATCTACTCTCTCCCATGACTGCCTCCAGAGAGCTTCATGAGGTTTAGCTCTTTGCTCTCACAAACTGCATTTCCCATAGACCTATGCCCGGACTTTCACCTCCACCTTTTTCCTATTAGTCCTTGACTAATAAACCCCATGTTCTCTCATACTTTGCAAAGTCTTGTTAGCCTAGCCTTGAATTCTGAGTGCTTATATTTCTGTAATTTTTTCCTAAGTTTAACTTGTGCCTATTTATTCAGATTATCCTGCCTGTGAGTTTTGGACTCTGTTTGCCCATTGTTTTCAACTTCTCTTCTGCCTAGTGGTTTGCACTTTGTTTGCCTAGTTGGACTGAACTTGTTTACTGGACTGAGCCTGTTTACTGTACTACGTTTTTGTCGTTATCATTAAACTGAATATGGATTCTATCGACTTCACCTCAGTCTCTACTCAACAGAAGATGTCAACACAATTGGATCCTGCAGCGGTTCAATAGCTACACAAAATTGTTACTGCACAAGTGGAAATGCTGTCAGTCACTGTCAGCAACACTGCAAGCTCACCATGTTGACGGAGGAGCTCGTCAGATCTGTGCAGCTGCAATCCAGCATGAGCACGCGTCCGGGTGAACTGAACACAGCGCACATCGCATCTAGCGCATCTCGACTCTCTCCCTGAGAATTTTGTGTCGAGGCTTTCTCTTGCAATGTAATCTCTTTCTGACCCAACAAACCCTTTACGAGTTCACACTTACATATAATTAGATAGAGTAAAGGTGTATGTGTATTTGGCATGCTGTCCGAGGGGAATTTGGCCTGATCCCAGAGTACTGCCCCATACCAGGATGGGATAGGAATAGTAAGAAGTGAGGAGATGGGGTGGTGGAGGGATGCTGGAAAACAGAGGTAAGTCTGCTATATATATACCTCCTGGTGCTAATTGAGTTGACTGGATGAGCTCCTCCCATGATAATTAGGTTAATTATCTGAATGTGCTTCTCCCGAACTTTGTTAATAAAACATCATATCTTTATCCCACTGAAGAGTCTTGAGTATCCTTTGTAGCATCACTGTTGTCAGGAAGAGCGCTAGACTGTGCCACCAGCATTTGGAATCATGAAAGCAAATTGCGCCGCTCCTATACCCGGTTCATCTCCTGCATTCGGGAAGTGTTCAGTCATTCTGAGGGAAGAAAGAAGTACAGAGTTCAGCCGCTGACTTTGCTTTATCGTTCCACATGCTTGCCGCTCAAATTGTGTAGGTTGATGACACTTTAAAGTTTTGTTTTGTCAAAGAGTTGAATCCTAACCTCCATGCTGAACTGGCCTGTTGTGATGAAGGCAAATAACGTTGCCATTCAGTTGGATGATCTTCTATGTTGGCTGAGGAGCATAAGAGCCCATATGTGCCTTTACTGTGGACAATCAGGACACCTACTGGCTGCCTAACCGATTCGTCCCCTAGGAAGGGGTGACACCTAGGAAGGGTTGTAAGTTTGGATTTTTCTAATCTACCTTTTGAAGGCCAGTTAGAAGTCCCAGTTATATTATATGTTCATGATGAGGCACATTCTATATCCGCCAATTTAGATTCAGGGGCTGGGGGCAATTTCATAGATTTTAGTTTGGTTTGATTCCCTGAATTGCTCTCTTGTTCTTTGTGGTTCCCTTTCAGGAACTCGAGCTGCGTGAAAACACTGTGAGAACGCCCCTTGCGTTGTGCGTCATGAAGCAGGTATGGAATCAGTCCAATGGCGAGACGGAACGTCATAGGCGGGTGACGTCATCGACCAGGAAACTATAAAGCACCCCAAAATCACAGCCGCGACAGCTTCTGTTGTCTTCAGCAAGCGCTCTGTGTGTGAATCTGTCCCAGTGTTTAGTGATTGCTAGGCAGGAGTTTTCACTTAAAAAAAACTAACTATATATATATATATATATATATATATATATATATATATGTGGTGAAGTGGCGCTTTAAACATGACTCCGCCCCATGTATATTTACAGGACCTTATTTAGAGTATATAAAGGACATTAGGTAGGGTACAGGAACCAGTTGCTGGCAGTGTGCACGAATGGGTTCGGGAACATCAAGCCAGGTTACAAGTGGCTTTCGAGAGTGCACAAGAGCGTTTACAACTAGCAGCAGGGAGACGTAAAGCAAGACATGATCAGCGGGTACAGCCGGTACCCTTGGTGGAGGGGCAGTTGGTTTACCTTCGAGAGCAGGGCCACAAGGGTCGCCATAAGATTCAGGACCTGTGGAGCCCGATCGAGTATCAGGTGGTGCGGGCTCCTAAGGAAGGTGGTGGGGTCTATTCCATCGCACCGAGGGGTGACTTGAGTAAGGTAAAGAACGTACACCGTTCATTGCTTAAGGGGCGACTCCCTAGGCGTGTTTTGGCGGCGGCACCTTTAGGGAACAGTTAGAGCCCTTAGTGTTAGAACAAGAAGAGTGTAAGGACTGAGCAGAATGAAGGATCATCCAAATAACTAAATGTATTTCTTCCCATAAACCCTGGGACTTCAACACACACACACATACACAAACTGCTAACACTGGCCGAAGTGTCAGGTTACAAGTTTACGACCCAAAAGAATGTGCATGCAGGATCTCTCTCTCTGTCCACACTACACACACCCATAAGGACTTTGCTGGAATTTCCAGTCAAAAAGACATTTAACAATACATATTTGATATGTTTTATGTGTGTTTGATGGCCTACGTCCGATTGCAAGATCTGGGAATGTTTGTAGTTTAACAGGAACCACAAATGCCTATATTACGTATATTTGAGACGCAAACCTGAATTCTTCTCATTGTTACATGTCATGTTTGAGGTCATTTGAAAACTCTTTGTCTGACGCAGCCAGATATATGTATTGGGTTACCGTAAAAAGTATGATTGCCTGTATAACATCTCTCCTGTTATGTTTAAGAATCTGTGGACAGGTTCTGCCTCTGTCGTAATTTATGTAGATAAAGCTGTCAAACCAAACAAAGACAACTTTCCCGCTCAAGATTTCCTGAACAATGATTGGACAATCCGCTTCAGAGGAGGCGGAAACATCAGGTCTTCAAAAGGACTGGCCCTCTCCTCACCCTTTCTCTTGCCTCTTACCCCCCCGGCGTCAGGATGTGATTTCTTAGTGGTCTCCTCCGGAGATCTTTCATCTTTTTCTTTCTTTGTTTAATTCTAAGTTCTTTTGAGTACCCTACCGAGTTCATTTCCACCGACGAGGAATGAACTTAGCTTGAATTGTTTCTTTGGTAAATTTACCTCAAAGACCTTCAAACATGCGTTCGAAAGTCCGCGCTCTGAACCACCAGGAAACCACATGGACCACCACGCGCAACCGCTCAACGAACGAGCAGGCGCGCGCCCCAAGGACACACACACACGCACGCCTTCTCCTCAGCAAACTAAGAGACAGTGCAAGTATTTTATTTCTCATCCAGATTTATTATGCTGTACGGTTGTTGCCTCAAAAGGGGCGATCTTGTGATTCCTTGTTGTCAGGTCTGAGGTTCCGTTGTCCAGGTGAACTTTGACAAACGGTTGACCCTTACGGATCTCCGTTTCTCTCTCTCTCCCTCTCTCTCTCTCTCTCTCCCTCACTCTCACACTCACTTCGATACGTACATGTTTCCATTGTCTGTCTTTGTCATTATGTTTGTAAATACATGTATTCCTGTAACGTAGTAAATGCATAGGCTAGTTATTTCTTATTAAAATTCATGATACTCATTTGATGGATTGACTGTCTGCTCATACTTCGGGTCACTGAAATGTCTAGATCAAAAGCTACGAGCTTTACAAATTAAAGATACTTTAAAGAGTATTTGTTTATAGGGCGGGAAGGCTAATTCTTGTGGCCACAGAATTAATTTTCCTAAACTCTATAATTTAATCGAGCTAATTAATTTTACCTGTTTGTGAAAAGTGGTCCGTGTAAATAATTGCAATCAACTTGTGGTTAATTACAAGGATTCACATGCATGCAGGTAACAGGAAATATCATCCCTTATCGGGAGATGTATTAACATGTAAGACTGATCTGATACAAACCTGTATGAATAATTATTAATTATGAATTATTAATTATGATATGCAAATTCCCCGTAATCAGATCCACCCCTGAGTCATTACAAGAGGAAGAGGAGGAAGTGGACTTGGTGGGCGTGATACCTGGAGGTCCAGTTGCATTGGGTGGGGAGTTGGGGATAACAGACCGGCCCATGCAAACTGGACTTCAGTCACCAGAGGGCGTTTTCGATTCGGTGTTCTCTTGGTGAATCAGGGATGGTAGCAGCTGGCCCCACACCGGTTTTGGTTCCTTTGGTGGGTAGACAGCCGGAAGGGAGAGAGACTCTGGTACGACGAACAGGACGAGTAACGGCTGTCACCATTCCAATCTTTATCACCTTCCTCGTACCGGGAGGATTGTACCCTCCACTGACTCTACATCTAATTCTGTAGTTGCTATTTTTAGGCCTTGGAATTAAGGTGGGTCGGTTGCCCATCGTCGGGTCGGCGATGCAAAAGCGGGGGGTAGATTGTGGTGAAGTGGCGCTTTAAACATGACTCCGGCCCATGTATATTTACAGGACCTTATTTAGAGTATATAAAGGGCATCCCCAGAGTAGCGGGATATTGCGTCATCATTGTGTCACCTGGGCGTCATGGTTGCCGGTGCTCGACAGCTCTGTGTGTGAGGTACAGTAGGTGTTTGTTTGCCATAGCTATGGTTTGGCGACTAGATTGTGTGTGTTTACTGACTTTTCTGCTCAGCTGGTGTCTGTTCGGAGGTACTGATCGTACTGCTCGAGAGGGTTTCCTCTGCATCACTGCTGTAGTTCCAGTTTAGAATCGATCGCACGTACAACACGGCGTGCTGCGTGTGACTGCTGCTCTTCTGCTTGGTAGGTCCATTGTGTATATTCGAGTGTGGGACTGCGTTTATTTTGCACATGCACATGCATGATGCGTGATTTTCTCTGTGTAGTAAATGATATGAGAGATATCTGCCGGATATTTGAATGGAAGTCCCGCTGATCAGTATGTAAACACACTCATGTCTGTATGTCCACTTTAAAGTAACGTTAAAAGTGTGTTTTTAACTGTTTTTTGTGTATTTTAGGCCGTGAAAGTGGGCGTTTGATCGCAACACTGTTTAGCCTTGATGCTGCTGTTTTGCTTGGGGGGTGTTTTGCTTATGGCCGTTCTGATTACGGCTGTTTTGCTCGAAATCTTAGAATGGGCCGTGGTTGGATCTTCCATCAGGACAATGATCCAAAACAAACATCAAAATCAACACAAAAATGGGTAATTGAGCACAAAATGAAGCTTCTGCCATGACAGTCAGAGTTCCCTGACCTGAACCCTACAGAAAATGAGTGGCTGAACTGAAGAGAAGAAGCACAAACATGGATCTGGGAATCTCAAGGATCTGGAGAGATTCTGTATGGAGGAATGGTCTCTGATCTCAGGTCAGGTGTTCTCCAAACTCATCAGGCATTATAGGAGAAGACTCAGAGCTGGTATCTTGTCAAAAGGAGATTGCAAAAAGCTTTTAATAAAAGGGTACCAATAATTGTGGCCGACGTGTTTTGGACAAAAACATTTATTTCATAATGTGATTTCCCTCCCACGTTCAATTCTTTTAATTCAATGAAAGGTTAGATTTTCTGCAATTTTTTGAATGAAAGATCAAAAGGATAAACGATGCAGATTTATTTTTTACAGCCAGTTTTTATCATATTTACCAGGGGTACCGTTAATTCTGAGCACGACTGTATATATATATTCACATATCTAAATGGCGAGCGAGCAGCAATACAGAAAGTGTGTTCCCGCTGTACTCGTTATCTCATGGGTGAGGATTCACACGATCTGTGTATTGTTTGTTTGGGAGCACAGCATGCCTGGTCAGCTCTCGAGGGGGCTGATCGTGAGCATTGCGAGCGTTTTCCAATAAGAACGCTCTGCTCCCGCCGATCCCTCTTTGAGGAGAGTGGTTCGGCTCGCACTCCCCGCGGCTCGGGTCCCGCGTCTGTCGAGGCAGATCGGCGGCGCGTGTCGTGGGGATTGCGGATGAATCTGACAGCGGGGTTTGAGACGGGCCTCGCCCTATCTCAGCCTTTAACTGTTAGATTCAGTGCCTCAGTTCAGGGTTGGAAGCACGCTCTGCAGTTTCTTCTTCCCAGGCTGTGGCATTAATATTGCAACTATCCAGTTCTATGGAGCTGGATGTTGTTGGTATTAAATAATAATAACAATAAATAATAAATAAATTATCATTATATAAAATAAGGGGATAATGAGGACTCTCCACCTCATTTCCCTGAACAGAAATAAATGAGGAGCTTATAGAGGTGCTTACTCATGCTGTAGAAAAATTAAGCATTGAGTGGTCAGCAGTTTGGCGGGAGTTTACATATAAAAATATTGTATAAACTATTTTTGCCTTTCCAAGTGCAACCTCCACGACGGTGCCTGCCGTTTCCCGGACCTCCACACCGAGGTGTTGAAGTCCTAGAGAAAAACTATTTCATACTGTATTTTTTAGTCCTCAGACCTTCACGAAAAATATTTCAATATTGCTGGGGCTTTAATTCACGGTTATGGGGCGATGCCTAGGCTTAAGAGACACTTGCAGCCATCTCTCTGCTGTGATGACATCGTCTTTTAGGGCACCGGCATTTAAAAACAGGGACTGCTGGGCGGGTCAGTCCTGGCTGTCGATAAGCTCCTCGCATGGGCGCAACAAAAGCAGAGCGTCGCGTCTCGTGTTCCCCCTGCAAACAATGGGACCAGACGTGACACGGGTTCCTCCTCCCAGCAAGGAGTCAGGTTTTTACAGCCGATGTTTCATTGTTCCAAAGAAGGATGGGGGGGTGCGTCCAATCTTAGACCTGCGCCCGTTTAATCGCTCAGTAGTGAAGCTCGATTTCTAGATGCTCTCTCTCAAGCAGAGTGTGTCACAAATCAGATCCGAGGACTGATTTGTCACGATAGATCTAAAGGACGTGTTTTTCCACATTTCCATCCTTCTGCAACATAGGAAGTTCCTGAGGTTCGCTTCCGGGGCCGAAGCATACCAATATCGTGTTCTTCCGTTCGGTCTAGCTTCACGAGTGAAACTGGACCAGTTGCTCACTGTAAAACGGTTTCAGAGACTGTTGGTTCTGATGGCAGCAGCGTCCAACGTAACACCTTGCGGCCTGCTGTACATGAGACCATTACAGTGATGGCTCAGAACCAAGCACGATCAAAGTTACGCAGCGTTGCCTACGTGCTCTGGTCATGTGGAGGGATCCTTGGTTTCTGTCCCAGGGACCTGTGCTGGGTGCTCTTTGTCGTCGTGTAACGCTAACGACAGATGCTTCCCTCACAGGCTGGGGGGCGATCATGAGTGGTCATCCAGCCTAGGGTCTGTGGCAGGACCATCATTGGTTATGGCGTATAAATTGTCTAGAGATGTTGGCTGTGTTTCAGGCTCTTTATCTCCCGGGGTATTTAAATCAGGGAGCGGACATCCTGTCGAGGCAGGGGCCGAGGCCCGGGGAATGGAGACTCCACCCCAAGGTGGTGGAGCTCCTTTGGAAACAGTTCGGTTGTGCCGAGGTAGACCTGTTTGCTTCCAGGGAGACATCACACTGTCCACTGTGGTTCTCTCTCAGTCATCCAGCCCCGCTGGGGTTGGACGCTATGGTACAGCCGTGGGCGAGGTCACGTCTCTACGCCTTTCCCCCGATTGCTCTGCTCCCAGGGGTTCTGGAGAGGGTTCGCCGAGATGGGGTCAGTCTACTGTTAGTAGCCCCGTACTGGCCGGCCCGAGTATGGTTTGCGGACCTAATGTCTCTCCTCGATGGCTCTCCTCTGGAGATTCCGATCAGGAGGGACCCTCTCTCTCAGGCGAGTGGGTCGATCCTTCACCCCCGCCCAGAACTGTGGAAACTATGGGCTTGGCCTCTGAGGGGGCCCAGCTTGTAGGTGCTGGTCTCTCAACCGAAGGTTGTTGAGACCATCCTTCACTCCAGAGCTCCGTCCACGAGGAAGTTATATGCCTTCAAGTGGAGAACACCAGCTGGACCCAGTTAATTTCCCAGTGGGGGCAGTGCTGGAGTTCCTGCAGGAGCGTTTCTCCTCAGGGCTATCCCCCTCCACACTAAAGATGTACGTGGCGGCACTTGCTGCTTACCATGTCCCTTTCAGTGGAGTATCTCCGGGGAGACACCCACTTATAACACGATTTCTTCGTGGTACTTTGAGGCTGAAGCCTGTAGCCTGCACGAGGGTGCCGACATGGGATTTGGCCATTGGTCTAGTAGGTCTCTCCCTAGCTCCTTTCGAGCCTATTGAGGAAGTTCCTGACAAGTTTGTCACTTTGAAAACTATATTTCTCCTCGCTATCTCGTCTCTCAAAGAATTGGAGACATTCAGGCTCTTTCGGTTCTCCCTCATGCTTGGAATTTTCGCCTGGGATGGTGAAGGCTTTTCTCCACCCTAGGCCAGGTTATGTCCCTAAGGTTCCTACCAATGTGGCCAGACCTATAGTTCTGCAGGCCTTCTGTCCTCCTCCGTTTACGCCATCGGATCAGGAAAAACTCAATCTGCTCTGCTCTGTTAGGGCTTGAGACGCTTATGTCCACAGACCTGCCCTGTGGAGGGAATCGGAACAGTTGTTTGTTTGTTTTTGGACCACCTAAGTAGGTGTCTCCAGTGTCTAAGCAGAGGATGAGCAAATGGGTGGTCGAGGCCATCTCACTTGCCTATGAGTCGACTGGTCAGCCTTCACCTTTGGCTGTTCGGGCTCATTCCACTAGGAGCATGGCGGCTTCTAAGCCTTATTATCAGGAGTTTCTCTCCATGATGTCTGTGATGCGGCAGGCTGGTCCTCTCCGCATACATTTGTCCGGTTTTATGACCTTGATCTCAGCTCCACTCCTGGGGCGCAGGTGCTTTTGGCTGAATGTGCTTCCTAATTCACACAGTCGGTCACTTGCTCTTATGGCGACGTGGGTATTAGCGTTCCCACAGCGTTTTTACGCAGCTCGAGTTCCTGATAGGGAACGTCTCGGTTACATATGTAACCCTAGTTCCCTGAAGGAACGAGACGCTGCTTGTCGTTGCCATACTCCCGGCATTCCCGCGAGCGACTTGCTTCAGATTTTTCAGAAGCTGTCGCGGCTGTGATTTTGGGGTGCTTTATAGTTTCCTGGTCGATGACGTCACCCACCTATGACGTTCTGTCTCGCCATTGGACTGATTCCCTACCTGCTTCATGACGCACAACACAAGGGGCGTTCCCACAGCGTTTTCACGCAGTGTCTCATTCCTTCAGGGAACTATGGTTACATACGTAACCGAGACGTTTTCTACAGCGCTAGAGGGCCGCCCGTTGGGCACGGGCAAGATTCAACACATCACTCCACCCATTTGTCTGCAAGTGGGCCTTCATTTTGAGAAGAACTCAACACACCTTGCCTAAACACACCTGCCTGGAAGTTTCTATTATGCCTTGTATGACCTTGATTAGCTGATTCAGCTGTGTTTAATTGAGGTTGGTGCTAAACTTTTGCATTTACTTGGGTTCAAAACTTTTTTAGATTAGTTTTAGTTCAGTGGCCGCTCCACTGAACACTTTTCCTCTCTGCTTTGAGGCAAGTATAAGAAATTGTCTTGAAGTTTACATTTTTCAAGTATCTCAAACTATGTTTTACTACGTTTTATCAGCAGACCTATTTTTCACCATCCTCACCTAACAGTGCCGGATCCACACTCTCCCAACATCATGGTTCACCCACACTGTCCTCCAGTGCAGCTCTCTCATGGAAGATGTCGGAGGTACCCATCACTTTGCACCAGAGAATTCTCCAAGGGGTTCACTTCAACCAGCTCTTGCCATCCAGGAATCCAATCTACCAGGAGGATAGTTCAGAACCAGTTTCCCCTTACCACTGATGACACATATGTTAGGAATTGCCATGAATGTGCCACATCAAAATATTCCAGACAACTTCCCTCTAAACTCCTTCATCCTCTGCCAACTCAATGTCATTCTTGGTCTAATATTGCAGTGGATTTCATCATGGACCAAAACTCTCCTGCAGTTCTCCTCCGGCCAATGACCGAACTGTGTATTATTATTATTCAGGCAGCATTAGAGGTCAGAAGTCAGCTTGGATCAGAACATTATATTATGCAGTTCATCTGGTTGAAGATCAGAGTCATCACACGCGTATGGAGACGGGTTTGTTAAGGATCAGTGCCGATGGCTGCCGTGTCGATGAGGCCTTCACATGGGAGAGTCTAGTTGACACGCTGCTGACACTTCAGGGATGCGTTGTGGTCGTGTATAGGCGCAAGGACACCATCTGATCTGGATACGGCCCGGGTCTGGCTGAGTACAGTAAACCTCTGAATACTCAGCCTGTCGACTCATCCCCTTTCCCCAATTATGACCGTTCCAGTTCATCTTCCACTTCTATGGGCTAAGGTCTGGGAAAATTCCTCCATTCTTAATGGCAGCTGTGCCAGACGTACTGGAGTTGCTTCCTTCCTTGGGCGAAACACACTCAGTTCACTCAGTTCACACTCTGTTCAAACCTGCTACTGGGACCCATCCCTTCAAATGCATCCTGGGCTTTCAACCTCCACTATACCCATGGTCCGGAGAACCATCAGATGTCCCTGCAGTTGACGATTGGATGCTACGCGGTGAAACCATGTGGACCCAAGCCCACGTCTATTTGAAACACGCATCTGTTGACAGGGGGAGCGAGGTCCCAGTGTCGACCAGGCCCCAAATACTCTCCGGATCAGTGGGTGGGTCTTCGACCAGAGTACTCCATCTGCAGCTTCCTTGCAAGAAAGTCCCAGGTATGTTGATCCTTTCAAAATCATCCGTCAAATTGATCCTGTATCTTTCAAGTTACAACGCCCTATCTCACCCAGTTTTCATGTTTCTCTGCTTAAACCAATGAGAAAGGAGGGCTCACAAGACTCACACAACAAATGTACATGTACTTGCAAAGTTACTTCTAGTCAGGAGACCATCAAAATAAAGTGTTAGATATTAATTAGACAGTCTACTAATACTCTAATGACTGATTGTTGACATGTAGTTGTAAAGTTACTTATGGAATGTCTAAAGTGGACCATCAAAATACAGTGTTACCTTATTAAGCAATAAATAAGGAGGGGTCGTTCATGAATATATTAATACAACATTAAGAACAAAACAGTGTTCCTAATTATTAAACTGTGTGGAATGAGAGGTAATGCTATTTTGAATATATTATTGCTTATTGCTAACAAACTTACTACACAATAAAATTAAGGACACAATTTTTCATCAAAACATCAAGTAATCAAATTACTAAGGTGTCATCCGCTAAAAGATTTGGACCAGACACATAAAATCAGGTTAGTAGTTGGCCTGTGGGTGTTATGTAGTTTTAATGCCTTTTGACAACATATCACCACATGCATACATACAAAATGGGTTCTTGTTTCCTAATAAGGTTGCCTAGGGCTCAATCAGATATAATAATGTTGTAAAACACTACTGGGCCAACTTCCTCTTACACAACTGAAGCATAAGGTGGAAATCATTCCAAACCAAAGATAAGCATCAGAAGAAAAAAAACCCAGCCAAATGTATTAGAATAGTTTATATACTGCAGATATTAATAATTCATTAAAATAAACATTAATTAACCCTTTTAAAAATATAACATTATGGTCTACTAAAATCTACAAATGATTGCACAAAAAAGAAAAGTCTTATTGACAAGGTATACCCTCATTAAAATGATGGTGAATATCATGAAACCTGTTAAGAATTTACCTCAGACTTAACGCAAATGCATTTCATAACGCAAAGAAATGTAAATGTCATTATAGTAGTGCCAAAAACATATTGCATTTAAATGGTAAAGAATGTATACAGCATGCTATCATTTGTTGTACATTTCTATAAATTCTATTTAATTTAAGTTAATTTTAGTTAATAATTAAAAACAATGGGATTAAAGTAACACTCATTGCTTAAATGGAAATAATGTCACAGTGCAAAAAAATCTCCACGGCCCTTAAAATACGCTTCATTTTCTTTATGTAGAATAAATTTTAAAAGAAATTGTGTGGAGTTAAATGTGACCTCAAACATGTTTTCATGTGTTTCACCCATAAATAACTTTTCAAGCCATCAAACAGCCAAGTTAGCCTACGAGTCTCATTTGACACAACATGCCACATCCCTGCTGCTTGTTCTTATCAGCTTTAAAAAATTACATTTAAAGCATTGTGTTTTTTTAATAATTGTGTTTCACAAACTCTTTTTGTCAGAGCAGTCTCTTGGCCAAAGCAGAACACCACGCTTCTGCTAAAGTGTTTGCTGTCTATCGGTCTCACTGTTCCTGTCTGAGCTCTATGTGGTTCTGTACGATTTCTATAGCATCTGTATTGCTATTACAGACAAAACAGCTCAGAGAAACAGAAAAACATGATGGACAGTAGATCGAGAAGGCCAGAGTGAATTGAGGAGATCTATCAGGGCTGCCATGTAAACCCTCTGCATGCTCTGATTGGTTATTCTGTCTTGTCAGCCTTCCCAGGCTCCGCCCCACTGCTTCTGGAGCTCTGATTGGCTTCCTTGTCTTTCTTTTTATCATCTTTGCTGTCAATCAAAGCATGTTCACGCTTCACCATCTCTTCCAGCTCTGCCTGAAACCAAAAAGGTTGACATCTCATGCAACAAACAGTTTAAGAAGGGACAAATTTTACTGATTTAAATTAAATGTCAGATCTGCATGTGAATATTTACTGTATTTACCTTCCAGCCCAGCAGTTCGGCAAGAGCCATGCAGCCGTCATCACAGGTGCTCAGGTGAGCCACATCTCTGTGAACGATCAATAAAGTCAATCTTCGCAAACCCCTCTTATACATGTACGTGTCTAAATGCTTATTCACACCACCTAAATTTTTTAAGTTTTGAAATACTTAAGACATTTATTATTCAATAGTGGGGTATAATGGTGTACTTTATTTACGAGTTGAAGGGGGAAATCTGGAATCTACTGCTGCTTAAATGTATATCTAATGAGTGATTATAATCAAGGAATTAATCAATATTTTGATTGAGTTTAATGACATCTCTAGGCTTATAATATTTTCCTTTGTTATAGAAGTTACCAGTGTGATTACTGAAATGTTCTTTTCATGTATTCTCTAATGTCTTTATTTGATATCTGAATGCACATCCAGAAATGAATTAACGACTTCTTTAACAATACATCCATCTGCTTATCTAGGGTACCCTGACAACCATGGTCATTGAAGTCTATAGTTTAAGGGACCATTTCTCAGTTAAAGCTTTACTTTACGGTGTTATTTTAAAGTGCCCTCTCTTTGAGAGAAAGAACACATTATCTTGATGTTTTGAGAGGACTCTCCTGTTTATAGTTAGAGCCTGGTCAAATCCAAGCTTGAAGAAACTGTGTGTCGGGGTGTGTGTTCTTGGTTACAGGTTAAGGAACCACTGGCATTATTGGAGATTGACTGACTTGTTCTGGACATGTTGGCGCCCAGAAAGACGTGCCTAACTTCAGGGTCCGAGTGTCAGCCACATAATCGATGGAGATATGATTCAGTCTATCTATATACACTCACCTAAAGGATTATTAGGAACACTGGTTCAATTTCTCATTAATGCAATTATCTAATCAACCAATCACATGGCAGTTGCTTCAAAGCATTTAGGGGTGTGGTCCTGGTCAAGACAATCTCCTGAACTCCAAACTGAATGTCAGAATGGGAAAGAAAGGTGATTTAAGCAATTTTGAGCGTGGCATGGTTTTTGGTGCCAGACGGGCGTATTTCACAATCTGCTCAGTTACTGGGATTTTCACGCACAACCATTTCTAGGGTTTACAAAGAATGGTGTGAAAAGGGAAAAACATCCAGTATGCGGCAGTCCTGTGGGCGAAAATGCCTTGTTGATGCTAGAGGTCAGAGGAGAATGGGCCGACTGATTCAAGCTGATAGAAGAGCAACTTTGACTGAAATAACCACTCGTTACAACCGAGGTATGCAGCAAAACATTTGTGAAGCCACAACACACACAACCTTGAGGCGGATGGGCTACAACAGCAGAAGACCCCACCAGATACCACTACAAATAGGAAAAATAGGCTACAATTTGCAAGAGCTCACCAAAATTGGACAGTTGAAGACTGGAAAAATGTTGCCTGGTCTGATGAGTCTCGATTTCTGTTGAGACATTCAGATGGTAGAGTCAGAATTTGGCGTAAACAGAATGAGAACATGGATCCATCATGCCTTGTTACCACTGTGCAGGCTAGTGGTGGTGGTGTAATGGTGTGGGGGATGTTTTCTTGGCACACTTTAGGCCCCTTAGTGCCAATTGGGCATTGTTTAAATGCCACGGCCTACCTAAGCATTGTTTCTGACCATGTCCATCCCTTTATGGCCACCATGTACCCATCCTCTGATGACTACTTCCAGCAGGATAATGCACCATGTCACAAAGCTCGAATAATTTCAAATTGGTTTCTTGAAAATGACAATGAGTTCACTGTACTAAAATGTCCCCCACAGTCACCAGATCTCAACCCACTAGAGCATCTTTAGGATGTGGTGGAACGGGAGCTTCGTGCCCTGGATGTGCATCCCACAAATCTCCATCAACTGCAAGATGCTATCCTATCAATATGGGCCAACATTTCTAAAGAATGCTTTCAGCACCTTCAGAATCAATGCCACGTAGAATTAAGGCAGTTCTTCTGAAGGCGAAAGGGGTAGGGGTGTGACGGTTATCATATAACCGTGAGACCGACGGTTATAATTGAACACCGTCATTAGAACTCTATAACCGCCAAAACCGTGTTATTAAAATATTTTTTACAAACATTTTTTATCATAGAGAATGTTTAAATACTAATATCAGCTTACGAGGGAAACGGAGGCGGAGTTAGTGGTGCTTCGGAGGCTGCTACTGCTGGAGATGATTCGGGAGAGGTCTTTGCCCCTTTATTGATCAGAGCGCGCGCTGACACGGAGAGTAAAGCCATGTTATAGGCTACTCGACGCATCCGCACAAGCGCAAAGGTGCGTGCGACAAAAATGACACGTTGGGTGCACAAGACCGGCAAGACCCCATTTCGCTTGGCTGTGTGCACGGCTTTTTTTGTAACAGCGCGCGCGGCGCCGCATCCGAGGATGAACGACTTCAAGCCGAATGATTCATTTAATGGAAAGCACATTCACTTATAGTTGTCTTGCTGTTAATATTAAATCAATGTAGAGCAAGCTAATCAGTGTCTGCTCGTTTATTCAAACTAAGTTGTTCTATAACAGACAAACGTCGCAACACGTCGCAACGCGCACCCCCAGCACTTCACAAGTGCTTTTGTCCAGCACTTCACAATGCTCTTTGTGCGAACAGGCCTCAAGAAGACTTTTGGAGGCCTCACCTGTAGGCTTTATCCGAGTCAAAGTCCATTCCTCCTCCAAAAGCGAATAACCCCATGCCAAATTCAGACTGTCGGAGAAAGACACGTAATGCAAGAATGCAATTATAAAACAAATTACGTTTCATTCAAATGTTTATTATAATTAGATGAGCAATTACAGACCTGTCCGGTTTTCTCCATATTGATGAGCAGTCTAGGACAGCTGTTTGACACTCTGCAGATAAGACAATAAATGAGATTTAAGCCAGAGATTTAAACAACTGCAGATTTGCACAAAAATAAAATTTTTTATGAATTCAATGTTAATTGTTGGAAAAATAAAATTAACCAACATTATTCATTCTCATTTTAATTTAATTGGTGAATTTAATGCACATTAATTCAGCATTAACCTGGAGACATGCTCACCTACTGACTAGTGATGCGAACGGCTGGACCTGTAGGGATGTGCCCAATATGATGAGAAGATCACATCGAGGAAAGTCCTGCGGTACACAGTGGGATGACAGTAAGAGTCGAACTGAAAATGTGGAACGACTGGCTTTGACCTTAAAGATAGGCTGAATTCTCACCATTTTCATGGAAGTGAAGAATCGGGCAGGTAGATTCTCCCCAAAAAACACAATATCTAAAAAAGGAGAAAATATATCCACAAAGAGGCTAAAACCATCAGAATATAAAAAGACACTAGTCACCAATGAAAGCAATTTAATGACCGAGTGAATATAGGACTGTTCCTCACACTAAGCTTGTATGGTTTCAAAACTTGTATTATATTTTTATGCCATAAAAATAGTTTCATTCCCCATTCAATTTATTTAAAGGGATTCTGCAATATATCTTTTGTGTTTTGTGGAAGAAAGAAAACCCAGTCTGCAGTTTTGGAACAATATGAGAGTAAATAAATGATGACAGAATTATCATTTTTGGACTAACTATGTCTTAAATCAATAAGAAAAAGAAAAGGCTCTAGATATTATTCTTGTTCTTAAAAACGATTGCTCTTACCAGGTTTAACCAGGCTTCCACAGGAATCGCACTTAGGAATATCTTCAGAGAAAATTTGTTCTGCGAGTCAGAAACATGGAATAAGAATAGTGAAGCGAATCAACATTCCCACATCTCATTTAAAACTGAAAGCAGAAACCACAGAGACATGTCAGAGTTCAATACTGTACCTTTCATCCAGTCCATGGAGAACTCCTTACGACAGAGGAAGCTCACGCAGTGAGAGGTGTGAAATGTGCCATGGGCTTCAATCAGGTCCTCGCCTTCCAGACCGGCAACTCTCTCTAGAGTATCGATATTCTGTATAATAATTGTATAATATATATACATATATTATTTTTTCGCTCGTAAAGTAAGTGCCTATTCAAAATATGCAGCCGAACACTGTCTTACCTGAGAGTAACAGCGACTCAATAGGCCTTTGTCCTTCAGCATCTTCATGAAATAGTGACACACTGTGGGCTGGAGAAACCAAAGCGCATGCAACAGTCAAAACTACATTCATCACAGTATTAGATGGGTCATTATTTGTAATGTGGTGCCTTTCTGACCTCATAACATGACAAAGAAGACCATGTAATATGTGTAAAATAATGATAATTAAATGTGGAATAACAGTGTACGCCAATTTTTTTTTCAAATACACATTATACGTCTCTAGTTTGTTCGATTTGTTTATTCTATGCTTGCAAATGAATGACTGGTATTTAAAAAAAAATATCGGGGCTGGTGCAACCTTTTATATGGTTGTATTTGAGGGGCTCTGTAGTGCACCCCTTTTCACCTACAGTAACTTTATAAATGTATAGGTCTCATGGCAACAACTGTGCTCTTTTAGATGTTCAAAAGTTCTTTTACATTTACCCCCTTTAAATAACTTTTGATTTTAATAATGCTGAGATTAACATTAGCCGCGTTTCCACCGCAATTACCAGGAACTATTTGTCCCAGGAACTTTTTTCATAGGAACTTTTTTTGCCCCAGACCGGTTGCTTACTGCGTTTACACCGCGGTCTAAAGTACCAGGAAGATTATGGTGACGTTGAACTGCGTGCGACTGCTCCTCCCAGTCTGTGCGTTTGTTTTGAGTTTTAAGTATGGAGGAGATTCAAGCTGTGCTGCTCTATTGGTTTACTAACGAGGTAATTAACAAAACGGCAGAAAAGAGACGAGCCCTAATACTAAAGCGTATTCAGAAAGCTCGTAATGCTAGATATAAAAGTAGACAACGTTTGTGATCAGCTATAGCGGACATGACCGTGAAATGGATGGGATGAACGTGCGCCATCGGGCAGAAAGAACAAGATTGGTAAGAAATTAATCCACCAAAATTAACAAGAGTTGTGAATAATCTTATTATCGATTACATCAAATGTGACGTGCGCTCAACCAATCAGCATGTTCAGTGCACAAGTCCCACCCCGAAAGTTCCTGAACTCTGAAAAAGTACTACCTCGCCAGCAGGGACTTTCTGGGGGGGAAATTTTTACCCGGAACTTCATTTAGACCCTGGTTCCTGCGGTGTAAACACACCGAGTACCACCCCAAAGTTCCTAGTTCCTGGGGAAAGTTCCTGCGGTGGAAACGCGGCTATTAACTAAGATTAATTCGGCTGTAGAAGTATTGTTCATTAGTTAACTAATGTAGTTAACTAATGTTAACAAATGAAACCATACTGTAAAGTTTGCAGGATTTTTCCAATTCAAGACAAAAGAGTATAAAAAGAGAAGAGAGAAGATTCATGAACTACCTTAAACTGTCCTGGGTAGAGCTCTCTGGCCAGAGCAAAGAAGGGCTCCGGATGTTTCTGGAAAAAAACTTTCAAATATGACTTATGTCCTCTTAGATGACAAACAATGAGAGTGAGACAGCAGCATTTCTTCAGAATCACAATCAGACCTTGAAATAGTCGATCTGGAAGATGGCCTCTGGGTAAGGCAGGTTGTACTTCTGTAAATTGGCATATAGACCAGTGCCAGGGGAACGGAAATCTGGGATTCCAGCAGCTAAATTATGAATAATTTACAGGTTAATAATTCAAAATGAACACAATTTAAATAATGAGTCAATACATCATCAATCCTTCTTCCAAAACGTTTTTTTGTCTTAACCGGATTCACTATGGCAATATATTAGTGCTATAATAAAAATGTAGATTGTTTCGTCATATCCGTAAATAGAGAAAAGTTGCTCCGGCTACTTTGCCGTGTGTCTGGTGTGGGAGTGTCACAAGTTTTTTGTCACAACGAGTGTGAAAGCTTGACAAGGAGCAGGTAAATCTCCAACCTCCGGGAATCACCCGTTTTAAACAAACGCCGAACAGAGGAGAGTCTGCTGGAGAAAAGGGAACGCGACAGAGCTCGTAATAAAACAAGAACCAACATTGGATTGGCTTTTCGGAGATTGCGAGAACTGAGGGATTTGAAATGTTGTAGAAGTGATGCAGAGATGGCATCTTTATTACTCAACAGTGGAGTAAGGTGTTTTATTGAACAGATAAACTGCCATATGTAGCTCTCTAACAGAGTTCATTGTAAAGCATTAATGGGTAAAGCTACAGTAACGTCTTCAGCTAGTCAGCTTTCCATCTAAACTGGTTATATCTCGAAAGCCTAGCAGTGAATGTTTTATTAGCAGAAGAAGAATATTCATCCGCACAGTCACGCAGAGCCGAAGCACAACCAAAACAACGTTCTTATGCAAAAATGCATTTAGTTTTGATTTTTAACCGCTAGAGGGCCAAATTTGACAGTGTACCTTTAGTAAAAAATGTATTAATGAAGTCAATAATAAATACATTTAAAAATAAAATAAGATGACCACAAATAATTTGCATCTACAGAATATATTCATGCAGCTCTGGAAAAAAATGAGACCACAGCAAAATGATCAGTGTATGTGGATTTACTATTTATACAGTATGTATGTGTTTGAGTAAAATTCTATAAGCTACTGATAAAAACTCTTCAGAGTTTCAAATAATAATACTGTCATTTATAGAATTTTTTTTTTTTTTTTGCAGAAAAATCATGTCCCTGTCATGGCCAAACCCAATTCTGTCACTGATGGAGTTTGGGTTCCTTGTCACTGTTATATTCGCCAATATTACTGATCTGACTGCACTGACCCTATTGGATGAGAACTGAACTGAGCTGACGATGACATCACTGTTTTCTCCAGAGCTGCTATATAGATAAATTGAACTCACTTCATAATTGATCATCTTTACAGAGTTATTGAACCAAATCAACACTGAACTGACTTCGGCTAAACAATTGTCTTTTTAGATTTGATTTACAGAAGAAGTTTTGTGTGTGTCATTGAATCATTATTTTCCTGTTGATCCCTGTAAAGCTGCTTTGAAACAATCTGTATTGTTTTCTTTGCATTATTTGAGGTCTTTTTTGTTATTTTGACTCAACAATTGTTATTTCTCAAATAAATGCTCTAAATGACAACATTTTTTATTTGAAATTGGGAAGAAATGCTATCACTAGTTTATATAATAAAACAAAAATGTTGATTTGTCTAAAACAGCAAATTCAGAGAAACCAATAGTTTTGCAGCGGTCTCTTATTCCCCCCCCCCCCCCAGCAGCAGAAGTACAGCAGCAGAAAATACTACAAGAACCATAGCCTGTTTAATTCTAAGGATCAGTGATAGGAAATGGTCTAAAAAACTTGACTATGCAAGAAAGATAGGCCAGAGGTTATAAAAAGGCTCTGTCATTATAACAGGTCTTAAAAAATCAGGATATGATCTATTTAAAAACAGCTATGCTTGATTTAATTGCATTTTATGATAAGATATTTACTTACATGTAGATATTCCAGCTCCAACCATACAGATGATGTTCTTGCCTGTTGACACAGACAGACACGTCAACTTACTGAACAACCGACTCCTCAAACAGAGCCATATTTTCACACCGCCACAGTGTTGACACTGTTCAGGAAGCCAACCTTTAATTGGCTTTCTTATCGTTGGCTGTACATATTGAATGGAATATAATAGAGTATTTTAACATCGAAAAAATGACACACTTCACTCCTACCACCCTCATCTGAGAAGTCAACTCACATTTGCCACTCAGGATGTAGCGGGCGACCGCATCCAGGGTCAGCTCATCCAAGACTTTCTCTCCGGGACTCAGACCAAGGGTCCGCGAGAACAGACTGCGCAGGAAATCCACTGAAAAACATCGAACTTTAGCTGTGATCCCATGAGCTCTTTAGATGTACTTAAAGGAGAAATTCCTACACACATACTCTCAGTGTCTCCTGAAGCGTCGCCCTCGTCACTGCTTTCGTCAGAATGACCCTGAAAAAAAAGTGTTCAAATAATTATTACAGAAATGACCAATCCACTACAATAATAGAAAACAGCACTCACTCTTAAAAAATGTCTTACTAATATATAAGCAGTAAGAAATAAAGAGTGAAATTTATTTGCTAAATTTACTTGTATTATGTTTGTCTAATATATTCATCTCCTATATATACACACAAGTTTTGTGAAAGAAAAAAATATGACTGATGATATACTAATATATGGCTGAAATTTGGCCTTTTTTAATTATTGGCATTGGTTGATAACAATGCCAGCTTGATTAACAGATGTATCAGTTCCATTCATGTCAGTTTCAAATCTAGTGGCATCTTTTCAATTTTCATTTTCAATTTTCTTTGTAAATATTGTGTAAAACAACTTTACTTTTAACCACTGAAAAAATATAGGCCAATAATAATGTTGATATTTATGATAATAATAATGTAGCACTACCATGGTAAAGTGATGGCACAAAATGATAAGATACCACAGGTATTTTGAAAAATACTTCAGAGCACAAAAAAAGTGTTTTTAGCATTTTAAAAGCCCCAAATTACATGGTATTACTGTGGTACATGTCATTGATTAGTTTAATGATGTTTTTAGTGTCGTGTGCCTGATATAGCGAACATATATGTATAACAAATACTAACACACACTCACGATTGTATCTTTATTTACCTCGAGATCTGGTGTCTCAGCCTCCTCTTCTGCCCTTTTAGAAACCTCTACAGGACACAATACATCGTATCACTCTGGTGTGACTGTCATAATAACAAATATCGATCACATAAACAACAAAAAACTTCCAATACACACTTAGCTTTCTCTTTTGCTAAAGGCTAACTTGATCTGACAACACCCATTTATACAAAGGCATAATTATTATATTACCTTCAGACATCTATCCGCTTTCAAACAGTAACTTACTATACAATTCCAAAACACATTAAGTTTTAAGAGATGACAGCACTGTTTTATTAAAGGGACAATTGCTTGTGTGCGTCGCTAATATTTCTTTGGATGGCTTGGCTAATGTTGATAGTAAATGTTTAATATGGCAAAATACAGTTGCTCCTCAAGGGGGCGTATGGAGGCTCAGATTGCCATTTTAAATTTCATGCCGGTTTTAATATTTTTGGAGAAACATATTTGATCATTTTTTTATTTAAAAGTGTGATAATTAAAATTCATTTATGTAAAGGATTGGTATCTGACAAATGAAAATCTGCATCTTGTAATGGATATAAAATTAAAACACGCATCCAGCGATCACAAAGACTGTGATTGGTCCTTCCTGGCTGCGATGAGAAAAGTAACACGTATCACATGACATGCCATCTATTGTTCTCTCAAGTGTCGATCATAAATCATTTACACCGGTATAATGAAACTGACAATTTATAGCTATTTAATTTTTATTTTATTTATTTATTTATCTATCTATCGCATTTGACCATTTAGAAACAGCTTTTGGGCCTCGCGTGCACGCCCAGTTCGGCTATCGTGAAAATTACCATTATTTACAATTCTATATTATTTCTACGTAATAGTTGATCAAATCTTCCGGGTGGAAACTAATGATTTGTTCTTATATTATATTTGTTCAAAACATGTGTTTCAAAGACAATAGTTGTTACAAACTGTAAGTCAACTTTTAAGTCTAATATTTCTAGTTTTTGATCGAAAGTAGATTGTTTAAATATTTACATTAAAGAAAAACATTACCTATAGCGAGATTTCTTCATCCACCTTTCCATTGCATGTGCCTCAGTCTGTCTAACACTTAGATCTAATATCCTCACACCTCCATAAAAAGGATTACAGGATTTACTCCACCTGACTAATTACTCAACACCTTTTATGGATGGTACCATAGTATTACCATGATCCACCACAGTGCTGTTTCATAAGAGAAAGTGGTAGGACTTTATTTGACAGTTTTGCATGTACATACCATGTGCTTGTTGACGAACTGTTAACCAATGTAGTTTCCTTACATTGCTCTGTGGATTTGTGGCAAGTACACTGTAACTAAAGTGCAAGTAGTAAAGCAGCGATTTATATGGAATAAATCATGTTTTAACAACAAGTTCTCAACATTTACACATACAACTTTATTATGTCGGTCTCAAAAGTACAATGTATATTACAACAGTTATATCCAAGTACACATCACATACATGGGTGCAACACAATAACTGTAGTTGTAGTTTATATTTGTCTGATTCCAGTGTTTGCTGAAGCTTCATGATCCTCCTCTGTTGGCTCTCGGGTGTCCGGCTGGATCAGGCCCTGCTCGTATTCAGCTCCAGTGACCTGACAGTGCGGCAGCATTTCCTCCAGCAGAATCCGGACCAGGCCTGGACTCTGAAGCCGAGCAAGTCCCGAAATATCCAGACGCTGCAGCTTTCTGTGGGGTAAAGACGGGGGGGATCATATAACACAGAAAATTAGGTTTAAAAAAACATTAAAAGGTATGATTTGGTTATTTGTTGGCCTACTTTTTTTTTTAAATAAATTACTAAAACAGTTTTTTTTTCGGTCATAAGTCACAAGTGAAGACTGATTAAATCACCTGAGGTTTCGTAATGCAGCGAGACCTCCTACAGTGACACAAGGGCAGTGGGACACATCTAAATCCACCAGACTTTCTCCAAAGACATGAAGACGTGCAAGAAACCAATCGTCCACTTCAGGACATCCTCGCAGAGAGAGACTCTGGAGTTTATTCTGCTTTACTGAGAACAGACCATTAGTTTGAGTGAGCCAGAGAACAAAAATACACCACAACCGGCAGCTAAACACTTCATAATCTTCATATGGATCATATGTTTGGTTCCCATTTGATTCAGGAAGTGATTTTCTGTTGGCTACGTCTATACTGTTCATCAATCATGACAACTCCCAGAACAGATGTAAACAGCATTTATTGGTAAGGATGGAATGCACACTGGCTTAAGGCCCATTCACACCAACAACAAAAACTATATTAGCTGCTGCTTTGCCGTCTGAATCTCGAAAACATAATTTGGCTTCATAATAAGGAAGGATTTCATACTTGACTAGTCAAAGGCTGAGACACCAGGAGAAGTTGATTACCAAGGTTGTCAAGTCCATTATGGTTTATTATGGTGCCACTCAGATCCACTTCCTCTATATGTGCGTCACGTGTGTTCATGAAGTCATAGCTGAATCTTCCTCTTGAGTCTGGACGAAACCATTCAGACTGGCCTGCAAATCTAGAGAGACACAAGGGATGTGCAATGGAGACCATCTTACATTCTGGATGGGTTGATAAACTTTTTAAGATCAATGACATATAAAAGTGTCCAAAAATATATTTAAGTAAAAAAAAAGTGCTTATATATGTACTTACTGTATTCATGTTGGTTTCATATTGTTATAATTCTAACTACTCGATTATTATAATTACTCGAATTGAAAATATAACTTTTCAAACTTTTATTTAATTAATTTCAATACCATTATTATTTAAAAGGAATAGTTCACTTCGAAATGATAATTCTGTCATCATCATTTGTTTCAAACTTGTATGAATTTTTTCTTCTACTGAACACAAAAGATGATATTTTGAAGGATGTTGGTAACCAGACAGTTGATGGACCCCATTGACTTATTGACCCCAAAATAATACTATGGGGTTCATTAACTGTCTGGTTACCAACATCCTTCAAAATATCTTCTTTTGTGTTCGGCAGAAGAATAAATTCATACAAGTTTGAAACAACTGAAATAAAATGAAACAAATGAAAAAGATAGTCACGCTTGTACAAATATTGTAAATTTCATCTAGTGGAAACGTTTGCTACAAACAAAATCTTACTGAAAGCTCATCACGTTTATAAAACTCAAATTTGGAACACAACTTGTTTAAATTCATGGCTTGTTATACATGTTTGTTTGTTTTAAACCTTTTTTTCACTGCTAAGTGTCTTCTTTAAAAAGAGACCCGACTTAAAGGTGCCCTAGAATGGGTTTTATTTGTATTGTATAATGTTTTTTAGATAAAAAATAGTCATAATTTAGAAATAAAAGGCATTTTTCCTAGCCTGATTTTAGCCTCTGATGTGAACGCTCTGTTTGAAGGGGCGTGTCTGCTGTGTGTAACCGGCCTCTGCTGTGATTGGCTGACATGCTTGCATATGAAATAGCTACGTATTACATGTGAAACTCTCTCGAATACTTTTACTACAGATATTATACGTTTTTACTATTACAGCTATCGAGATTAACGAATCGTGAGATGTTTTTAAAGTATTTAGATCTATTCCCATCACATAAAATGTTGCTGTGATGAGCATTGAACAAACAGATGACAGTGTGTTGATCGCGAGAATAAAGATCTTATCATTGCAACGCAGTTTCTGCACTCTCTCTAATGCTTTCACCAATGCAAACACGATGATGTAAATACAGTATTGAACGATTTTGAGAGAAAGATTACCTGTCTGAACTTGAACAATTACACATCAGAAAGTGTTGCTTGGTAGCTCGATCGATCGAGGCCAGCTCTGTATTGGCCCAAGTTGAGGAAACAGTCTCGTCGGTGAAATGTTTGGATATTTCTTCAGAGGCTCGGATAAAGGAACTAAATACCTTTGTGTTCATTTGTACATCCAAACACTGAACAACTGCCATGCTTCGGCTGCGCAGTTCAGCCTGTCATTGAACATGGGCTGGCATATGCAGATTTTTGGAGTCGTACATATTAATGATCCCGACTGTTGCGTCACAGTCGGTGTTATGTTGAGATTCGCCTGTTTTTCAGGGGTGTTTTTCAAAAATGAGATTTAAGTAAGAAGGAGAAAACAATGGTGTTTGAGACTCACTGTATGTCATGTCCATGTACTGAACTCTTGTTATTTAACTATGACAAAATAAATTCAATTTCACATTCTAGGGCACCTTTAAGTCTGTGCTCCAAAGCATCCAAGAATTACGACAGTTTAAGTTGGACATTTAATTTTCAGGTCTATGCTCAAAAAGTTAATAAATGGATTATAACTACTGTATAAATATAATTTAGTACCATAAATCCCCTACAAATAGAAAAGATTAAATAAAAACACTTATAGAACTAAAATATGGTAAATTCATTTCATTGAAATAAATAAATGTCAGCTATTTTTGAGCGCCATGCGAGGAACACCATAAATGTATTAGTCTGAGATCAACATGAACTAAGATTAATAAATGCTGCAGAAGTATTGTGCATTGTAGTTAATTTAGTTAACTAATGTTAACGAATGAAAACCTTATTGGTTTTTCTTTATAATGACTTAAAGGATTAGTTTTACCTTTTCAACGTAATTGTGTATTACGTGACGTTTCACTAAATAAGACCCTTATTCATCGTTTGGTGTCGTTTAAAGCCCTTTGAAGCTGCACTGAAACTGTCATTTGGACCTTGAACCGTTTGGTACCCATTGAAGTCCATTATATGGAGAAAAATCCTGGAGTGTTTTCATCAAAAACCTTAATTTCTTTTCGACTGAAGAAAGAAAGACATGGACATCTTGGATGACATGGGGGTGAGTAAATTATCAGCAAAAGTTTTTTTAAAAGTGAACTAATCCTTTAAGAAATGCCCTGCATTTCTGACTTTATGCCCTCAATTAACTTTAATTCAGCAGTAAAATGTGTATTCAATTAATGAATGTTTGAATTGCAGTTTTTAACTGATTAACAGACATAAGAAAATAGGATATAAAAAAGGGCATCACATCATGGACTCTTACCTGAAGCTCCCTCTGAGAGTCAGAATATAATAGCCCGCTCCTATATTCTCACCATAATACTGCCGTGCATAACCAAAAAACCTACAGGAAAAAAAACTTAAAATCAACATTTCAGCAGAAATAAGTAAGTAAATAAATAAAAAATGATTTGTTCATAGAGGCACTATACAGCCACTATATGGTCTTTTATTACAGTGCAATATTCTATTGGGCAATAAGACATAAATCAACACATCTGAGCACGCATACACTGGCACTTACGTATTCCTGCTTCTGACCAATTTCGTCCTTGCCCAGTTGTTCAAACCTATAATGTGCTCCACTTCATAGAAGTGGCGATTGAGTTTTAATAAGAGCCTGGTGAAGACAGATGGAGGAGCAGCTGAACTCAAACCCCTCCTGACCACAACAGCAGCAGCACAGGTGTGTGCTGAACATCTCCTCACGCCATGGGACTTTTGATAGAGACAATATATGAGACATAAAGATCATTTACAACATGATGCTACTAAGAAGATTAAAAAAGCATATCCAGCTAACAACAAAATAACTTAAGACTAATAATAATAATAATGTGAAACTGTAGCATGAATTAAGCCCTCACAGAACAGAAGTACTGTGGTTTCATGGATGATAGATCAGATGGCATTATCATCATGGTACGGTGAAAATGGCAAGTTCCATGAATAAGGGTTACCGTTTATAATTCTGAACAATCAGCCTTCTTTCAAATTATGAGCTGGAACATGAGATTAATTCATTTCTATAGGTGGCATTTCAAACATTTATTTTATTTAAATGTTATAAACAAGCATCTGATATTTCTGAAAATGCCCGATATGTGGTGCTGGATGTTTATGGGAAAGTAATACTGAAAATTACACTATTAAATATGACAATTGGAGCAGCTTCTTTGAAATATTTCAATTCTACGTTCATAAATGGTATTTTCTGCTTTAAGAATTGATTTAATTCCTGAATTTAGAATCGAATTAATTAATTCCTTGACATTACACTACTTCATAACACCATGGTACCAGGTAACTTACAAAACAACAATAAAACATTATTACCATGGTAAGGTATAGCCTAAACATAGTAACATGGTGCATTTTGCTAGTTTTTTTTTTTATTGTGTAGAACTATGCACAAGTGACTCGCTTATAAAATAAAACAAATTGTAATGTAAAACTTTGGCGTGTGTTGTGGAGAGAAATACAACAGCAACAATTCCCTCAATAACGAAATATGCACGCAGAACAGTTGAACTCACCAGCAAGGAGGCCGCCATGTTTTTTTTTTTTTCTACTGTAATTTCATAGATTTGGCGTTAGGAGGCGCGATCTCAGCGAACCCAATGAACTGATGTCTACGTACTTTTTAACTGAGTTCGGATTAGTTTTATAATGTAGACATTTTATTGGATTGTTTCTTATAATAAAATAGCAGTAGTTAATTGTCTCATTTGTATCAGTGATGTGTGCATGTTTGCGTTTTCGTTACACTTAGCCTACATGTTTTGACCAGCAGATGTCGCCACCGTGTAATATTTTGAGCTTCTTAAAACAGTGAATCATTTCGATTGGTTCAGTTGATTTGGATCTTCGAGAAAAGCTCTTTCTCCCACCTCTACTTGGGGAAGTTGCTTCTGTCTCTTCGTGTAATCCCAGTCTGACTGCAGTGAGATCAGATATCTGAGTGTGTGGGTCAGAAAATCTGTTGCAAGACTTGGACATTCAAAATTAGATTTCCTGAAGGTAAGTAGTAGTAGCCCGAGTGGATGAAAACAAAGAGCTTGCTTGCACACCTTTAAAAGTTTGTCTTTAGACCACTGACGCAAGCACTCTCGCATCAACTACTACAGTTATGAAAATGACAGTTTTTTTTTTTTGTTGCCAGGGCTCTTATACCTACTGTGCCAAAACTTGTATGATTGTAAAGTTAAGGGGTCATGACACGATAAATCAAATTTGCCTTGATCTTTTGACATATGAAATAAGAGGTATTTGTACCATTAAAACATCCTGCAAATTGTATGGCTTAAAAAGTACTCCTTATTATAAAAAAAGCATGTATGTGTCAACAGCTGATGACCCCATTGACCCCATTGACTGTTTGTTAACTCCTCACGAAAAGAAAATATATTTCCCTATATGAATGATCAATATATTAAATGGTTTAACAGTATATTTCAAAATATAGGTGAAACTCGAAAAATTTGAATATCGTGCAAAAGTTAATGTATTTCAGTAATTCAAATTAAAAGGTGAAACTAATATATTTAGTATAACTATATACGTATATGTATGATTATACTTTTCAGAGGGTCGACATTTCTATATTTAAAATCCTTTTTTTTATTGATTTCATATAATATTCAAATTTTCTGAGATTTTGAATTTGGGGTTTTCATAAGCTGTAAGGCATTATCATCATAATGATAACTTTTGCACGATATTCTAATTTTTCGAGTTTCACCTGTATATAGAATAATGTATTCTGTTAATATACTAAATTATATTAAATAATTCATAAGCAATATTGCAAAATATGCGACAATATATTTTCTAATATATCATAATGTATGTAATTTTATATTCAGTAATACACTTCATATAATATATAAATGTATATGTGATCAATATGTTAGGCCTACTCTATGTGTAATATATCGCATTATATTTTGCAGTATATTCCCTTTTTTGTTTTTTCCTTAAGGGGTGTTTCACTCTTTATTATTGTTTTCACTCTTACACAATAGCGATGACAAATAGTTGCTAATAGTTTAACATAATACATTATGCTATATTCCTAGCCTGGGAAAACCCAGACGAACTTCCGGCAAATTTAGATTTGCTCTGCAAGTCAGTCAGGCCAAGAGGCCATTCAAGCCCATTTCCAATTTTTCCAAATCGAGGCACCAATCACAAACGTTGAGGCACGATGGCGACCGATCTGACGGTTTTAGATCTATCCAATTGCGCCCACAGGCATTTGAGCGATGTCCGTTGGTGACGCCCCTTTGGAAATGGGCTGTGAATGAATCTTCCCCAGACCCACTCTCAGTTACGACTGAGGAGGGTCTGGTGTCAACCAGGCTAACAGATTCCACCATTGGACACATAAACTTATCACGCAGACAGTATAAAAGTTGCTGATGGATGTATGACGATTCATATTATAGAAAAATAGAACAGGTTGTCCAGCAGGTGCTGTCAGACTGTTCCTCAAGAGAAATGATGCACACAGAGAAAACAAACACCTTACTAAATACGCCAGACACCCATTTTCCTTTTAAGATTTATAGGTAAAAATATGTTTTGTTGTGCAGCAAGTACCCAAGATGTTCACTCATCACCCCATGCTCCCTTGTGTAGCCCTTAGCTGTTTTCTATATGCATTCCTGCCTGTACTTGTCAAGTCACCTTTATTTATAGCGCTTTATACAGTACAATTTTACAATTTGCAGTTATAAAAAAGGAAAGTAATGATTTAATGATGCAAACATAATTCAATTCTGCTGTAAAGCAGCTCTAAAAGGACAATAGTAAACAGTCATTATTCAGTTTAAATCAGTTCATCAATTCTGGTATGTGTTGAGAATGAGATTATCTATAAAGTAGCTGCTGTCATATGGTCTGTGCAGAGGACGGTTCTCATGGTCTTCACAGGGGATCTGTCTCTACGGCTCGTCTAGTTGTCATAGTCTCTGCTGACATTCAGGGCTGTGTTATGGCCCTGACTAGAAAAACATATATATGAAATAAGAATGAAACAGACTAATATAAGCATAGATGCAATTCCTCTTATGACGTAACAAGTACATCAGATGTTATGGGAAGTGCTGTGAAACTTCTTTGCACTCTATGCACCACAGAAACGAGGGCGCCGCCATCTTTAGAATATTGTCTTTGAACTTCTGTGTTTGCGGTCGCTCTGTATATTTCTATGGCATCGCTGTCGAGGAGTAATTAGCTGGTGAAGTGGATTTACGTATTGTAGAGTTAACGAAAGTTATCACGAGCATTGTAATGTTTATCATAAGCATTGTAAAGCAGATGTCTTAACAAATGCTGACCGGGACATTTTTTTTAACGAGTCGTTCATTCATAACTATGCAAGATCGCTGTGAAAATACAGACCGGAAGTCAAAAGACAACAAACGCAGCGCTGAAAAGCGGCGGGGCTACACAAGGTCTATATTGTATGTTTGTTCATATGTGTGTCCTTGATTTTGGTGGATTTTTTTGTCTCTTCTTTCTTTCTTATGTTTCTTTAATGTCTTGTCTCATTTTCTCTCAATAAATATATGATGTTGTTGAGATCTCTTCTAATAAAAGAGACCATTGTGAGTGTGTTAAGAGTTTTTGTCTCAGAAGACATGTGTGAGAAGCAGGAGACTCCAGCAAAAGTCTCCATTTGATGTCAAAGTAACCTCATTTTTGTCTTGGAGAAACATTTGAGATGTTTCCTGAACAAGGCTAGGAAGACTGTTCCAAAGTTTTGGTGCTAAATAGGAAAAGAATCTACCGCCTGCAGTTGATTTTTGATATTCTAGGTATTATCAATTGGCCAGAATTGAGACCACGATAAACGTGAAGGACTATAATGCGTTAAGAGCTCTCTCAAGTACTGGGGAGCTAAACCATTTACTACTTTGAGTAATCAGCAAGATTTTAAAATGTATGCAATGATCTGGTAAGAACTCTAGCTGCTGCATTTTGGACCAGCGGGAGTTTGTTTATTAAGCGTGCAGGGCAACCACCCATAAGAGCATTACAATAATCTTGCCTTTAGGGTCATGAATGCACAAACTAATTTTTTTGTATTTGTCATTAAGAGCATATGTCGTAATTTAGATATTTTTTAAGATGAAAACATACGATTTTTCAAATGCTAGAAATGCTGCTTTCAAATGAAAGATGGTATCAAAGAGAACACCCAGGTTCCTAACCGATGACGAAGACTTGACAGCAGCCATCAAGTGTTAAACAGTATTCTGGGTTAGTATGTGTGGATTTTTCTGTGCAGTAAGTGTTGTTACTTTGTCGTATTCCAGAGTTTTTTTGTGGATCTGCCAGTTGCTTTAATTTATTTAATGGTTGTAGTGCTTTGCCCCATCTTGTCGTGTTTTTGTTCTGTGTCAGCTTCAGTCCTTTGCCTTGTCCTGCCCAAGGTTTTTTCTGCATGCCGGTTCAGCTCCAAACTCGGGACTGCACCATCTCTGTTGGCCTTAGCCTTCTAGTCTCAGTCAAGCCCCTTGATTCTGGTTGCTGGCCCGAACTGATTCCTGATTTCTGACCTTCTGCTTGGCTCTAACTTTGCTTTGTGTTTGCCCTCCCGACTGTCTGCTTCCTTGATCTGACCATCTGGCTCTGACCCTCCCCCCGCCTGGCTCTGACTTTGCCCTTGTGTTTGCCCTGCAGTCTGTCTGTTTCCCTTGTCTGAATACCTGGCTCTGACCTCTGCCTGGATATTACTTATCTCTCTGCCTTGCCTTGCTGGTTGGAGTTAGTCCTGGGCTTATTTGACCAGTCGACAATTTCCCTTGATTTTTCTTTGTTTTCTAAATTAAGGTCACAACACTTGGGTCCTGATATTGGGCGTGATACTGTATTAAGTTGAATGGACTTCATATCTTTATTTGATAACATCCCTTTGTGTGAGTAGGATAAAAAGCCTACTGCATTTAGAACACCCTTAGGTCTATACAAATTCAGCCAGCATCCAGAGGCTATGAAATATAATCAAGAAGCTTCTGAGGCTTTCAATGTATTTAGTCAAACTGTTAGTGGTAGCTCCAAATGAACTGAAGAGGATGGATATGGTATTTTGCAGATTGAGTGCCCATTGGCTGACAGCAGCTCAAAAATAGTTACAGGGTGGCAACAAATCCTGACAAAATCAAAATCAAGGCTATTACCCCCATTACTGAAGTGTTCATAACCCAAACCCAAACTGTTCTAGTATTGTCAAATGCTTTTAATATTGACTACTGTAAGTTAGGGGAAGAGGAGCTGACCAAGAGGTGGTGCTGTCATCCAGAAACCCAGAGCCAATGACTGAATAGATGAATGCTGTCCAATACCTACAGTAAACACCAGTTTCATCTGCAACAGTCAAGGGAAAACTCTGAAATGATGTCCTTTATGAGCATAAATAAAATAACAAAGATTGGATAGTAAGTTATTGGGCCAGAATAATCAGTTTTTTGATGTCTTAAGCTGTTGTTATTTGTGTGTTCACAAATATTCATATTATCACAGAAGTACTGGGATACAAGTTTATACTTTATAAACACTGTCTACGGTGGTGATCAAAGTAGATCATCACCTTTTGAATGTAACTTGGTGCTTCAAATAAGGATTCTTTCAATTTTACTGTTACGCCACTAGGTTGTGTCAAGTGACAATTAAAAATATATTTGTCATCGAAACATTCATTTAAGAGATTCGTTAAAAAAAAGTAATTCATCCAGTAATGGAAAAAGTGAAGTCTTTATGAGTGAGCCATCATTTATTCATACTGATTTAAAAAAAAAAAAAATCATTCAAATTAATTAAAAATTTTAAATAGACTGCAGCAGTTAACATTTTGTCAGAACATCGGGTAAATCAAATTATTTTGTTTAGTTTTTTTTTTTTCAGAATCGTAAGAATAGTGAGATTCTGAGATCCTGATAAAAATGTGATTTTCAATTTATCCAGAATCGTGCAGCTTTAGTGTCAATAAACAGCAGGTGGGCTCTGTGGCGCACCATTTTATATGCTTGTATTTGAGAGGCTCAGTAGTGAACCCCTTTTCACCTACAGTAACCAATATAACTTCATATATTTAGATCTCATCAGAAAAAAAACATTCACACTAGGTAAACACTGGAGAGATTCACTGGAGATGGCAGAAGGTCCATGGAACAAAGTTTGATGACCGGGATCGCAGGTAAGTAGTTCAGGTAAGAGTAGAGGTAGAGTCTGTGTGTCCATAAATGGACGAGACCAGACAAGGAGGTGAAATGGAAGTGAATGTTATATAGTGAGCAGGTGATGAGATACAGTTTTTGTGAATCAGTAATCAGGGGAGAGTGAACGAGTGGGCGGAGTGTGCAGATCTGGTGGAGCAGTGACAGTACCCCCTCCTCCATGGGCGGCTCCTGACGACTGGATTGAAAGACGACGACGACGAGGTCTACCACGACCTCTGGGAGCTGGAGGATCTGGGTGCTCGGTGTGGAATTGGGTGAGGAGTGCTGGATCGAGGATATCATCACGTGGGACCCATGAGTGTTCCTCTGGTCCGAAGTCCTCCCAGTCAATGAGGTACTACTCGATTCTGGTACCTCGTCGTCATGAATCTAGAATGTCTCAAATCCGGTAGATAGGTTCCTCTTCGGGAAGGTTGGGAGGAGGAGGTACATCGGCATCATCAGGATCTGTGGGAGGAGAAGAAACAGGTTCAGTGTGAGGTCTTAGGAGTGACACATGGAAGGAAGGTGAAATTCTATAGTGTGGTGGTAAGTTAAGCCTGTTGGTGACTTCGTTGAGCTGCCTCTGCACGGTGAAAGGTCCAATGTATCGAGGACTCAGGTCACGGCAGGGCAGATGGAGACGGATATCCCGTGTTGAGAGCCACACCTTCTGTCCAGGTTGATACAGCGGAGTAGAAGTCCGACGGCGGTCAGCCTGAGTCTTGTGTCTCTGCACTGCCCGTTGGAGATGCACGTGAGCTGAGTCCCATAACTTCTCGCTCTACTCGAAACAGTTGTTAACGGCTGGCACCTCCAAGGGCTCACCTGTCCAGGGAAACAGCGGGGTTTGGTACCCTAACATACACTGGAACATACACAGAGCCTCGGCGGCCTCGAACACTGTAGGCAGACCGGGTAGTGGTATCATCTGCAGGCCTTGGAGAAAAGATCCACGATGACAAAAATGCATGTGTAATTCTTTGATTTAGGAAGATCTGTCATAAAATCTATTCCAATGTGAGACCAGGGTCGATGTGGAATCGGAAGAGGGACCAGTTTACCTTCTGGCAGCTTCCTCTGGGTGTTGGTAACAGCGCAGAATGAGCAACCCTTGACGTACCGGGAGATATCCTGTGGCATGGAGGGCCACCAGTAGCGCTGACGTAGGAGCGAGAGGGTACGCCGGCTTCCTGGGTGTCCAGAGCCCGGAGATGTGTGGGCTGAGTCCAGAAGGACAAAACGATGAGGAGGTGGAACGTAGATGAGCCTTTCTGGACCTCCCGGCAGAGCAGGGTTGGCGTGATTTTCTTGAGATTTGCTCATCTATCTTCCACGTAATGGGACTGACGATCATGGCTGGTGGGAGAATGGGTTCAGGAAGGATCTCTTCTGGAATAGTTTGGTGAAGACGAGAAAGGGCATCCGCTTCACAGTTCTTGACTCCAGGACGATAGGTTACGGTGAAGTTGAACCGGGTGAAGAATAATACCTGGGGGAATTCAGTCTCTTAGCCTCTCTTAGCCTCTCTTCCAGATTACGGTGGTCGGTAATTACCTTGAATTTGTGAATAGCTCCCTCCAGCCAATGTCTCCATTCCTCTTAGGCCAATTTGATGGCGAGAAGCTCTCTGTTACCGATGTCGTAGTTCTGCTCCGCAGAGGACAGCCTCTTAGAGTAGAAGGCACATGGATGGAGTCCAGGAGGGTCACCCTGTTGCTGGGAAATAACCGCTCAGACCCTTGTAGAAGAGGCATCTACTTCGACGATGAAGGGCAGATCAGGATTCGGATGGACCAGGATCGGAGCGGTCTGAAAGGGTTCTTTTAGGCGATGGAAGGATTCACAGGCTTCAGGGGTGAAGGACAGAGACTTGGGCTGGCTTTTGAGAGTGGAAGTCATGGGTGAGCTGATGAGACTGTAATTGTTGATGAACCTTCGGTAGAAATGAGCAAATCCTAGGAAGCGTTGAAGTTCTTTAGCGGTTGTGGGTTGAGGCCAGTTCCGGATGGTGTCCACCTTCCTCTGGTCATTCTGTATGCCGTGTTAGTCGATCACATACCCTAGGAAGTGAACAGAGGTGGTGTGGAACTTGCATTTCTCAAGTTTGAGATACAGTTGATGAAGTCGATGTTTCTAGGACCTGCGTAACGTGTTGGTGATGTTCTGAGAGGTTCCAGAAATAAATGAGGATGTCATCGATGTGTAAGCCACCACAAATCGTTTGAGGAAATCCCGGAATACCTCATTCATGTACCCCTGAAACACAGCAGGAGTTGGACAGGCCATATGGCATAACCCGTTATTCGTAGTGACCTGTGGGTGTGAAGAAGGCCGTCTTCCAATCGTCACCTCGTCGGATACGGATGAGAGTATAGGCGCTATGCAGGTCCAACTTCGAGAAAATGTGAGCTCCTTTCAGTTGTTCCAGGGCATTTGATAGTCTGAGAGTTGAGATGTCAGTAGTCTATGCACTGCTTCAAGCCTCCGTCCTCTTGGATACAAAGAAGAAGCTGGAAGCAGCAGGGTACGTGGATGGACAAATAAACTGTTGTTGCAGGGCTTCCTTGATATACTCCTCCATGGCCTTCTGCTCTGGGATGGACAAAGGATATACCCTACCCTTAGGTAAGGTGGCCCCAGGTAGCAGGTCGATAGCACAGTCCCATGGCCGATGAGGTGGTAATTTGGTAGCTAATTGTTTACTGAAAACATCCTGGAACGCCCGGTACTCTGACGGAACATCTATCTTGTGAGCAATTTCAGGACTTTCAACGGAGGTAGAGTTGATGGCGAAGTTCTGATGAACCAGGTTAGAAGAAGAGGGTGCATTCTTGGGAACAGAAGAGAGACAGGATTGGAAGCATTCTTCACTCCATTGGAGTATCTCACCAGAGTTCCAGTCAATGTTTGGTTGGTGTTGGATCATCCAAGGGCGTGCCAGGATGAGATCTGCAGTGGATTCTTCCAGCACCATGAAGGTAATGTTATCTGTGTGCAGACACGCAATGCGGAGAGTCAGAGTGGGTGAGAAGTGCCGGTGCGACTCCTATCCAGCGGTTTTCCTTGGATCGTGTGGATGCGAAGATCGTGAGCACATTGTTTCTTGGGTGCATTCAGTTTCTGAAGGAGTTGGGTTGAGATGAAATTCCCCGCTGAACCGGAGTCGATGAGGGCTTGCGCTGAAACACATATACCAGAGGTTAGGACATGAACAGTGGTACAAGACAGGGTTTCAATTTTAGAAGGAATTTGAATTGTACTCACAGCCGGGCGTTGGGGTCGCACAGGACAGACGTTAATGACATGATCTTCTCTCCCACAGTATAAACACAGATGGTGTTTATACATCTGTTTATACACAGATGGTGTTTATACAGATTGACACACGCATCAATATATAAACAATAATCGTATCAAAATCAAGCAGTATTAAAAGCCAAAAAAAATAAATATGTCTTTAAAGAAGATTTGAAGGAGGAAACAGAAGGAGCTAATCTAATGTGGAGAGGTAGACTGTTCCAAAGTTTTGGGCCCACAGATACCAAAGCGTGATCACCTTGTTTTGTTAGTCTAGATCTAGGCACCATGAGTAGACAGTGATCGCTAGATCTCAGACTTCTAGAGGGAGTGTACGGACGAAGGTCAGAGTGGCACCAGCTGCTGCAGTAAATGTGGCATATTCAAACAATTTTGACGTAGGTCTTTTACATTTGCCCACTTTAAATGCATATTGCCCGTTGTGCACAGTCACCCAAAGCCACTGGAGTGGTGGTGGCACCAGGGCTTAGGCCTGTTATCACTGCTTGGAGCTATATTTTGTTGTTGAGATGTCTCTGAAAGGTGTCTACTGAAACTGACTTTCAAAAGTAAAGCCATTCCGAGTGATATTCACAGGACTAAGTGTGACATCCAGACTCCCCATTTGTGATAACTTTAAATTTGATAGCCTGCATGACTTGAATAAGAACATGTTGTAAGCAGGTGATAATCAGCATCAGACAGCACAACATGACACTCACTCAAAAATGACCCTGCTGGAACACTGACTGTTATTATAACAGCTGAACAGAAAGTTAAATGACAGATTAAAAAAGAAAAAAAACGACTACAAAACATTCAGGTTTTAATTAATCTACTGCTCCCTGTACTCACTAAATAAAGTTTTAAGAAGTTTCTTGAGTGAATATTATAAACTTTATTACAGTAAATATTATAAATCAAGTGTTTAGTTTTTCACGTCATATGTAATGGTATATTTATATTGCTGTCAGAGAACAAACAACTACCTTTTCCTGCAATATATTTATGCATAATGCATTCCGTTTAATTAAAAATTAATTTACAAGAAATGCTTTTGGCTTTGATGAAATCCACCCAACAATGCAGTATTTATATAAAATCTACATATGATTACTCAGAGTCATTATTAATTCATGCACACATTTGAATATGCATGCGGACTTTTAGATGTGATATGCCAGTAATTAATCTAATTTATGATAATTTTTTTTTTTTACAGTACAACTAGTTTATTCAGTTTCTGGTTACTGTGTTGCCTGCTTCTGTTTAAGACAAATTGGACCCAGTATATATTACTAACATTTCAATTAATCATTTAATGCAATGCGCTTATGTTTTTACATGTTTTTACACTGTACTCATATTTAATTTTTTATTTAAATATGCATGTAATTACATCTATAATTCCACCCTTAAACATAACCATACCCCAAAACCTGTCCCTAACTTTAACCATATCCCACCTCTAAAAGTTTTTTGCAATAAAACATGAACACAAGTATATTGTACCTAACCATTTTTATACAAGTATATAATAATTAAAGACACCTAATATATGTTATTGTATTATTACTGGAGATCTGTATTATTTTGGTGCTTTTCCACTGCATCGTACGGCTAACTTTTGGGGGATTTTCCATTGTGTACACTACCTACTGTAGTACCTTGTACTTTTTTTAGTACCCCCTCGGTTGAGATTCCAAGTGAGTCATACTGATACTAAAATAAGACGTGTAAACACTCCAGATCACTGATTAATCAGAGAAAATCGTACCTACAGCGTCATTGGATTTGGGACACAAGACACCAAACCCACTAGATTTAAATAATCAGCAACAACCATCATTTGTTCACACGACTTTTTTAAGATGAGGCGGCGCTACTATAACGATCAGTCTATAATCCCACCCACTTTGATGTGGAACTAAATTGCAGTGGAAAAGCAAACTGAGCCAAAGTAAAGTGAGTAGTCGTAGTGTTTAGTTCAGTTTCCTTTGTTTTCAGTTTTTTTTATTTATTTTTTATCTGTTTCTGTGGTTATTCATTGTTTGATTAGTGTTTGCACCTGTTGTACATTTGCTTTATTACCAATTTTGGTCTGTGTATTTAAAGGTGCAGTATGTAAGATTGACAGCTAGTGGTTGAAATGGGTACTGCAGTCCAAATTCAAAATATTGGAACGAGTTGATTCCTTCGTCCCCTCCTGCTCCGACTCGACGCTCACGCTGGTTTCCAGATTGAGGACACGCAACAGGAACAAGCGCAATTGACAATGGAAGGCGAGGAGATATACACACTGTAAGTTGATGAGTTAATTTATTTATTTATGATGAGCTGATATAATGTTTTAGTATGCTCCCATTTATATAGATTTGTAGATGGGTGCAGAGGCTTTTTAGGTCGGGTAGAATCTGTGATCTCTGACCCAGTTTGTTCCTTGGCTGCAATATCAGACAGTTTTCCGTCAACTGGCACCCTGTGGTGGCGAAAGACTATTGGGTAAATTGGCAACGTGCGATACCGCACAGACCAAAACAAAAACAGACATTCTGCCACGGAACAATAAAAAGTACAATAACTGTCTGTATTTGCTTTTCAGACAATGCAATGTGAACTAAGTATGTTTCCTAAATATTTGCTAACATTTTATGGAATTTTTTTGCTTTAGTACAGTCAAAAACGTACATACAGCACCTTTAAGCCCTGTGTTTTATGTTCATTGTCAGTTGTTGCTACTTGGTTTAAAGTTTTTTTTAAATATAACTTACTATTGCTTGAGCTTTATTTGCAACCTAACTGTGACAATATATGGGACTTTCAAATTTGTAAATATCCAATTACCAATTTCGTCTCGTTTCCTTTACAATACAAATTCATTCACCACACCATCTATGCTATACATGTACTAGTGTCACATTGTCAGTTTGTTTTGATTTCTGGGTTAATTAGTTCAGTTCTGTCTTCCTCCGTCCCCTGCCTGTTTGGTTCTATAGACCTTATGTAGCCCCGCCCCTTTTCAGCGCTGCGCTCGTTGTCTTTTGACTTCCGGTCTGTGTTTTCACAGCGATCTTGCATACATGAATGAACGGCTCGTTTAAAAAAGTTCCCGGTCGCCATTTGTTAAGACATCTGCTTTACAATGCTAATGATAAACATTACAATGCTCGTGATAACTTTCGTTAACTCTACAATAAGTAAATCCACTTCACCAGCTAATTACTCCTCGACAGCGATGCCATAGAAATATACAGAGCGACCGCAAACACGGAAGTTCAAAGACAATTTTCTAAAGATGGCGGCTCCCTCGTTTCTCTCGTGCATAAGGTCTATAGCTTCTGATTGATTGTTAGTTTAGTTCAGGTGTGTCTTGTCATTTGCCCTTCAGTTCTGTCTATTTAAACCATGTGTTCTGTCTTGTTCTTAGTCAGTTCTTATCATTGCACTTTGTTGGTTGTCTTGTTCTTGTGCCTGATCCTCAGAATCCGTTTGGTAAAGATTTGAGTATATTTGTAAAGACTGCTGCGTATTAGTTTGTGTATCTAGCCCTCAGTTTGTGCATGAGTTTGTTGTTATTGTCATTGGTAATGTGGTTGTTCTGTTCGTGTTACCTAAGATTGCTGAGTAGCCTGTGAGTTTTTGTTATTTTTGGTTTAGTTACAATTAAAAACTGCTGTACTTAGATCCTTAATTTTTTCGTCCCTGCTGCAACCAACGCTGTGACTGAACAACGGACCTATACTACAATGGATCTAGCACTTAGTATCCTTCTCCTGCCCCAGGGGGATCACTATCTCGAGAGACACACAGGGGATTTTCAGACCTTGTTCATCTCGTACATCATCTCATATGATGAAGATAGCCTTTCTTAGTTTTTTTTCACATTGGATCCCCCTTTACCATCAGTGAGATGGAATAGGATCACAAAGCTCACTTTGCCGCACTCCCATAAGCCTTTGTCTTCTGTTCAACTCATCGTGGACCCTCCTTTGACTGATAGTTCCCCAGCTCGACCCTGGACTGTTGACCCGTTTGCTCCACCTAGAACCTCTCAGCCCATCACTCCACCTCAGACCATCGACCTGATGGCTCCACTGAGACTTCCTCTTCCCTCTGGCTCCATCTTGACTAGTCGTCTCTCTGGTTGTCATGAACTTATGGGCCTTCGTCTGTGATGTCACTCTTTGGCTCCGTTGGGCTATGTCTTCCCTCCGGCTCCACCTCAATCCTCGACCACACTGACTCTGCCTCAGTCCTCCGAGTCCAATCCCGGGCTTCACTTTGGCTGCTCGTGCCCATGGCTCTGCCTTGGTCTCCTGGACCTTCTGTGTTGCCTTAGTCTCAGCCTCAGACGTCACACCCACGAAACGTATGCCGCTTTTTTCTGGAAACACTTCAGGAGTCGCGAAGTCATGATCTGAGGATGTGCGGAAGACGTGTGCGTCGCGTTCTTTATCGGTCCGCCTGAAAACAAGTGCCATGACGCCAAAACCCCTTGTGGAAGAAGAATGCCGTTGTGTGAAGATGATATCTGTTGTTTACAACTTGACAAGGAGCGCTTTATCAGGTTAAACTAAATGCTGGATTTTCAAAAGTTCACGGCTCCATTGTTGCAGTAAACTTGCATGTACTTGAATTAATAATTTATTAGATTCACTCCGGTCTGTTATTGTAGAGACATCAACATTATATTTTCACGTCCCTAAACATGATGCGGAACAAAACAAACTGTGATTGGTTACACTGTGACAGTGTTACATGTTACATGCCAATGAAAGCTGTGATAGAGTCCAGATCTTCTGCCGTCAGTCTGAAGGTCTGGCTACGCGAGACTACCTCCGCCTGGGTCAGGACAGACGAGGTGAGAGAAAAGGAGATGGAAAGATAAGGAGAGACAGAGATGAGAGAGGAAAAAGAGGAAACAAATTAATTCTTGGTTTGGTTCCCAAAACGCACTGCCATCCGGTCCTTCACCATCCCTGATGCCTAGCGGTGGCGCTGGATACCTCTCGATGGCGGCCCTCTGACTCCTCCGGCTTCAGTCCCCTATTCCCTACTCCTCCCCATCGTGGCGGACGGCAGTAGACTCCTCCACAATGCAGGCGGACTGCAGCGAGTTTGTCCGTCCCCCAGCAAGTTACTCCAGTGCTCGATGGTATTGTGTAGTGTTGTCAAAAGACCTGGTACTTTGATACCAAGTCGGTACTAATAAAATTAAACCGTTACGGTGTCAGCTTTTCTTAAGTACCGGTGGTACCGAAGTACCAGGTTAATCCGGTTCTTGATGCGCTGTCCGAAAGGTGCACAGCTAGTTTCTCTTCATAAAAACACATGGCGACCGGCGGCGCTGCTAATGCGCTGGCTCTGAATCCACTTGTTGACAAGAAACGAGGAAAGAGCCAAATACGGAAATTTTTGATTAGGCTAATGTCACGTTGCCATAAGGGGTGGTTAAAAAAAACGCAACAAAACACAAAAAACGCGATATGTGAACGGCCCCTAAAGTGGTATCGGGTGCGGTTGCATCTAGTTTTACGAATACGAGTACATGAGCACAGTATCGGACCGACACCCGAGTACTGGAATGAGTATCAGTGCATCCATATTTAATATCAGTCATTAATATCAGTCCGTCAGAAAAGCAGTTCTAGGCATATTCTTGGCTGGATAACTCTTAGCAGGTTTAAAAAGCCCTTTTAAAATTAAATATGAACCCAGTTTTGAATGAAATAATAGTAAATCAAATAAAACACGTTTTATTTCCTGTATAGTTTGGTAACACTACAATAAGATACCATTCATTAACATTACTTAATGCGTTATCTAACATCAACACATTGAGTGAACAATATATTTTTACAAAATTAATAATGTTTTTGAATATTATCTAATACAAACACTTGATTGTTCATGTTTGTTTACTTCATTCATTCAAAATCAAAATATATTGTTTGGAACCAAAGCTTAATTTAGATTAAATTTACATATATTAAAGTGTGTATCATGGTTTCAAAGATGGAAACTGTAGTATTACAAACACTTTACAAGATTCCATTTGTTAGATAACATTATATAAAATTACCTAACAATAATTGCATTTACAATGTAATATATTAATACATTTTTAAATGAACCCCAAGGAGAATAATTGCTACAGTATATAACTATTGTTTATTGTTAGGTCATTTTATCTAATGTTATAATGGCGCTGCCATAAGCTGTTGGTATATCTGGCCCATGGTCTTTGTGCTTCAGGTCTAAAGATTTTTTTTTATTATTTTTTATTATTTTTTTTACAATGTGACACACACTAATTGTTAGAAAAAGTAGCCTGTTATTGGGAAAAAAAACCACTATACTATTTTGAAGACAACTGAACTACTGTCAAATTATTGAAAGATGAATTCAAGTTAGCAACGTCTCAGTGTGCAAGAAGTTGACATGTTAGACCATTCAAACAAACAGAGCCGTGTTTGGAAAGAACCACAGGGCCGATGTGTTTATGCTCTTCAGGAGGTCAGCCTATAAATAGTTTACTTAAACTGGGATAGAAGAAAATTTTCTACCATAAAATTGCACTCCTTACCTTCCATGTGATCCAAATGATCAGTCTACTGTAAACATTAAGAATGAAAAGAGACAGCTTAACTGCACAAAAAGATGCATTTCTCTCTTGCGACCTGATTATGAGGGCAGTCAGGATACATTGCTGCAAAATTTAAATGAACAGCAATAAATGTCAGAGTCTGATGTCTGTCGTCATGGAAAGTTTTCATGCACTTTCTCTAAAGGCTTGTTCAACAATAAATCTGTACATAGATAACTCTGGAATTTTTCAACAGTGCAATAAGATGATAATCATAACAACACTTGAAGTTTGGCTATAGATGTGTGTGCATGTTGTGTGTCATGTAACATTTATTTATTATTTTTCATCTTTCAATAATTATTATTTCTGTCCAATATAGGTAATGTTAAATTAAATTAAGTTTTTTTTTACTCAATATTTCTATGTTGAGTAATTAAATCTAAATAAGAGTCAATCTTTAACTTGAATTTCCTGTTGAATGCAGAGCACACAACATTAATTGTTAACATAATGTAAATCTACAGTCAAACTACACTCACCTAAAGGATTATTAGGAACACCATAGTAATACTGTGTTTGACCCCCTTTCGCCTTCAGAACTGCCTTAATTCTACGTGGCATTGATTAAACAAGGTGCTGAAAGCATTCTTTAGAAATGTTGGCCCATATTGATAGGATAGCATCTTGCAGTTGATGGAGATTTGTGGGATGTACATCCAGGACACGAAGCTCCCGTTCCACCACATCCCAAAGATGCTCTATTAGGTTGAGATCTGGTGACTGTGGGGGCCATTTTAGTACAGTGAACTCATTGTAATGTTCAAGAAACCAATTTGAAATGATTTGAGCTTTGTGACATGGTGCATTATCCTGCTGGAAGTAGCCATCAGAGGATGGGTACATGGTGGCCATAAAGGGATGGACATGGTCAGAAACAATGCTCAGGTAGGCCGTGGCATTTAAACGATGCCCAATTGGCACTAAGGGGCCTAAAGTGTGCCAAGAAAACATCCCCCACACCATTACACCACCACCACCAACCTGCACAGTGGTAACAAGGCATGATGGATCCATGTTCTCATTCTGTTTACGCCAAATTCTGACTCTAACATCTGAATGTCTCAACAGAAATCGAGACTCATCATACCAGGCAACATTTTTCCAGTCTTCAACTGTCCAATTTTGGTGAGCTCTTGCAAATTGTAGCCTCTTTTTCCTATTTGTAGTGGAGATGAGTGGTACCCCGTGGGGTCTTCTGCTGTTGCAGCCCATCCGCCTCAAGGTTGTGCGTGTTGTGGCTTCTCAAATGCTTTGCTGCATACCTCGGTTGTAACGAGTGGTTATTTCAGTCAAAGTTGCTCTTCTATCAGCTTGAATCAGTCGGCCCATTCTCCTCTGACCTCTAGCATCAACAAGGCATTTTTGCCCACAGGACTGCCGCATACTGGATGTTTTTCCCTTTTCACACCATTCTTTGTAAACCCTAGAAATGGTTGTGCGTGAAAATCCCAGTAACTGAGCAGACTGTGAAATACTCATACTGGCCCGTCTGGCACCAACAACCATGCCACGCTCAAAATTGCTTAAATCACCTTTCTTTCCCATTCTGACATTCAGTTTGGAGTTCAGGAGATTGTCTTGACCAGGACCACACCCCTAAATGCATTGAAGCAACTGCCATGTGATTGGTTGATTAGATAATTGCATTAATGAGAAATTGAACGAGTTCCTAATAATCCTTTAGGTGAGTGTAGATTTACATTCTGTGAAGAAAATCTGAGTACTGCTTTCCTGTACAATTCTCACTGCTACAATGCAATGGTGGTTGCCAGCCCATTGCTGTGTAGTTTCTAGGGTGGTTGCTAGGGTGTTGCTTGGATGTTCTGGGCAGTTTCTAGATGGTATTCCCGTACTTAATTATGGCTTCCCCTTTCATTGTTACGTCTATGAGATTTTTCCTGCTTTTTAAAATACTCCTGGTAAAAAATGTCCATGTCCAAACGCTTGGGTAAATAGCAGTGTATTTGATACTATACTAAAAGGTCCTGTTCAGTTTAGCTTCTATTCGTGTCAGTGTTCATTGGTTAGATTTTCAAGTATGAATGATGTGACAGGTGAACAGAAAAGCTCCTGGGCTATGTTCACATATGACATGTTGCCCTTGTCTCGACTGTTGTCGGTCCTTCTGAGAGAATGACTTCAATAGGAAAGGATTAGAGCTGACGGTCAACATATGGTGGTCACTCTCTGAGTTAAATACAGTCAAGGCTATGCATCATATCTTACATAAAGACTTATTTTCAACTATTTTATAATGGCAAATTTTTTATGTTTCACTACACATGCATACGGTTACACATGGCCTGCATGTGTATTTGTTTATTTTGTGTAATTTAAGTTATGGTGAGTTCAGACTATGCTTATCAGACTATTACTTATCAGCCCGATTTTGGTACAATCCATTTGACGTATAGATATTTTAAGTAACTGTATTTAGTATATAACGGAGTAAGAGTAACTTGATTAATGAGTATGTGAATAAATGAGTTACACACTGACTGAGTAAATGTTCGTTTTTAATAAACACAAAAAACGAAAGCATACACAGAAGTCAATTAACATTAACGAGAAACAAGAACTGAGGAATATCGAGGGCTTAAATGTATGAGGAAGGTAATCAAAGGAATGGTGAGAGTGGTTCAAATGACGGCCATTGTCATGGTCTTGTGCCCAAAGATAGTTTGCGTAAATGTTCTGACAGTGTCAGAAATTTATCATGATCATCCCACAGTGTGTTTGACTAGCCAATAAAAATGAAACATGAAATGGCGTATTGATCAAGGCGACATGGCGCTAAATCTTACTTTACTCCAAGCTCCATTTGCAAAATTGGCCTCTTTTCCCAAGCCATGAAAAAAAAAAAAAAAGAGGAGGAAGTGAAAGAGGAGAATATGGACTGCATTATTCTAGCCATCAGCCCTGGATATCAGCATTAACACCGGCCATTGAAAAACATATTTCTACTATCTTGGAGAACCATGTAAATATGGTATATGATAATCAGTCAGCATCAGGGTCTATCAAACTTGTGATACCATCACCATTATAAACCATAAAGGTTGCTCAGTTTGTGTTGAAAAATGTTAATTAAATCATTGTAATATTATGTGATCTATTCAGAAATAGATCCTTTTTCATGTTTTTGTTTGCGTTTCTACTATTTTTCTATACAAGAAATGCTCTTTGACTGTACTCTAAAATCATTAATTCTGATCAGTCATTTGGAGAGAAGGACTGTTAATAATTATAACAGTTTTTAGTCATATACCACATTATTATCATGCGGTCATATTAACAGTTTAATACTCTTTGCTTTATGTAGCATATTGTTCTATGGTCTTCATAATTCTCTATCTTTCCTGGGATAAACTATTCGTTGTTAGAGATTGTAAGTAAATACTGTCAACACAGAATACTGAACCAAGCCAGGAGTCAAGACCGGCTTAAAAAGTGCAGGCTGCATGTGGCAGGATTACATAACCATGTGTTTGTGTGTGTGTGTTAGACTGGGAGGGATACACTTGTCAGGAGAGCCTGTGTGTCCTCTTTGCTACGGCTGTCACTGTGACTATATTGAGGGCTCAGGGCTGGTGACGTGTATGTGACCCGGGTCTTGGCGTTCCCACTTCACACTGTGGTTCCTCTCTGCATGTGTGGACAGGGTTGCAGGCCAAACATGGCCACAGCGCAGTGTCGTGTGACAGTGTTGCTGCCAAGCTGCCAGAGTGTGTGTGTGGAGACACGAGGGGCAGTGGCACGCTACACTGGTGTTTGATTGGCTTGAGTGGTACCCACTCTAGTGCTTACTAGTTACAAGGGCATCACAAGCCACTTTTCCATTACCAATTTTTTTCTAAATTTCGATAAAAAAAGCTATTGCGAAATGACGGCGTTTCCATTAACCGTTGTTATGCGACTAAAACGTCATTTTTTTTCCTCTCACGATAAGTCATTCCTAAAATTATGGCGACGGATGTTGGTAGGTTTATGCATGTCCCATCCACCGCACTAGCCATTAATATTAAAGGTGCATTGCTCATGTCTCTGAGTTTTTGCAGAACTATGCCCCCTCTGGCGACAAGCGAAACTGCAACTGGAATGAACTACAAGCCGGTCTCTTTTAATCCATCTTCTACTTTTGTCGAAAGTTGACTAAAGTTTTGTCGCTCGAGTTGTTTTCGCTGATACGGAGAATGACGGTGAATACACAAACCCATAGACATCATGATGTCTATGCACAAACCTGCCAGACATAGCCAGGTAAGCGTGACGTCACGCCCAGTCTCAAATTCCGTCCCGAATCCCTCTTATTTATTTTACTGTACAGGATTATAGAGGCAATCACAGTGATCAGAGAAGGGCTCATTCAGCCCATCAGGCAATTGTTTAAGCATGTATGGGTTAGAAAAACTGGTATTTTTAACATGAAATGTTGCGCAATGCACCTTTAATGGATGGAGACATAGGCGTGTTATCCAAGCTTAAATAAAAATACCCTTATACTTGTGAGCGGCACACATGAGGTGTTTCTCCCTCCTATCTGCTTCAAGGTCTTGATAAATTGTGTCATTTCTTTGTTGTTTAGAATCCAGTATTCCCGTGATACTTTTGTCTTTTATGAGTTTTTTGAAGAACTCTGTCTTGTCTTCTGTCCAAACATAACACAAACGCTGCGTGACAAAAAGACGACACAAACGTCGTCTTTAAAGAATGGTCGACTTTTAAGTACACCAGGTGACCTGAAATGGAAAATGGAAAAACGTCTCAGTTACGGATGTAACCTGGGTCTCTCAGCACTGTGAATATCGCTATGGGAACAGCTTTGGTGTGGACGAACGTCTGAAGCCCTTATACCATCATGGCAATTTGATTGGCCAATAGTGCTTAGCACCACCCTAAGAACACGTCACATATGCTTCATATTAGTGTGCTGCGCGCTCAGATTCCATGACGAAAGAAAGCACTGTTCAAGTATGGGAAGCCCGGTATCGCAGTGTCTCGTTCCCTACTCAAGGAACAAAGATTACAAACGTAACCGAGACGTTACTTTTCATAGGTCTCTCAACACTGTGAATATCGCTTTTGGAAAGATTATACCATAACAGCTTCATATACCTGAGAATAGCTGGAAGACCCTTGAAAATGTCCGCTCAAGACGATAAGACCTGGGAGCCGAGAGCAGAGAGCCATTCTCACATCCAGACCAACTTAAAAGTGTTTGGAGAGGACCATCCTGCCGCACCACAAATATCCTCCAAAGAAGAGCCCCTAAAAGAGCTTGAGAAGAAGCATTCCTCTAGTGGAGCGGGCACGCACAGACCTGGATGTAGAAGTATGCATCCTTCAGATTGATAGTCACAAACCAATCTCCGATTTGGACACTCCGCTCACTCTGAGCACAAGGTTTAAGTGACGCAAGTCTAGTAGCGACGCAAGCCACCATCCTTTTTGGGCACAACAAAATAGCGGCTTTAGAAGCCTGAACTCCATCTGAGTGAGAGGTATTTCTTCTATAGCCAATTTCTCTAGGAGTGACACAATCACCTGATTCAGAGTCTAAATCTCTGCACCGTCGTGAGAAGGAGGTGGGCCTTTCCTGAATTGGATGGTGTAACCGTGTCGAAAAGTATGTAACGTGTCGAAAGGTATGTAATGTCGAAGGTACGAGACTTCAGGCAGGAGCTGCGGCCGAACTGCAGGTGTCAGTACATTTGCTGATTGTAGAAAGCCCTTGGCGTCTGCAGAAACAGGAAGTACGAGTGGGGCGACTATGGAAGTCATAGACTGGTCCCCCGGTGTAGGGTTCCGATTTATGTGCCATTAGTGGCAGAAACCTCTACAACAGGGAACTGTCTCATCGCCTGATCGGGCTGGCCCACCACGTTGAATGTGGGGGTTTTGAACGCCGTCATAAACAGGCCACGCACCTGTGACCCTAGGAACTCCGAAGGCGTGAGTGCGCGTAGTGTCTGTAGTGCTGCTCGTCGAGGGAGCCCCGGCCGAAACCACCCGAGACGCAATTTCCCGGCGGAGCAGTTAATGTCGGAGCTCGGAGGCCACAATGAGAGCGGCGAATACGTTTTTGCGGTTCGTCCAAACTCTCCGATTTAGGGCCAGCGAAGGAATCAGGAACTACTTCTTGGGGCCTGGGGTCGAGAGGTCTTGGCCGTCGGACCCAGGTCTATCCTTCTGTTTTGTGAATGAAACGGTGGACACGTCCTATAGGGCCCAAGTGTCTGCGAGGGGGCTCCATAGGCGATTCACTTCGCTGTGCCTCACGGGGGCACTGCAGGGAAGACGAGCGCGAACGGACTGTAGGTGATTGTTGCTCGCTCTCCCTATGCCTATGTGGAATAAGCTGCCGGAAAACAACAGATTGTTGTTTCGCTGCTCGAAATTTCTCCACCACAGCGGTCACAGACTCGCCAAATAGACCGTCCTTGGACATGGGGGCTGTAGCAAGTCTCAAGAGTTCTGGGAAGGAAGAGGACAGGGTCAGCTTGCGGAGACTGTGGGTCTTTATTGGAACAACGTAAAATAAAACCGCCAGCAGCCCCTCGCGGACGACTGCTGGCTTCAAAATAAAACATAAACAATACTTGCCAGCAGTCCCTCACGGAACTGCTGACTACCGACAAACATAACGTAAAATACTAACAAAACACAGGCCTGTTCCTCTCTCCCACTTCAGCGTCGTCGCTCCTCCTTTATGCCTCCGCTCCTCCGTGAGAGATGCGAGACCGGTGCGTCTCACAGGTGACGTTTATTATAACAATCAGGCCACCGGCCTCGCGCCGTTCTCTCATGTCCCTTGGCCTCGTCCTGTTCGCCACAGGGGCATCCAACAGGAATAGCGCAGCAAACTAATATAAAACATATGTGACGTATTCTTAGGGTGGTGCTAAGCACTATTGGCCAATTCATTTGGCGTGATGGTATAAGGGCTTCAGACATTCGTCCACACCAAAGGCATTCCCATAGCGATATTCTCAGTGCTGAGAGACCTATGAAAGGGAATTGTTTCCACTGCAATTTTGCTAAATATTCCTTTTTCCTTCCTGAAAAACCACCTCATACGAGTGTCAACCTTTTTGCGATGTTTGGGAGTTTTTGCGAACTTGACTGATTCCATGGGGCGTGTTTTAAATTCGCTATTTCAATTTGCACAATTTGAAGAGTAACGGAAACGCGGGTACATGTGCTCTCTTAACAGGAAAGCTGTTTATGTAAACGTTTTAAATGAACATTGTTGTGGGCAACTAGTGGCAGCTCACTAGTTTTGTGACAGACCCATTCATTTTCTATATCTCTTTCAAACTTACTGAAGTTCTTTCCCTTTAAAATTATTTCTCTCTCAGCTTCGGTCTTTCTAAATGTCTATTTATTGTTACATCCATGTATTATTTAAACCTGCCACCCATTTTTAAGTATGTTTTCATGTAGCATCCTCTGTTTGTTGATCCTTTCTCTCATAATTTATCCTGTATACATTTGTTTGTGTCTTTGTTGTCTTTCACCATCACTGCGCTAGAGTTACCCACATTGTATCCACAAATTTCATTGCTGTTTTCCCAGAAACCTACATACAATTAAATGATGCTGAAAATTATATAAAACTTTGTGTGCTACATAAACATGTTCCGGGTTAAATAAGCTATATGGACAGTCTTAAAGAGAAGGTATATACAAACTTTATGTTAAGATGTAAAGAATTTAATCCTGATTTCATGATTACCTCTAAAACATGCACATGAAAGTAATGTTTGCAGCGAATAGTCAATCATTCAAAGGTCAGCACAATTTTACTCAAGATCAAGAGATAATTATGAGCAATATGAAGAACATAAACACATTTACCTAACTAGAATAAAAACCACTGCTGCCATGACAGCTCAACACGACTGCTGGAAGAAAATGTCAAAGTTTATCAATGTGTAAGTCAAATTTATATTATAAACAAGAACAAGCTAAAAAAAACAAAAAACACAACGGCAATTTGTAGGTGTGTGTGTGTGTATATACACAAAGGTTAGTTTTGGTTCTCTTATATGATTGGCTGAAAGCCATTAGTCTAGCCATACAGTATTCTACTAATATCACACGGAAAAAGTTTCACAATTCGTATCCCTGCTCTTGTTTCTGCCGGATCTATACTAGCAGTATTTATTTATCGCAGCGAGTGTCACTATAGCGGAGGAGCAAACCTACTATAATTTTACAAATACTATTACTTTGTCACAGAATGTAGTTTTAAGAGGGTTTTTTTTAGGTGAGAATGTTGTTGTTTAGCCTTCAAATATATAATTTACATTTATACATAAACATAGACGTTTTCTGATGTTTTCGGGGGACTACGAGAACAGCTTTATATCAGCCAGTCTTTCAGGAATTTGCTGCTTTTGCCTTTTCTAGAGTACACACTTCTTATACTTTTATGATGGCTATTATTGTTAATTTAATTATTAATGTTCAATAAATAAAATTTTATTTTATATCAATAATATGTCGTATTTGATATTGAGAAAGGGTCTGTTAATGATTGTGATTTCGACTTCAGTGAAAGTTACATTATTACGTTGTTAGATGGCAGTAAAGACTGTCTTTATCAGTGAGTCAGTAGCAAAGACTTTTAAATTAAAAAAAGTACATTATTTTTTACGTTAAACAACACCTTATAAGAAGCAACCGACAAATGCATTGAAAAGCACTGTCATTAGAAATCCCACTAACTGTTAAAAGGATAATAAGACAAAGATATTGCTTTCCTCGACCTACATAAAACTTAGGCCTGTAAGATTGACCTGAAGAATATCACATGCAGGTATTACACTCGCTTAGTCGATCTCACTCTCATTCTTTTGTTTGCTAGTTCTAAAGTGAAGTTTTAGAATTAGGGTACGTTTACACGGCAAAGATATGCTTAAAACTGATTTTTTTCCTTTGAGTTTTCAGCGTAACAGACGACCCCATTGTCAAAACAATCCACATTCCCCATTCCATCCCAAACGCTGTTGTCGTGTAAACTAACAGGCAAAATGCATAAAAAGTTTTACGGTTTTAGTTAAAAACGGTGTCGTGTAAACAGCCCTTAAGTGTATGGAGGCTAATCTTTTAAACTGTAAATTTAAGATTTAAATGTGGTGTAAGGAAGTAGTTCCCCACAAAAGAGGTGCTTTAAAGACACTCCATTGTCATTTCTTTTATTTACACACTTGTGCCGTCGAACTGTTGTATAAAAGCAATATCACATGAGTAGGAATGCGACATGGCTCTATATCAACACGGCTGTGATTGTCTGCGGCCTCCTACTCGTGTGATATTGCTCATATATCATACAATCAAGTTAATATCTATAAATAAAGTTAAATTTTAAAACAATAATCAACAAGCATGGCAATAGAGTTTTCCTCAGCCATGGGAGGTGTGTGTGCTAACAAGGATGCTTAACTTAAACTTAAAGTGTAAATTGCAGGTTAATTTTTTTTCGAGATAATGCAATGTGCTTAAAGAAAAGAACCCCCCACCATTGTTTTGTATGTTTTTTTATACCAAAATGCTGACTATAATATGAAAAGTTGGTACTTTTTACAGTGGTTTTTAGCACTCCGCCTCCCTTCCGCTAAGCTGGGCGTGACGTCATAACAGGGACTCCAAGCGGCAAGCAGCCTAGAGTTACCGTCTAACGGCAAGCTTTCTTTTTAGATTCAGCAGTGATGAATGAAATAACTCAATTGTAAACATACTCGTGTGTGCTGGCTTCATGAGGACCGTGATCCTGCCTGAAATGAGAGTAAGATATTCGCAAAACAAACGGGCATGCGTCAATACCAGGATGCTGCGTGAGGCACGTCAGATTTGCCGGTCGCGGGTCGAGCTGCTCCACTAAACTCCAAAACGCGTTCACCTCACGGCAGCACACCTCCACTGCTGATTCCATTGGGTGGCATAGCCCACACAAACACCTGTCTCTTTTTCTTTCTGACAATGAGCATCGCTAATTAGTTGCGTTTTAGCACAGGCAATATATCGCGTTCTGTCGGCAGATGCCAGCAAAAGCGCCATTGTGTCTGTGCATCTCTACAGCTCTGATTAGGACTAACGTTACTAACACCATGTAAGTAAATAATGTCTTCAGTTGTTGTCCCTCCTTGCTATTCTACATGACGGCAAGATTTTGAAAAGACTTTGGCTTGTTCCCTAATGTTATCCGAGTTAGCTCCAGGCTAGCTCTAGCTACTCACCAGGACACCTGACCAACCCTCCACTAATTTTCCTCACACCAAGCATTTATTACTCTTTGAGGGCCATGATTTCTGGCAATTTCCTCCCCTCTCTCGTGCCTGACTAGTTCAAAATTATAAGGCTGTGGTCCATCAAAAATTTTATGGTTTTCCACCTCCTCGTTCTCCATAGTCAAGCCACAAACAGTGGTAATCTAGCAGAGTATAGGTTGCGACTCCCTGTTATGACGTCATCACAGTTACTGTAAAAAACACGCTACCTTTGAAGAAACCCCAATAAATTATATTTTAACGCATTTTAAGACAGAAATGTTTAAATATATACATATTGAGCACTTTATTTACACATTAATTGATTGTGGTGGTTAACCTGCAATTTACACTTTAACCTAAACCCCACCTGGGTCACGGCACCAATGCAACCGTTTCCACTAATTCCAGACTCATTTCAAACAAACAGAATTTGTACAGCATTTAAATATCTTACTAAGACCTATTATTGAGATATGGAGTGACAATGAGTAATTATATAAATATTATTTACAGTTATGTAAATAATCTGTTATACTGTTGTAAAGATCTTATTCTTGGCCATATAAATATCAGTAACTGCACCAAATTGCATATTTTTGCCTCTGAATACATTGAGGTGTTTTGTCTCTCCTTGAGCATGAGCTCCATATTTTCATATATCACACTGTATGAGCCATACAAGCCTGATGTATCAGATATCTCTACAAAAAATGTATGTAAACATATATATCTTGTCTAATGTTTCGGGGGGGAAACTAGATTTGCTGACTATTATTTAATATGTTAGGCTCTTAAGGGTTGATATGACTATGAAACTGGGATAGAAGAAAGTATTTTACCATTGAAAAAAATACACACTTCACACCTAATGCACTAAGCTGTTTAGCACTCTTTATTCTCTTTTCAGTCTCTCTCTTCTCTTTCAGTAGGGTGCAAACCGCTCCCCTCTTCATCTATTAGTCCTGAAGAGACGATCAGTCAGGCAGAGCCGTCCACCTCGACCCCAGCATGAGAGCTGTGAAGAGCAGATTGAAGCCATTTCCCTCGCTCGCGGGTGTGTCATAGAGAGGTCATTAGTATCTGACGGCAGAGTGCAGTGCATGTACATGTCATTACTGAACTTATAATAATTTCACTGCTCCACATGCACAATTCATTGATAGCTGTGTCATGCTATCAACGAATGAGAGGAGCATGCATTAAATAGCAAATCAGTGCTAATGCTGGCTATTATAATCCGAATCTCCCAGTGATGCATAAATATGTTACCAGAACGAGTCTGCTTTTTCAGCATTTTAAATGTATGATTAGGTTGATCAAAGGTGATTACAGTGACATTTACTTTCACTGTGGGAGATCAGATGATGAATGCGGGTGGTGATGCTAACGATTATGACATATAGCATGTGGGCGGAGCCTGCCGTGATCTCTGCTCGTCTCTTAGGAAGTGACGCTCTCTCACCCATCTGTCCGCACAATAATCCCTGTAGCGCTTAGAGATATTACTGCCTGGCTTATTGCCATGGCAACAGGCCCTCAATCCCAACTCGCAACCACGTGAGCAAGGGGCATGACACACACACACATAGATGTGTACAATAAATGAAAATAGACACTATCTAATGTCACACACATTATGCTTCAAATAAAAAAACACATTTAGAAAAAAAAAAATCCTGCAGTTTAAATCTTTTATTCATGACAGTTCATTAGCCTTTCCGTTATAATTACCATATTCCTGCTATGAACACTGCTATTAAGAAGATGTTGTGTATTTTGTTGATCTAAGAACTGCATTGACTCATTAATGCAGCCATTAAGCCATTGGAATCTACATATTTTCCAGCTAATATAGTAGTTACAATGACTAATATGTGATTAGGTTACTGTGCAATTTAGCGCAGGGCTGATTACATATAAACAACACGCAGCTAGATTCAAGTCTGAAACCACTAGTGAAAATGCATTTTTGTCATTTGTGCTTTTGCAGCACTCAAACTGGCATGGACTCCACACATTTGTGCTAAACCTGATGATCCATGTTATCCTGGTATACTGAGAATGTTTCAAAGGGCATCTTCTGTGAAATCTGACCTTTTGTACAAACAGTTTAAAAACCAAACAAACAAAACACATTTGCATATTTGATTCGTGACCTGGAATGAGTGCAGTATTCAATCGTGCCTTTGTTGAATAGTTCTGGGGTCATACAGTTTAAAATAGAGTGCATACATTCCTTGAAAGGAAATGGGGAATAGAAACTGAATTTTTTGGAATTAATTTACATAAAAATGATTTGTTTACACACAGGAATTTATTCTGTTTGTGTTTCATGAATAAACCCCAATTAGTTTTCTTCTCTGAAGTCCATCTATTCAGTTCACGAGTTCACACTTACATATAATCAGAAGAAAAAGTATGCGTATTTGCCGTCCTGTCCAAGGGGATGGCTCAGAGCTCGTAATTTGGCTCAAACCCAGAGTACTCCCCCATATTTCTGGTTAGGTTAGTAACCAGGCGAGTGTGAGGAGACGGGGTGGTGGTGTATGTATGTGTGTGTATATATATATATATATGTATATATAGGCCTCCTCTTGTACTGATTGGATAGGCAATTTGAACGTGTTCCTCCCAAACTTTGTTAATAAAACATGTAAAGAATTGCTCTGGTGTAAATTTACTCTAAATGTCTTGTTTATTTAAAGGGATAGTTCAGCCAGAAATGTAAAATCTGTCATTAATAACTCACCTGTAAGATTTTCGTTCATCTTCAGAACACATTTGAATATATATTTTTTAATTAAATCTGTCCCTCAATAGACAGCTACGCAACTACCAATTTGACACTTCAAAAAGTTCATAAAGAGATCGTAAAACTTATCCATATGAGTTGAGCAGTTTAGTACAAAGTTTCTAAAGAGACTTGATTGCTTTATTTATGATGTACAGATTTAATTTAGGCTTTTATTCATATTTAAAATTGATCAGTGAACATAAACAAAAGCTCAACTGAACCTGCTTGACATGTGAGAACAAAACCTCTTGCTGAAGCTCAAAGTTTAACGTGCTGCGTAACATGAGAATGAACCTCATTGGTCCTCGCTGAAGCTCAAACGTACTGCGTAACACGTGATGAATTTTAATAGATAAGATGGTAAACTATCTTTTAAACTAACCCTGATTCTAACATCTAAACCTTACTTTACGTTTTAGACCTAACATTCTAACACTTTAAAACACAATGTACTAAAATGTTCTGTTCTTTGAATATTGTGTCCATGGAAAATTCTGAGGTGCTGACCATGACAATATCAAAAATATACTGTCTGCATTGTCTCATGACATATTGAGTAAGCAAATGAACTTCTCTAATTTTCTAATGATTTGATATCGAATAGTAACAGAAGGGTTTGCATATGAAGAACCAATCAAATTGTGGGGAAATTATGTAATGTTTCATGTCATTTTTGCCATGCTCCCATTCTATAAAAACTGTTGTATTCCTTTTGCTGGTGGGATTCTCTGAGGAATGCTCGAGATCCTCCGGCGTGATTAAAGCATATGCGACGGCATTGTCTGAAGTCTGTCTGTGTTTAATGCAAGTTACTTAGGGGAACAAGTTAGGGATTGCGAACTCGAAGCCAGTTGTCGACTGTAGACGCAGTGCTTGAGTATAAAGATTAAAGGGACGAGACGTCGTCGAACTCGAAGCCAGTTGTCGACTGTAGACACTGAGCTAGAGTGTAAAGATTATTAAGTGTCGACTGTAGACGCTTGGGTGTTGATTGTAGATGCCCCAGATATATTTATTAAGTGTCGACTGTAGACACTTGGGTGTCGACTGGAGACGCCCCAGGTAAATAAAAAAAGGCAAGCTCAAAAGTTCTGCATTACAAGAATGAACCTCATTGGTTGTAGCAGAAGCTTAAACGTGCTGCGTAACTCGAGAATGAACCTCATTGGTCCTTGCAGAAGCTCAAATGTGCTGCGTAACTCGAGAATGAACCTCATTGGTTCTTGCAGAAGCTCAAATGTGCTGTGTAACACAAGAATGAACCTCATTGGTTGTAGCAGAAGCTTAATCGTTCTGCGTAACACAAGAATGATCCTCATTGGTTCTTGCAAAAGCTCAAACATGCTGTGTAACACAAGAATGATCCTCATTGGTTCTTGCAGAAGCTGAAACGTGCTGCGTAACATACGGGAATGAACCTCATTGGTTCTTGCAGAAGCTCAAACCTGCTGCGTAACACAAATTAACCTCCTTGGTTCTTGCAGAAGCTCAAACCTGCTGCGTAACACGAGAATGAACCTCATTGGTTCTTGCAGAAGCTCAAACCTGCTGCGTAACACGAGAATGAACCTCATTGGTTCTTGCAGAAGCTCAAACCTGCTGCGTAACACAAATTAACCTCATTGGTTCTTGCAGAAGCTGAAACGTGCTGCGTAACACATGAGAATGAACCTCACTGGTTCTTGCAGAAGCTCAAACTTGCTGAGTAACACGAGAATTAACCTCATTGGTTCTTGCAGAAGCTGAAACGTGCTGCGTAACATGAGAATGAACCTCATTGGTTCTTGCAGAAGCTTAAACCTGCTGCGTAACACGAGAATGAACCTCATTGGTTCTTGCAGAAGCTGAAACGTGCTGCGTAACACGAGAATGAACCTCATTGGTTCTTGCAGAAGCTCAAACCTGCTGCGTAACACGAGAATGAACCTCATTGGTTCTTGCAGAAGCTCAAACCTGCTGAGTAACACGAGAATTAACCTCATTGGTTCTTGCAGAAGCTGAAACGTGCTGCGTAACATGAGAATGAACCTCATTGGTTCTTGCAGAAGCTTAAACCTGCTGCGTAACACGAGAATGAACCTCATTGGTTCTTGCAGAAGCTGAAACGTGCTGCGTAACATACGGGAATGAACCTCATTGGTTCTTGCAGAAGCTCAAACCTGCTGCGTAACACATGAGAATGAACCTCACTGGTTCTTGCAGAAGCTCAAACTTGCTGAGTAACACATGAGAATGAACCTCACTGGTTCTTGAAGAAGCTCAAACGTGCTGCGTAACACAAAAATGAACCTCTTGGTTGTAGCAGAAGCTTAAACCTGCTGCGTAACACAAAATGAACCTCATTGGTTCTTGCAGAAGCTCAAACCTGCTGCGTAACACAAAATGAACCTCATTGGTTCTTGCAGAAGCTCAAACGTGCTGCGTAACATGAGAATGAACCTCATTGGTTCTTGCAGAAGCTTAAACCTGCTGCGTAACACGAGAATGAACCTCATTGGTTCTTGCAGAAGCTGAAACGTGCTGCGTAACATACGGGAATGAACCTCATTGGTTCTTGCAGAAGCTCAAACCTGCTGCGTAACACATGAGAATGAACCTCACTGGTTCTTGCAGAAGCTCAAACTTGCTGAGTAACACATGAGAATGAACCTCACTGGTTCTTGAAGAAGCTCAAACGTGCTGCGTAACACAAAAATGAACCTCTTGGTTGTAGCAGAAGCTTAAACCTGCTGCGTAACACAAAATGAACCTCATTGGTTCTTGCAGAAGCTCAAACGTGCTGAGTAACACAAAAATGAACCTCATTGGTTCTTGCAGAAGCTCAAACGTGCTGCGTAACACGAGAATGAACCTCATTGGTTCTTGCAGAAGCTCAAACTTGCTGAGTAACATACGAGAATGATCCTCATTGGTTCTTGCAGACGCTCAAATGTGCTGCGTAACACGAGACTGGACCTCATTTGTTCTCACACATCAAAGTCAACATGCTTGAGATTCCATTTACCACATCTGTGAGGTGATCAATGTTTAAATGTGAATAAAAGCCTAAATTCCATCTGTTCATCATAAAGACTACATTTATCAAATAACACTTCTGCTCAAAGAACCTAACAGAAGCTTGATCGGTTGGAAACCTGAATAAAAATAAATGAATAAATAAACATTAATGAATTAGTTGCATTGGTTTTTCTTTAAGCCTGGCAGCTGGCCTCTATGGACTAACATTAACTCCTTAAATTTAAAGTAATAGTCAAAGAAAACTAGAAGGCAACTGTCTTCTAAGACATTATTTTAACCATCATGTAATCTTAAGTGATTGATTTGCAACACTACATAGGCAGCAACTATGCCAGATAATACAGTCAGTGTAGCCATATTTAATTTTTGACAGGAATGAAAAGGAAGTAATACGTTTTTCTTTTCACATCGTTCACATTATGTGTTCACAAAACCAGTTGTATATATGTGATCCTTCTGTTTATATAAACAATATTTAATCTGCACCAAATATCCACGAAATCATCTGAATTTAGTTGACAGCATACACACAAAAACACACACTTAAGGACACATCATTGAGTTCATTCAATGTGTTTAATTAAGTACACAATCCACAATTCAGAAACATATAGAAAGAAAACCTTCAAATAAGGTCAGTTACAAAACAGAAATCTGTGTTCCAAACAACAGATTTCTTTGTGGAAATTAGATACAAGTAAGAATTGTTCATTTGGATTGAATTCAGCATCATGAAAGAGATCGAAACGGTGCCATTTGTAGACTTAACGATTGATGTACAGTTGTCAGTAAAATTTAAATTACTCAAGCATTTCAGCAGCACCCGTTTGATATTTCAGGAACATCACATTTTGCACACTGGGTTGAGCACAATTGTGCGTTGACCTTTGCCTATCATTTCCACACACAAAAAAAGAAAAGAAAATCTGATTTAAACAAAGATTAATTAATAAACCCTTTTCAGTGCACATGATCTAACCCATTTTAATTAGATAAAGTAATCAGACTGTTTATTTCAGGGAGGATTAAAGGGTTGCACATTGTAATCTCAGAAGGACGATCAGCTACAGGTGGCACCGTTACCCTTTACCATATGGCATAAGTTATCACAAATATAACATCTGCATTTCTGAATCTATTAATAACTGAAGAATTTTTGCTTTATGTGAGAAAAAAAACGATTATTTTAGGAGTTAGGATTAGACCTTTAAATTGACTAAGCATTGCCTTAATAAGCAACTGTTGCCATCCGTCATATCAGACAAGCTTTCGCTCGTTTAAGTCGAATATAAAGTGAATATTTTACAGAAATTATAGACTAAAACATTGTTGATAGGGGAATCAGTATGGCGACACAATTGTAATCACTATGAAATTAGGCTTTTCTCTTTTCGTTTGACTGTGATAAGCATTTGATTCTACAGTTTTTAATCATATCACTTCACTGCATAACTTCATTAAAAATGTTCAGTATTCAAATTCATTCCTGGGTCGCTCTGTAAAGCTTGTCGAGCAACAGCAACCAAGGGTTTCAGAGCTAAGCAAAGTCACTAGTCTATCATGTTTCATATGGCTAATTACATTGATGTCACACTTTGCGATAAACTGAAAAGTTGTCCTGTAATAATCTTTCCCTTGTTAGCAGAAGGGGCCCTGATTTCTCATGCTGCTCTGTGTATTATAGGATTGGTGCCTTTGCACAGATCCTGAGTTATAGCTGCGTGTGTTGATGTGATTTGTCCTGTGATGGTGCAGGTACGAGGGATGGATGACTCGCCTGCCCTTTTGCCTTTGCCAAATGCTAATCCTGTGTTTATACGTCCATGTAAGCAGCTAGCAGTGATTAGGAGCCGCGACTCTTCTTATTCCTGAGAGATTAGTACGGCTTGTGTAGCGGGTGTCAAACAGCCCTGGCAGCACACGTGGAGTTGAAATCGCTTGAAGCTCCCCTTAACTATCATCCCAGACCAGTCTTGTTCTTAAAGAGAAAGGAAAAGCTTACCCTATATAAGGGTTAAAACTAAAGGATGGCTTTTTGGGAATGCAACAGTGGTTATTAAGAAAAGGAAAACAGATTAAAAAGGCATAATCTCATTTAACTGTCCATGCCGAAATGAGGGATTCGTCATGAGTGAGGGATTTAGAGGAAAACCTGGGTTGGTAAAAGTGTGATTGGGACACGGGCTCTGGTGACTGTGGGCGCCGTGGTTTCTGGCAGTCGCTCAGAGAGCATTCTGGGACATTTGATGATCATTCAAAAGGGATTAGAGTGAGATTAGAATGATTCTTTTTCCTGAGCTAAGCGGGAATGAACTTCACTGTGTTGTATTCATTACTTAATATGTATATCTCGGTAGGGTCAATGTGTTTTTTAAGTAAAACATTGAAATCAACCAATCAGATTTGAGTTTACAGTTTATGTGAAGTTTAGTCCTACAACCAGGGTTAGTTGCTTCGGTCACCATGATTCTGCCAAGTAAGAAACGTTCCTGAATCAACATATTTTGATATTTGAGCATTTTTCTGATTTTCCTGTAATGTATACATCCTGATAAACATGTAAAATATTCACTGGTATCAAATTACTTTTAGAACTCTATAAAACATGGGCAAACTTTCAACTGGATTTTTCAAAGATACCATACACAAAACAGTAATTGTAGAAACACTTAAAACATGTTGAAAAGGTCATAAAAAAAAAAGATCTGACACCTGAGACATTTTTACCCCGCACATGCACTGGTCCACTGGGTTTTTCTGGGAGTTTAATTGCCATTATGACTTTATGACTGAAATATCAGCAGTTAATATCTTCATCTCACTGGCAGTAGATTAACGTCATATTGTCAATTAAACAGCAGGCTGGCTACTTACACATAAATGATGTCTCCATAAAACCTTTTTTGTTAGTCAAAATTGTTATTTTCTACAAAATCTTCTGGCAGTGTGACTACGGGGTGCATGTAAGCATAAAAATACTTCCCTCACGTCAAAAGTTTGTGCTGAAAATGAAGTGTTGCATACGTTTGTAACAAGATTGCAGTAAAAACCTGCTACAGTCTTTTGATTCAATTTTGGCCCATTAAAGCCTCAAGAATTTGCCACTTTAACCAGTTTTCTAATCTAACCATGCTGTTTACTTGTCCCTGCTTTTGTGTTTCATAAAAAAGAGAGGGAAAAGAAGAATAAAAACATGCTTTCCATATCAGTCATTCATGCTTTACAGTAAACAACCCATTCACTGAAACCCAATTAGTTATGAAGTTGCATATAACTTTGGCAAGTAAAGCCACATTTTTACTTCATATCCTAATTCTGGTCTTTAAATTCCCCCTGCGGTTAACCCTCATATTACAGCACGGAATAAAAGAGTAACACACATAAACATAATTCACAAGCTGGAATAAATAAAAAGAAGAAACAAAAATTGGACATTGTTCTTTTTTCGTCTAGTATTTAAACTTGGATATAGGATTTCTGAAAATAGACTGAGGAGAAGAGTGGATTAATGCAAGCACATGAAGAAGTTCTCACTTGGGGAATCAATCTTCATAATCTCTGAACTGCACTTGAAAATAATACGCTTGTAAAAGATGCCTTTTGACGCTGCATAGTTACAGAGGTTATGATTGGCAGAGATACGCATCCTTAGATCAGAATAAAAGAACTGGGATTTTCAGGAGAAGGTACAGCGTACTAAAAAGAGACGTATAGGATGTGCTTGGTCCCAAGAGAAGGGATGCAATTCGTTTTTACCCCACACAAAAATGGCTATATAATTTACATGTTAAACTGGTCCCGGTTATTAAATCTGCAGAGAATACAATCGAACTTGAACCTTTCGTACAGTACAGCCGTTGCTCAGTGTTCATTTTTTTGTTCTGATTAAATTGAGTTTCTTCCTATGGCGCTTTTCCATTGCATGGTTCGACTCAGCGTGGAACGGTTCGGTTCGCTTTGCTTTTCCACTGCGTGGTACGACTCGACTCGGTACGGCACGGTTCGGTTCGCTTTAGCTCGGTTGCTTTTCCACTACAGTTATACCGCTTCAAGTGGGTGGGACTGATCGTTATAGTTGCTCAACTCCTCGGCAACCAACGAGAGGAACATCTGCACCTCGTCCACTGAGTGACCACACTTCAGCCATTTCTTTTTTTAAAGTTTTCATCTTATTTTTTCAAGTAAGTACTTTAAAAACAGGTGCTACAGCGTTGGCTGTTGTCTACTGGCTATTTAAATCTAGCGGGTTTAGTGTCTCGTGTCGTAAATACAATGACGCTGGAAGTGACGATTCTGTCGGACCAATCAGTGATCTGCAGTGTTTACACGTCACATTTTAGTACCAGTACGGTACGCTTGGAACCTCAACAGACCAGGTACCATTTAAAGCGAGCCGTACCGTACCGTACCATGCAGTGGAAATGCGCCATAAGTGAGCCGAGACGAGCCGAACCGAGCCGTACCGTACCATGCAGTGGAAAAGCGCCACTAGATAGATGCACTACAAAATAATGTTCTTAAATAGTATTTTTGTCTTGTTTTTCATATTAGCCTCCTTAAAACAAAATTAATTAACCAAACTTAATTTGGTTAAGATAAGCAGGCTTCAGAGAATACATCTTTTATATTTCACTGGCATTTTTCCCAAACCTTTTTAACAAAAGATTTAGTTGTATGCTACAAAAATACTGTTTAATAAATCGTTTTTTTTAGAGTGCATATAATTACACTACATCCAAAATTAGCTTTTCGTCATGCTGGCAAATGCCGGGGTTGTTTGTTTGTTTTAGTTTTTTTAAAGACAGTTTGTATGTCTTTAAATTGTATCATCACTTCATCAAGATTCAGATTATTACAGTCTTTTGCAGTTCCTAATAAACTGGCAAGCAGCTTCATTTATGTACTTGCCAATTGCATTTGCCGCTTGATGAGAGTTAATTTTGCACCCTGGGCGTAAATGTAAGCATAGAAATCCTGGTTCTCATCTTTGGAAGATGTACAGAAAAGTCTGCATTCGCTTCTGAGGTTTTACGGATCATTTACGAGTTGCTTACATTCGCAGTAAAACAAATGCGAGGCCTCATAAACGTGACCCATTTTATACCTCTCATTCAATTTAGATGTGAACGACAATATCCATACTCACGCTGACTTCTGGCCTGAATCAGAATTGTGGCTGAACTGTCCAGCTAAACATAAACACACACTTTCCTGTGAAAGACTTTTCTATAAGACATGCCTAAGTCTGGACACATTGTGTTGCTATTAAAGGGCCTCTGCAGTTTCCTCTCTTTCTCTCTGCCTCTTCTCTGTCAATGTTTTCTGCGCCTGCGGTGTGTCAGCGAGCTGGCCTGTGTTAGCTGAATGTGTTCTGTCTACACTGGGTTGTTTCATGTGCACGTGCAGAGGTTAGTCAGGGCATAAGTACTTTCTTTAGTGGGCCTAAACTACTCCTAATATTGGCTGGATGACAACTCAAAGTAATTTGTGTCTTTTGTTAAAGACGTTACACCCTGCTTTATCCCACACTGTGTAAACAAAGGCACACAGGGGATGACAGCTACACACACGCACATACTCATCATTGATCTTATTTAGGATGGACCAATTCAAAAGGCTCACTTTCCCAGCACTAATGTCCTTCCCACAGTGAGTTTCTCCTTTTATCCACTCTTCCCATCCCACAAAGTGCAATGCAAACATATATTTGTTTCTACGCTTCGTCTTTTCTTACTAATAAAGGCATGCTGATAAAACACGTGACAAGAAGAAAAAGCTAATAAATCACTGTAAATTATTCCTTTTTCCTAATAACACACACTGAACATCGATTTTCATTTCAAACGTCATTTGACAGATAAAGCTTTGTAAACATGCCTTTGAAAGATACCTTTATGCTTTCTGATAATAAATTCATCTGATAGAAACATCTGGACACATTTTTTTTTTCAATAATTTGTACGGGTGTCCCCACCAAGCATCTACATTATCATAACAAACAAGATTTCCTTTGTTAATCACATTCACTAGAAAGACCATGCTGGTTACCAAGCATATTTCTTTCCCGATGAACAGCATTGGTGCGTCTAAAATCGCATACTGTGAGTAGGTACTACATTTGAATTTGAATTTATTTCGCGACCGATAAAAAGTACGTTCTATATAGTATGAATGTGTGTAGTATGAATGAAATGTGCCACATCCGCCATGTGGTTACTGTCCCATGACCTACGACAGTTTCACTGCCAGTCATAAATCCTCTTCTGTGGCCTCTTGGGAGGGTAAAGTGTCCATCGAACGCGCACTTTATTCATCATACATACTACTCTTTTGGCATACTTATTTTGGCATACTATACAGTGGTAAAGTATTCGATTTCAGACACAGACCGTGGCTATGTGCTGCTCCACCAGCAATAATCAACATAAACCAGCCTTGGACCAGCATGGAAATTCTTATCAGCAGGGTTGGCTCCGTTTCCCAATAAAGATAAATAATTTAACTTTGTAATAATCTTTTAACTATATGTTTTAAATAATGATCTGAAAAAAAAAACCAGTCATTTAAGTTGATGGCACCAACCTTTTCATAAAAAAACAAAAACAAAAACGTATAATCAAAATAAACAAAAAAGGAATCTGCAGTCTCTAAATTCTTTCAACTTTGGTCACATACATACATATAAACACACATTCATGCACCACAAGAGAGAGGAATACTTGACTGGAACACGTAAGAGTCTTTGTGGAAGGGCACAATTTGCGCAGAGGTAATAATCATCTCCTAGTCTCGTACGACAACCAGAGAGAGATTACAAAAACTATGCTAATGTTTGTTCAATCATACATCAAAGTGAAGGTGCCACTGCTGTAACAATGTTTATATCTCACCCGTTGTTTGTTTTAGGCCGAATCACTGCCAGGAGAGCAAACCTAAACAAGTATTCCTCTTCTGGCACCATCACTGATGACAACGGTTGAGAAAAAGTGGGAGGTTATAGTCATGCTACGCTCTCCTGCTAAATATCCTTCTTGGTCATTCCTCTTTCCTCAAGATCTGAGAGTGAGAAAAGTGGGAAAACAATCCCAGATTCTTTTGTTTCCATAACATTCGGTGTTTGACGTCCATCAGCTCCTAGTATCATACCTCCCGCTCTTCACCCTTCCACTGAAGCGTGTGCACAGTTTGAGACATTCCTCCATGCCTCGTCTTCACGTGCTGTTCCAGAAGCCTTACATTGTGCAAACTTCCTCAAACATTGTCATACGCAAAAACAGGGAGGGAGTGGCTTGTGGGAAAGGGGTGTGGCTATGTGGAGCCACTCCCTCTTCACCATTATAAACATTTGCACAAGTACCATAAGCGCCTTGTAATTTCAGCATCCCACTGTCTACTCGACTCCTTGTCACGCCATATATGGATGAATGGAGATCAGACATAAGCAGACTCACTGGACTGGGTCCTGCCCAGGTTTGGCGGTTGTGACAGGTGGGCCATGTCCTTTTTACGGATCTCACAGATGGACTTCCTGCGGGCTTGCACACCTCGAATGGCAGCCTTAATTTTCCTCCAGCCGAGGTGGTTGAGCTCGGCAAGGTTGAGCACGACGCAGATCCCGCTCACTGCAAACATGAACACTAGGAAGACCGTCTTCTCAGTGGGCCGTGATACGTAGCACTCCACCTCCTTCAGGCAGGGGTAGCGGTCACACTCGAAAATGCCAGGAACACTGAAGCCATATAAAAAGTACTGCCCCGCCAAGAAGCCTATCTCAAGTGCATTGCGGAAAACCACCTGGATTATGTAAAAGCGAGAGATTCCCTCTTGTCGGCGTACCTTGGAGCTCCTGCCATGCAGGAGGCCTCTTGGAGCATTTGGGATCTCCTTTACCTCTAAGCAATCAGCTTCGTCCTTTCCGCCGCCACTGTCAGAATGCTGGACCAAAATACCATTAATGTTGCGTAGTTTGCGGGTACCCTCACGACTGTAGTCCTTCTCCATGATTGGGTAGAGGAAGGAGTAGCGACGGTCACGCTGTTTGGCCGACTGGTGCACTGAATAGGTGATGAAGCACAAGCTGGGTGTGCAAACAAGGATGATCTGGAAGACCCAGTATCGGATGTGGGAGATGGGGAAGGCCTTGTCGTAGCAGGCCTGGTTGCACCCAGGTTGGAGGGTGTTGCAGATAAACATGGTCTGCTCATCCTCATACACTGTTTCACCAACAATGGCCACAATCAGGATACGGAATATCACCACAACTGTCAGGAGAATCCTGGAGGAGAGAAAGAGAGGGACAATTTGATGTCTGATGTGAACAGAGCACACACACACACACAAACTTCCACTGACGTAATTTCTCCCTTATTTTAGCTACCAGCTAATTAGCATTGCAGATGTTCGCATTTGCTATTCAAATGTGTGTTTTTCACTTTCAAGAGCAACTTTGCACATTTAATCAAGAGCTCTAATTTTGAAACAATTCTGCTCTCTCAAGCTCTAATTATAGCTCCTTCTGTGCTATTAAGCTCTGTTAACATGGTAACCTGTACTGCTGGTACAGTTACCTGTGCTAGTCTATGTAATGCTCATTAATTTGGTAGCATAATGGCAGTAAAATATGTTTTCTTCCCCTTCTCCATAGCAACAGTTTAGATTTTACACCTCAGCTGTCACTACCGTTAGGGCTATTTCTGTACCAGTGTTTGATTGAGGGAAAGAGTGAGAGATGAATAAAGAGAGAGATTACATGTGTTTGTAAGAGTAAAACACGGAGTGGGTTTGGACTTTACACACTTACATTTAAGATGATTGGCTCTGTAATATAGGGTATAGGGTAGCTCTTTTATATAGGGTATTTGCATTTTTTGTTTTAGGTTCTGTAATTTAGCACCTGTGGATAATTCTGTGCAAAGTGAAAGGTGGATATGGCGTGCTTTTCAACCCCATCCTCTTTAACCACAAATGTTTAGGCTTGAATAGTTAGGCACATGTATTCAATGCAGTCCTGATTTTGCCGAGTTAGTCATGTTCCTGGGTCAACATTTTGAAATGATCCTGGAACAACATTTCGGTCCAGAAATTAAATCCAAATCATATCCCTAGCCCTAAACCTAACCCGAATTGATTCCTAAAATCAGAAGGAAATGATTGGTGAATAACACCAATGTAGAAGCACCTTACCCTGGTTGTAAACCTAAACTTGGCATAAAAAACGTGTCCCTCAAATCTGATTGGTTGATTGGAATGTTGTTCCAGGATCAACAAAGATGTCGATCCAGGAACATGTTGAATTTGGTGAAATCAGGTTCTGCATATTCAATACTGATTTGGTTTTCAAATCTGATCTGTAGCACTGACAATCCACTCTTTCTTTCTGCAACTGATGAAATCTGGGGTGCGTTTCCCGAAGCCAACTATGGTTAACAGCACAATTCAACAGAAATTGCGACCACTATGCTTTTGGGAGAGCATATCTCAATATCCAGTTTATCTAGAATTGTCACCATAGCAATGACTTTAGCATTAACACGAGTGTCAGTGTGGACAGAAAAAATAAACTGGAAATTTTGACATCTCGCCATTGTGCTGAAGTCATGAGGCACATTAGACACCGGAGGCATTACTGCATTATTCACATGATATGTCTAAAAACACTCACTCTGAGCGAATAAAGAGACGCAGCTTTAAACACTACTGTGATTTGCATTTGTTAACAGTCGGTCATGTCATGTCCTGAATGACAACTACAAAAAAATTGCTTGCAATAAAATCTGAATAAAATCTTTTTTAAATCCATTTCCTAAACTTTAATAGGCACTTTTTTTTTGTAAACTACATAGATCAAGTTTGTGAAAAACAAAATACTTTTTTGCTTTGCATTTTGACTACAGACAACCAGATGGATTTAACCAGATATTTTATGCCTCCCTGAACAAAGCTACATAGCCACAAAACCTGGCAAAAAGTACAAAAGCACAAATAAAAGACACGTTTGTGTACATTTTCTAGAAGTCATGGCAGCATTACTATCAATAGTAAAATGATGGCGAATGGAGTTATATTCTGGCACACATCATTATGTACTTTCTGCTTTGTGGTAAGTGTTATCACTTTATCAAATGTTATCCTTTTTCTTACTCACAGTAGGCTTGTGTTAATGCCTGACACCTTAATAAGTCATTAAACAATTATAAAAAATATCAGGACTTTGCATTTTATGCATTTATTTTTTAAACCCCTTCAGATACATGGTTGTGTCCAGTCTCCTCCATACATGAGTATGGAGGAGTTCCTCCATAAATGATTTCAGTCATTTTCAGCTCATAGCATTAGCAATTGACAGAAAAGAATAACCCGCAAAGCGCGGCCTCATTGCCGTATGACCATGATGAATAACAGAGAACCAGTTATCAGTTGTAGTTCTGTTCATTTAGCACATTTCAACCAAACTCACACACGGAATACAGTTGTATAGTATTTAAAGGCAATTAAGAGATATAAATATTGTTCTTTTTTTTTCAAAGCAAGAGTAAGCCATTCTAAAACCGTATTAATGAAAATATGATCAGATGTCGCAGGTGAAAAGTCTGATGGTCAGTCACCCGGCGGGAGAAAGTAATTACGGGATTTAGATGATGGTTTTTGTCAGAAAGCATCAACAGGGGCGGATCTAGAAAAATATTTATGGGGTGGCGAGAAGGGGGCAGGAATTTTTGAGGGGTGGCAACATATGGCAGACGTATACTGAATTTAATCACAGTTTGATGAGAAATAGTATGTAGGCTACACACTACGGCTGCCATTTACAGACAAACTTAATCCCATGCAATCAATGTCTTGCATTTGAGGTTTCAAACAGTTAATATTAGGAATAAGTGACCATACAATGGCACAAACATGATTTTTATCACCTCAAAATCAGTACCGCAACTGTGCTAGCACTGTGCTACCATTATAATTTCATTTCTTGATTGATTGTTTTTGCCTCTTTCCTCCTCAGGGCTCAACGCTAACATTTTTCTTTAGGAGCACTTATGATCAATAACAGACATTAACGTTCCCATTACAGAGCGATATTTACCCCCTTTAAATTAATTTCCAGGGGCATTATTTTACCATTAGGATATAAGAGCCATTTTTCTAATCTTATTAAATGTCTATGCATTATCTTTTGTCAATTTCTTAAATTAAAACAGAAAATTTGTTTTTAAATGTTAATTTAAACAAATTCAGTTAGAACAATAATACCCAATCAGACTATTGATGTCAAATGAAATCATAAATAAAAAAACTATCTTTGCACTGCAAAAATGGCACAGAAGCTCCATCTGAAGTGGTATTAAGACTCATTTACATCAACTGTTTAATGCAGCTCAATCATTCAAAACGCAATTCATTCAAGAATCACCGTTGCTTGGAGTTGCGCAACAGTTCTGGTGTTGTCACTTAATTGGACTTTTGTACAAAATCAGTAGGCCTATCACATGCAATCATGCAATCATGTGATAGTCGGTGGATACATCACTTGCCCACCGTGACCGAGTTGGTTCACGAGTCGCGACTCCTGGCTCCCTCGCTTCGGGCCACTCAGTTTAAAAAAAAAAGAAAACAGTCTCTTTCAGCTCTGGCGTCATCTCCTGCTGCATTCACTGCAGTCGGACATTGGAGATTCGCGCTCGTAAATTGTCAAATTGGCCATAACTTTTAATTTGTTGCTGCCAACTGGGGTGGCAGCAGGGGTGGCAAGGCTTTCTTTTAGGGTGGCATTTGCCACCCACCCCGGTAGATCCGCTCCTGAGCATCAATGAAGAAAATATTTGGTTGTAAAAAATAGCCAGTTGTCAAAGAGCCTGATGTGAGTTTGAAAATTGTCCAAATGTAATGAGCAGTCATTTAATCAACAATGTTGAGAAATATAGGGTATGGCTTTAGTTTCAATTAGTAGTGTCTCTGATTTCAGACAGAATTACTATAATGTGCTGGCGTTCCTTTCTGTGGTTGAAAAAGAATAATAAGATGGTAAGGATTTTTACCATATCTCCCACCTCTAAGACATTTAAACTGAGAGCTGCTAGAAACTCAACATAATGATTTGATTCTAGAATACTGTAAAGCCAGCTAGTGGCTCTGGTGGTTCATTGTTGTATAGCATGCCCACTTTTCACAATGCAATCAACTCTCAATTTTCTTTCCTCCCCTTGAATTTCATTTATTACTTGGAAATACATCACATTTCCAAGTGAAATGAGGTTGTGAATTCTGTTTCATGTATTAAATGTACATTTGAAACATCATGTTCTTCAAAAAGGCTTTTACCATATATTTCTTGATGTCCTCATCCAGAAGAGTAGTCGCTTTTCAGATCTCACTCATTTTTTAAATCAAATTCAGCACTTGAACATATGCCAGACAACCCAGACCTCAGGAACCGCTTGTTTAGACTAAAGGGTTAGAGTGCATGAACTGTAATGAACCACATGTTTGACGTAAGAAACCATGATCAACCATCTGTAGACAATATCTGTTTATCTATTCAAGCGAGTGATATAACGATATATCAGGAATCTTAAACCCCATTCACACCAAGAATGATACGTTCAAAGATAACTGTATTTGCATCCACACCAGCTGACAATATATTCTGTTTATCACTTGCTGCAGTTTTGTCATCTGCTGCTTTAATTGGTCGAGCACTCAAACAGAATGTATTCTGATTGGCTGTTAGTGTTTTTATCGTTCATCAGCTGGAAAAATTGGGTCCCACTTTATATCAGGTTTCCTTGACTACTAACATTTAAAGGTATCATTCGATACAATGTACTTATTGTGTGCATACATGGTTTTACATTGTACTTATATTTAAGTAATAATTAATGTCTAATATAATTACACTGTTGACCCTTCCCTTAGACCTTAACCCACCCTTAAACCCACCCATACCTGTCCTTAACCTTACCCGTATCCCACCTAAGTAGCAGCAAAAGTGTTTTGCAATACAATATGAACACAATAATTACATTGCACATATTTTTTGATGTAAGTACATAGTAGTTAAACACACCTAATATATAGTGGGACCAAAATTGTTCTGGAAGTGATTCCAACGATATCCTTTCTCTGTGCCGTTATTGTTATAGTTGTGGTGTGGACTCAGTTATAGAAATTATTCAAAAAATAAAAGAATAACAATGTATTTATCATTATCATTGTATTTATCGTCCTTGGTGTAACAAGCCTTTAATCTTGACTCAGATCCACATAAACATGGTCTTGGTGTTAGGTTTCATTACTCATCTTCAACTATTGATTAATTAAGCCAAATTCATTGTCAAATAAAGTTGTCAATATTTGTCAGATGTGTCTGTGGACTCTAAAATGTTAAATCCTTAAAAACATTTTCCCTGACATTATTTCCATTAATCATGCGTGTCCCATATTGTCTGTCGGCTGGAATCAGAACCAGCACACAAAAAGAGCCCAAAATTAGTTGACTTCAATTCTGATATGAGGTTATCTCTTTATAGAAAGTAAACTGTATACATTCTCAATACAGTATTAATGTAGGTTTTAAATCTTCGATTGCTTTACAGTTAAATTTCACTTCATGATTTTAATTGTTTCTCTATGTTCTCTGTAGAAAGTGTCACATCAGGAAAGTAAATTATGTGATTGGAGCCCTCAATTATGATGGATTTATGCACTGCGTTCCTGTTGTCCAGCTGTGAGGTCAAAGAGGTAGCTTTAATCTGCACCCAATCAGCAGCAGTGTTTCATGTGAGATCATGTCTGGACAGGGGGAAAAACTCACTGTACAAAATGTTCGTAATTTTAACGATAAAAAACTGTAAAAAGGCAACGGAAAACACATGTTAATTGTTTAACAGTATGTACCCTTACTATATACAGTGGAAAAACTGTAATACCTCTCATGGGACAATTCATGTAATTTTACAGTAAAATACTGTTAAATTGACTGATTTTGGAAGTACACTGGGAAAAAAAACCTTACCTTTGCATTTACTGTACCTTACCGTAAAATATATGCTAGCAATTTTTATGTTTTTCATCATTGAACTAAGATTTACGGTAAAAAAAACTGGCAGCTTTGGTTACCAGTACTTTACCGTAAAAAATACAGTAAAAATATTTTAGTTTTTACACCGCTAAACTAAAGTTTACAGTAAAAAAAACTGTCTGGTTGCAAGTGCTTTACCATAAAAACCTTGTAGTGATATTTTAGGTTTTTTGGCATTGAACCTCAGTGCTCTGTGTCCCTACCGCATGCTAACCAGCAGTGACAAACTGATATTCTGAAGAAAATACACGATGTACTAAAATGATTTTGTACTATTGACAACTTAGACCAACACAGACATCAAGAATCAGCGTATGAATCTCAACAACGGTGAAAATCACAAACCAAGCTAATAAAAAGTTGCAACAAAAACAACAGCAAAAATAAAAGCAGATAATAATAATACAAGAAAATACTAAGGCAATTTAGCATAATTTATTCATGCTGCAATGCATGCTGGGAGATATTGATGAGTTTTGATTGATGACTCCCATCATGCACTGCACTTTTATCATCACCGTTGTTGAGATCCTTATGCTGATTCTTGATGTCTGTGTGTGTCTGTACACAATTTTTTTTTTTTTTAAGTCTTACGATTTATCACAACACTGATGATCACATGCTGTTGACCAGAGGTGCCCAATCCTGCTCCTGCCGATCGACTGTCCTGTACAGTCTTTCTCCAACCCTAAACAACCACACTTGAAGCAGCCAATTAATGTCAGGATAAATTAAAGGCAGGTGTGCTTGATTAGGGTTGGAATGAACTGTGCAGAAAAGTCCATCGGCAGGAGCAGGATAACTAATGATAACTAATTATCAAAGATAAGACTCTATAGAAGCTCAGTGAATCAGGCCACTATATGAGGATTAGCTCATCATCATTACATAACCAACCTCACCTGATTCATTTATTCTCTGATTTTCTTGCCATAATCAATGTGTTCAAACACAGCATTACAGCAGCCAGAAAGAAACTAATGTTAGAAAGTCAAGGGTCAAGAGCCCAACTAAAACAAACACTGATCCCCATCATGGAAACATCAAATGAAACAATAAATCATCAAAACTTCACATTTGATGTTATTTCATTTAAACAGATATGTTTCTTAGTTTTTGTTATCAGTTATGTACATTTGAGTTTATATTAGGCCCTACATCATATATTGTTTAATTAATGTTTATGCCATTATTTGGAGCCATGTGTGTTACCATGATGGAGTTGTGTATTTGTGTGTATGACACTGTGCACCTTATTTAAATCAATGTGCCTCAACTTGTGGAAACCTAATAGTGGTGAATTTTAAATCATCATGTGGATTTATTTAATACTGCCAGTATTATAAAGCAAATTTAAACACTTTAGCGAAATTGAATGAGAAAGTTTATTGGATATTGAATATAACTTTATTGGTTAGTGAAATATGGGTTATCCCTTAAAAATGAAAAGGTTACTACTGTATTTTTATGGTAAATTACTGGGAACCAAAGCTGATGTTTCTTTTACCACACATTGAAGTCCTGCTGATGTTTATTTATTTATTTTTTGCCATAAATTTATTTCCAAAGTAAGGCTACCATATTTTTTACGGTAAAATACTAGCATCCAAGCTGACATTTGTTTACCATAAATTTCACAGGTTTTCATTACATTGTGTTTTTTTTTTTTTTTTTGCACGTAAAGTCCCATAAAACATAAAATGTTGCCACCATATTTTTTATGGTAAAATACTGGCAACCACAGCTGCCGTTTTTTTACCATTAATTTCAGGTTTTTTTTAACAGTGTAGTTCAAGATATGTGATAATCAACAGTTAAAGGGATTGTGATTGGCTCTCAGAAGGGAGGGTTTAGAGAGACTGAATCATTATCAAAACCATTTCAGACACTGTGAGAAAAGGGGTGATGCTACAATATATGATGAGAAAATTATGGGACAGAAATCTCTCAGTTTTCATTAAAAATATCATCATTCATGTCCAAGATGAACAAAATTGGGGCTCAGAGCTGCAATAGAGGCGGAGTGAGGTTTCCCTGCTCAGCTCATACCATCTGGCCTCCGTTACACATAAATAATCTGATCGTAGTTAATCGTATCTCTCTATTAGTGTTATTGGATCTTAGTGCTGCATTTGATATTATTGACCACAACATTCTTTTGAATAGACTCGTAAATTATGTCGGCATTATTGGAATTGCATTAGCATGGTTTAAATCATACTTATCTGACCGTTATCAGTTTGTAGCAGTAAACGAAGAGTCATATGTCATATCAATCACAAGTTCAGTATGGAGTACCACAAGGCTCAGTACTAGGACTGCTGCTGTTCACTCTGTACATGCTACCCTTGGGAGATATCATTAGGAAGATTGGTGTGAACGCAAGGTCCAATCAGAGGTGTTTAAGAATCCGCTCAAAATGCTAGAGGGAATTGCTGGTATCGTCACATTTTTGTAATTTCAGTACTGACTTGGTACCGAAGTATAGTGACAACACTAATCTAAATTACGACATATGCTCTTAATGACAAATGCAGAAAAGTAAGGTCATGCATTCATTACCTCAAGGCTAGATTAATGTAAAGCTCTACTGGGTGGTTGCCCTGCACGCATGATAAACAAACTCCAGCTGGTCCAAAACGCAGCAGCTCGAGTTCTTACTAAAACCAGGAAGTATGATATTAGCCCGGTTCTGCATTGGCTCCCTATTAAACATTGTATAAATTAAAAAATATTGTTTATTACTTACAAAGCACTAAATGGTTTAGCTCCGCAGTACTTGAGCAAGCTCTTAACGCATTATAGTCCTTCACGTCTATTGCGATCTCAAAATTCTGGCCAGTTGATAATACCTAGAATATCAAAATCGACTGATGGCGGTAGATCCTTTTCCTAGCACCTAAACTCTGGTACAGTCTTCCTACCATTGTTCGGGAAGCAGATACACTCTGTCAGTTTAAATCTAGACTAAAAACACATCTCTTTAACCTGGCATACACATAACACATTAACAATTTCACGAGTTCACATTTAATTATAGTAAAGGTTATGCGTATTTGGCGGGCTGTCCGGGGGGGAGTGCTCCGAGCTCGGCATTTGACCCGAACCCAGAGTACTCCCCCATGATTCCCGTTCTCATGGATCCGCAGAAACTTGTAATTTGGCGATGTCACTTTGTAAAGAAAGACTTTGCGCCCACGCACAGACATATTCAAACGCAAGGCAATTCATATCAATTCATACCTATAGAGTAAACACATAATTCGCATGTGCAGATTCACGTTTTTTAAATTTATGATGATAACGGTATCAATATCGGTAAGTAAAAAAAAAAAAAACTATTTCAAAGTTTGCGTTCTCAGGCCACCAGACACTTGTCGTGTAAATGAACGGCCAGAACGCATTAAAAGTTTTCTGTTTCCAGTTAAAAACAGTGTCCTATAAGCGGCCCCTAAGTTAATAACTAATGATTTTTACAATGAAAATGAATCAATCAAAAACGTACTTAAACTAGACAATTACTTTCTTTTAGAGCTGCTGTACAGCCAAAACAATCTTTGTTCCATTGATTTCCTATTATCACTGTACAGCTACTTCTATACAATCTGTATTGTAAAAAGTGCTATATAAATGAAGGTGACTTCAGACAAGTAGTTTCTTTAAATTGCTCCTCTTTAAAGGACCACACGTCGATAATGTTCAAGCTACAAATGACTAATATCTATTGTTTACTTGTAGTTGTTTCATCACATTAAACTGGGATATTTTAACATTAAAAACATAATGACACACTTCATTAAAATGATTGATGCTAAGAGAAAAACAAATGAACATCACATGTTGCTAGCAGTGCTCAATTGCAGGTTTCCCAAATATTTCATCACATGGACATGAAATCCAAACTCACCAAATATTCCATTTCTGAGGTGACTTTGCCAAGGTGTGTAACTATAATGTATTCTTTGTTTTATGCTTTTATGCAACTCATTGCAAGCACTGTGCACTTTGTAGGAGTATGTTGTCTTTGTGTGGTTAACAGAGTAGGAAGCGAGACTGATCAGAAGAGTCCAATGCTGGGAAATGGAGAAAGCAGAAACTGTGCAGGGAATTACAAATGTACACAAACACACAACACTGACAGATAATATAAGATTTTTGTGAATAATAAAAGAAAAACTGCCAATGTGGTGAAAATTTAATCAGAAGATGAATTATAGCCTATAATATGCCACATGCCAAACCCACAACCTTTGCATTTGCACAACCTTTGCACAACCATTACGAGTTCTTTAATGCCATCCAATAGCGTTAGATTATCTATTCCCCAAACCCCCACCAACTCCACACTAGTTCCCCTCACACTCTCTCTTTTTATCTCTTTTCATCTTCCTCCTGTCTGGCTCACCTGCTGTCTCTCTCATTAGTTTCCGGTCCAAAAATGCATTTTAGGGCTATTTTAAATACTGCTTGAATTAAAGAAGTAGTAAAAAAAAAAGTGTTTCTCAAATTATATTTATGGTTTGGTTCAAACCTTAAATTTTAATTGATTATTAATCAAAGATATTTATTTTCCCAAGAACAAAAACATTAAAACAAAGTAAAAAAAATATTATTTGTTATAAAGACCATACAACTCAATAAATGTCCTTTAGACATAAGCCAAAATGCTACTTAATGTAACTAAATATAGCTAATATTTTTTGTGACTTTTTACAATTTAATGTCACTATTTTATCAAGAAACAGTTTCATTTACAAAGTTTCAAAACATATCTTAAAACAAGCTACAAGCTTTCCAAAACAATTTTCCAACCCAATCTAATTGCTAAAATAATAGATGTAATTTGCACATTTACTGTAAATATCAAAGATAAAAGTAAATTATGATAGTTTTATTCTGAATAAAAAAGAGTAACTGATTCTGTATTGAAGTTTTATTTACAAACGAGAAGTTACATGACATATTGTTACATGTATGATCTGTGTTTCCCCCTTCATTGTGTTTTTGGGTCAGTCCTGTGACCTGTGTTCCATGATTGTTCTAATTCGTCATGTCTATCACCTGTGCATGTCAATCACCTCATTAGTTATCTTATTAGTCCCTGTGTATTAATACTTTGTGTTCTCTTTCAGTCTTTGTTATCGTCAATGTAAGCGTGAGTGTTTGGTTATTAAATGTTGTTTCTAAGTATTCCTCTTCTCCATGAGCTTTTTCCTACACGTAACGTGACACACATATGACATATAACTAGCAAAAACACTTTTATTTAAAGACACTCATTAACACACTTTACACAGGGTCTGAAAGTTTGGTCTGCTCATGCAATCGCAGTGATACCAGCCATTGCAACTGACACATTCAATCTAAAAGATATTAAAATTACATTTACAACAAACCTGTATTATTACAATTTTAAATACAATGTCATTTTTAAAACAAAGTGAAAATAAAAGTGTCTGCTTTGTCTTATGTACAGGTATATGTATTGGCACAAGTCACCTTCTTTGGAAAATAATCAAGGTTATATAGACATTATATTGGTTATCAAATGCATAATTCACAATGGTTAATTAGTGTGCTATTTTGATAATAAAGGTTTCATTCATGTCTGTACAATGAACAGTACAGGGCAATGTACAAAACAAAGTTTAAAGTCCCCCTGTGGTAAATTATTTTATCTCTTAAAACTCATTTTTGATCACCAAAAGTAGGAAAAAAAAATCATTATGTCTTAAAATTGAATGTAACTCTACACCCTTGCCTCATTTAGTATACGCGGTTCTATAAATATGCAAATGAGCCCCGCCTCCACTCACTCACTCAGCTCAGAGATCCACTGGTTGACGATCACACGTTGATCTGATTGGTTACAAGGTAGTTTGAGACGTCAGAAACACCAGCGATTTCACACCGTGTTTTTGAGACTGTCTTTGGTTCACTGCAGTTTTAAGGAGAAAATACTCAGCAATGCTGTCGACTTATGAATTTATGGTTTGTCTTAAAGCATATAAAAAACCCCACATAGACATATAAACAACATTAAATACTTTAATACTTCGAGTTGGGAGTTTAGAACACATTATTTTGATAGTCCACTTTAGATCTTACTAAGGAACTACATCAACTAATCATTAGAGTATTAGACTGTCTGATTAATATCGGCTAAAACTTTATTTTGATGCTCCTCAACAGACATTATACTGACTAAAGAATTTAAAGGCAAGACAAGTAGTTTGTTCAGGCATGGTTTGTAGGGAATTACAAACCTGCGCACATATATTCAAATGCACATAACTATAGAATCAATTCTTAATGCGCATGTGAACACCATCAGCGTTTATCACAGGTTTGTGTTTAAAGTCTGTTTAGAGAGAACGGCGTCGTCTTAGCGGCCCCTAATTTAATAACAAATGATCATTTCGCCAGAAGTGAATCAATCAAAACTAACTTTAGCTGGAAATAACATTATTCAAGAACCGCTATAAAGCCAAACCAATCTCTGTTACCTTAAATTATATGTTTATCTCTGTAAAGCTGCTTTGAAACAATCTAAATTGTTAAAAGCGCTATATAAATGAAGATGACTTGACTTGACTTTAAGTAACTTTGCAACTCTCAACTAACCCGAACCTAACAGTCTAAAGTCTACTAATGAGAGTTAGTAGACATGTTGCAAAGTTATAGTCAATAGAATGTCCATTGAAATAAAATAAAATGTAAGTTTAAGCAAAAAAGGTAAAATTTCCAGAGACTAAAAAGATCCATTGTCTACTGTCAATAATGTTATAATAAATATTGATGTTTGAAGCACAGCTTATGCAGATGTGATATGCATCATGAATCCACATGACCAACTTGAACACGTTGCGAAATCTGCACGGGAAAATCTTTCACCCTCATGCGAAATTCCAGTTCGCGGATGTCATTTTAAATGAATTAAATTCAAATCATATATATAAATAGAGGTGACTTTTTTGGAAAGAATGAAATGAACACACTGCAGTGTAAAATTCTGTAACATCATCAATCAACATGGTAATACAATGACCTTTATTTCCCTGATTAATACATTGAAAGCACTGTTGAACCACTATATGTGGAGAAAGGACACTAGATATCAAGTGCATCTACCACTAGCCTGTAATGCCTCTGACTGTGTGTAGTAAGGAGGTGTGAAGGCGTTCAGTCCGTGAGGGCGAGAATCCCCCAAAACTCCCCCCGTCAATGGTACCCACAGCATCACTCTCCTCCCTCTGCCTGTTACCACGGCAACAACACAGGGCAGAAAGCTGGAGAGAACAGGGGAAAGGAGAGCAAGAGAGTGATTTTCCCTCAGTTGTGTGATAAGGACCTGCTATATTGAGCCGTCGCGCTCTATTCAGCCTCTGTTTGAGCTCTAGCAGTGCGATAGCAGCAATTACACTGGCACACTGATGACGGATGAAGAACTCACAAAGGAACCGAAAGGCACGAAGAAACGGCTTGTTTTGAAAAGCATTCTTCATAATGCAACAAACTATCATGTAGTTCAGTTCAGCCCAGCTCTTTCTCTTCCCACTGCTTCAGAAAAATTAGGAGAACGAGTCCGATAGAAGGAAAAATGCAGAAGAGAAGATAAAAGACTATTTCTCCTGTACATTTTAGTGTCTGAATCAATGAACCTGAAAGCTGATGTTCCTGTGCAGTTTTAGCTTGTGGCGTTTTCAGCTGCGCTGCGGACTGTGAAGTGTGACTGGGATTCGCTTTACATGCATATCTTACCATCGCTTAAATTACTGCATTCATTAATTATGTTAACTATTTAATATTCCATTTTTGATTTTCCACTTCTCTGAGGCCAATCTATTGTAATGCATAAACACATGTCTGTATGCATATTGTATGGGCATATAACGGCCTTTTATACATTGTTGGGAGGGATGGGAACTGTGTTTTAAACATAGTTATTTCAGTGTACAAATTACTAATTGCTTACTAAAATGGAATCAGTAACACAATGCACATACTGGAAGTACAGTAGATGAATTTCAAGACCTAAATGCCTTCTGAACACCAACAGTACCAGTAAATGGCAGTTTTATCTTAGAAATAAGATAAAAAAAAATCAATATACAGTTGGCAACCGTACCAATAGAGCATGTTGTTTGTATTGTACGTGCACTTGTAAGACTTACGTATGACCAGTGTGGCTTAAGTTATTATTAAGTTATAAGGTGTATTTTGTGCATGTGGCACACATCTGATTGTTCCCCAACTTGGACTAATCGGCTGTAAATTTAAAGGTGCTTTATGTAGTATTCAGAAACCCTTATTGCGACACCAGTGGCTGTTATGTGAACTGCAGCCACAAATAGCTTTAATAGACTGAATGTGATTCAAGGCCCAGTTCTTTTTCATACAATACCTTTTAAGTATCTTTGCAGCTGTGAACGAACATCCCGATGCCGTCTACGCGGCTGAGAGTGATGTTTAGATGTATATGTAAATATGTGCTGCGCGCTTTCCTCTCAATAACAAAATAAACACACAACACAAATGACAGCGTTGTGAAAGCAGCCGTTAAGAAAGCAGCTGATCATAGAGATCATAGATACAGATGACACTCTTATGATGGTTTGATTATAAAGTATATTTGAGACTATAGACTATTTAAATCTGGCCATGTGAGACTGTAAGTTTGAATTAATATTTTATTTTCATGACACGTTGACTTTACAGTACAGAATAGCTCTTTTGGCATTATCCTGAACATTGTATAAGCATTCGTTTGTTTCATGTGTTGTATGTGTCATTCACAAATGACCTAGGAAGTTCAGTTTCGTTACAAGCTGTTCACACTGTCACAAGGAGATGAAGATGCTGAAGACAGGATACAAATATAAATGTGGTTTATTAAAACAAAAAGGTTGACAGGAATAACAGTGTGCAGCAGACACGAGCATCGGCCAACAGCAACAGACTGAACAGAGAGGAACTAAATACACAGAGATAATGAAATGATAATGCTTTTTACACGACAGCATTTTCGTAAAACTTTTAATGTGTTTTGGCCGCTCATTCACACGACAGCTGCATTTTGGGGCCTGAAAACGCAAACTTTTGAAAATGGGTTTCAAAGTGCAAGGTTTTGAAAGCGGTCTCCATGTAAACAACAAAAACGCGAATCTCTGAAGACGATGACATCATGCACATGCGTATTACGTGTTCAGTCTATAGTGTTTCATCTGCGTCTAATGGTCTGGGAGCAGAATACAGCGTTTTTAGACATTTTCGCAGATCCGTGTGAATGGGGATCGTTATGACAATGTACGCCAATATTGTCTGTACGCGGAAAACTCCAAGAAAAAACGTTTCCGTTTTAAGCATATCGTTGTTGTGTGAACGTACCCAAAGACAAAGACACACACGTGACTGATGGGCACAAACTGAAGGTCCAAGAAAACAGAAACTAAGAACAAACTAAACTGAGTGCGTGTGACACACATTAATTAATACATGAAAAATCTCACATATAGGCAAAATTTAATTAGTTATTGGAAATTCAACGGTCCATTGTAAACCAAAAATACGCTCTGAATATAACTTGAAATTGTTAATAGCTAAAAAATGTGTATACTTCGTATTATTTCGGGCATGAATAAAGCTGTAGTTTATCTGCACTATTATAATCCAATGTAATATAATCCAAAACTCAATTTCCTAAAAACCTGACTTCCTCAGACAGACCTACGTAATGATTGCTAGTTTTCTGTTATAACTCTTATACTGTCAAAATGTTCTTAAAATACGTTAATAAAATGATCCTTTAATAAAATAAATGTGTATTCATTCCATTTTAATGTAAATTAATTTTAAATTGAAAGCTGGCAATTGAAAACCTTTTTAGCTTAAAAAAACTTTTGATAAATATTATATTATAGTATAAAAAAGAAATAAATGAAGAAAATTGGACTCGAAAGCCTTGCGGATCTCACATCCTGTTTCAATGAATTCTGCAAAACCTTCTTCTGACTCCTCAGTTGACAAACACATTAGCTCAGGTAATGTACTTCATACAGTTCTGTAATGAAAAACATCTCAAGACATTGCCTCGGTCTCTCTGTATTCGGCATCACTCAACTGGAATTCTCCTAAATGTGATTAAAACATTACTAGGGTGGTGTTTCAACGCCTCATAAAGCACTGTTTCTTATGATAGACTGGGCTGTTCAGTGCCACAGTTATATCAAACTACGGTATTACCAGCACGTTTTAGGTATATTTTAGGTACTTCCTTCCACAAACCCAGCAGAGACCCACATGTCCCTATAGAGAGTCAGAGGAGGGCTAGGCAGAAGGACAGAGGAGAGGAAGGTCCCCACGCACAGTTTTGTGCCAGGACAACCATCCGTTTACCCGCACTGACTTCCAGAATCCTGCGTGACACACACACACAAGTCAGCAACAGGAAGTGACCATTATTGTACAACAATTGTGTTTGACTTCAATCGAGCAAAGGCTTTTAAAGGTCTTTAAATGTATTTGTGTGAAGCGTCTGTGGATATTGAGGAATAAATTTGGAGGTGATGTACTGTATGTATGTACTCTCTCAACCTTTATTGTTTTAATGCTGGTCTAAGAAAAACAGCATCCCTGTAGGATTACACCGCTGTGCTTGGTTTGTGTGTCACTGAGAGGAATTATACAGGGTTTACGCACATCTTACGCACTCGCTTGTCCCTGTGAAGTCACATCCTGCTAGACAGTTGCTGTGTTGCGGGACATTTGTAATTGATATCTCTGACTAAAATCATTCCCCTGCCCAGCGCTTGGAAGATGACATACAAGAAAATGAAATAATGCTCCCCTAACTCTATCCTTGTCTACAAAGACTTCACTTAACAACCAAACTGATGGGGATAAACAATACAATTATCTGACGTTTACAACTCCTCGCTTATGCATTTTATTTGCTTAAAAGTGAATACTATATTATTAACTCTGTACATCTCCTTGTGTGTAGAGTTTAGTGAATTTAATCCAGACGTACTACGTTCACAATGTACTAAGTACTAGTACATACTACTCTTTTCATGTACTGTTTTTCAGGTATGTGATTTCGGATGCAGTCTGTATGTCTGCCTGTAATGAATGGATTTGTCAACATCTAATGAGGCTAAAGTAGTTTCATGTAGAGGTATAATTTCATTCATGGGTTTTTCTTTAGCTGTATTTTCCCCACATGTTGTATGTGTTAGAACAGAAATGGCGTATAAATCTCAGTAGCAGTTGTATCTCCCTGAACAGCACAGAGATCAATGGAGAGCAAAGCAAGATGTAAAAAGAGTTTTAGTTCTCCGATTTTTCTCAGACCCCAATAAACTCAAATGTCCTTCTGTCCAGTTTCATAAAAGGTCTCAAATTGTTAAACTATGCTCAGATTTTCCCAGACAAACATCTGCCTGACCCTAACCTCAAAAGAGGTTTCAATATGAAGACCACATTCATTTTAAAGCTGCATGTCAAAAAAAGTCTCATTTGCTTCTATTTTTTCATTTCTCCAAAGAAGTTTAGTAGAAATGTCTGAATGAAGTCGTAAGTAGTATGAAGGGTGCATGTGATTGTTGCTATGCAGAAATATTTATGCCAGCCCTCCTACATGTTTGCCACATGTGAATGTGTGTGTGTGTATAATTGTGAAATTACATATATAGTGCAGCAGGAGGTTGACGTGCCCCTGAAAGAGCGCATGTCTTGCTATATGATGTGTTAGTAAATGGTGACATACTGTTGGTACAGACACCACTGGGGGTGTGCATGTGTGGTTGATAATGAATGTGTGTGTGTGTGTGTGTGTGTGATCTGATATTTGTTTTCATTTTGTGTGTTGGTTGGGTGGAATTTTGAAACATGTGGGTTTTTTTTGGGCGGGGGGGTTGTTGGTGTCCTTCAGATCAGTCAGTGTGTGTGTGTGTGTAATGGTTAGTGGTTTGTAAAGTATGTTCTTTTAACAGATTTGTCTTTGTTTTGCCTCAGTCTTGAGGCACGTACTCTAGACATTCACACAACCGCACAGTGTCAGCCCTAAACCTTGTGTTGTGGTATATTGGTACTGACAACCATCTCCTGTCCTCACAGGACCCTTTTACCCTTCTCATCTGATCTTTCATCGAGAAGCTTGAGGTTTTGATGCACCTCAGAGCGGGGAGACAGTGATTTATGCTTTATTTGCTCAGGAGAGAGACATGTCATCCCACAGTTCTCCACGGTAAACTGCCACACATCTTCACACAACTTCAAAATCTGATGGTGAATACTACATTGTCTTCTTTATAATGAGTGTGTCTGCATAAAAGCTGTGATTTAATTCCAAGGAAAACGTTAGCTAGGTGATGTGGTACCATTCAACACAAAGCTGTTTTACAGTTTAAGTGCACAGAAGCCACTTCTGGCATGCTTGTCACTAAAAAGTGCTGTAAGCACTGATTATGCAACAACAATTTCAAGTTTACGGATTTCATTCACACAGAACCAAAGTCGCATTAAAACCTCCTTTGATACTGAGGGGGTCAGAAGTGGCAGGTTTAAAAAAAATTATTCAAATCTCATTTGCACAAATTTAACGCTAGTATTTGGTTTTGAGATACATGAGAACAAATGGCATTTTGAATATTTGACATCAAAACCGGCTTTACTTGAATTAAAAGAATAGTTCTCCCTAAAATTTTAATTCTGTTACACTTTATTTTGATGGTCCACTTTAGACATTCTACTAAGTAACTTTGTAACTACATGTCAACTAATTCTCATTAGAGGATCAGTAGACGCACTGTCTGCTTAATATCTGCAGACTCTTTATTGTGTCTAATTGAAAATTCTGTCATCATGTTAATGTGGAACTTAAAAGAAGATATTTTGAGAAATGTCAATGGTTGCCAAAACTGTTTGGTTGCCAAGATTCTTCAAAATATCTTCTTTTGTGTTCTGCAGAAGAAAGAATGCCATACATTTTCATTTTTGGTTGAACTATTCAGTGAACCAAGATTTATGGAAGCTTGTTTCCGCCACAGAATAAAGAATAAAAAATAAAAAAGGTAATTGTGACTTTTTATCTCACAATTCTGATTGACTTTCTCGCAATTGCGTGTTATAAAATCAGAATTGCATGATATAAAGTCGCAATTGTGTATTTTTGTTCCTTAGAATTGGACTTTACAACACGCAATTCTGACTTTATATCTTGCAATTCTGAAAAAGTCAGAATTGAGAGATGTAAACTCGCAATTGTGAAATTCACGAGTTTACACTTACATATAATTAGATGGAGTAAAGGATATGTGTATCTGGCATGCTGTCCGAGGGGGATTTGGCCCGAACCCAGAGTACTGCCCCATCCCAGGATGGGATAGGAATAGTAAGTGAGATGGGTATGGATATACAGAAAAATCTGCTGTATCTCTTGATGTTAATTGAGTTATTAGATGAATTATCTGAACGTGCTTTGTTAATAAAACATCATTAAAAAGTCACAATTATCTTTTAAAATGTTTTATTCTGTGGCGGAAACAAGCTTCCATAAAGATTTGAAGGAATGAGGAATGAGGACGTTTTTCAGTAAATATTGCTTTCGGAGAGATGAAAAATAACAGAACTCAAATTTTTTCATAGTGTTTTCTTCTTCTCCGGTTTGGAGCTTTTAGTCCCATTAAATGCTACACTGTAAGAAAGTTGTTCAAGAACAAACGAGGACATGATGATAGAATCTTAATTTTTGAGTGAACTTTTGAGTTTAACATCGTCAGCTTTTTCATACAGAAGACGCTTCAATAAGTGCTAGAGACATCTAAATGTCTCTCGTTCTACTCCCTCCCTTCTTTGAACTCCTAATCGCAGTTTGGCATGACATCTGTGTGTAATCTTGCTGTAACGGAGATTGAAGACGATTGTGTCTACAATATACATTTGTGGTCTCTAATCTGAATGAAATGCTTGTTGATGTTGAGTGGCAAACGGATTGATGATTTGGAAATGTGTGTCATAACACATCTCCTCTGAGGCTTCATGTTATTTCCCTGCGCAGAATCGAATGCATAACCGATATAATCCAAAGGCTAAAACCGGTGAAGAGATGAAAACATGGATGGAGGGCAGAGAGAGGAACTGGAAAAGCAGGACAGAAAACAGCCAACAGCCTGTGGTTCAGGAAGTCACAGTGGGACTCAAGTCACGCACGAGTGTATGTGAGTGAACAGAGCTGTAATGAATCTGTAAATGGATATATATATATATAGAAATGACATGGTATGAATGAATGATTGAACAGTCAAATATGACTGGATGGTATGATGGAAAGTCAAATCCACTGTGATGAAGGTGTCACTCTCTAAAAATACACACGTCGAGAAGCACACATGATACCCATAAATCTGTGCAGCTATAAATACCTCGAAAGTGAGCATCCCTCTGCCTGTAGTGCAGAACAATTGAAGTGATCACTCTTGGGGGATGCTGGGAATGACTAACTCATATTTTGTGATCCCTTCCCTTTTCTGAAGGGATTAGTTGCTTTCGAGTCTAAAGTATGTTTAGCGTCTCCTTCAAGAATGCAGAAATGCCATGGAATTTGTTCTGCATGCATATTCAATCCTCGCCGATACTTGCCAAAATGAAATAACCCAATTATAAGTATATAATAGAATGTTGAACAGTACGCCAGTAGTTATCATCAAACTTTCCAACTCGTGCATAACTGCGGCATTTACGTGTACGTATAAAATGCAGCATACGTATAATACAATACTTGTCTAATATCTTCAAATAGGTCTAAAGTGCACTGTGCACAGCAAAAATGAACTTTGAATGACATTTATAATAACAAAGCATCTGCATGAAGGATCTACAAGACATTTCTATCTGATTTGGCTCTTGATAAAAATCTATTTTATTGGTGAAATGGTGCGTTCAATTGATGTCATAAAGATCGTATTTACGAGTTGAGCGCACATGAACGCCTCCACAATGTCGTAAAGACGAGTGGGAAGCTCGCTGATGTGAAAGAGTTGGGGACGTGTCAGTGAACAACATGCCGGAATACCACAATATTAAAGGTATTTAGCAGTGATATTGTCAGGCTTTTCCATGATGAATGAAAACAAACTCGAGTCAATGAACATAACGTGACAATAGCGCTTTAAACAACACATCGACGTGTGGCGACGTGGGTAGTTTTCTGTATTTTTTCTGTATACGTTTCAGCGATGAGCTTTTACGACAAGGTTATGGCCAAAGTCAAAGAATGTTAAATAAATCACAATGTACATGGACATTTTTAATTCATCTAACAAAAACATTTCTTACAGTGTGTCCGTAAATATTCCCTGCGAACACTATATAACAGCACAGCCACCTGTCTGCCACACGTCTCGCGCTGTCTATTTCAAGATGTCCTTTACTGAATAATAGCTTGTAAACGAAACAGCTGTTTAGAACAAGTAGCAGTCGCCCACATTCCTCCAGCCCCTTCCCTATATATGAGGATTTAATTGAAAACCGCCTCCCATAAACCACAGAGCGCAGCAAAATAAATCATCTATTAATTATGGAAGGGTTTATTAGGTGATTATATTGGCTCAATGACTATAAACCTGGAGGATTTGGAAGTGCATGAATCTAAAGTGGATTTTGCCTAAGGTGTGGTTTTATGATTGCTAATTTTGTATGTGGTTACTAAGGTGTTTTTGAGCATTTCACTATGCAGTTTCCAAGGTGTTCAGTGTGGTTGCTAGGACGATCTGGGTAATTGCTTGGTTGCAAGCACATTTGCAACAAACCAAGGTATCAGTCTGCTGTGTGTGATATTTCCCTGTGACGTAAGTAAAGACATGTGCGTCGGTGCTACTTTTCCCCACTGAGGTATGAAACAAATGCTGTGTAATTGTCTTTTGTTGGACTAAACTCTCTCCTCTTGTCTTCTACAAGAATGCAGTTCAGGTTCAGACAACTGTGGTCTCATTTCTTAGCCAATTCTAAGCCTTTTTCCAGACAATATTTGATGTCGTAGAATAAAATATCTATAAATATACGAGGGAACAGGAAGTGCTAAAACTCGTTTTCGGGTTTTGGCCAATAGAAACACATCATCCCTCCAGCACTCTTTTACCATGTGCTTGCTAAGACCCTTACTACCACAAATCAAACTAGAAAAAGTTCGTCGAGACAAACTTTAAGTTGGCTTGTGAAAGTTTGGACCAATAAGTTTGAAGAAGTTTAAAGAAGTTTAAAGTTTAATTAGTTTATAGTTTAGTAAGAAAGAAAGAAAGATAGATTAGTTAGAAAGAAAGAAAAAAAGATTAGTAAGAAAGAAAGAAAGATAGATTAGTTAGAAAGAAAGAAAGAAAGAAAGATAGATTAGTTAGAAAGAAAGATAGATTAGTAAGAAAGAAAGAAAGAAAGAAATATAGATAAGTTAGAAAGAAAGAAAGAAAAAAAGATTAGTTAGAAAGAAAGAAAGAAAGATAGATTAGTTAGAAAAAAGAAAGAAAAAAAGATTAGTAAGAAAGAAAGAAAGATAGATTAGTTAGAAAGAAAGAAAGAAAGAGATTAGTTAGAAAGAAAGATAGATTAGTAAGAAAGAAAGAAAGAAAGAAAGATAAATTAGTAAGAAAGAAAGAAAGATTGATTAGTAAGAAAGATAGAAAGATAGATAGATTAGTTAGAAAGAAAGAAAGAAAAAGAGATTAGTGAGAAAGAAAGATAGATTAGTTAGAAAGAAAGAAAGAAAGAAAGAAAGAAAGAAAGTTAATTAAAAAGAAAGAAAGAAAGAAAGATAGATTAGGTAGAAAGAAAGATAGAAAGATAGATAGATTAGTTAGAAAGAAAAAGAAAGAGTTTTTATTTAGAAAGAAAGAAAGATAGATTAGTTAGAAAGGAAGAAAGAAAGAAAGAAAGAAAGAAAGTTAATTAAAAAGAAAGAAAGAAAGATAGATTAGGTAGAAAGAAAGATAGAAAGATAGATAGATTAGTTAGAAAGAAAGAAAGAAAGTTAATTAAAGAGAAAGAAAGAAAGATTAGTTAGAAAGATAGATTAGTTAGAAAGAAAGAAAGAAAAAAAGATTAGTAAGAAAGAAAGATAGATTAGTTAGAAAGAAAGAAAGAAAGAAAGAAAGAAAGAGAAAGAGAAAGAGAAAGAGAAAGAAATATAGATAAGTTAGAAAGAAAGAAAGATAGATTAGTTAGAAAGAAAGAAAGATGGATTAGTTAGAAAGAAAGAAAAAAGATTAGTTAGAAAGAAAGAAAGAAAGAAAGATAGATTAGTTAGAAAGAAAGAAAGAAAGAAAGAAAGAGATTAGTTAGAAAGAAAAAGAAAGATAGATTAGTTAGAAAGAAAGAAAGATAGATTAGTTAGAAAGAAAGAAAGAAAGAAAGAAAGTTAATTAAAAAGAAACAAAGAAAGATTAGTTAGAAAGATAGATTAGTTAGAAAGAAAGAAAGAAAAAAAGATTAGTAAGAAAGAAAGAAAGAAAGAAAGATAGATTAGTTAGAAAGAAAGAAAAAAAGATTAGTTAGAAAGAAAGAAACATAGATTAGTTAGAAAAAAGAAAGAAAAAAAGATTAGTAAGAAAGAAAGATAGATTAGTTAGAAAGAAAAAAGGAAAGAAAGATAGATTAGTAAGAAAGAAAGAAAGAAAAAAAGATTAGTGAGAAAGAAAGATAGATTAGTTAGAAAGAAAGAAAGAAAGATTAGTTAGTAAGAAAAAGAAAGATAGATTAGTTAGAAAGAAAGAAAGATAAATTAGTTAGAAAGAAAGAAAGAAAGAAAGATTAGTGAGAAAGAAAGATAGATTAGTTAGAAAGAAAGAAAGAAAGATTAGTTAGTAAGAAAAAGAAAGATAGATTAGTTAGAAAGAAAGAAAGATAAATTAGTTAGAAAGAAAGAAAGAAAGAAAGAAAGAAAGTTAATTAAAAAGAAAGAAAGAAAGATAGATTAGGTAGAAAGAAAGATAGAAAGATAGATAGATTAGTTAGAAAGAAAGAAAGTTAATTAAAAAGAAAGAAAGAAAGATTAGTTAGAAAGATAGATTAGTTAGAAAGAAAGAAAGAAAAAAAGATTAGTAAGAAAGAAAGATAGATTAGTTAGAAAGAAAGAAAGAAAGAAAGAAAGAAAGAAAGAAAGAAAGAAAGAAAGAGAAAGAAAGAAAGAAATATAGATAAGTTAGAAAGAAAGAAAGATAGATTAGTTAGAAAGAAAGAAAGATGGATTAGTTAGAAAGAAAGAAAAAAGATTAGTTAGAAAGAAAGAAAGATAGATTAGTTAGAAAGAAAAAAGGAAAGAAAGATAGATTAGTAAGAAAGAAAGGAAGAAAGATAGATTAGTGAGATAGATAGATTAGTTAGAAAGAAAGAAAGAAAAAAGATTAGTGAGAAAGAAAGATAGATTAGTTAGAGAGAAAGAAAGATGGATTAGTTAGAAAGAAAGAAAAAAAGATTAGTAAGAAAGAAAGAAAGATAGATTAGTTAGAAAGAAAAAAGGAAAGAAAGATAGATTAGTAAGAAAGAAAGGAAGAAAGATAGATTAGTGAGATAGATAGATTAGTTAGAAAGAAAGAAAGAAAAAAGATTAGTGAGAAAGAAAGATAGATTAGTTAGAAAGAAAGAGATTAGTTAGAAAGAAAAAGAAAGATAGATTAGTTAGAAAGAAAGAAAGATAGATTAGTTAGAAAGAAAGAAAGATAGATTAGTTAGAAAGAAAGAAAGAAAGAAAGAAAGTTAATTAAAAAGAAAAAAAGAAATATAGATTAGGTAGAAAGAAAGATAGATAGATTAGTTAGAAAGAAAGAAAGAAAAAAAGTTAATTAAAAAGAAAGAAAGAAAGATTAGTTAGAAGGATAGATTAGTTAGAAAGAAAGAAAGAAAGAAAAAAAGATTAGTAAGAAAGAAAGATAGATTAGTTAGTTAGAAAGAAAGAAAGAAAGAAAGAAAGAAAGAAAGAAATATAGATAAGTTAGAAAGAAAGAAAGATAGATTAGTTAGAAAGAAAGAAAAAAAAGATTAGTTAGAAAGAAAGAATGAAAGATAGATAGATTAGTTAGAAAAAAAGAAAGAAAAAAAGATTAGTAAGAAAGAAAGAAAGATAGATTAGTTAGAAAGAAAAAAGGAAAGAAAGATATATTAGTAAGAAAGAAAGAAAGAAAGATAGATTAGTGAGAAAGATAGATTAGTTAGAAAGAAAGAAAGAAAGATAGATTAGTTAGAAAGAAAAAGAAAGATAGATTAGTTAGAAAGAAAGATAGATTAGTTAGAAAGAAAGAAATAAATAAAGTTAATTAAAAAGAAAGAAAGAAAGAAAGATAGATAGATTAGTTAGAAAGAAAGAAAGAAAAAAAGATTAGTAAGAAAGAAAGAAAGATTAGTTAGAAAGAAAGAAAGATAGATTAGTTACAAAGAAAAAGAAAGATAGATTAGTTAGAAAGAAAGAAAGATAGATTGGTTAGAAAGAAAGAAAGAAAGAAAGTTAATTAAAAAGAAAGAAAGAAAGAAAGAAAGATTAGTTAGAAAGATAGATTAGTTAGAAAGAAAGAAAGAAAAAAATATTAGTAAGAAAGAAAGATAGATTAGTTAGAAAGAAAGAAAGAAAGATAGATTAGTAAGAAAGAAAGAAAGATTAGTTAGAAAGAAAGAAAGATAGATTAGTTAGAAAGAAAAAGAAAGATAGATCAGTTAGAAAGAAAGAAAGATAGATTAGTTAGAAAGAAAGAAAGAAAGTTAATTAAAAAGAAAGAAAGAAAGTAAGATATATTAGTTAGAAAGAAAGAAATATAGATTAGAAAGAAAGAAAGATAGATTAGTTAGAAAGAAAGATAGATTAGTTAGAAAGAAAGATAAATTAGTTAGAAAGAAAGATAGATTAGTTAAAAAACAAAGAAAGAGATTTGTTAGAAAGAAAGATAGATTAGTTAGAAAGATAGATTAGTTAGAAAGAAAGATAGATTAGTTAGAAAGAAAGATAACTTAGTTAGAAATAAAGAAAGATAGATTATTTAAAAAACAAAGAAAGATGGATTTGATAGAAAGAAAGATAGATTAGCTAGAAAGATAGATTAGTTAGAAAAAAAGAAAGATAGATTAGTTAGAAAGAAAGAAATATAAATTAGTTAGAAAGTAAGATAGATTAGTTAGAAAGAAAGATAGATTAGTTAGAAAGAAAGAAAGATAGATTAGTTAGAAAGATAGATAGATAAGTTAGAAAGAAAGAAAGAAAGATTAGTTAGAAAGAAAGAAAGATAGATTGGTTAGAAAGAAAGAAAGATTAGTTAGAAAGAAAGATAGATAGATTAGTTAGAAAGAAAAAAGATAGATTAGTTAGAAAGAAAGAAAGTAAGAAAGAAAGAAAGAAAGATTGGTTACAAAGAAAGATAGATTAGTTAGAAAGATAGAAAGAAAGATAGATTAGTTAGAAAGAAAGAAACATAGATTAGTTAGAAAGAAAGAAAGAAAGAAAGATAGATTAGTTAGAAAGAAAGAAAGATTAGTTAGTTAGAAAGAAAGAAAGATAGATTAGTTAGAAAGAAAGATAGATTAGTTAGAAAGATAGATAGATAGATAGATTAGTTAGAAAGAAAGAAAGATAGATTAGTTAAAAAGAAAGATAGATAGATTAGTTAGAAAGAAAGATAGATTAGTTAGAAAGATAGAATAGTTAGAAAGATAGATAGATAGATAGATTAGTTAGAAAGAAAGAAAGATAGATTAGTTAGAAAGAAAGATAGATAGATTAGTTAGAAAGAAAGATAGATTAGTTAGAAAGAAAGAAAGATAGATTAGTTAGAAAGAATGAAAAAAGAAAGAAAGAAAGAAAGATTGGTTAGAAAGAAAGATAGATTAGTTAGTAAGAAAGATATAAAGAAAGATGGATTAGTTAGAAAGAAAGAAACATAGATTAGTTAGAAAGAAAGAAAGAAAGAAAGATAGATTAGTTAGAAAGACTAGTTAGTTAGAAAGAAAGAGATAGATTAGTTAGAAAGAAAGATAGATAGATAGATAGATTAGTTAGAAAGAAAGAAAGATAGATTAGTTAGAAAGAAAGAAAGATATATTAGTTAGAAAGAAAGATAGATAGATTAGTTAGAAAAAAAAGATAGATTAGTTAGAAAGAAAGAAAGATAGATTAGTTAGAAAGAAAGAAATATAAATTAGTTAGAAAGTAAGATAGATTAGTTAGAAAGAAAGAAAGATAGATTAGTTAGAAAGATAGATAGATAAGTTAGAAAGAAAGAAAGAAAGATTAGTTAGAAAGAAAGAAAGATAGATTGGTTAGAAAGAAAGAAAGATTAGTTAGAAAGAAAGATAGATAGATTAGTTAGAAAGAAAAAAGATAGATTAGTTAGAAAGAAAGAAAGTAAGAAAGAAAGAAAGAAAGATTGGTTACAAAGAAAGATAGATTAGTTAGAAAGATAGAAAGAAAGATAGATTAGTTAGAAAGAAAGAAACATAGATTAGTTAGAAAGAAAGAAAGAAAGATAGATTAGTTAGAAAGAAAGAAAGATTAGTTAGTTAGAAAGAAAGAAAGATAGATTAGTTAGAAAGAAAGATAGATTAGTTAGAAAGATAGATAGATAGATAGATTAGTTAGAAAGAAAGAAAGATAGATTAGTTAAAAAGAAAGATAGATAGATTAGTTAGAAAGAAAGATAGATTAGTTAGAAAGATAGATTAGTTAGAAAGATAGATAGATAGATAGATAGATAGATAGATAGATTAGTTAGAAAGAAAGAAAGATAGATTAGTTAGAAAGAAAGATAGATAGATTAGTTAGAAAGAAAGATAGATTAGTTAGAAAGAAAGAAAGAAAGATAGATTAGTTAGAAAGAATGAAAAAAGAAAGAAAGAAAGAAAGAAAGAAAGATTGGTTAGAAAGAAAGATAGATTAGTTAGTAAGAAAGATATAAAGAAAGATGGATTAGTTAGAAAGAAAGAAACATAGATTAGTTAGAAAGAAAGAAAGATAGATTAGTTAGAAAGACTAGTTAGTTAGAAAGAAAGAGATAGATTAGTTAGAAAGAAAGATAGATAGATAGATAGATAGATAGATAGATAGATAGATAGATAGATAGATAGATAGATAGATAGATAGATTAGTTAGAAAGAAAGAAAGATAGATTAGTTAGAAAGAAAGAAAGATATATTAGTTAGAAAGAAAGATAGATAGATTAGTTAGAAAAAAAAGATAGATTAGTTAGAAAGAAAGAAAGATAGATTAGTTAGAAAGAAAGATAGATAGATTAGTTAGAAAGAAAGAAAGATTAGTTAGAAAGAAAGAAAGAATGATAGATTGGTTAGAAAGAAAGAAAGATAGATTAGTAAGAAAGAAAGAAAGGAATAAAGAACGATAGATTAGTTAGAAATAAAGATAAAGTAGTTAGAAAGAAAGATAGATAGATTAGTTAGAAAGAAAGATAGATAGATAGATTAGTTAGAAAGAAAGATAGATTATTTAGAAAGAAAGAAAGATAGATTAGTTAGAAAGAAAGAAAGATTAGTTAGAAAGAAAGAAAGATTAGTTAGAAAGAAAGATAGATAGATTAGTTAGAAAGAAAAAAAGAAAGAAAGAAAGAAAGAAAGAAAAATTGGTTAGAAAGAAAGATAGATTAGTTTGAAAGATAGAGATTAGTTAGAAAGAAAGAAAAGATTAGTTAGAATGAAAGAAAGATAGATAGATTAGTTAGAAAGAAAGAAAGATAGATAGATTAGTTAGAAAGAAAGAAAGATTAGTTAGAAAGAAAAAAGATAGATTAGTTAGAAAGAAAGAATAAAAGAAAGTAAGAAAGAAATAATGAAAGATTGGTTAGAAAGAAAGAGATTAGTTAGAAAGATAGATAGATTAGTTAGAAAGAAAGAAAAGTTAGAATGAAAGAAAGATAGAGTAGTTAGAAAGAAAGAAAGATAGATAGATTAGTTAGAAAGAAAGATAGATTAGTTAGAAAGAAAGTAAGGTAGATTAGTTAGAAAGAAAGATAGATTAGTTAGAAAGAAGAAAGATAGATTAGTTAGAAAGAAAGAAAGATTAGTTAGAAAGAAAGAAAGATAGATCAGTTAGCAAGAAAGAAATATTAGTTAGAAAGAAAGAAAGATTAGTTTGAAAGAAAGAAAGATTAGTTTGAAAGAAAGATAGATTAGTAAGAAAGAAAGAAATAAAGAAAGATTAGGTAGAAAGAAAGAAAGATTAGTTAGAAAGAAAGAAAGATAAGTTAGAAAGATAGATAGATAGATAGATAGATAGATAGATAGATAGATAGATAGATAGATAGATAAAGTTCATTAGTACATATAGAATGGTAGTTTAATTGAATCTAGGGCTTCAGGGAGTTTAGATTTGAGTTTATTTGGTGTCCACTGCTGGGCCACCGTAGTCTTGGCTCAATTTGAACTGTTGCAATGAAAGTCAATGGGATTTTTATGATTTTTAATATTAATTTTTAAGAAATCTGAAAGTCAAATCAGTTTGAAAAGATATAGCACACCGAGTCAGAACAGTCTGAAGGTCTGACCCGAGTTTGGAGTTTGTAGAGTTAAAGCTCTAGGACGAGTTAGAGTCAGAATTTTTTGGGTAAGAAAAATAAGAAGAAGAAGAAGAAGAAGAATAACTAGAAAAAGTTCGTCGAGACAAACTTTAAGTTGGCTTGTGAAAGTTTGGACCAATAAGTTTGAAGAAGTTTAAAGAAGTTTAAAGTTTAATTAGTTTATAGTTTAGTAAGAAAGAAAGAAAGATAGATTAGTTAGAAAGAAAGAAAAAAAGATTAGTAAGAAAGAAAGAAAGATAGATTAGTTAGAAAGAAAGAAAGAAAGAAAGATAGATTAGTTAGAAAGAAAGATAGATTAGTAAGAAAGAAAGAAAGAAATATAGATAAGTTAGAAAGAAAGAAAGAAAAAAAGATTAGTTAGAAAGAAAGAAAGAAAGATAGATTAGTTAGAAAAAAGAAAGAAAAAAAGATTAGTAAGAAAGAAAGAAAGATAGATTAGTTAGAAAGAAAGAAAGAAAGAGATTAGTTAGAAAGAAAGATAGATTAGTAAGAAAGAAAGAAAGAAAGAAAGATAGATTAGTTAGAAAGAAAGATAGATTAGTAAGAAAGAAAGAAAGAAATATAGATAAGTTAGAAAGAAAGAAAGAAAAAAAGATTAGTTAGAAAGAAAGAAAGAAAGATAGATTAGTTAGAAAAAAGAAAGAAAAAAAGATTAGTAAGAAAGAAAGAAAGAAAGATAGATTAGTTAGAAAGAAAGAAAGAAAGAGATTAGTTAGAAAGAAAGATAGATTAGTAAGAAAGAAAGAAAGAAAGAAATATAGATAAGTTAGAAAGAAAGAAAGATAGATTAGTTAGAAAGAAAGAAAGAAAAAAAGATTAGTAAGAAAGAAAGAAAGAAAGATAAATTAGTAAGAAAGAAAGATTGATTAGTAAGAAAGATAGAAAGATAGATAGATTAGTTAGAAAGAAAGAAAAAAAGATTAGTGAGAAAGAAAGAAAGAAAGAAAGAAAGATAGATTAGTTAGAAAGAAAGAAAGAAAGATTAGTTAGAAAGAAAAAAGGAAAGAAAGATAGATTAGTAAGAAAGAAAGAAAGAAAGATAAATTAGTAAGAAAGAAAGAAAGATTGATTAGTAAGAAAGATAGAAAGATAGATAGATTAGTTAGAAAGAAAGAAAGAAAAAGAGATTAGTGAGAAAGAAAGATAGATTAGTTAGAAAGAAAGAAAGAAAGAAAGAAAGTTAATTAAAAAGAAAGAAAGAAAGATAGATTAGGTAGAAAGAAAGATAGAAAGATAGATAGATTAGTTAGAAAGAAAAAGAAAGATAGTTTTTATTTAGAAAGAAAGAAAGATAGATTAGTTAGAAAGAAAGAAAGAAAGAAAGAAAGAAAGAAAGTTAATTAAAAAGAAAGAAAGAAAGATAGATTAGGTAGAAAGAAAGATAGAAAGATAGATAGATTAGTTAGAAAGAAAGAAAGAAAATTAATTAAAGAGAAAGAAAGAAAGATTAGTTAGAAAGATAGATTAGTTAGAAAGAAAGAAAGAAAGAAAGAAAGAGAAAGAAAGAAATATAGATAAGTTAGAAAGAAAGAAAGATAGATTAGTTAGAAAGAAAGAAAGATGGATTAGTTAGAAAGAAAGAAAAAAGATTAGTTAGAAAGAAAGAAAGAAAGATAGATTAGTTAGAAAGAAAGAAAGAAAGAAAGAGATTAGTTAGAAAGAAAAAGAAAGATAGATTAGTTAGAAAGAAAGAAAGATAGATCAGTTAGAAAGAAAGAAAGAAAGAAAGAAAGAAAGTTAATTAAAAAGAAAGAAAGAAAGATTAGTTAGAAAGATAGATTAGTTAGAAAGAAAGAAAGAAAAAAAGATTAGTAAGAAAGAAAGAAAGATTAGTTAGAAAGAAAGAAAGATAGATTAGTTACAAAGAAAAAGAAAGATAGATTAGTTAGAAAGAAAGAAAGAAAGATAGATTGGTTAGAAAGAAAGAAAGAAAGAAAGTTAATTAAAAAGAAAGAAAGAAAGAAAGATTAGTTAGAAAGATAGATTAGTTAGAAAGAAAGAAAGAAAAAAATATTAGTAAGAAAGAAAGATAGATTAGTTAGAAAGAAAGAAAGAAAGATAGATTAGTAAGAAAGAAAGAAAGATTAGTTAGAAAGAAAGAAAGATAGATTAGTTAGAAAGAAAAAGAAAGATAGATCAGTTAGAAAGAAAGAAAGATAGATTAGTTAGAAAGAAAGAAAGAAAGTTAATTAAAAAGAAAGAAAGAAAGTAAGATAGATTAGTTAGAAAGAAAGAAAGATAGATTAGAAAGAAAGAAAGATAGATTAGTTAGAAAGAAAGAAAGATAAATTAGTTAGAAAGAAAGATAGATTAGTTAAAAAACAAAGAAAGAGATTTGTTAGAAAGAAAGATAGATTAGTTAGAAAGATAGATTAGTTAGAAAGAAAGATAGATTAGTTAGAAAGAAAGATAACTTAGTTAGAAATAAAGAAAGATAGATTATTTAAAAAACAAAGAAAGATGGATTTGATAGAAAGAAAGATAGATTAGTTAGAAAAAAAGAAAGATAGATTAGTTAGAAAGAAAGAAAGATAAATTAGTTAGAAAGTAAGATAGATTAGTTAGAAAGAAAGATAGATTAGTTAGAAAGAAAGAAAGATAGATTAGTTAGAAAGATAGATAGATAAGTTAGAAAGAAAGAAAGAAAGATTAGTTAGAAAGAAAGATAGATTGGTTAGAAAGAAAGAAAGATTAGTTAGAAAGAAAGATAGATAGATTAGTTAGAAAGAAAAAAGATAGATTAGTTAGAAAGAAAGAAAGAAAGAAAGAAAGAAAGATTGGTTAGAAAGAAAGATAGATTAGTTAGAAAGATAGAAAGAAAGATAGATTAGTTAGAAAGAAAGAAACATAGATTAGTTAGAAAGAAAGAAAGAAAGATAGATTAGTTAGAAAGAAAGAAAGATTAGTTAGAAAGAAAGATAGATTAGTTAGAAAGAAAGATAGATTAGTTAGAAAGATAGATAGATAGATAGATTAGTTAGAAAGAAAGAAAGATAGATTAGTTAGAAAGAAAGATAGATAGATTAGTTAGAAAGAAAGATAGATTAGTTAGAAAGAAAGATAGATTAGTTAGAAAGATAGATAGATAGATAGATAGATAGATTAGTTAGAAAGAAAGAAAGATAGATTAGTTAGAAAGAAAGATAGATAGATTAGTTAGAAAGAAAGATAGATTAGTTAGAAAGAAAGAAAGATAGATTAGTTAGAAAGAATGAAAAAAGAAAGAAAGAAAGAAAGATTGGTTAGAAAGAAAGATAGATTAGTTAGTAAGAAAGATATAAAGAAAGATGGATTAGTTAGAAAGAAAGAAACATAGATTAGTTAGAAAGAAAGAAAGAAAGAAAGATAGATTAGTTAGAAAGACTAGTTAGTTAGAAAGAAAGAGATAGATTAGTTAGAAAGAAAGATAGATAGATAGATAGATAGATTAGTTAGAAAGAAAGAAAGATAGATTAGTTAGAAAGAAAGAAAGATATATTAGTTAGAAAGAAAGATAGATAGATTAGTTAGAAAAAAAAGATAGATTAGTTAGAAAGAAAGAAAGATAGATTAGTTAGAAAGAAAGATAGATAGATTAGTTAGAAAGAAAGAAAGATTAGTTAGAAAGAAAGAAAGAATGATAGATTGGTTAGAAAGAAAGAAAGATAGATTAGTAAGAAAGAAAGAAAGGAATAAAGAACGATAGATTAGTTAGAAATAAAGATAAAGTAGTTAGAAAGAAAGATAGATAGATTAGTTAGAAAGAAAGATAGATAGATAGATTAGTTAGAAAGATAGATTATTTAGAAAGAAAGAAAGATAGATTAGTTAGAAAGAAAGAAAGATTAGTTAGAAAGAAAGAAAGATTAGTTAGAAAGAAAGATAGATAGATTAGTTAGAAAGAAAAAAAGAAAGAAAGAAAGAAAGAAAGAAAAATTGGTTAGAAAGAAAGATAGATTAGTTTGAAAGATAGAGATTAGTTAGAAAGAAAGAAAAGATTAGTTAGAATGAAAGAAAGATAGATAGATTAGTTAGAAAGAAAGAAAGATAGATAGATTAGTTAGAAAGAAAGAAAGATTAGTTAGAAAGAAAAAAGATAGATTAGTTAGAAAGAAAGAATAAAAGAAAGTAAGAAAGAAAGAATGAAAGATTGGTTAGAAAGAAAGAGATTAGTTAGAAAGATAGATAGATTAGTTAGAAAGAAAGAAAAGTTAGAATGAAAGAAAGATAGAGTAGTTAGAAAGAAAGAAAGATAGATAGATTAGTTAGAAAGAAAGATAGATTAGTTAGAAAGAAAGTAAGGTAGATTAGTTAGAAAGAAAGATAGATTAGTTAGAAAGAAGAAAGATAGATTAGTTAGAAAGAAAGAAAGATTAGTTAGAAAGAAAGAAAGATAGATCAGTTAGCAAGAAATAAATATTAGTTAGAAAGAAAGAAAGATTAGTTTGAAAGAAAGAAAGATTAGTTTGAAAGAAAGATAGATTAGTAAGAAAGAAAGAAATAAAGAAAGATTAGGTAGAAAGAAAGAAAGATTAGTTAGAAAGAAAGAAAGATAAGTTAGAAAGATAGATAGATAGATAGATAGATAGATAGATAGATAGATAGATAGATAGATAGATAGATAGATAGATAGATAGATAGATAGATAGATAAAGTTCATTAGTACATATAGAATGGTAGTTTAATTGAATCTAGGGCTTCAGGGAGTTTAGATTTGAGTTTTTGTGTTGTTCACTCCTGGGCCACCGTAGTCTTGGCTCAATTTGAACTGTTGCAATGAAAGTCAATGGGATTTTTATGATTTTTAATATTAATTTTTAAGAAATCTGAAAGTCAAATCAGTTTGAAAAGATATAGCACACCGAGTCAGAACAGTCTGAAGGTCTGACCCGAGTTTGGAGTTTGTAGAGTTAAAGCTCTAGGACGAGTTAGAGTCAGAATTTTTTGGGTAAGAAAAATAAGAAGAAGAAGAAGAATAATAATAAGTTTAAATAGGATTTCAGTAAGTTGGCTTTTCCAAGCCAACTTAATAATAAGTTTAAATAGGATTTCAGTAAGTTGGCTTTTCCAAGCCAACTTAAAAAGCAGCAAGCAATTTTGCGTTTAAAATGTCTAATAGCCGTCCAAACACATTCCTGACGTCTAGGCTAAATTTGGGCTGTCAGTGAAAATGTAATAGATGTCTAAACCATAGCCCAAGAATAGACTAGTCATCAATTAACAAAGACATGAAATGAGTGAAGAAATGAAACCAAACACCTTGTAATCACTGTTGACTTTGCGTACATGCTGGAATATTATACATATCACAAGTTATTTTGGCAAAAACGACATGTAACCAAATTCAAGGTTATTTTGGCTAGAAGTGTCTTTCTCATAGACGGACTATATCGGGTCTATGGTTAACTTAGACTGGGAAATTATGGCTATTGCTTACTGGCACATTCAAGTCCCTTTGATACTTGGATTCCGGAAGCCAATGGGATTTTCACCCGCTTTATCATCTTCGGGTATAAATCAGATGTCTTGACATGTTGCTTGATTCGAGTCAGTGGCACAAAAGAAAGAGCCTTGCGTTGAAGCGCTAAGAACATTCTTTGGCAACGCCCTCCATATTTACACACATTCATTAACCTCCTCGTAACAGCTCACATCAGAAAAATACAGAAAACTACCCACATCCCCTCAGTAATGCCAAACATAATGAATGAAACAGTCCCTCGAGACTGAGGCATACCCTGTCAAGCGTAGTGCGATTCACTATTGGCTGCCAAGTAGCCTGCGCTCACTCAAGTGTGAGTGTGGGCGCAGTAACTGGTGAATGAGATTTGATAAGGGTAATCATTCATGTTCAGCACATCGGCACCTCTATGAAAGTGTCGCTCAATGTCTGACCAGCCAAATCGATGCCATAACTGACAATGGCAAGACTAAAACATGGCAATGATTTGTCTTGTGAATGACAAATTTCAGCATCTGCTGCCATGGCATCGATGTGTATTCTGAGTTCTGGTGTAGAAATGAACTGCAGATCAGCGAAACATCAAATTTGAGTCTATTATTGTGTGCCTGGATGAGGTGGAGTCATCCATTACATCATAGCTTTAGATGGTCGTGACCTATGACGATCATTTGATATATGACACGCTGTCAGTAGGTGAGTCACCGATAACCTGAATGCTAAGCATTGGTAGATGCCTGTTTGGATGTCTAAACCATTTCACACCCGATGTCTTCTAGCTGACTGCCTCAATGTACACTGCTTGACAGTGAGTGCCTTCGAGATGAATTCAGATGACAGGCTAAGACAAATTTGTGTGTTTCTGAGAAAACTGCATCCCCGATTGTACAGGCCACAGCACACAGAGAAGTGCCAAGCTAAAACCACATGTAGCTTAAACAAGCATTAAGCAATGTCTTTTTATAATATATATATATATATATATATATATATATATATATATATATATATATATATATATGTAATGCTTGTTTTAGCATTTATATCCAAATTACAAGGGAAGAAGAGAACGTGAGGGGCTAAACTGTAAGAGAAAATAGCATCACCCGAGCAGGCGATGTCACTTGAGGTCTCGCAAGCTTCAGTGGTTCAAACACTGGATCTACTGAAGCTTGAGATCGACCAATAGGAGCTTGCGGTGCCCGCAGGATTAGTTGAAAGCTCAGCCGCGAGGTCATTTCTCTCTTCACCATAAGCCACCGTTATGGACCGATAACCGTAAGCACGAGAGCTTCTTAATCCTGGTCTTGGGGACCCACAGAACTGCATATTGTGTATTTCTCCCTTTATGCACCTAAATCAAATTGTCAGCTCATTAGCAGAGAGATTCATGAACCAAACTTGGTGCGTCAGATAAAAAAGACAAAATGTGCAGGGCTGTGGTCCCCGGGAACAGGATTAAGAACCACTGTAATTCTCATAATCCACAGATTCATCCCATATACCGTATACATATTTTATATATATATATACTGTATATATATATATAAAGCAAAACCAGTGATATATATATATTCAGTGTTTGCATTTAAATCATTACCTGATTTTTTTTTTTTTTTAGCTATATCATGCACATTAACTCGGAATGATCTGTGCTTTTGTTTTGCAGTGAAATCAAACCGTCTCTGTGAAGCCATGCCCCAGATATTGCCAGTTTTATCATTTGCCTGGTGAAAATCAATTTAGAAAAGTAATATTACATCTTATTACTACTTAATAAGCCACAAGGTGTATTCATGTCCATAGCAAAAATGCTATAGCATTTTCCATAGCACTCTGCACTCTGTATAATACTTGAGGTTAGGGACTTCGACAACTCGATCTCATGGGAAAATATAACAATTTTACTAGGTGGTCGATTTTGTACGATACAAAAAATGTATGTCCACCCCAAACCGCACCCCTGGACGTGACCGTTACGCGGATCGTACAAACGCGCAGCATTCAAATTCATACGAATAAGCCACCTATTCGTCAAAATCTAAAATAGTTACGGAATGATATAATTCTACTCCAAACTAATGTAGACACAGAAGTTGACATGTTGTGCTGTTAGTAAAGGTCCTAGCACAATGAGTCACACAAAAATAAATATGACCTTGCGTTGTGTCAATCACGTTTACACTGCCTCTGAAACTTTGGTCCGTCCTTTGGTCGGATCGGGTTCGATTTTATCCGTAGCATTTTTAGAGGTGTTTTGACAGTTCAGAGCCCCCGAATGACAAATATGGAAAAACGCATTTGAAAATTTCACTCTCGGTGTGCAAGGACCAGTGTTTATTCTTTTTCAGAAATTCCCCCCATCAATGGCTTTCTTGTCGTTGCCTCTGCATGGAGAGGAGACCCACAAGAGGAGAATGCACAGTGTTTTCAACATTAAAAAGCAATCGTTAGACCCGTAGCAAAGGTCGCAGTTAATAACCATTACGTTGAGACAACTGACGCCGATCATTGCATTGATTTAGCATTTCTTACCTTCCAATCATAGTGGAGTGCTGCTGCACGGCGGCCTCCAGGAGGCGCTCTAGAATGGTCCACTCTCCCATGGCTTTCTGCTGAAGACATCCAGGGATCACCGGACACTATACTGGACCCCTCCGATCCTTCACGGAGACCTCTGAAGAAACCGCACCGTCTCCGTTCCTTCTCTCTGAGGTAGTCAACAGCAACAGAGATGCTTCGGTCCTGCAAATAGTTCTGATGATGGCTCGAGGAGACACATGGTTTCTCCTTATCTTCCTTCAACAGTCTCTGTTTACTGGTTTGCTTTCTCTTTTACGGTTTAAAGTACTCAGACAGCAGTTGCATTAAGAGTGCAGAATCGGAGAGCTGTGCCTGTCCCTGGATGCCCTTGTGTCCTCAAAGTGCTTCAACTATCTGGACTATCTTTTCCCGTTCCTCAAGCACAGCTGCACGGTTTCCCCCTGTCTAAACACACACGCTCGCGGACAAGCTGCACCTAGCCCTTTTGTTCACCATTAAACACACACACTCCGACACACACACACACAATCGTCCTCTTCTTGATCTCTCATAATCCACAAGCACGTTTTCCTGGCAGTATTGGTCACACGGACAATCAGACACGCTCAGACACACACACGCGCTCCACGCTCCGATTTAAGCACCGCCAGTTGCACATCACACACACATTTGAACAAATCCCACTTTCTCCCTGCTTCCTCACTGTTGCTTCCTAATGTTTCTATCTAGGCTTGGCAAGCAGTCTGCATTCTCCTGTTTTCTCCTCCACCATCCCAGCTTTAGTTTTCTTTCCCCCCACTGTCAGTTTTCTCTTCCCCTGCTTCCTCGCTCGCTCGCTCTGCCTCTCTCTACCCCTGCTGTCACTATGAGCCACACTCTCGTTTTCTGCTTTGCTCTCCCTCCCTCTCTCCACTGACGTTCTCTGTCGCTCATGATAAGTGTGCCGCCTCCCACCATCTCTCTCTCTCTCTCTCTCTCTCTGTCTCACACACACACACACACACACACACACACACACACACACACACACACAGTGCTCTTGAACTGTTGCACGAGTCTCTGCTTCCAACGATGTTGCTAACTGATGGCACTCTTTATTTTCAACAGTTCTTCTTTGAATTAACCCTGTTCATTCACCTTTCACTCTACAAGCCTCTTTCTCCATCTCTCTCGTGGGCACCTGGCTTATGCGTGTGTCCAAAGGATTAGTGGGAGAATTCATCATGCTACAATCCCATTTTTGTCTCTCTCGCAATGGCGGAAATAGAGGTGTTGCACAATTTATTTAATTTAGTATTTTGCACAAATAAAATGTGCAAAAATGTTTAAATGGACACATGTTGAAGGCTGAAAGGAGATGGAAAAATGGGAAATAATGAAAATACAACAAAACAAAAAAAACAGCTATACACAACAAAGCAGCATTTAACAGTGGGGCAGCTTTAAGGGATATTCATAGAGACACGGTTTTCTAATTCCAATGCGCTACTTTTCCATTGGTTTCCTATGTAAACACACCCTTGACGGATGTGTGTAACGTTGTGCTCACGTCTTGCATCTTTTGCAGCGTCTCGTGCATGACACGGCGCTCTAAAAACGAGGAGTTAAAAACAGTTCAACTAAAAAACGCATCTCAAGACATTCTACACACCCCACTCCTACTGCTCCTGTGAACGAGCCCTTACACTACTTTACACAACAGATGAAACTTTACAGACCTCTACACAATATAATAACTACACCTGATTTGTGTAGCAGTAGGTTTTTACAACAGAAATGTACTTCACAAATTTACATTACAAAACCGAGCACCTTTTACACAACAGTTACACCACTTTTAAACAGATATGTTTTGCAGAACAGAGCAGATTTACAACATCTTTACAACAGAACAGCTCTATAAACCTCTACACAGCAGAACAACTTTACAACACCTTTATGTAGAAGAGAAAGTTTACACAACAGAACAGCTTGATGCAACAGATAAGTTTAAAAAAACTTATTTACAACACCTTTACACAGCAGCACAACTTTACACAACATTTACTCGACAGAACAGCTTTACACGACAGTTACACCACCTTAACACAACAGATCAGTTTTACAACACCTTTACAAATGACAACTTTACACCACCTTTACGTAACATAAATGTTTTACACAACAGAGTAGCTTTATACTACATTTACTCGACAGAACAGCTTTACACAATGGTTACACCACCTTTACACAACATATACGTTTTACAAAACAGCGGTTTTACAACATCTTCTCACAGGACAACTTTACACTACCTTTACGTAACAAAAAGATTTTACACAACAGAGAAGTTTTACAAAACAAAATAGCTTTACACTACATTTACACGACAGATCAGTTAAACCAGAGCAGGTTTATAACACCTTTACGCAGTAGTGCAGTTTTACACAACAGAGTATCTTTCACAATATAACTGCTTTGAAAGAGACACAACTGTTAATTTCTAATCGCATTTGCTTTTTATCCTGTTGTTTCAGTTTAATCCTCTTATGACTGTCCACTTTCCCTAATCTTGTTTAATGATTCACACTGATGTTTATGGGCTTTGAAGTTCTCTCAGTCAAAACCCATGGCAACAACACTGACTTGTAGATCTCCTTTTCAGGGTTATGAGTAATATAGATGTAGTTGTAGGGAATAAATCTGCATCAATACATCACTTCACAATAATTGCCCATCAGCCATTGCAGATCACCTCAGCACTGCAAGAAGTCTGACTAATACGAGAAGCAGTTAATGCATTTTTATTGAGTTTAATTTGTTTCTGGTGTGGTTTGATTTTCCTGTCAAAATCTCAAACTAGAAATCTAGCATTAATTAGAGACTTTAACGATTTATAACACCTCTATAAATGTGTTATTACAACCCTACAACACAAGATTCAATTACTGTGTGTCATTAACATCCTTCACAGATGTGCAAATATGAATAGGACTTTATTGATCTGAATCTGGCGTGTGCAGCAGAGCAGGATTACTGATGTTCCACCGGACAGCGCGGCTCAGAGACGATGACCAGGGTGGGCGTCTCTTTAGGTAAGATTACCACCCATGGCTGCATGATAATCAGCTTTGCCTGAACACTGCTAACAGGGGAGACTCAATGGGGAAAAGCCCTCGTTTCCCCGGCAGGGGCCTTAATTAAAGATTAAGATAACGGGACTGAAACAACCCCCAGTGTAGTGGTCACATGACCTCATTTTGTTGCGTTTAATGCAGTGAGCACTGTACAGTTCTCACAAAATAAACATTTATTCAGCATTTTTGAGTCAAGAACAGAATTAGTCAAGAGAATGTCAAGAAATGTATTTTTAAGTGTACTTTTGATCTCAATGGCAACAACAGGACAGCTTAAAATACAAAGGAGGATGTAAGACACTCTAAACTCTGAAATTTATGGTTGCACAAAACACATAATACAAAAAAATTGTATAAGTATGCAAGCATGCCCATTCTCCGAAGATTTTTATAACATCTAATCACATTTCAGAAAATTGTGTCATCATTTGCTCACCTTCGTGTCTTTCCAGAAGTGTTTGATGATTTTCTTTTATGAAACATAAGGTATTTTGAGATATGTTTCAGTTTGTTTGTTTTTCCATCCATACAATGGAAGTCAACAACAAAATGGTTTGGTTGCCAATTTAAAATTTCTGCCTCATGTCGTTCCAAACCTGTGTGCCTTTTGCAAAAGATATTTTGATTTTGGGATAAACTATCCCTTTAAGATTGAAAAGAATAGCATTGTCAGTTTTCATAATGCCATATAATAGAACGGCTCTAAAATGTAAATGAAAATGAAAGGTCAAGTCGAATGCATTGATTTGCGAGATTCTCAATTCCACACAATATGATTTGCTGCAGTGGAGACAACTTCCATATTTTAATAATCCTTTTTTATTATTTGAACTCATTCACAAATGGGTCACAAAAGACCTTACATTCGCATATTAAATAATAGACATTACTGGCCTTAATTTTAGCCTGTTTAGCAGGCAATGCCTAGAGCAACAACCACAATCTGCAGCTGTGCGTGTATGAGTGCACCGTTTAGTTTGAACTGACCGCGTTCACCACAACTACAATGAACAAAAACACATTACAACACAATGATTTACAAGAGGTCCAAAAATTATTCAATGAACATATGATTAGCATTGCATATGCTATGCAACTAAATATACTGTATATGCCTAATATTTTCTATTGTAATGTCTCTTTCCAGGGGGGATGGGCTCCCCCAGCTGAGTCTGGTTCCTGTCAAGTGTTTTTTCCCCCACAATCCTCACATCTTAAGGATTTTCCCCCTGGCCACAGTCACCTTTGGCCGACTGGAGGCACTAAAGGATGATTTTCTGAAAAGGTGATTTGCAACAGTGCGCATTGAAAAAACAGACAAAGAAAATTGACTTTTTTTCAAAAACACCACTGAGGCAGAGGTTGTTGGAATATAACAGCTTTATTTTCTTCTTGCAATATGAATAGCACACTATAATTTGTTGAGAGTGGTCACACTATCTCCCTGAATGCTCTCTTCTCAGAGTACTTCACCTTGTGCTTCCTCTTAAACCTGAAAAGAGAATAGGAAAGATTAAAAACAGACACAAAAACAGACAAAAAAAAAAAAAGAGAAAGCCTTGTAGCTTCAGCTTGCCACAAAGCCTACAATTTCACACTAACACACTTAATATTAACATCCATTTTATACAAACAAAGCAGTAAAACATCAAACTTACTTGGCTCTTTCTCTGGGTTCAATAAGGTTTCTCTTCTGTAAGCTCATAAATCGATCTTTTAGGATGCTGCCCTCTGGCTGCATGACAAGAAACACATGTTATTTCAAATAACATACAACTGGAAGTCAGTAAGAGATCAACGCAGACACAGTTTAACACACCTTCAGACTGCGGAGAGAGCCGGCAAGCTCATGGCTAAGCTGAACATCGAGATCAGGTGCCTGAAACCTGTGGGAAATACAACACTACTTTAATTACAATCAAAGAACAAGAGGTTACATCTTTATCAACCTTATATCTATGTGTGGAGGGCACTTTTGAACAAATATGGTACAAAACCAGCCTTGATGATCATATACAGTGAAGAAAAAAAGTATTTGAACACCCTGCTATTTTGCAAGTTCTCCCACTTGGAAATCATGGAGGGGTCTGAAATTGTCATCGTAGGTGCATGTCCACTGTGAGAGACAATCTAAAAAAAAAAAATCCAGAAATCACAATGTATGATTTTTTAACTACTTATTTGTAAGATACAGCTGCAAATAATGAACACCTGAGAAAATCAATGTTAATATTTGGTACAGTAGCCTTTGTTTGCAATTACAGAGGTCAAACGTTTCCTGTAGTTTTTCACCAGGTTTGCACACACTGCAGGAGGGATTTTGGCCCACTCCTCCACACAGATCTTCTCTAGATCAGTCAGGTTTCTGGGCTGTCGCTGAGAAACACGGAGTTTGAGCTCCCTCCAAAGATTCTCTATTGGGTTTAGGTCTGGAGACTGGCTAGGCCACGCCAGAACCTTGATATGCTTCTTACAGAGCCACTCCTTGGTTATCCTGGCTGTGTGCTTCGGGTCATTGTCATGTTGGAAGACCCAGCCTCGACCCATCTTCAATGCTCTAACTGAGGGAAAGGGGTTGTTCCTCAAAATCTCGCAATACATGGCCCTGGTCATCCTCTCCTTAATACAGTGCAGTCGCCCTGTCCCATGTGCAGAAAAACACCCCCAAAACATGATGCTACCACCCCCATGCTTCACAGTAGGGATGGTGTTCTTGGGATGGTACTCATCATTCTTCTTCCTCCAAACACGGTTAGTGGAATTATGACCAAAAAGTTATATTTTGGTCTCATCTGACCACATGACTTTCTCCCATGACTCCTCTGGATCATCCAAATGGTCATTGGCAAACTTAAGACGGGCCTTGACATGTGCTGGTTTAAGCAGGGGAACCTTCCGTGCCATGCAGGATTTCAAACCATGACGTCTTAGTGTATTACCAACAGTAACCTTGGAAACGGTGGTCCAAGCTCTTTTCAGGTCATTGACCAGCTCCTCCCGTGTAGTTCTGGGCTGATTTCTCACCTTTCTTAGGATCATTGAGACCCCACAAGGTGAGATCTTGCATCCGAGGGAGATTGACAGTCATGTTTAGCTTCTTCCATTTTCTAATGATTGCTCCAACAGTGGACCTTTTTTCACCAAGCTGCTTGGCAATTTCCCCGTAGCCCTTTCCAGCCTTGTGGAGGTGTACAATTTTGTCTCTAGTGTCTTTGGACAGCTCTTTGGTCTTGGCCATGTTAGTAGTTGGATTCTTACTGATTGTATGGGGTGGACAGGGGTCTTTATGCAGCTAACGACCTCAAACAGGTGCATCTAATTTAGGATAATAAATAGAGTGGAGGTGGGTATTTTAAAGGCAGATTAACAGGTCTTTGAGGGTCAGAATTCTAGCTGATAGACAGGTGTTCAAATACTTATTGCAGCTGTATCATACAAATAAATAGTTAAAAAATCATATATTGTGATTTCTGGATTTTATTTTTTAGATTATGTCTCTCACAGTGGACATGCACCTACAATTAAAATTTCAGACCCCTCCATGATTTCCAAGTGGGAGAACTTGCAAAATAGCAGGGTGTTCAAATACTTACACTCACCGGCCACTTTATTAGGTACACCTGTCCAACTGCTCCTTAACACTTAATTTCTAAGCAGCCAATCACATGGCGGCAACTCAGTGCATTTAGGCATGTAGACATGGTCAAGACAATCTCCTGCAGTTCAAACCGAGCATCAGTATGGGGAAGAAAGGTGATTTGAGTGACTTTGAACGTGGCATGATTGTTGGTGCCAGAAGGGCTGGTCTGAGTATTTCAGAAACTGCTAATCTACTGGGATTTTCACGCACAACCATCTCTAGGGTTTACAGAGAATGGTCCGAAAAAGAAAAAACATCCAGTGAGCGGCAGTTCTGTGGGCGGAAATGCCTTGTTGATGCCAGAGGTCAGAGGAGAATGGCCAGACTGGTTCGAGCTGATAGAAGGGCAACAGTGACTCAAATAACCACCCGTTACAACCAAGGTGGGCAGAAGAGCATCTCTGAACGCACAGTACGTCGAACTTTGAGGCAGATGGGCTACAGCAGCAGAAGACCACACCGGGTGCCACTCCTTTCAGCTAAGAACAGGAAACTGAGGCTACAATTTGCACAAGCTCATCGAAATTGGACAATAGAAGATTGGAAAAACGTTGCCTGGTCTGATGAGTCTCGATTTCTGCTGCGACATTCGGATGGTAGGGTCAGAATTTGGCGTCTACAACATGAAAGCATGGATCCATCCTGCCTTGTATCAACGGTTCAGGCTGGTGGTGGTGGTGTCATGGTGTGGGGAATATTTTCTTGGCACTCTTTGGGCCCCTTGGTACCAATTGAGCATCGTTGCAACGCCACAGCCTACCTGAGTATTGTTGCTGACCATGTCCATCCCTTTATGACCACAATGTACCCAACTTCTGATGGCTACTTTCAGCAGGATAATGCGCCATGTCATAAAGCTGGAATCATCTCAGACTGGTTTCTTGAACATGACAATGAGTTCGCTGTACTCAAATGGCCTCCACAGTCACCAGATCTCAATCCAATAGAGCATCTTTGGGATGTGGTGGAACGGGAGATTCGCATCATGGATGTGCAGCCGACAAATCTGCAGCAACTGTGTGATGCCATCATGTCAATATGGACCAAACTCCCTGAGGAATGCTTCCAGCACCTTGTTGAATCTATGCCACGAAGAATTGAGGCAGTTCTGAAGGCAAAAGGGGGTCCAACCCGTTACTAGCATGGGGTACCTAATAAAGTGGCCGGTGAGTGTATTTTTCTCACTTTAAATATATATATCACTCCTAATGCTAACACATGAGATCCACTGTCCTGCAAAATTGAGCTCGAACCCTCAAACACACCCTAACCAGCCAAACAAACCCATTTCCCTGTGGTGAAAATTGTTTATATGTCTATGTGGTGTTTTTAATATGATTTAAGAAAAACCATGTGCAAATTCATAAGTCGACACCATTGCTGAGTATTTTCTCCTTAAAGGAGAACTCCAGCGCAAAATGAACCTTTGGTCTAATTACACATTGTTACCTAGTCAACCGTTATCTGAGATTTGTTTTCATGACTATCGAATGTAAATAGTTTTATCTCTAAAAACAGTTTAGCCTATAACGCTAGTAAATGGGGCATAGAGTAATGACAAATAAAAATCGCTTGTTAATACCACTAACAAGGCTCAAAATAGCCCCACACTAACACGGTAGCATAATAAGGGTCCCTACCTTCAAACCGAAGCATTGAGAACTTTGTCAGTGTCCAGACAGTTTAATAAGAAGATATTTTATACATACAGTCAGCTTCGCGAATACAGGCAGAAGCCATCTTTGAAAAACAGTCTCTACCAGTCGATCTACGAACGCCGATCCAAGTGCGCTGGTGAGATGTGATTAAATTATTTTTATTTATTTATTTTCTCTGTTGTGTTCAGTGCTTCTCTTATGCGCTCAGTGCTTTCTTCCGGAAACAACGGACCATATGAGATTCTACAGTTCAGCGCACTTGGATCAGCGTTCGCTGATCGACTGGTAGAGATTGTTTTTCAAAGATGGCTTCTGCCTGTATTCGTGAAGTTGACTATGTATAAAATATCTTCTTATTAAACTGTCTGGACACTGACAAAGTTCTCAATGCTTCGGTTTGAAGGTAGGGACCCTTATTATGCTACCGTGTTAGTGTGGGGCTATTTTGAGCCTTGTTAGTGGTATTAACAAGCGATTTTTATTTGTCATTACTCTGTGCCCTATATACTAGCGTTATAGGCTAAACTGTTTTTAGAGATAAAACTATTTACATTCGATAATCATGAAAACAAATCTCAGATAACGGTTGACTAGGTAACAATGTGTAATTAGACCAAAGGTTCATTTTGCGCTGGAGTTCTCCTTTAAAACTGCAGTGAACCAAAAACACGGTTTGAAATCGCTGGCGTTTCTGATGTCACAAACTACCTTGTAACCAATCAGATCAACGTGTGATCATCAACCAGTGGATCTCTGAGCTGAGTGAGTGAGTGGAGGCGGGGCTCAAGGGTGTAGAGTTACATTCATGCTATCTTAAGGCATGACGAATGTTTTTACAGTTTACAGTGGGTCTCCAGGAGAAGGGTTGAAGAGCTCTGTTGTAACTCATAGATTCTCAAATGAACTGAATTGATCTAATAATACCATAACATAGCTTTGTGTAATAGCGTTGCCTAAACTAAGATCACTCATGAAGCCCTATGTAATTAGGCAGCAAACTGTGGTGTGAAGTTAAACATTTCCCAGTTCAAGACATTGCCATTGATTTTTGAATCACTCTTTTCCCATCATGCTGGAGAACAAAAGACAGAAAGTGAAAGAAACGGACTTGAGTCTGCCGAGTCTGCGAGGCATGCTCTTCTGCGCCTCCTGATTGGCCTTGCGCTGAGCCTGCCTCTGTTTGGTCCTCTGTTCCTGCGTCTTCAGGTTGGCACGGATGGATCGCAGTTGGAACAATTGCTGCTGCTTGTCAATCATTTGACGCTCTGCCTTCCTCCGCAACTCCTGTTTAACAAATTAAAGGCTTCATTCATCCATCATTCATCAAGAGATTCATCCCCAACTTGGTCAAGAGGCAAATCCATTCTGCTTCCTTACCTTGATCCTTTGAGCCTTCTCTTTCCTCCTCTGTTTCTCCGTTTTCTTTTCCTGAGTTGCGGTCGGCCCAATGACTGTGTCTTCGCTGCCCCCTTCTGGCTCTTGCGGTTCAACATCCCCTTCTTCAATCAATCCCTCCACCTGCTCTTTAAAGCTGCTCTCCTACAGAAACACAAACACATCTATATTTAGAACAGCATGTGGACACATTCCCATCTAAACCCGGAGTGGTAACAGCGCTAGCTTACCTAAAATCTGCACAGCATAATGATTACTTGTATTATTTAAAAATATACATAAAAAAAAATTCACTCCATGATTAACATATGCATGGTATCCACTTAACGTAGTAATTACAACGTATTCATTTTGAACGTACCCAGAGCATTTGCAAAAAAGCTGACTATTTATATATAACATATACTGTAATAGACTTTATTTACACTGCCATAGCGACAGAATGAGGAAGGACGCTACACAGTTTAAATCCAGAGAAATTAGCAAATGTAACCATTGTTGAAAACATTTGGGATAATGCAAGTACACAAGTGAACAAACTTACACTGTAAAATAAAGTGTTACCAAAATATCCAAAAACCAAGCGTAAAGCGTCTTCTTTACATACCTTAAATGCATTTAAGCACAATGTATAGTAATTACTACAACTAACCCTGAACACCCTAATCCCAACCCTAGAGTAAGAACATGTAGTTACTTATTACTCTATAATATACTCTATACATTACTAGGGCTGGGTATCGATTCAGATGACCCAATTTGATTCGATTTCGATTCGCAAGCTCTCAAATCGATTCGATTTCGATTCTCGATTTGATTCAACTCAATGAAAATAGATTTAATACAAATACTATATTAATAAAAAAGAACAGTGAACATAAGTTTACAAGTGGATAATTAATAAAAAGAAATTAAGAGCCACAAACCTGTATATTAAGCTATTTATTTTATTTTGATGCAAAATGAAAAATTTATGCTGAAAAGTCAGAACAGTCCCATTCCTTGATCAAACAGGATCAGGTAATTTTATTTTTAAAATTAAAGAATCATAAAATCGTACAACATTAGCTGTAAAATGGAGGCTGATGAACAATGTAGGACAACTAATACTGGCTTATTGATGATAGTTCACCCAAAAATAAAAATAATTATGTCATAATTTATGTATGCATTTATCACGTATAAAAAAAAAAATGTTTTCTGTTGAACAAAAAAAGAAGATATTTTAAAGAATATGGGTAACCAAATACTATGGAAGTCAACTTTTGTGTTCAACAGAAGAAAGAAATTCATACATGATGAATACATTCATAAATGGCACTTTTACATAAAACTAGCACTTTAACACTAGTACTAACAGTAGGCTCAAAGTACAGTAACACTGCCTCATTGGAAAATGTCATTTACATAGGCTATTAATCCTGATTCCTTACAATTAAAGCGATATTATGTTGTTTTGACAACTAAATTAATGGCAGACACATACGGCTGCGTTACATTTGCGTTACTGTTTCATTATACTGTCTGTCACACTTGTTTTATGCTTAAGACATAACCGACTGTCTTTATGAGGTTACTCACCAAGACCAGAGTTTTGACATCAAGGCATTGTGTTTTTGACTGTTAAAACGTTATAATCCGCGAAAAATAACTTTTGTTACTGTCTAGCTGTTTGTGAGGCGGATTTTGGCTTTACTGCATGTGCACACAGTGAAAAACATCTCTGAGAGCGCGTGGGCACTGGATAGTTCAAAATCGCTTGAATGTTTAAACTGGTAAAACTTAAAAAGACGTGAAAATGATAAACGACGCAATGCTGGCCCGATTGTGCAAGTGAATATTCCGTCATGACGTCCCGACTCCTAAACGCGAGTGTGTATCGACGCCTGCAGCGCTTGCCTTGAGCAGAGAGAGAAGACGCAGCACCGCTGAACACACGCGCTGTTTGTGAAATTGCATCTCAGAGAAAGTTTTCAAATTGAGCCTGGGTTCTCCCAAAGTTTTTTTTTTTTTCTCTATTAGGTCACCTGATGGGAGTTTTTATGCAAAAAGCATACATGTATAATATGTATAGTGCCTTTAAGGTGGGGTAGAATTAAATGAATGGCAAGCATCTGTCACCTCATGTACCCCAGTCTGGGCAGCCCTGAGATAAGGTGTTAGCATAAGGGTGTACCTCAGTGGCGACGTCCTCCTTCACAGCCAGCTGACGTGCCAGCCTCTCCTCTGCTTTCAGCTTCTTGACCTCCACTTCATGGGCTTCACGGAGCAGGTCCTAGAAAAACACACACGTTGATTTCTAAACGCACAGATGTGACGTAAAAGGAGCAGATCAATGTTTACGGATCTTTTCTCACCTGGTGAGAAAAGAAGTCTGGGTTGTATGAGCCTCCAGGACCAACGACCTCAATTGCAGGAAGAACTGAAGGTTTCTCGTTCAGCCTATCTGGTCTCTTAAAGAGGAAAATTAACAAATTCAGCACACGAACAACAACAGCTAAACCTAGCAGTCAACATGTGGATGTTTTGATTGTTGATATCATAAATATTGGCTTTATATTAACCATCAGCCAATTTAATTTAAAGATAGAAAATAACATGCATAATAATTGCTGAAATGAAATTTTATATTTTACATCATATTTAATAAATTACTAATTTATTTTCTTATTTTACTCATTAAAGTAAACTGATTTATTTCACTAGGATAACGATCAAAAAGCTGCTAATCTAGACCACTTAGGAGCTAATGTTGGTTACGTCACTATAGTTGCACACGCATTGTAGTGGCAGAAAAATAGTGGTAACAAACAAGTGGAAGAAAATGGACGAGATCCACAGAATGTGTACGTCAGATTCATTCAGAATGCAAACAAAGATGGTTTTCATTTTTCATAGAGCATCTTCAGATGTATAAAGACTGCGCACTCACATTACTTATGAATGGGAAAAAGTGCTACGCACAATATGGGGGAGCCAAAAATAAAAGAGCCAATCACTGATTGATAAAGTCATCACATCACTGCAGCTGCCGTCAGTTAATATGTTATCTAATTGAGAGTTCAGCAGGCAGGTTTTCAGATTTTAGGATTCCTCCCAAGTAGACAAGAATTAGTCTTGGATGTCGAAGTAGCAAATATGGCCACCGAGTGAACAGACTTTCCTTGAAAGGGACTTTGCTAACGTCGAAGATGCACTTTGAAGCTAAACGCAGACGTTTATGGTTGCAACGACTGGACTGATGCAACCTGCAAAGAATTACACTATTATGGATCTACATAATATTCACATATGCAGTTCATAGAGGGCATAATGTATTAGCCCTACAGCATGAAATAATATTTAATGGGGAACTTGGCAACTATTTCAACTTTATAAATCCGTTTAGAAATCATTTGGATGGTTAAATAACCTGTTCTGGTGAGAATGGGGACTTTGCCCGCTCCCCCCAGCGTAAAACCAACCTTGCAACATGAGGACTAACGTCCCGGTAAGTTGGAAATAGGAAGTATTGTGAGAAGCGAGAACGAGCGAGAAATGCGAACTGCTTTACGGCAATTCAACAAACACACAGATGACACTGTGTATGATGTATTACCCACCTCGGTAGACACAGCTCCACACGATAAAGTTGGCCGGCTCATAACAAATGCACGAGCTGCGGTAGAAAGGGGGAGGAGGGCGCCGCAAACTAGTTTTTTTACTACAGTGTTGTGAAAGATACGGCCCACAGCTGTAGGGGGAGCTCGTAGAGAAAACACACGACAACAAAAGTGAAAATCTGCAAAGAAATGGCTAGAGTTGCCAAGTTCCTCTTTAACATTTACATAGATAACATTTAAACCGTTTTTATCTCACAATTCTCTGACAGTTTTCTCACAATTGCGAGTTGATATCTCCAAATATGGAGTTTATATAACAATTCTGAGAAAAAAATAAAGTCAATATACTCTGCAATATATAAGCTCGCAATTATAAGGGAAAAAAGGGAAGTTCTGAGATCTGTTTTTCTCCTCAGAACTGTGGGACATTAAAGGGCCCCTATCATGGATTTTTGAAAATGACCTTTCATGTAGTGTGTAATAAAGCTCTAAGTGAATGAAAACATCCTGCAAAGTTTTATATCTGAAAGTGCACCGTATATAAAGTTATTGTCTTTCAAAAGTGAGAGTGGACTCTGAGTCTATGAAATTAATTGTTTTTGAAACGAGTCATTAGCCGTTTCGTAGTGACGTAGATACGAAACATTAGCATATTGGCCGTGCCCAGATATTGCGCGCGCAGACGCAGGGAAACTTAAACCTCAAACCGGAGCTGATTTCTGAACTGGACAGCATCATGTCGAGGAGACGGCGCTGTGCATGATGTGAAGGTAAAGCCAGTTATTTTTCACTCCCCAAGGATGAGCATGTGAAGAATCAGTGGTTAAAATTCATCTTTACCAAGATATCACAGCAGTATAATCCTAAACTATTTCTGTGTTCCCTTTATTTTATAGTATAGACGACTGCTTCTCAAATCTCTGGAGTTCAATGCAGGATTCACAAACCGCTTGCTCTTGAAAGATGGTGTTCAAAATACTTCGTTTTGAGTTTTATATTGTGTAGGTCTCCTGCTAACTCTCATTATCACTGTCTAACTGAAATACTTCTGCTGATCAGCTGTGGGCCACTATTATCGAGTCGTCCTTGCGATGGAGGTTGAATAACTAGTTCATCACCGGACTCGCGCTCGCATTAATGTGGTAAAATCGACGTCATTGTTCGTTACTGTGTTTAGTTTACGGTAGAGATGCTCCGATCAGCATTTTTGGGGCCGATCACCGATTACCAAAATCATGATCGGCCGATTGCCGATCACAGAATGGCAGGGGAATGGGAATCTTTTATCTATAATCTATAGAGTTTGCACCATTTGTAGAAATTAAACTAACTATGAATTAATTGTATTGAGGAAAAAAAACAAATATATAGGCTACAGTCAAGATCTTGAAGAACCACCAGGTGTTTATTTAATTGTATTTAGAAAATTAGATAACTTAAGGCTACTGTAGGCCATCTTCCCCAAATAAGGCAGAGTAACATAAAATGATTCCAAACAAAGAGGGGTCAGGCAGACCAACACACATTAGATCCGCTCAAGTTACACTTAGGCATGGAAATTGTAGTCTCTTATACACTGACTACATTTAATAATTGGCAGTAAAATGTAAAACTTGTTACACCAAAACTGGCTACTGCCACAAAGGACAAAAGGAAAAAACTATGGCAAGTTTTTTTTCTGTTATTATGAACGTCTGATGTAGTTGAGGAAACATCTCACGGCACGAATGTACCAATACAAATAAATAAAACATATTCAGTTAACTATAGGAGAGCATTAATTTTGTTCATTTGTTAAATAAGAGGCGATCTAGCGCTGAAATGTGTTATTTTTTTGTTTTTTTTCAAAGTGCCCGTTGCGGCCGCGATCAATATCACCCAGTGCGGACACTGTGTTCTCTTATGGCTCGCGCAGGCTTTACTCGTGCGTGCACTTAAATCCGTTTAATCCTTCAATGGAGACTCTCTATTCATTCCGGTGAAATTACAAAACAAAATACACACAAACATGTCCCTGCCTGATATTCAACAACTGATAAACACAATCGGGTTTGATGAGAAGAAAAAACGTCCAGACGGGTGAAGGAGAACTCACGTTGCCACCGGTAAGCTCCGCTCTGCTGTTGTGTGCCCGTGCGCCACGCATGCAAGTGGGAAAATGTTGCGCGAGTAATTTACGTCACGTGATCGGCTTTTTTGATCGGCGCTTTTGGGGTTCGCCGATCAAGCTGATTTGAGCCTATATCGGCCGATCATGATCGGCGCCCGATCAATCGGAGCATCACTAGTTTACGGTGTAGGAAGCCTCAGGACACGCAGAGCTGTCGGTGTTATGCAATGGGCGTTTTTGTTCTCGACGCGCTGAGGCTCTGGAGACGCGCTGTACACGGGTAGGCCAATCACAACAGACTGAGCTGTCTGGCCAATCAGAGCAGATAAACTCGCGGAAAGGAGGGATTTAGAGATTGATTCATTTGATGAGCCGTTTGAGGATCATGGAAAATGTGATGTGCAAATGTATATTGTGAGGAAATTAAAGAGTTTTTTTTACATTTGATACATGTAAACATGTTGTAGGAGACTCTACAACAACATTAGGAAACTTTAAAATACCATGATAGGGGCACTTTAACAATTCTCTTATGTAGGTCCACTCCCGCTCGCACCCACAAAACTCTGAGAATTTATTCCCGCACAATAATCTCTCCCGTCCCGCAGGAAAAAACACGTATTTGTATTGCTATTATTGAAGAGATTCATGGGGTTGTTTGTTTCGTTTCCCTGGCATATATTCTGACGCACTGATCAGGAAGATGAATAGTAGCCTGGCTAGGCTATCGGGGACATCTAAAACGCTTAGGCTACCGCGTGTTTCTTTAGACTTCAAGTACTCCAGATCCCACAGTTGTTTTGTTTTAGCCGCCCATTCCCGCCCGCAGCAAAGTTCAAACCACCCGCTCCCGAGAGATTTGCGTTGGGTCCCGGTGGGACTCAATCCCAATGCAGCCCTCTACACTGGAGTTCTCGCGCTGTCAAAATAAAAGTCCCGTTTTTACAACATTTATCAGTCAAACTAATAAAACAATAATTAAAAAATCTCAAATATTGGCCGATGTATTGGTAGCTCGTATTGGTAGTGGTATATCGACCACTAGCTACATCCATTGTCCAAATGACTGAAAACGTTTCAAAAGATAATGATCACAAAACAAAAGAGCGCACTGCTCTCACCTTGACAAGCTTTTTTTTTGTTTGTTCCAGGTAGTAGGGATCGGCCGTCTCTGGTGCTGTTGGACAAAGACATTGATATGTCAGTAATGTAAACAAGTGGCGTAATGTTGCTCAGAGAGTGTAAAGATACTCACTGCCTGCACTCCACAGGTCATAATACGCTCTCGCTGGGTTGTTATTGGCCACTGGAGTTTCTTTAATGGGCAGCCCAGAGGCAGCTGCAGCTCTTCTGAGTTGAAGAAGCTTTTCTCTTCGTGGCAACACTCCCATGGCCGCCAACTTCGCTGCTTTCTCGGCCATGCGCCGCTGCTTTTTAGCATTGGGCTGCTGGAACGCCAAGACACTAAAAGGACATCAGAAGGATCAGGGTCATGTAAAATTGGGGATAAACGGTTTGGAGACGATCTTATATTATAGATGGATTTTATGATGCATTTTCCTTAATACGTAATGCCACTATATAGCAAATTTCTGCTGCATGATTGTTTATATCTTCACAAAACCCCAAATATATAAATCACACAGCTCTATAAAGCTGGATATATAAATATGTCCAACTTTATCCACACAATCCGAAAATATTAGTAATTGTGCACGTATGTAATTTAATTATAATATATAATTTCACTATTATATCATTCATTACCGTGTTCTCTAGATATAATGGCATTGGGCAAGAGAAAACAAAATTAAACAAACACCAAATAAGAGTTTAATAACTGAATCCTGACAATATGCCCTCAGATCCTGGACGGCTGTTCACACAACAGCCCTCCAAGCTCCATTGTGTTATCTTCACATTCCCAAAGAAATACTGGGAGCGCAAGGATGAGATCATCAGCGGGCAGAAGAGGATGCAGATCATGGGTCATTTTTCAAAGTAAATTTTACAGTCGTATTGTACTCACTTTTTGGGGGCAGGGATGCGGGAATCCGGCTGAAGAATGAGATCTATCCGCAAAGGTTTGTAGCGTTTACCTTTCTTAACTGTTGTCTCTAATAACAAGAAAAACAGTTATGGATTGGACAGGGAAAAAATCAATGACATAGTTTGGCTACATAAACAGAGGACATTTTTAAACTTACGTGGTTGAGTTTCTTTGTCTTTTTCACCAGTGTCCACAAAGAAGAGACTGGCATCAGGTTTTTCAGCTATCAACCCCCTATGAATGAAGAAAGGAGAAGAATAATAATAAATCAGTGTTTGTTCAGAATCTCCTGTATCATGAACCGTTGTGCGGTTAACTGAAAGGTTATGTTATAAGACTATATATTTTATTATCACTTTTTGTTTTGTTATTTTCGCATATGTTTAACATGCAAAATGATGTAGACAAACAATCAGTCATGCAACAGTAAGTGTAAATCAAAACAACAGCAACTAAATAAATAAAAATAATAAATAAGTTGGACTGGTTAGTTACACAGAAGGATGAATGACGAAAAAAAAATACATCTAACACACAAAATATACACAGGACTGTGCGTGCATTTAAAATTACGCGAATATATAAAATTGCGAATGCAAACATCCATATGCATGAGCATACAATACAATATAAACTTAATGACTCAATAGTTAACGTTACGTAAGTTAGGCTAACGTTACTAGGCTACATAAAAACAGCCACGTGACGCGTATCAACTCTTTGTAACGCACACACAGTCACACATAATAACCTAAATGAATGTTTTGTATTCTACTGGAAAAAAACAGACTATCGATATACATATAGAAGTTTAATTATTTCCATCAATGTTAATCTTTAATGATAATAATAACCCATATTTACCCATGACTCACCCTGCTGCTTTCTCCTGAAGACGCACGTCGTCCAGAAACTCCTCCACATCCTGGATATCACTGTATTTGTTCCAGTTCTTTTTCTTATTTTTGTTTACGCGTTTTCGCCGTTTAATATCCAAACTGTTTCCATCCAGTCCCGAATTAAAAGACAGAAACCCCGGCTGAGACGCCGCCATGCGCTTGTGTTTCCTGGCGGCCGCCATGATGGTAAGAAGAAGGAGGAGGAGAAATGGGGGAGGAGACTATGTGGAGTTGACTCATGAATAGTTAATTAGGTCACGCTCAACAAAGAGGGGCGGGAAATCCGAAATGTGGCCCCTGCCTATACGTCAGCGCGATGTGATTAATATTGATGAGCGCGTTCCTTCTCCACCCCTAAAGGTGGCAGTAATGAAGCCCAGCATCGTGAATGAAGATGAAGAAGAGCTGAAGGCGGTACTGATGTTGTGAGACGCATGGAAAACAAGGAAAGTTGAAGAAGAAGCGTATGTATGATAAATAAAGTACTGTAATCAGATATATATCAGAGAAGGCTTATTCTTCGTGTATTGTATAGATTGCATCTGTACGCCGGATTATCAGTGATGTGATGACGCTCTCGTGAGCAGAGATCAGCAAGATGCAAAGTAAAACAGACACTTGTCACACTGTAAGGTTACACACTCCAATACACACTTTCCTCTGAGGCACGATGAGTCTGGCTCTGCACGAGCTGCTGGTGTGCTGTCGAGGACTGGAGAATGAGAAAGCCACAGAGAGGAAGGTGTGTGAAACATCTCTTTTCTTATGAGTAAATCAATTCACCTCAACTTCCAAATCATTTTTATTATCAGACAATAAAACATCAGCGTTAAATTGAGAATGGCTTTTAAATTATAATTTTTGATTATGATTTGAGGAAGGAAATTCAAATTTGAGTGGTAGGAGGGAAATTTATTGTAAGAGATTATTAATGAATTACCCGTCCATGTTATTAAAACAACATATGAGGTACTTTAAGAAACCCTGGATGATAATGATTATCAATATTTGACAATGATACCTATATAGAAATTTAGATGCGACTTATATAATATGGTAATGTTTTCAGATTTTTTTTTTTTTATATTTAGTGGACAGTCACAAATCTCAGAATGCTGTAATGTACCCTAAATTTTTTATGTTAAATATCGTAATATAGTTATCTGATAATGTGGTGCTCTATCATAAAATAACTTTTGAAGTCTATTAGAGATCGACCGATATTGGCAATGTAGAACAATGTGTAATCAATTTAAAAATATTGTGACAAATATTGATTTTCAGTGAATAGACATACTGTAAATTAATCAAGTGGTGTTACTGACAAAGTAAAAAGAAATAACAAAAATATTCTTGAGACCATTTGCATTGCATTGTCATTTTGACTTAAAGCCCACACCTAAAACTTCACGTTTATCATACAGGTGTTTTCAAATCAAGGGATAGTTCACCCAAAAATGAAAATTCTGTCATCATTTACTCACCCTCAAGTTGTTCCAAACCTGTATGAGTTTTTTTCCTCTGCTGAACACAAAATGTGATATTTTGGACCCCATTGACTTTTTTCCTAGTATTTTTTTTCCTAAAGTGAATGGGGACCAGAAACTGTTAAAATGAAGTAATTTAAAGCCACACTATGCAGGATTTCGGTTTTTGTCAAACAGTGACCCCTAGAGTCGCTGTGGAGTACTTGTACTGTCGTAAATAGCACTCACGCAGAGATGTCTCTGCACTCACGGCCTGATCTCCTCCCCCTGTACACCGGTACCTGTTCATTAGGATTGAAGCTGTAACGAGTGGAAATAAGGTGTGGCCCCTTTAAGAGCTGCGCGCGCCCTGTCGAACTGTCGGCAGTCTGAATTGTATGTGCGCCTCGAACACCACATGTATACGGCGGCGTGTTATTTCGAAATTGATGCTCCTTTTAGCAGATCTTTTTTGCCGTAAAGCAATTCGTTAAATCGCAAGACCTGATATCACGCGACACTTCCTGATGCTGCGTCCGGCGGCCCGCCGGCTCAAAGTTGCGAGTGTGTTTTTTCTGCTCACATGTGATGGGGGGGGGGGGGGGGCGAGACGCCTACCATTCAACCCGAAAAAAGTAATATAACCATTCCAATGACTCCGAAGCTGTTTGGTTAAAGTAAAAATCCTGCATAGTTCACCTTTAATAATATGTGAATTTTGCTAATTCAGACTGTGAGGTTGCTTTGAAACAATCATTATTTGATAAATTGATATATAAATAAAACTTGACTGATGGTTTTGCTTTTGTTTTTTCCAGAAAGAGGTGGATCGCTTCAGGAGACTCATCCGTTCTCCAGACACGGTGGAGGAACTCGATCGCACGTCGGGATGCAAAGGCTCCAAAGGCTCCAAGCAGCTCACCTGGGATGCTGTCTTCCGGTCTATCTCAGTTTTTTTCTTTTTCCGTTATGTAATTCTATGGTGCGAGCGGACAGTTGCGCTCATAATGTTTTTTCCTTACAGATTTTTACAAAAGTTTCTTCAGAAAGAGACAGAACTTCTACAGTCAGGAAAAGCCAACGTATCCGCCACCACGCATGCAAACCGGCAGAAAAAGATGCAGGAGATTAGCAGCCTGATGAAGTATTTCATCAGATGCGCCAACCAACGTAATGCCTGAGCTACTAATATTACCGTCGCTGTTCATGTCATGACAGTACTAGAGTTAGCTCTGTATCCATTGTAGATATCAGTGTGATTGTCCATAACTGTACATTAGATAAATCCAGCTTCTGTTCTGCAGGTGGTCCGAAGTTGAAGTGTGCCGAGCTGCTGTCCCATGTGGTGGAGGTCCTGCAGAGTCCGTTCAGCTGTGGGGCGTACGGCGAGGACTACAGCAGTATTCTGCTCAAGGACGTCCTGTCTGTGCGCAAATACTGGTGTGAGATGAGCCAGCAGCAGTGGCACAGTGAGTGCAAGACCAGTGTACCGTCCCCATTCCTATTCCTGAGGTTCTTGTATTGAACCCTGAAACATTAAAGTCCCCCTGTAGTCAATAATTTTATCCCTTAAAAAAAGCAAAATGACATATTTAAACTTGTTTTACTTGAAAACTGTTTCTTCATGCCTTAAAATAGCTTGAATGTAACTCTACACCCTTGCCTCATTTAGTATATGGGGTTCTATGAATATGCAAATGAGCCCCGCCTCCACTCACTCACTCAGCTCAGAGATCCACTGGTTGACGATCACACGTTGATCTGATTGGAGAAAATACTCAGCAATGGTGTCGAATTTACATATGATTTGTCTTAAAGCTTATTAAAAACACCACATAGACATATTAACAATGTTAAAGCTTGATTTTCACCACAGGGGGACTTTAAAATAACCCAGGTCAGTGTTTTATATTGAAATAATGACATGCATTATACATACTTTTTTGTTTTTTGCTTATAACGTTACATTTAGTTTGGTTAATAATGTTATTCAGCCTTCCCGTTGTTGTTTTGTTTGTTGTGTAGGTCTGTTGGATCTGTACTGTGGGCTGTTCAATAGGGGATCCAAGTCCATTAACAGAGTCCAAGTGAGTCGCATCATCCACACGGTTGTTTGGGGCTGTTGTGTCCAAACGGAGGGACTGTCCCACACTCTCTTCAACTTTTTCCTGAAGGCTCTGAGCAACACCAGGTATCGTTTAACGCACGCCAAATATGTTTTTTTCTAATAAAAAGTTGCATGCTTAACTTGTGTTTGTGCTGCTGTTCCTCAGGGCAGAAAGACAGCTGATGGTTCTGGAGAACCTGGTGTCTGCAGTGAACGTGTTTCTGCGCTCGGTGCTCCTGTCCTGCAGGAAGAGGGTGTGTGCGCTGGGCGAGGAGGTCCTGTCCGCTATGCTGTACGTTTATACTCAGATGAGACCCAGCTCTGCGCTGAAAGAGGAGCTCGTGAAGTTTTTCCAGCTGCAGCTTTGTGTTCATCACCCAAAAGGGGCAAAGACTTTAGAGACAGGTAAATGATACAACAGTCATTTAAAATGCACTGCTTTTTAGTCTTTTTTTGCCCTTGCATTTGTTAAACAAACACACCATTGTAACTTGCAATTTCTTTAATATTCTATTAAAGATCTTCTTCGGTGCAATGAAGTTAGCCAGTCACAGCAGTGGCCGTTTACTTTTGTTGGTGGAAGAGGAAACTCGTGTCTCAAATTGAGTGTTCCTTGAAGAGGATGGGAAATTATAGATATGAGGAGCTCTTTTCCAAAACGCTATAAATCCATTTTAATAGTTTTCAGGAAAATATATTTTTTTATCTAGACCCCCACATTTTGTGAATAATTAATTTATCCTGTTAAAATGTTGTTGTTTTTTGCTCAGTCTGAACATGTCGAACAGTGATTATTAAATCAAACAACAATATTGTTGATGATAAATTCAAAGTTAATTTTTTTTTTCAAAACGCTATAAATTCATAATTTTTTTTCCAAAAATGGATGGTTTGTCTTTTAAAAAAAAACAAAGAAACAACAACAAGAGAACATGCAATATAATCAGGGACTCATACTATAAATGAATATAAATTAAAGGGGTCATGACATGGTTTTTTGTTTTGTTTTATTATGTTCCCTTAGGTGCAATTATAGTATTACTATAGTTTTTTTTTACAAAAAACTTTAAAAATGTAGTGATTTATGACCTTTTCCCACCCTGTTTCTCCCCCTCTGATTCAAACAGTCTGTTTTGGGGTGTTTCCCCTTTAAGACTTCAGTGTTAACACCCACTGTTATGATTGGCTAACGTCAGTGCTGCTTATGCATAAATTATTAACGTTAATCATTTTGTATCACATGTAGACTACACAATGCTCCACCACGTGAAACTTCGGTCTTCCAATCTTTTACCATCGTGTCAATTCTCAATTGATTTTGATTCATATGCGCGAGGGAGGGAGGGAGAGAGAGAGAGACAGTTTGAAGGCGCGCGCGCGGCCGTGGCTCGCTCGCTCTCTGCTCGTTCTTTCAGTAACATGCCCTGTCACACTCATCTGATCACTCACCGTTCAAATAAGGCTTTGGCGCGCTGCATATGCTGCAAATAAACTGCATCCGACTGCTTTCCCTGACGTCTGGATCGTTCGGCAGCGTATTCAAACACTCAAACAGAAACAGCACATCTGCGTGGCATAGCAATCTTCTTGTAAACAGACCCACTCGCTGCGCGTCGAGTCGTCGACTGAACACATGTGGGCGCGAGCCGCACGACAACGATGCGAAATGAGGCGTAGTTGCCCTGCGCTGGAGGCGGTCATATGCAAACGACTGGTACGTCACTTCTAACCGTGACGTCACTTCTTACCATGGATCCAGAACGAGCTGTATTTAAAGCTTGATTAAATAAATGCTTCGTTTATAATGGGGAGGACGTCTTAAGCTATGAAACTTGCAGGAAGTTTTAATAGTACATAGATCTCTTATATACCAAAAGATCAAGGCAAATTTGGTTTCTCATGTCATGACCCCTTTAAATAAGTGCAAATTCATGAAATAAATAAAAGCCAAACAAAATAAATAGTAAAATAAACGAAATAGTAAAAATAAAAAAAATATTTTCAATGTCACGTTCCAATAATGTCCACCACATAAAACAAATAATTTAAAGATAACACACATACAAATACCAGTCCTTAAATGATTACAATAATCAGGTCTACTATACGTGTTGTAGCCATTAAATAAGTGCATTTAGTTTCATATTTGTTAAAATATTATGATGTAATTTTTTTCCCCATCTATGTTGATTTTACAAATATTGGACCTTTTTGGTGCAAAACACATTGCAAACTTTAAAAACTAATCATGAGAAACATTTCAAAATCCCTTTAATACTTTTATTCCGCTTTAAATTGATCTAAAGTTGCAGCAAAGACATTTACATTGTTAGATCAATTTCAAATAAATTGCTAAATAAATATTCATCCAAAAATCCTGACAGTGTAACACGCTTTCCACAAAAATATTAAGCAGCACAGCTGTTTTCAACATTGATAATAATAAAAAATATAGTTTCTTGAGCAGTAAATCATCATATTAGAATGATTTCGTCATGTGACACTGAAGACTGGAGTAATTCAACTTTGCCATCACAGGAATAAATTATATTATATTAAAATAGAAAACAGTTCTTTAAAGTAATAATATTTCACAACATGACTGTTTAATTTTATTTATTTATTTTTTATTGTATTTTATATATTTTTTTATTAAATAAATGTGCTTTGGTGAGCATAAGAAACTTTTTTCAAAAATATTTAAAAAAGAGTATATATTTAAAGATACTGTACCTGAAATTTTTTTCTTTTATTTGGGCAAAATTATTTCAACCCCAAATAATACATTTTATAAGCAATCATCTGTGAAAAAAAAAAAAAACAGGCTTTATGATTTATTACACTTCTGTTTATTATAGAGGATTGTAATAGATGAGAAAGTATTGGCCAAATACATGTTCAGGAAAAAGTGTTGCGCATATTGACCTCTGGGACAAAAATTATAAAATGAGCGAGTACATCATGAATCCATTTTCCAAACCGTGTTTTTGTCTAATCCTGAATCACTACGGTCCACCTATAATAAGTGTTTATATTTGGACTGTATATTATATGTCGTCATTATATATTTTAGACTGGTTCGGGTCGTGCTGCTGCGGTGTAGCCCAGTGCCTGCGTGACTCGAGACGCATGCGGTTCTGTTATTAACCACTAGAGCGCCAAAAGTTACGGACTGCAGCTTTACTGAAGTCTTGACCGTGACTCTTTGCTGGCTCAGGTGCGCATGCGGAGGACTGGGTCAGATGGCAGGGTCATCTCTGCGCCCTCTATGATGCCCTCGTCAGTGAGATCAGTCAGATCGGCAGCAGAGGGAAATACGCCACTGGCTCTCGGCATATTGCTGTGAAAGAAAATCTCATTGAACTGACCGCTGACGTCTGCCACCAGGTGATTCATGGATGTTTTAATGCTGTTGCTGCTCAGTCGTCATTATTCCCCTTGTTTAATATTAATTACTAAATACCAATACAGTAAATAAATACCATGGTATGTAAATGGATTAGAGGTCCATAGTATCACAATCATCACTGTACCGGTACACTGTACTGTTTTTATAATAACAAAGCACATTGTTAATGTGGTCTTATGTATCACTTGATTTCTAATGGCTTACAGTACTTACGAATGTGCCGTGTTTCTGTAGTTGTTCAGTCAAAGCACTCATGTTCAGGAAGTGACATCATCAGTCTGTCGGGATACTCAGCGGGACAGTCCGCAGAGCTGCAAACGCAGGCGGATCGAGCAACCGCTGACCAACTGGGAGGTGATACGATCCAAACTTCAGCCCCACCACAGCGACTTCGACATTATACCCTGGTACAGTTTTTGTTCAATTTAAAGCACAAATAATCCTTCATTAAAATCTTTTATATATTTGTTTCAATCTTTCAGCTTTGATTGAAGGGAGGTCATTTTGGCAGTATTACATTAGTTATTGACTGTATCCGGTTAAAATCATTTAAGAATGTCATCATTTTGACATAAAGTGTTAAATGAATATTTACTTGAAAGCTTTGTATTGTCCACTAAACTCAAGTAAAACCAACTTAAAACCTTGTTTTTAAATTATTTGTATTATTTATTTATAGAATCTTTATTTGTTTCAATACATTTTATATAGTTTTGCTACATCAGTATTTTAAGCCTTACTCAGATGTCCCAATTTTTAAATCCAAACTTCATATAAAATTAATAGAAAATAAAACGGGTCTAATAATAAAATCTTTTTTTTAATAATTTTTTTTTCGTTTCAAGCTTTTATTTGTACCCTTTCATGGAAAGTGTCTAATATTGAAATAGAGCAAATCACCTTTTGAAAGTGACTTGATGCTTCAAATAAAGATTGTATCAATTATATCGTTACACCAGTAGGTGTCGACAAGTGACTACATTTTTTGTCATTGAATCATTCATTCAATCATTCATCATTCATTAAAAAAATGCTGATTCATCCAGTAATGAAATAAGTGGTCTTTCATTGAATCATTCATTCAAACTGATTAAAAAACAAATTCAAATTGATTAAATATTCTTTAAATAGACTGTAACTATTATTATTTTATCATCCCCTTAATTACATGTTATTTAGTTTATTTGTCTATTCATAACCGTGGGAGTATCATGATCACTATTTTAAACAAAAAAATTAAAAAATCTAGAATCATGCAGCTAAAATCATCCAGAGCAAAAACTGTTGAATTAGTACTTTAAAGTCCCCCTGTGGTGAAAATCAAGCTTTTAACATTGTTTATGTCTATGTGGTATTTTTAATATGCTTTAATACAAACCATGTGTAAATTCATAAGTCGACAGCATTGCTGAGTATTTTCTCCTTAAAACTGCAGTGAACCAAAGACAGTCTCAAAAACACGGTGTGAAATCGCTGGTGTTTCTGACGTCACAAACTACCTTGTAACCAATCAGATCAACGTGTGATCGTCAACCAGTGGATCTCTGAGCTGAGTGAGTGAGTGGAGGCGGGGCTCATTTGCATATTCATAGAACCACGTATACTAAATGAGGCAAGGGTGTAGAGTTACATTCAAGATATTTTAAGACATGAATTTTTTATTTTGAATATGTCATTTTGGTGAAAGATTAGTTTTAAGGAATAAAATGATTGACTACAGGGGGACTTAAAAAATGTTTTTCAGTTTTGTCTCGTCCGTTGGTTATCACTGTCATTTATCGTTATTATTCAATCATTATATAATTCTCACTAACTTACTGACTAGCACCTCTGATTTTCCATTGCGTTCACACACTCAACAGATATGATTGTGATTGGTTACAATGTGCTTGTCCTCATTGGCTTTTGGCTTGCTTAGTTGGGGACTATTTAATTTTATATTTATTTAACAATATTATTACAACATTATTTTCCTGTTATCTCTGTAAAGCTGCTTTGAAACAATCTGCATTGTAAAAAGCACTATATAAATAAAGGTGACTTGACTCAACTCAAACACGCTATAAACAGAAACACAAACGAGAGCGCTTGAAGACAGCGCCTCTCAGCGGGGACCGGATATACACGGTACTCGATACTGCAGAAATGCTTGTACAGTCAACTTTTCTTTTTTTATTATTACTGACTGTTACCGGTGCATTTAACAGCCCTAGGGCCAGATTTACCAACAGGTGTTTTTCCACTCCCATCGGTGCTTTATAGAGTGTCGCTCTCACGCTAATCTGCCCTGTTTAGTAAATCTGGCCCCTAGTATCTGCAGTGTAGAGATGTAAAGAGATGTGTTTATGTGCGTGGACAGGTTACAGGTGACAGCCGCTCTGATATCCCGATACCCGTGGATGCTGCCGGCGGACGAGCTCGTGCCTCTGCTGGGTCTGCTCTGCCAGCTTCAGGGCGAACAGCAGCGGCGGGGCGAGCGGGGCCCGTACGTCCTGCGCTGTCTGAGGGAGCTCTGCCACGCCACGGCCTCAGCCAACGCCCCGGCTCTCACTGCGGAGCTGGCCCGGCTGTGGGCCAGGGTTTGGGCTCTGGCTCTGCGTGGAGTCGGCTCAGCCCAGACCGGCACTTTGAGTCTGGAACTGCTGCGCGCAATAGTTCAGGAATCTCTGGGGCCTGTTGATCGAGAGTTCTGGAAAGTCTTCTCTGGTGCCGTTTGCAAGCCTTCTCTGTGAGTTTCTGTGCACGGTCTTCAGCATTACAGTGTAACAATGTTGGAGTTCCTTATTAAATGAATTTTTTTAAGTTAAATGCAACTTAAATCTGTCATGCGGAAAATAATTTGCACTCATCTCTCAGTTTATAAAAAAAGAAAGGATAAAAAGGTGTTAAAAAAAAAGAAGGATATATATAGGTGTGGTATTTATGTTTATAATAATATGCATTATTACATTGAGTTTTCTTTACAATAAATAAATATTTTAAAAAATCCAGGTTTTTGATTCTAAATTATATTCCATAGGAATAGGTTGATAAATGTATCATTTTCAACCGATGTTTATTGTTTCCAAATTTATCACAAATCATTTGGTAACACTTTCTATGAAGCCCATGCTTATAATGAATTATAGCCCCATTTATACTTCCAAGTATTACTATTCTATAAACGTATTTATAAAGACTCCTGCTTTATAAGAACAGTTATAGTTGCATTTATATGACTTTTATAATTACTCATATTTTGTAATTACTTAAATGCTCGTGCATTTGCATTTTCATAATCCATTATACACTGACTTATAAATGATCAAATATAAAATTCCAGAGACACTTGTTTGCTCTACCAATTAGTTATCAATTATGTCTTTAATGGCTACTGTTTGCATTAGAGGTCATGAATGGTAATTATGATTTGTTAAAATCTAAATCTCCTCAGCCATATGCATGGTATTACTTATAGCAGTTTGAAATTATACTTTTAAAAAATATTGTTGCTAGTTTAAAAATGTAAAACGATTTTTTTTTCAACTGTTTGTATTTTTCAACTGTTTGTATTTGCATTTATGTGTTCCCCCCCCCCCCCCATTATTTTATTAAAGGAATTATTGTTCATTAGTTACATTTACAAGTAAACAACTTAAACTGTACAATGAGCTTCATCTACTAAAATCTGTAAATCTTCATGATTTATTAACATTTGCTTTAGGAAAACTGCATCCAATGTAGCATCCAATATCCAACATCTGAATTACTAAAAAGTCATAACTATAATATACTAACATAGAAATGCTGGTTGAATCTTAAAATACATTCATGCTACCATACGACTGACTAATTATTTCTTATAAATCAGTGTATAATGGATTATGAGCATGCCATTTAAAAAAGCAAATACATTACTTAAATGTAACTTTAACTGCTCTTATAATGCAGTATACGTCTTAATGAGTCATTATGAATGCATTTATAAAATAGTAATACTTGTAATTATTCATTATAAATCTTCATAAAATGTGTTACCAATCATTTTAACAATTTCGACAATTGGGGAAAAGTTTAAATGAGCAGAAATTTTGAAAAATAATTTAATACATCACTACTTTTAAATCTTCTGCTACACTTGCCCTATAGATTTCCATTGTAGTGCATTAGTTTTAGTTTGTTTTTCCAAACTGAAGGATGAGTCAAAATTATTTTCTCCAGAAGTAAAATTCAATAGATGTTGTTGATGGATATTTATCTAATGTTTCAAAACTCTCAGTAACGTTCACTTCTTATTGCTCCTCCTCAGCGTTGGCGCCCTCAGCTTGGCCCAGGCCTTGTTGAAGTGCTCCGTCCCCAAAAGCGTTCACAGTCGTGACGTCATCAGTGGAGTGCTGATGGAGACGGGCGGAGAGCCGCCCACCCTGAGAGACTCCATCATCAGCTGGCTGGTCATGAACGAACACAACGAGGAGACGGAGGAGAACTGCAGACCTCACCTCATCATCACCAGGTCCAGCATCACCAGTTAGCATAGCGTAGTGGCCAGTTTTTAAATGGGAACGCACCTCTCTGGTTTTCTTCAAAAATTAAGTTTAGTGATTAGTCATTTTATTCAATTTCTCGAATGCTATTGGGAAGCCACCTTTTGAATTTCAACTGAAGTTGCTACTAATGTACTGTAAATATTGGCAGCCTTCTGAATAATATTTTTTTGTCTTTGTAGGGATTTTCCATTGAACCTCATTCCTAGAATTCTAGTGTCGTTGACATTAAAAGACAGCAGGGCGGGACTAACGTTTCTGATGGGCAGCCTGACGCCAGAGAGGTGAGAGTAACAAAAGTGGCTAACATACTACTTATGTATACTTAGAGTACCCAGATCATCAACTACATTGGACAATTTTTTTTGGGGGGGGGGGGGGGGGGGGTGTTATATTTAGGGTTGGGAATCGAATACTTGAGGTGAGGAATCGTATACTTGTTATAAAATAAAAATTTCGATTCCTCTTATCGATTCCTTTGTGAGCATTTCAATATAACTTTAAAGGGGTCATATGATGCGATTTCTTGTTTTCCTTTTTTTGTGTGTTATGTAGCTGTTAGTGCAAGTATAAGATCTGCAGAGTTACAAAGCTCAGTGTCAAACCTACAGATATAGTCTATATAAAAGTTAAGGGCCATTCACAGACCGATGAGCTTTCTAAAAATCGGCGCGTTTCAGAAAGGCGGGTCATAGAGGAGCAACAGTAATGTACAGTATGTGTAAAATAATTACTTTTTTTTAACCTAAAAACTGCATAAACACATTGCATTAAACCAAATACACAAAATAATGTTCTTTTTACAACCATCATTTGACTCTATAGTGAACTTATTTCTTCTAAAGTGTAGAAGATTCAGAAGCGAAGACCAGGAGACTCAGTTGTATCTTTTGCAGGTTCTCTTTCAAACATTCGTTCGGTATCTCACTATGGGAACGCCTCTGGGTGTGTCCGATCGCGGAAGCACCAATTACACCACGTCTGCCAACTACGGCAGACCAATCGCTGCAGCGATCAGGGAGTCCGGCTCCCTGTATATAAACGCAGCTACCTGCCGTTTCGTCATTCTCGCTCTCTTCCCCGTGGAAGATTTCAGAAGCTGTCCTCAGCAGACTTGGGAACTATTTGCTTAACAGTTTTCAGACGGAGCCGAGAGGTAACGTCCCAAACGCAATATTTTCCTTAGGTCGTTGAGTGACTTCGTCACTTAAGAGTACGATAACTAACGTGTCAAGACGAGTTTTCTTGCTCTTAAGTTCCCTAAATCTTTTTCCAAGTTTTTCTGGGCGCTTACCACGCACCAAAAGAATAAGGAAAACGACAGCTCTCTAATCGCAGCACAGCTCCGTACCAGTTGTCACGTTGGGTGAGAACTCACCGTATGAAGAGAGTGCTAGCTCCATCATGGCCACCGCGATAGAACCGGAGAGCCCCGGAGGAAAAGGTCGCCCTCCACATCCGTGTGCTTGTGGAATGTGGTTTTCTGCTAAGGATGCACACGGCCTCTGCATCTCCTGTCTGGGCGCTAAACACGCGCAGGCAGCTCTGTCCAAACCCGAGGGATGCCCGCACTGCGCTACGCTCTCGACTAAGACCCGAGAAAGAAGGCTCCGCGTGGCAGTCAATGGAAAATCGGACCCAAGCCTCTCTGCTCAACCCAGAGAGGAACCTATGGATTGTCCCCGGACCTCCACCTCATGGGCAGAGATGATGGAGAAGGTGTCACCCGTCCTTCCCCCGCTGTTCGACGATCCGTTAGTGGGTGAGGAAGATGACTATGATGAAGTGTTGTCGAACATCCTCGAGGACGACGACGATGAAGAGGCCGTTCTTCCCCCGCAGTCCAGGCCTCCGAGTGCACAGGATGAGAGTTCACCCTCCCCTGTACAGGCGGATTCGGATCTAATTGAGGTCTGTCGCAGGGCAGCGGCAAGATTCTCGACCAACTGGCCATCCCAACAGGCAGGTCAAGGGGCTGAAAGAGACCTGTACGATGGAAAGAGACTTCCGTCACGTCTCCCGCCAGCAAGGCAGTTCATTCCGGCCGTCCCGGGCTGTGTGACAGAGATGAAGAAGTTTTGGGACAAGCCTTTCTCACATCGAGTGCCCGTCAAGGGTTTCTCGAGGCTTGATGTTCAGGGAATGGAGGATCTAGGGATGGCGGATCCTCCCCCGGTGGAAACTTCGGTTGCAAATCACTTGCACCCGGGCCGCAGAGCGGTGCTCTTTTCAACCGGAGCGTCGCTGCCAGGGAAAACAGAGCGCTTCGCCGCCTCTGTTTTTCAAAAGATCTACAAATCAACGGCACTGTCCGTCCGTGCGTTGAACGCAACGTCCCTCCTTACAGCCTATCAAGCGGAGCTATTAGAGGAGATGGGTCGTCAACTGGACTCCGGATCTCCCAACCCAGTGCTTTGGGAGGAGATATGCGTCATCGCGGATTTAAATCTGCGCACGTCCCGCGGAGCAGTTCAAAGTTGCAGACGGAGTATGGGCTTAGCAGTTGTGGGTGAGAGATCGCTATGGCTGGGTTTGTCAGGGCTCTCTGAAAAAGAGAAAGCAGAGTTTCTGGATGCCCCTATAGATCCAAAAGCCATGTTCGGCGCGACGGTAACGGCGATGCGGCAGCAGTGTGACCTGCGGAAGAGGGAGGGAGAAGCTTTCCAGGTCTGTCTCCCTAGAAAGCCCGCGGCTCGGCCTTATCACCCAAACCGGCCGAACTTCAGACCGTCAGGCAGAGGAGGGCATTCAGATTATCAGCCTTCCCGCTCTGCTCCACCACAACAGTCGGGCAACGCGGCCCCACAGCCAAAACCTGGTTTCGTCAGACCTAAACAGTCTTTCGCGGCCGCAGCAGCGAAACACCGATCGCCCGCCCCCCAGGGGAACAAGAAGAGGCGGTCGACCTGATACTTCAGTATCAGCACCCAGGGTTTCTCTGTCCCATCCCTTCAGAACTATTCCTCTCTCCCTCCCGCGGGGAAAAGGAGAAGGAATTCAGAGGTGAAATGTGTTTGTGTGGACAGTTCAGAGTCCAATGTTTGCGGGAATGTGGCCACCGTTCTGCGAGTGCCCCCCAAGAGATCGTCTCCCCCTCCACCTTCGAGGTCTGTTACGAGGGAAGAAGGTCTAACGTTCACAAACAGTTTTTCAAAAATAAATTTTCCCCTGACGCATTCAGGTCTAAGACCGAGGGCGCAGAATGTGAGAAAAAGAGAAAAAGATCACAAAAGAATAAAACGATCACAAATAAAGACCAATAGAACTCCGTCACTGGAGCGGTCTTCCCCCCCCCTTTGCCGCTAGAGTGTGCTGCGGCACCTCTTGTGAGCGAAGACGGGAAGGGCCCACTCGCTGCTCAGACAGTGAACTGGCGCGCATGCACAGTTCATCCCTGGGTATTAACCACCGTAGAGAGGGGATACAGGCTTCGATTCGCTGTAAAACCTCCTCTGTTCAACGGAGTGTTAATTTCAGTGGCCAAAGGGGAAGCAGCTCTGGTTTTAGAGGAAGAAATAGCCTCTTTAATGAAAAAGGGGGTGATAAGAGTGATTCCAGCGGAAGAGAGCCACAAAGGTTTCCACTCCCGTTATTTTGTGATTCCCAAGAGAGGGGGAGGTCTCCGTCCAATTCTGAATTTACGGGTCCTCAACAGACACCTCAGAAAATACAAATTCAAAATGCTGTCTATCAGAACGTTGTGTCAAAATATTCGGCAAGGAGACTAGTTCACCTCGGTGGATCTCCAGGACGCATATTTTCACATAGATATTTTTCCTGCGCACAGGAAATATCTGAGGTTCGCCTATCAGGGCACAGCATACGAGTATACGATAATACAATTTGGCCTAGCTTTAGCTCCTCGGGTATTCAGCAAGTGTGTAGAAGGAGCCCTGACTCCGTTGAGGAGATCAGGGATCAGAATTTCATCATATCTGGATGATCTGCTTATTTGCGCGCCGTGCCGGCGGCAGGTAGAGAGCGATACACACACACTAGTGACACATCTGGAGAGATTAGGTTTCAAGATAAACCAAGCGAAGAGTTGTCTATCTCCATCTCGGGAAATAGTCTACTTGGGTCTCAGGTTGAATTCTGTGACGTTTCGAGAGTTCCTATCAGAGGACCGCATCAAGACGTTTCACAGCTGCCTCTCTCTTTTCCAACGAGGGAGATCAGTCTCTTTCAGGATGTGTCTTCGGCTACTAGGACTGATGGCCTCAACTGTGTCCGTGGTTCCCCTGGGGCTGTTACGAATGAGAGATTTTCAGAAATGGACAGCGTCACAAGGCATTCGCCCCGGGAGCCGCCTCAGCCGCAGAGTGCGCTGAGGTGCGCTGAGTGCGCAGAGTGCGCCAGAATGCACGAGCGCTCTCTGTCATTGGAGAGTCCTGTCTTTTCTCAGGACAGGATGCCCTCTGGGTCCGATCGTACTGAGGAAAGTGGTGACGACAGATGCATCTCTCACTGGCTGGGGCGCAGTGCTCGAGGGCAGGACAGTGAGAGGAGTTTGGTCTCCCGCACTGAGAGAGAAGCACATACATTTTCTAGAGCTACTGACAGTGTTTCTAGCTCTGAGACATTTCGTGCAATTTCTAAAGAATCATCACGTATTGGTCAGGACAGACAATACAACGGTGATAGCCTACATAAATCGGCAGGGAGGAGTGCGTTCTCAGACGCTTCACATGGTAGCGAAGAAACTGATTATGTGGAGCAACAGGACCTTCCTGTCATTACGCGCGACGCATGTCCCTGGGATAATGAACAGGGGAGCGGATCTATTGTCCAGAGGGAATCCCCTTTACGGGGAGTGGAGACTCCACCCCCAGGTGATCCTCATGTTGTGGCAGAGATTCGGCCAGGCTGCCGTAGAGCTCTACGTATCGCGCGAAGACACACAATGTCCCATGTTCTTCTCTCTGGTCGGTGACGATGCACCATTGGGTGTGGATGCTCTAGCCCACGAGTGGCCAGACGTGTTACTGTACGCGTTCCCTCCGTTGAGCTTGATCGAGCCGACACTACGGAGGGTTCGGGAGCGCAGACATGTAATGATTCTGATCGCGCCGTACTGGCCGGGGAGACTGTGGGTTGCTGAGATTGCGCAACTGCTCTACGACCAGCCTTGGCAGTTACCAGCGCGCAGGGATCTCCTCTCACAAGCACGGGGAGAAATATTCCATCCCTCCCCTCAGAAGTTAGCTCTCTGGGCCTGGCCCGTGAGAGGTTGAATCTGAGTGCAGCCGGACTACCTCCAAAAGTTATTGAGACGATTCAGAACGCGAGGGCGGCCTCGACTCGTTCTTTATATAACCTAAAATGGAGAGCTTTTGAGGAATGGTGCGCGGATAAGAACATTGTTCCGTTCTTGTGCTCTGTTTCGGATGTGCTGTGTTTTCTTCAAGACCTCCTGGATAAAGGCATAGCTTTTTCCATGGTGAAGGTCTATCTGTCCGCTATATCGGCATGTCATGTGGGTATTGATTCGGGTACCATTGGCCAACACCCTCTAGTCTGTCGTTTTATGAGAGGTGCACGTAGGCTACACCCAGTATCAAAAACGCTGGTCCCGCCATGGGATTTGTCTGTGGTCCTGAGCGCGCTCTCAAAAGCCCCGTTCGAGCCCATTGATAGCATTGCCTTAAAGCTGCTCGCTTTAAAAACGGCTCTGTTACTTGCTCTTACAACAGCAAAGAGGGTGAGTGAACTACATGCGTTATCAGTTCACCCTTCATGTATGAAGTTCGCTCCGGGGGGTCAAAGAGCTAATTTTAGAACTAACCCGGCATTCGTGCCTAAATTTTATGATCACGCGGATACCGTAAGAGCAGTGGATTTGCCAGCTTTTCATCCCCCTCCTTTTTCTTCTCCAGAAGAGGAGAGGTTACACTGTTTATGTCCGGTTCGCACGCTGTACAGTTATGTACAGAGAACCCGCACATTGCGTAAGAGCAACCAGCTATTTTTCTCATGGGCTGACTCTTACAAGGGAAAACCTATCTCCCGTCAACGCCTTTCCCACTGGGTGGTGGAGGCGATCGTGTAATGTTACAAAAGCATGAATATAGAGCCCCCAGTAGGACTAAGACCGCATTCTACTAGGGGGATGCCTGAATCCTGGGCTCTATTTAAGGGGATTTCCATTCAAGAAATTTGCGCGGCGGCCAGCTGGTCCTCTCCGCACACATTTATCCGTTTTTATAGACTGGATGTTACAGAACCCTCTCTGGCACACTCAGTTCTGGGAGTAAGTAGTCAGGGGGTATGAGATGGTTTTTAATAAAGGGGGCACTTGTCCCCATATTATCCTTTTTCTCACCGACTGGGACCATGATTCAATATAATTTATATCCCCTCTTCTTCAGTCTGCTTCGTCAGCATATCGGCAATACGGGAGTTGTCTATATCCCATAGTGAGATACCGAACGAATGTTAGAAAGAGAACGTTAGGTTACTGACGTAACCCCGGTTCTCTGATAACATGAAGTGAGGTATCTCACAACATTGCCCTCCTTGCCTATTCGCACGGAGAAGAGATATGCGGAGAGTGACGAAACGGCAGGTAGCTGCGTTTATATACAGGGAGCCGGACTCCCTGATCGCTGCAGCGATTGGTCTGCCGTAGTTGGCAGACGTGGTGTAATTGGTGCTTACGCGATCGAACACGCCCAGAGGCGTTCCCATAGTGAGATACCTCACTTCATGTTATCAGAGAACCGGGGTTACGTCAGTAACCTAACGTTCTTTATTGCACACGAGCTGGTGTTGCTGTAGTCTCTTCCAAGCGTCGTCGCGAGTCTGACTAAGGGAAACCATTTCCTTACATTTATAACATTCTTAAAAGGGGAGGGACTTACAAAGCATGTGAATGATGTGAACAGGTTTAGGAAACCAGTTCTAGACTGAAACTATTGCCCCTCTTAGTCCAAATCACATACCTATTCAGAGACTGAGAGTCAAGAAACAGGACCAAGAGGTATCAGTAATCTGCTTACAATAGAGGGAAACAGGACTGTCAGGAAGAAGCAATTAAGAGTATCAGTAATCTGACAAATACAGAAAGACAGGATTTGCCAGATTCTCTTTCTGGAAAACTGTTTCACAGCTGATCCTAACCTGAAATGAACATTCTCTGTTATACTTTTGTATTGGAATCTAAATTAAACATTTAATAAATTTGTAACACTTCAACCCCTTTAAACCATTCCCATTGCACCAAACATTGTCGCATCCGCTGCCTCTACACAAATGAAGCGCTTGTTCTTCTTTGTCGGAACTCACACTGATTGGTTTAGACGACGATATGATCCAACCATGAGAGACCGAGATGAGGCGGGTCTTTGCCTCTGATTGGCTGTGGTCCAGATATTCCTGTAGGCCTACACTGCCCCGTGCTGTGTGTGGAAATTGCGACCCGAGCACCCGTTTACACTGTCAGTGAAATGTGACCCAATTCCGATTTTTTGCTCATACGTGACAGATCGGATGTGTTCGATGACTGTGTAAACAGGAAAAAACGCATGTATTCAGATATTTCGAGATCGGTTTCAGGCCTCGTTCATTTTCTGAGGCATTAGGCTACGTCTCCGCGGTTTAATGACGAGAGCAACCTTTTGCTGTAACCAGGGAAGCCACTGAGGCTCTTTTTCCTCCATCATGAATGACTAGCGGCCATGTAAAGTTGCTATTATCCTTCGGATGAGACGTTAAACCGAGGCCCTGACTCTCTGTGGTCAAAAAAAAATCCCCCCTATATGTTAAGCGAGTTTGAGTTCCGAGAAAAATCGTTATATAAATGTAATGAATTATTATTATTATTATTATTATTTCAAATGATAAGCCATATTTGAGGTTGATGGAAATTAGGGGAAGGTTTGAATTTCCTACCCGGCATACTGTAATTACCACAAGGACGACTAACTGACTAATAAAATCTTGTTCGACTAAGCTTCTTCTCGTCGACTAACGTTTAAGCCATAGTGGTTTGCTATTGGTTGATCTTATGTGAGTGACAGTTTGTCCCGCCCGCGCGCCAGAAAACACATCATTACGGATTAAAGAGGGAACATGAATACAACTAAATAAATAAAAATAATGATATGCACGGGCAAATAATTTATAATAAATACTGCAATATTCCATTTAAAATTCCATTCCATTTATTCCATTGTCAAAATTGAGTTGAGAATTGTCACTAATGTCTCTAATAATAATTCTGTCTGATATTATATCTTTGTGTCCTATACAGTTTCTCTTTCCAGAGTTCCTCCCTCACTGAGGCGAAAGACACTTTGGGAGAGGTTGAAAGTCTCTTCCTGCAGTTCAGTTTTGATGACACCCCTCCCAGCACTAACGTTACAGCTGATAGAGACGGTGTTCACTCAGAGAAACCACAGTTCACTGTTATTCAAGCTCTCAGGAGCAAACTAGAGCTCAGCCTCCTGTCTGTCGCCGAGCAGCTCTTTAACTGCTACTCTCCTGATGTAAGTAGTAGACTATATTATAGGATATGAACGTCAAAAGCAATGGTAAAGTGGTAGCATGTCGATAACAATATTAAAAAAACAATTTTAAGCACCGTTATATAGCAGTTAGATCTGATCTGTAGTGTCTTCATTTATCTCGTGCAGAGTTCAAACACTCCTCACGAGTGTGTGCTGCGCTGTGCTTCGCTGCTCACTGGAGTTCTGGCTGCGTACGTGTGTATGGGACTCCTCACAGAAGAAGAGGCCTGTCGCTCGCCCCTCTTCCTAAAAGCCAAGGTGGGGTTTTCCATCCATGACATACATTTATTTTCATCAATATGGTTTAAAGGGGTCATGACATGAGAAATCAGATTTGCCTTTAACTTTTGATAGACTTCTTTGTAGCATTAAAACATTCTGCAAGTTTCATAGCTTGTAAACAAAACATTTATTTAAGCAAGCTCCAAAATTGGCTCGTTTGGATTTTGCGGGATCTGTGATGTCACACAATACATTTGCATAGGACTGCCTCCAGAGCAAGACATCGACGAATAGTTATACATCATCGCACCATAGGCCCCGCCCACTGGCGCTCACGCGTTTAACGGCTGACGTTTGCCTTCACCGGATGTGAGCATCATGTCTAAAGCAAACAGAAGCCATTATAATCAGTGGAGACAGTCTACACTGGATACAGTTTACACAGACGAGCTGACAAGCCTTAAAGTAGCCGGCCCTTAAAAACAGATCATTTCAGACAGAGGGTCAGAGTGAGGGTTAAAGATCTTTATTATTCAGTTCATAAACATTTGTTTTGTTTTTTGTGCATGAAACTTTAAAGTCCCCTGTATCCCATAAACTGTATCTTTTAGGGCTGTCACTTTTGAGAGAAATCATATTCGAACGGTTATCGGATATCAAGCAATGTATTCGAATATATTCGAATTTTTACGAGCCCCGCCCCCCCCACCAAAAAAAAAAAGAAAAACACCGTAACGGAGATTCAATCACAAATTTATTAACAGTCTGACAGTCATAAACAGGACTCAGGCCTGTCTGAAAAAAAAAATCTTTGACTTAATGTTTTAAACAGCAGGTTATCAACAATCTATATGAAGTGGCACTATATAGCCAATCACAAAAGTAGGCTACATGGGGAAAAAAACTGAATCGGAACAGCACGGCACGGCACAAACAAAAACTTGACAGCTTAAACAGCAGCAGGAGTAAGGCCTAAGGCCTATAACCTAGACTAATTCATTTCTTAATATTGTTTGCTAGAAACACCAATTTATCAACTTGATCTGGATCAAGTGCGGCTCTCTTTTTATTGGCGATGTTCCCCGCTCGGAGCGCTCGCGAGCACACACAGGTATTTGCGCGTCAATGTTGAGAGAAGTGGTATCTACGGTGTAGAACCCAAAATATTTCCAGACACTACTTTTTAGATGAGTTGGGGTCGTAATTCTCCACTCAGGCTGGCCGTTCTGTGCGTTATCTTCCATTTTCAAAACAGGGAGACTATTGGCAATTATCCGCTTGATTTGGTCATGGGCCGACGCTACAATACGTTTAGAGCGCCCGCTCCTGGATGAGATGGCAAACAATAAAATAAAAAAAACAAACGGTCTAATCATAGACTAAAAAATGCGCTAAACATGGCACTTTAAAAACCGGATAGTTTATTTATAGTTCGAATACGGATATTTCACGTCATGTTCGAATGCATATTCGAATATCGAATAAAAAGTGACAGCCCTAGTATCTTTGCTCACCAAAATTACATATTTATAAGTTTTTTCCTTTCTTCATGCCTTAAAATATCTTGAATGTAACTCTACACCCTTGCCTCATTTAGCATACGCGGTTCTATGAATATGCAAATTAGCCCTGCCTCCACTCACTCACTCAGCTCAGAGATCCACTGGTTGACGATCACACGTTGTCAAATTAATCTCTCTCTTCTGCTAAACACAAAATAAATGAATGGGCCCCAATGACTTCCATAGTATGGAAAAAAAACTAGGCTATACAGTGGAAGTCGAATCCTTTAATTTATACATTTGAAAATGTATTTATGATTACCAATTATTGTTGCAAAAAATGTCAGAAATCTGTGTATTTAGTTTTTTTCTACCATCGACAGACTTAATTATTTTGTTTAAAATGCATGTAAATAACTCATTACTCTAGACCCTGGTAATTCATTACTTTTTCCTTCCTTTGTAGGCATTGGTTCAGGAATTTAGTCATTACTTATCAACGGCAAAGAGCAGATTGGCTGAGAACGATACCATCACATCAATTCAGTCAGTGATGCTGTTGTGCTCTGATAGTATTAGTAGAAGAGAAAAGGTAAGCTACAGTATATCACCAAATACAAGGTATGACTGTTAAATATTTCCTTATTCAATATTTATAGTTTAGTATTTTATTTAAATATACTTTCAGGTCAATCAAAAATCCAATGTTTCTTAAAGGGATAGTCCACCCAAAATTGTAAATTCTGTCATCCTTTTATTCACCCCCAAGTTGTTCCATCCAAACCTGGTTGACATTTATTCTTATGCAGATAATAATAAAAAAATGTTTTGAAGAAGGTTGGAAACCTGAAAACCTGACAAAGATTGTATTTTTCGTTGGGCTCTTCAAAGGTCATATTCATTTATGCGTTTGGCATAAGATTTTATCTAAAGTGAGCTATGGGATTGCACAGTGAATATACATATTTTTCTGCTCCAAAATATGTCATTGGCTCTTGTGTAAAACTTTCTTGTTTTGCCAAATTGTTCTTTCAAGTCAGTTCTTTTCAAAGTTTTAGTCAAACAGGTTCATAGGTCTGAATGATGCATTTAAAAAAAAATCCTTATCCAGTAACCTCAAAATAATTTTATATTTTTTTTCTAGGATGACAAAATTTCTACCATATCTCGCATTTTATTCATGAAGACTTTGCCGGTGAGGTTGCTGAATGACCTGTGTGACATATCTAAGCAACTGGTGAGACTTACTAACACTTCATTACAGATGTCCATGTCTCCTGAATGAGTCCACAGGAAGTTACGGGAGACATGTTTGTTAATGAATAAGCAGCAAAAATGTCAATTTTATCACCAAAAAATGTTTTAACATTTTTGAAAACACAGAAATTATACGTTTTACCTTTTTTTTTAATGTTTTTTTCAGTTGGAGTTGATACTGACATTTTAACAACCAACCTTAGGTGTGGGTGATATGATAAGTTTATGTCACAAATTCAGAACAGTATGTATGTTGGGACGGATGCGCCAATACTGATTGAACTGTAGCACAATTCTCATCAATGGCAGATCGTGGAGACATTTTAATGTTTCACAATCAGAAAATCATATCACACACCCCTACAATATTCAGTTATTTATCTTTTCCAGAATGACACTCATCTAAAGTGCACCTTTACTTTTGCAGTTGAGCAACTCGAGTAAAAAGGACCACGCAGTCATGGAGAACGACCCAATGGATGAAGATGTGGATATGAGCAGAAACCAAACGGAGAATCAGGAGGAGATTGATCTGTTTGAAGATGGAGATGGGACGCACCACAGCACTTCCAGACCTTGCCAGTCCAATGACGAAGCTTGTGATTCAAAATTCAGCACAGGTGCTCAGAGAGACTGGAGAACTCAATATAATCAGGGATGGGATTTCATATTTCGCAGCTGTTAAGATCACATAATTGATTTTTTTTTCTTCAATTTCGATCATAGGGACCAAGAGTGCATTATCTGAGGAGCATTTATCTAGACAAGACTTGGCCTTCCTGTCTGTGCTTGGGTTCCTGTCGCTCTGTGGATCCTCAGAGCTCAACGGTGGATTCTCCTTCAAACCTCTGGAGATCCAACGCAAATTACTCAAACTACTGGACCTCACAGACTTTTCTCTGATGCTTCACCTCCACATGGTGATTATGATTTCTTAATGTTCTGACTCAATAGACTGTATAAAACCATGGACGTAGTGTCTATAACGTGACGTCACCTGTAGGTTTTTGGAGAGCATTCTTGAAGCCCAAAGAGGGCGGAGCCAGCCGTCGCCATCTTGGCAGCGCGACACTCTCGGATAACCGAAAATGGGCAGAGGCGGGATTAGCTGAGGTGACGTGACGCTAATAGCAGACAAACGGCTAGTAGTGCAGGCATGAAAACTCCTCACCTTTTGGCAAAATTCGCCGTTTTAAAACCAAAATGGGTCACCTACGTGATTTGTGCAGGGGGGGGTTTGGTTCGTGGCCAGCATTTACCCGCTATATCTCTATAGTTACCATAAACTTCGCATCTTTAAAAAACCAATCATCATTCCTAACGCCGATACCTGACAGCCAATCCGAGAGTAGGGCAAAAGTATTCTAAGTATTTTACACCGCGAGTCTGAAACTGGACACTGCCGAACAGAGACCTGCACGTCAGTGGGCAAGCTTGAGGCATAACTTACAATGTTAACGGTCCTGTCAGATACACAGTGATTTTGACTAATTTTAGATCAAAAGCGATGGATAAATAAAAATGTTTGGGTATTTTATGTACTTAGCTGCTTTTGTGTGTTTCTAAATCATTTGTGCATTTCCTCAATGTTATAAAATGAGCGGTATAGGCTATATAATATCGCGAGCGGGCTGTTAGCGCAGAGCAAGGAACGAGCAAGTTAGTGAGTTGTCGTCGAAAAAGATGAATAAAGCAAATAGAAAAAGATCGAGGGGAAAGGAGATGGCATGTCAACTGATGCGACCGCAGCTCAATAAGTGCATGGTGCAAGGCCACAGGTAGGATTCAAAGTGTGACGTCCAGGCATGTAGGCTAATGCCATCGGGACTACCGGGAGATTCCTGGTCCGGTGCTTTTTGGGCCGATACATCTCATACTTTTTCTTTTTTTTGTCTTAACGGCCCATAGAACTCGTACATCGGCCCATTCGTTTTGTTTTGCTTGATTGGCGGTGCTGGGTTAAGTATAGAAATTAGTACAAGACTAATTATGAAAGTTTCCTTTATTTTTCAGTGTATTTGTTTTACAATATATGGCTATTAATATCATGGGATTACTATTATAACTATTATGTAGTAGTAACTAACTAAAAGAGGTTTGAATTTTTCTTTGTTTAATTTCTTTGTTCTTATATATGTATGTGTGTGTGTGTGTGTATGTGTGTGTGTGTATATATATATATATATATATATACAGGTCCTTCTAAAAAAATTTGCATATTGTGATAAAGTTCATTATTTTCCATAATGTAATGATAAAAATTACACTTTCATATATTTTAGATTCATTGCACACCAACTGAAATATTTCAGGTCTTTTATTGTTTTAATACTGATGATTTTGGCATACAGCTCATGAAAACCCCAAATTCCTATCTCAAAAAATTTGCATATCATGAAAAGGTTCTCTAAACGAGCTATTAACCTAATCATCTGAATCAACTAATTAACTCTAAACACCTGCAAAAGATTCCTGAGGCTTTTAAAAACTCCCAGCCTGTTTCATTACTAAAAACCGCAATCATGGGTAAGACTGCCGACCTGACTGCTGTCAGAAGGCCATCATTGACACCCTCAAGCAAGAGGGTAAGACACAGAAAGAAATTTCTGAACAAATAGGCTGTTCCCAGAGTGCTGTATCAAGGCACCTCAGTGGGAAGTCTGTGGGAAGGAAAAAGTGTGGCAAAAATGCTGCACAACGAGAAGTAGGGATGGGTACCGAAACCCGGTATTAAACGGGCCCCGGTGCTGAATTTTGAAAGACCGCAGAATCGATAAGCTCAGACGTTATCGGTTCTGCTGTCGGTACTGGAGAAATTAAGAAAGTACACACGTGCTATTAATTATTGCTATAAAGACATTATCTTGCTAATTTAATCTCGCCAGCCACTTCTATATAATAATATTGAACCATTTGTCTGTGATGCATTTTTGCTAGAGAAAGAGTGAGAGAGAGCGCGCGGTCTTTCACGCGGAGCCACGGCGCGAACAACACAACAGCTCTGCTTAATGAGTGACGATGAGGCGAACTAAACAATCAAACGTAGCCTATGGTTACACTTTAGCTCTTTGATATTAAACACATTTTATTTTAGATTTCGATTTTGGCTTCCAATGATTATAAAAAATAAGATATTTGAGGTAAAACCATAAAAAACTAAAGCCGCATTCTGTCTAGCGCAACTTCCTTTCACAGCGGTGCGCTGTCACTTCTCCCTAAAACCCAAACGTAACGTCAGAGTCAGCACGATCTGTGATTGTTGTAAAATGCCGTCTCTACTGTTGCTAAACTGCGGGACGCGTTTGATAATAAAAAGCTTTTAAAATCACCAAAATTTACGCAATAGAAGCTGTTCCAAAGGCGGCGCGCGCTCTGAAACACACCGCAACGAGACGTAGGCTATACTTTGGGCTTCGTGTGCGCGTCCAAACGATCAAATATACACAAACATGTGTCAAAATGACCGTCTTGGAGATTCACTTAAACAGTTTATTCATTTAAAAACAGTGTATGTCTTAAATGGGCGTAAATAGTTGGGAGAAAATATGATGTAGGCCTAATAATTATGAGATCTGCATTTGGTCTTAAAGAGGCAGCAGTCTAATAAACGTGCTGACGATTGCTCCATTAATGTGAATCAAACAACAGGCAAAGAGAAAATCAGTCGCAGCTCTTGAATGAATCATTTTGGCTTTTATAAGCTTTAATCTATCTATGATAAACTATGCAGTGTTATTTTACATTTGATTACTTTATTAAATGTCTTTTTTACTCACCTGCACAGTAACGTCAACATTACTGAAATTAAAGCACTGGTTATATAATTTGTATATTCGTTTTATTGTATACTTTGTTTGTTTGACCATGCGTTTTGTTTTTGGTGGCCTATGTCTTCTGTAGATAAAACACAAAACCATGCACCCTTCTGCATAACATAGGCCTACATGTTTTATTTGTTTTGTTAAAGCATTGCTTTTATTTTGCTATTAATATTTATTTTACATTTCAAAATATAAAGCAATATTAATTATGTTCTAAATATATTGTTTTAATATAACAAAAATAACCGATAAGAATACCGTTAAAGTACCGGATCGATAAGCAGTATCGGTAAGAGTAGTAATACCGTTAAAACCTTAACGATACCCATCCCTAACGAGAAGAGGTGACCGGCCCCTGAGGAAGATTGTGGAGAAGGACCGATTCCAGACCTTGGGGGACCTGCGGAAGCAGTGGACTGAGTCTGGAGTAGAAACATCCAGAGCCACCGTGCACAGGCGTGTGCAGGAAATGGGCTACAGGTGCCGCATTCCCCAGGTCAAGCCACTTTTGAACCAGAAACAGCGGCAGAAGCGCCTGACCTGGGCTACAGAGAAGCAGCACTGGACTGTTGTTCAGTGGTCTAAAGTACTTTTTTCGGATGAAAGCAAATTTTGCATGTCATTCGGAAATCAAGGTGCCAGAGTCTGGAGGAAGACTGGGGAGAAGGAAATGCCAAAATGCCTGAAGTCCAGTGTCAAGTACCCACAGTCAGTGATGGTCTGGGGTGCCATGTCAGCTGCTGGTGTTGGTCCACTGTGTTTTATCAAGGGCAGGGTCAATGCAGCTAGCTATCAGGAGATTTTGGAGCACTTCATGCTTCCATCTGCTGAAAAGCTTTATGGAGATGAAGATTTCATTTTTCAGCACGACCTGGCACCTGCTCACAGTGACAAAACCACTGGTAAATGGTTTACTGTGCTCAATTGGCCTGCCAACTCTCCTGATCTGAACCCCATAGAGAATCTGTGGGATATTGTGAAGAGAAAGTTGAGAGACGCAAGACCCAACACTCTGGATGAGCTTAAGGCCGCTTTCGAAGCATCCTGGGCCTCCATAACACCTCAGCAGTGCCACAGGCTGATTGCCTCCATGCCACACCGCATTGAAGCAGTCATTTCTGCAAAAGGATTCCCGACCAAGTATTGAGTGCATAACTGAACATAATTATTTGAAGGTTGACTTTTTTTGTATTAAAAACACTTCATTTATTGGTCGGATGAAATATGCTAATTTTTTTAGATAGGAATTTAGGGTTTTCATGAGCTGTATGCTAAAATCATCAGTATTAAAACAATAAAAGACCTGAAATATTTCAGTTGGTGTGCAATGAATCTAAAATATATGAAAGTTTAATTTTTATCATTACATTATGGAAAATAATGAACTTTATCACAATATGCTAATTTTTTTAGAAGGACCTGTGTGTATATATATATATATATATATATATATATATATATATATATATATATATATATATATAAAGTTGATTGGATTGGATTTTTTTGGATCTGTTAACTCTCGCTCATTCCTGCTCACTCATTATTTATTTTATTTTTTTTGGGTGAGAGTGGTGGTGTATATATATGTATGTGTATGTATATGTGTATATATATATATATATATATATATATATATATATATATATATATATGTATGTGTATATATATATATATATATATTAGGGGTGTAACGGTTCACAAAATTCACGGTTCGGTTCGATACGATACACTTGTGCCACGGTTCGGTTCGGTACGTTTTCAATGCAGCAAAAAGAAAGAAATGCCAGAGAATTTTCCTTGATTTTTTTTATTTATTATATTTTTATTAAAACTAACATTTAACTAAAACTAACATAACATTTTTTAACTTTGAGCAATGATGGAGCTATACTTGACTTTGACTTTTCTTAGGAGCATATAAAACAAAACAGCTCCTTGGACAAAATGAAATGTTATATTGTAGTAGTTATAAACAAAGGTTTATTTTAATTCAGATTAACATTTGAGGGCAGCAATTGTATTCATAATGTCAAAATAAAACCGACGTAATGTTACTTGAAAGGATTATCTACTATTCCTGCCAAACCTCCATGGTTACAGTTAGTGTTACTACAGTAAATCCATGGTGATGTTGCTGATCTGTGGACACTGAATAGTTCATTCATGGCACAATGTTTCTTCCTGGTTTCCACGTCAGCGCGGTTTGATCCGTTAATAACGGAGAAATGTGAATGTTTCTCACTAGATCTCAAAGCGATGTTATTACTTCAAGTTCAATAGCGAATTCAAATGCTTTCTTTACTGGATGTCTCAGCGCTGTGTAGTAACAGAGATCGGCTCGCGCTGCATTGGTCCAAACTGATAAACAGTCCGTCAACCACATAACGAGTAGCTCAGTTTCGTTCCGCTTACATTACATTTGCCATTTGATGTTGGGCAATGTTGTGGGCGCACCAGCATCTCGAATGTGAAAATGCGTACCGAAAACCGAACCGAAAGCCTCGTACCGAACGGTTCGATACAAATACGCGTATCGCTACACCCCTAATATATATATATATATATATATATATATATATATATATATATATATATATATATATATATATAAAGTTGATTGGATTGGATTTTTTGCTGCCATATCCTTCTCACCTTTTTTACCCCTGACCCGTTTTCATGCCTGGTAGTGACATCAGCGGCAATTCACCTGTTACTCAAGTGGCCACACCCTTAATTATACAGAACTTTAAAGGAACACTCCACTTTTTTTGGAAATAGGCTAATTTTTCAACTCCCCTAGAGTTAAACAGTTGAGTTTTACCGTTTTCGAAACCATTCAGCCGATCTCCAGGTCTGGCGGTAGCACTTTTAGCATAGCTTACAATAGATCATTGAATCTGATTAGACCGTTAGCATCTCTCTTTAAAAAATGACCAAAGAGTTTCGATATTTTTCCTATTTAAAACTTGACACTTCTGTAGTTACATCATGAACTAAGACTGACGGAAAATGAAAAGTTTTTCTAGGCTGATATGGCTAGGAAATATACTCTAATTCCTGCGTAATAATCAAGGAACTTTGCTGCCGTACCATGGGTGCAGCAGGCGCAATGATATTACGCAGCGCCTGAAACTTAGTGCCGGTCACGTTGGAAGTTATCTAGCTGGGGACTATTTTCAGGTGCTGCGTAATATCATTGGGCCGGCTGCACCCATGGTACGGCAGCAAAGTTCCTTGATTATTACGCAGGAATGAGAGTATAGTTTGAAATGAGAGTGTTTCTTTAAGGCTCAATATAATTTAAATTGATGAGTTATAAAAAAAATTCACCCCCCTCACAGTTGTCATGAAGGGCAAAATTAGCTATATAGATCAAAAACACTTTTTGTACCAGGCTAAAAACATTTTTTTTTTTCTGCAGTAAAGGTGGGCATGTTAACAAGGGCGGTCTATGGGATTTTGCAGCCTGTCTCTAGAGGCCAGTCGATGAATTGCAGTTTAAGTCACTTCCGTTTTGGATTCAAGAGAGAGAGTTTGTCGCTTGACTGACTCTTATATAATTGAAACATTGAATTGTGTTAAAGACTGTTCGTGGGGTCATCTAGGAAAGTAGCCTCTTGTAGACAAACCTTCAGACTGATGGCAGCTTTCATTGGCCAAGGGCCGCCCAGAGGCTGTCTGACTGACATATGACGCAACCAATCACAGTTTGTTTTGTTCTGCGTCATGTTTAGGGACGTGAAAATGTTGTCCGATAACAACCAAGCATGTATCGAATAAATAATTAATTTAAACTCATTTAAACTCATTTAAACTTATTGACTACCCCTGTAGTCAATAACTGTATCCCTTAAAGGGATTACTTCACCTCTGGAAAGATGAATGTGTATTTAAAATTATGGGTAAATTATGTAGTAGAAATGTGAAATTATTTTTTAATTTGGACCTCCAGACTCCAGACCATAAGCCAAAAATACATTTTCTGGCTTTTCTCAAAGACAACAACTCCCAGAATGCACTTGCTTCGCTGCCCTAGGAGCCCACTCCCAAGCCACGCCTACCGGTAACAGCGCCGTAGTTAAACAAGAAGTCTAGGCTACTAGTGAGTCTCCGTGATGAGTCTGCCCGGGATTTCGAGATCGCCCAAAATGTCCGGGATTCGGCTTTTGCGTTCTACAGTCACCATTCATCATGTTTACTCTGGCGAGCAGAATGAGTGAGGGCCGCGAGAGAACGGCTCATGTTTACTGTGGCGAGCAGGACGTGTGAGGGCCGCGGGAGAACGGCCCATGTTTACTGTGGCGAGCACAATGAGTGAGGGCCGCGGGAGAACGGCCCATGTTTACTGTGGCGAGCACAATGAGTGAGGGCCGCGGGAGAACGGCCCATGTTTAATGTGGCGAGCACAATGAGTGAGGGCCGCGGGAGAACGGCTCATATTTACTGTGGCGAGCAGGACGAGTAAGGGCCGCGGGAGAACGGCTCATGTTTACTGTGGCGAGCAGGACCTGTGAGGGCCGCGGGAGAACGGCCCATGTTTACTGTGGCGAGCAGAATGAGTGAGGGCCGCGGGAGAACGGCTCATATTTACTGTGGCGAGCAGGACGAGACTGAGGGCCGCGGGAGAACGGCTCATGTTTACTGTGGCGAGCAGGACGAGTAAGGGCCGCGGGAGAACGGCTCATGTTTACTGTGGTGAGCAGGACGAGACTGAGGGCCGCGGGAGAACGGCTCATGTTTACTGTGGCGAGCAGAATGAGTGAGGGCCGCGGGAGAACGGCTCATGTTTACTGTGGCGAGCAGGACGAGTAAGGGCCGCGGGAGAATGGCTCATATTTACTGTGGCGAGCAGGACCTGTGAGGGCCGCGGGAGAACGGCCCATGTTTACTGTGGCGAGCAGAATGAGTGAGGGCCGCGGGAGAATGGCTCATGTTTACTGTGGCGAGCACAATGAGTGAGGGCCGCGGGAGAATGGCTCATATTTACTGTGGCGAGCAGGACCTGTGAGGGCCGCGGGAGAACGGCCCATGTTTACTGTGGCGAGCAGAATGAGTGAGGGCCGCGGGAGAACGGCTCATATTTACTGTGGCGAGCAGAATGAGTGAGGGCCGCGGGAGAACGGCCCATGTTTACTGTGGCGAGCAGAATGAGTGAGGGCCGCGGGAGAACGGCCCATGTTTAATGTGGCGAGCAGAATGAGTGAGGGCCGCGGGAGAACGGCCCATGTTTACTGTGGCGAGCAGAATGAGTGAGGGCCGCGGGAGAACGGCCCATGTTTAATGTGGCGAGCAGAATGAGTGAGGGCCGCGGGAGAACGGCTCATGTTTACTGTGGCGAGCAGGACGAGTGAGGGCCGCGGGAGAACGGCTCATGTTTACTGTGGCGAGCAGGACGAGACTGAGGGCCGCGGGAGAACGGCTCATGTTTACTGTGGCGAGCAGAATGAGTGAGGGCCGCGGGAGAACGGCTCATGTTTACTGCGGCGAGCAGGACGAGACTGAGGGCCGCGGGAGAACGGCTCATGTTTACTGTGGCGAGCAGAATGAGTGAGGGCCGCGGGAGAACGGCTCATGTTTACTGCAGCGAGCAGGACGAGACTGAGGGCCGCGGGAGAACGGCTCATGTTTACTGTGGCGAGCAGGACGAGTGAGGGCCGCGGGAGAACGGCTCATGTTTACTGCAGCGAGCAGGACGAGACTGAGGGCCGCGGGAGAACGGCTCATGTTTACTGTGGCGAGCAGGACGAGTAAGGGCCGCGGGAGAACGGCTCATGTTTACTGTGGCGAGCAGGATGAGTGAGGGCCGCGGGAGAACGGCCCATGTTTACTGTGGCGAGCAGGACGAGACTGAGGGCCGCGGGAGAACGGCTCATGTTTACTGTGGCGAGCAGGACGAGTCAGGGCCGCGGGAGAACGGCCCATGTTTACTGTGGCGAGCAGGACGAGACTGAGTGCCGCGGGAGAACGGCGGGAGGCCGGTGCCGTGATTACTGATGAGCGACACCTGTGAGACGCACCGGTCTCGTATCTCTCACGGAGGAGCGGTAATTTTCTTAGCAATGCTACCGATCACTTGTTTAGTGTTCATATAAACAGTATATTCAGATTCACCAGTCGGAATGAATTCAGTTAGATTGAAACAAAAGGCAGGGCTTAAAGTATTCCGGCACCTTGCCGGATCTCCGGCGTGCGGCCGTGAGAAGAAAAAAAATTGGGAACTTTTCATGCGGTTTAATATTTTCGAGTCAATTGATTTTACCTAACGTTACAAGCCTATCAAAAGCAGAGCAGGGCGGGTCATCAAAGTACCGCGAGAGCGATTAGAGAGCAGACGCTTATGCTTTTGAATCGCTCTCGCGATACTTTGATGTCATAAACCAATCGGTCGGTGCAGTGCCGGTTCAAGTCGCAAGCCTAGTGTGATTGAGATCCATATGTCACGTTAGCGTCGTCTGTGAAAGCATGGAGGGCAAGTTCATGAAAGCCTGGGAATGATGTCCTCCCCACGGGCGTAATTTCCTGGACCGACACTTTTCTAAATCCCATTTGTGTCAATTTTCTGTCAGCAATGTATGACAAGTAGTGCTGTCAACGTTAACGCATGCGATTAATTTTTGTCCAGCTTTAACGTGTTAAAATATTTAACGCAATTAACGCGGCAGCATCCGTTCTTTCTGTCATCCTTTAGCTAGAATTATATGATCACACTCTTATTCACGCAAATACTTTTAAACCGTTCATGCACGACAAGACAAAAGAGAACGGGCTGTCAGTGAATGTCCTCCTGACACACACACACACACACACACACACACACACAGAAAACGCACAGAAAGACGCTCGCCAGTATCACACAGACAGCCCGCCAGTATTGAGTTCTCTTTCGCGCTTGAACGAACAATAACACACACATTTATGCCAAAATGTCCGTTTTGTCGAGTATCTTCACAAGAACAAAACGAGTTTTGTAGTCTTAAACGAGATTAAAAAAATCATAAATGAAAGTAAATAGTAGTGAGAGAATGATATGCGTGAGATCCTTCCTGTCAGCAGCGGCAGATTTTAAAGTGACAGCAGCCTCTGTTCTCTTTGTTCTTTGGTTAACTTTACTGAGAGAATTAGAGTTATTCAATTTCTGTTTATTTCATACCTGTTAGACAGGAAATTAACAGGTAAATATGACATTTATTATGGGTTTAAGTGAGGATTGTTTTAAGTTCACTTAAATTAAAAGTTGTTATTTTTTTTAAGCCTAATGTTTAAAATTTGAAGAAAAATCATTTTCATCGAGACATCAGTAGCTATATAAATATCAGTGATACTGGCCTTCATTCATAAAAAGATGCCATTTAACATACAGCCGTAACACTTGAAAATAAATGGTGCCATTAAAGATAAGTCCGTCTGTGCCCTCCCAAAAAAAGTTCAGGCTCAGGATTTTTTTTCACTTTAACCCCTGAAAAGTTGTAGATGCAAACAATGAATGGCGACTGCAGAAAGCAAAAGCTTTTATGAATATACACATGGTTTTTCTTAAAGCATATTAAAAACACCACATAGACTTATAAACAATATTAAAAACTTGATTTACTGCAACAATAGAGCCGCAAACTTCACATACTTTTGAAAATCCAGCGTTTAGTTGATCCTGATAAGCGCTCATTGTCACAGTTGTAAACACAACAGATATCTTTTTTTCCATGAGGGGGTTTGGCATCATGATTTGTTTCCAGGTAGACCGTTAAAGAACGCGACACACACATCTTCCAGACTTCAACCAGTCAGATGACGACAAACTCTTGACTTGAAATACGTCCACATCTTGTACTAGCACATCTTGTATCTAATGTGAGTCTTTATCATCCATTACTTGTACAGTATCTTTCCCTGCTGAAGAAACTCCCAGCTGAAGTCTCAGCTCTGGATCCTGAAGAATTTGATACTCTTCTCAGGCCTCTGGCGTAAGGATTCCTCCATTTCCCTTATGTTCTGTTCAGTATCTTATATTTGGTGCATTAAAGGTCATTTTAATTAATGATCGAACAAGTTATATCTAAATTCTTCTAAAGTGTAGTTGAAAATGTAAAATTGAAACTAACTACAGTACCAGTCAATACTTTGGATAATTTTTGAAAGAAGCTTCTTATTCTCACTCAAATGCAAGTCTGCATTTATTTAGTCAATAATAAAATAAATAAATACAGTAATATTGTGAAATATTATTAAAAAAAGTTTTATTGGTGCTCAATTATTACTAATGGTTCTTATTATCAATGTTGAAAACTGTTTAAAAAAATTTTGTGGAAACCGTAATGTTTTTTTTTTTCATGATTCTCTGATTCTCTCAAATATTCAATGAACAGCATTTATTTGAAGTAGAAATCTCGGTAACACTTTACAATAAGGTTTCTTTTGTTAACATACTTTAGTTAACGTGAACTAATAATTAACTTCTACAGCATTTATTAATCTTAGTTTATTTCAACATTTACTATTACATTATTAAAATCAAAAGTTGTATTTGTTAATGCACTGTGAACTAACATTGAATGACTGTATTTTTAATAACTCACTTTAACAAAGATGAATAAATACAGTAACACATGTATTGCACATTGTTAGTTCTACATTAATACATTATAAGTTAATACATTAACTAATGTTAACAAATAAGACCAAAAATTATAAACCAAAATCTTCTGTAACACTATAAATGTCTTTACTGTCACCTTTGATCAATTTATTGTGTCTTTGTAGGATAAAAGTATTAATCACTCTCTTTTTTTTAAATCTTACCCCAAACTTTTGAATGACAGTGTATCATGAATTCACAAATACATTAAGCAGAAAAAACGTTGATAATATTAAGAAATGTTTTTTAAAGCACCAAATCAGCATATTCGAGTGATTGTCTGAATCATGATCATGTGACACTGAAGACTGGAGTAATGATGCTGAAAATTCAGATTAAATCACAGGGGTAAATTACTTTTTAAAATGTCTTAAAACAGAAAACAGTTCTTTTAAATTGTAATAATATTTCACAATATTACTGTTCTTACGTTCTTACAGTAAGAACGTATAAACGTTCTTACTGTTTTGATTTTTATCAATTAAATGCATCCTTTTTGAGCAGAAGAGAAGCATTAAAAATGATTAATTATTATTAATTATTTAACCAGTAGTGTATTCTAATAACAATCTTTTTCTAATCCCTTTTTGGGTTTTTTCATACAGAGATGTTTGTTCTCTGTATCGGCAAGACCAGGAGGTGTGTGCGGCCGTCCTGTGCTCTCTCCTGCCCTCCATCCGCTGTCTGGGCCGAGCGCCGCCCGTGAGCGAGCAGGACGATGACCTGGCACACATCAAAGGAGCGCTGCTCAAAGTCGTGTCCGGATTCTGGTGAGCGGAGAATCTGAGGCCACCAAAGACCTCAGTGAACCAAATTATTCCTTTTGGAACACCTTTAATGTATAGCCTGTTTTACAATAGAAATGGTGTCAAAGCAGCTTCACAATAATACATAAGAAAGTTAGCAGAAACAGTCGCTATGTTTCCATTCAAAGTTGCGAATTTAACTCGTGGGCAAAATTGAGGAAATATTATAAAAATGGAAGTTGCTGTAACCAGGGGAGCCACTCTGGCTCTTTTTCACGCAGACGAAACGCAATAAACGGTATCTTGTGTTGGGATGCTGGTGTTTGGGAACGCAATCGTGTGAGACGCTTCTGGAGGGAATTAAACCAAATCATTCTGATGACAGACTTTGCATTTCAGAACGACCAAACCAACATTTGAGATGCTGTGCGATGTGATTGGATAACTGGATTAACCAGCGGACCAATCACATCCTCTGTTGAGGCAAAGTCATGTTGGCATCAAGGGATTTATTCAGTAAATGTCTTTCCATTATAGTTTATGTGCATGTCGTCTTATCGGATAAAAAAAAAGTTTTTTTATGCACATTTTTAGAATTTAGGCTCTTCCATCCAGCGTTTGATGCAATATCCCAAAATGCACATTACAAGTAGATGGATGGAAACATAGGTAGTGATGCAAACTACATATATATTTCAGCTGTAAAGCAGCTTCAGCAAGATAATAATGTCATTATTCAGCTCAAATCAGTTCAGTTCAATAACTGTTACGTTCATTCATAATCAAACTAGTTCAATTCAGTTATAAGCAGATCTACTGAAGACAATAATATAGTTATTCAGCTCAATTCAGTTCAAGTGTTGTTCTTATCTGATAGTATTAGTGAAGTTAAATCATTAATAAAACAACAAACAAAAATGTACCATGGTAATACTATGGTATATGATGCTGAAGTTCTTACTTCCTTTGAGTAAGATTCGGATATCATGATACTTGAAAATGGTAATCATTTAGGCTGTGTCCACTAAAGCATATATTTTAATTTTGTTATTTTTAGCCAGCAGAAAACGCCGTGCTCTGTGCGCTCGAGAGCACATCGGTGGCGCAGCAGTTGTTTTCAGTTGATACAGAATATCGGAGGAAGTGTTACTAGTTTCTGATTTCGCAGATAGTTTGAATGTTGATACAATGTGAAGTATTTGCTCTGGCTCTTGTTTTAAATGAGTTTGTTCTGTTGCTGTGCTGCTTGTTGCCGTCCGTTGTCGTCACGGTAAAACGTGACTGATGGAAAAAACAGTAAGCTGCCGTTTTTTTAAAACATGACACTCCCATTGAAAACAATTGAGGAAAAAAAAACGCTGGCCTTAAAAAAAAAATTTATTAAAAAAAAACCTTTTAGTGGACAGATGGCCTTAGGGCATGTTTAAATAAAATACATATTTTTGTATTAATTATTAATTTAATTCATTTATATACAGCCGCTCTGGAGAAAACAGTGATGTCATCGTCCAGCTCAGTTCAGTTCTCATATAACGGTGTCAATGCAGGCAGATCAATAATATTGTTGAATATTAAATGAAATGGTACTATGGTATTTCTGATTTTAAAATGTTTTAGAGATGGTTTTACTTTAATACATTTACTTCATTATATAACGGTAATTACTTAACTATAAATAAATACTTGTTTTGTAAAAAAAAAAGAAAAAAAAGATGTAAGTTCAGATAAAATTTCAAAGAGGTTCTTCAAGAGCTTGTTAAGGTTAAATTCACTGTTTTTGTACAGCATTTTAGGGAAATCTGGCAAGTGTACCTCAGCTGTGAGAGTGGCACTAAGGCAGTGTTTACTGGCTTTGCTGGAGGTAAGTACACTATAATTTTGTATTCCAGTAAAATAGCTAAAAAAAACAGTACTCTTTTATAGTCAGTTGCATCATCTTTCGATGAGGTTTGCATAGTATGTGTACTTGCTGCTGTACCTGTTAATTCTCCCCCAGGTGGACCCTTGCTGTAAGTGGGCGACGCTGACGCTGAGGGACGAGGAGCTGCCCGTGTCTGCGGTTCTCTCGGCTCATTTAGCAGATCCACATCACCACGTGTGCATGTTGGCGGCACTGTCTGTGGAGAGGTGGGCTGAGCTCAAGTAAACGCTGATATAACCTCTTCTGCTGAATCTGGGCTTCCATTATTCACATGGGCTTTTCAATTCTAGCTTGTTCCTTAAACATGGACTGGAAGGCAAGATGATGCTTCCTATGAAGAACCAGCAGACGGCCTTTGAGAACATTTACCTCAAGGCTCAGGAAGGAATGAGCGGGCAGGTGAGTATCTCTTTTACCTTCATTTGAACGTCTAAGGAAATAGTGTGTTTAAATGCAGTCTTACAATGATTATGCTGACATGTGAAGGATATAGTAGGACTTAAATAGCGCTAGTACTCCAATTTTGAGTTACTCTCATTTGTCAGCGTTGTGTAAGCTTATTTGCAGTTTGTGTGATAAAAATCTAACACAGTTTACTGGAAATTAAAGATAAACTTATTTATGACTAGAGACACCCCTATTTTTGCTCCTATTTTATTTGTTCATCGGAATTTCTTTTTTTAAATTAAATTTAATTGTTGTTCAAATTAATGTTCTATGAAATATAATTTTTTTAATAACTCGTTGCCCATTGCATCAATGAATGTTGATGCATAAAGAAGTTGAATCAAATGACTTTAGATATTAAAATACGTTCTCAGAACTAAGGGCAAAACTCACGCTATACCGTGTTTGATCTTTACCTGATTATAGGTCATTTATGGCATAAACAATCCAATAATTCTGGAAAAGACTTGGGTTGTTACAACTCTAAAATGTCAGTTGCTGATATCTATACCAGTGAGTTTTCACGATTCTTAAATCTTATCCTATTGAACATAGTCCTTTATTTAAAAAATGACATATTAAATAAATACAAGTAATTGTTGACGTAAATAGTCAGTTATAAAATAAAGAACACAAATTACAAACAGTAGAACAACAACAAAAAAAAACAATAGAACATATATACAAAGATTTAAAGTAAACAAGTTTGTAAACGCTCAGAAACAACAACAAAAAATGAATTTTTACACTAAAACATCTTAGTTTAGTTGTGGTATTAACTTTTTGTTTGACATCCTAAGAATAGACGTCTAATTCTGTAATGTTTGATCTTTATCTGATTATTGGTCATTTATTACATAATTAATCCAGTAAAAAGACTTCAGAAATTTCAGTACCTGATATCAATATCAGTGAGTTTTCAAGATTCTTAAATCCTATATCCTATTGAACATACTCCTTTATTTTTAATTGTGTTGATTTTATAAATGTTGAATTAAAACAATGTCATGTAGCAATCAATTATTAACAAGTTTTTACAAGTAATTAGTCCAAGTAAATGAAAAGCACAAATTACAAAAATTTGAAAAAAAAGGGAAAAAAACAATAGAACAGATATATAATATACAGTATGTGTGTATATATATATATATATATATATATATATATATATATATATATATATATATATATATATATATATTTTATAATATATAATATAGTGATATTGTTCTTTTTATTCAAAGATATTCAGATATTCAAAGATTCAAAAGTTTGTAAACGCTCAGAAATATATCTATACTAAACTAAAACATCTTTAGTTTTGGTATTGACTTGGTTTGACATCCCAAGTATAGACTTCTAATTCTTTAATGCTGTTGTTGTACAGAAGAGCTGTCCTTCAGAAGACTTGCCCGACGAGACCTTTAATCGACGGGCAACCTTGCTGAAAAGTGTCTCTGTGGTGATGTCGTGCAGCCCCGTGTGTGAGAAGCAAGCCTTGTTTGCTCTCTTTCAGTCCTACAAGGAGAACAGCATTGATGAACAGCTCATCAATAAGGTAAAGATATTCAACACTGAACACTATCCAATTGGATCCTCCATTTAAAACGTTTTTTCTGTGGTGACTCTGCAGGTGCTAAGAGGTGTGTCCCGGTCGCTTGGGTACAGGGACTCGAAGAGTTTAATTCATTCACACCTATATTACCTAGTGGCTGAGTGGCTGAACCAAAAACAGTCCGACTCGAGGTACACGCTGCAGTCCTTCCCCTACACACTGCTGGGCTTCTGCAGTCTGGAGGAGTTTTACAGGTTAGTGCTCCTGCCATCTGCTTGTTTACTAGGCTGAATCTCACAAAAACATGCTGGTCATATTTCAGCCCAAATCAAAAGAAATCATATTTTGCATACATGGATAGAAGGCTATTTTAACACTGTTTAGTTTCATGGCAATTGAGCATTTACACGGAACGCTCTTAATAACTTCCGCAATAATATAAGCCAGCTGGAAAACTCACGTGTTGGTGTGTCTGTAATCCTCAATGTCCTCGGGGAGCTTTAACAGCATCAATAGTGTAATACTTAAGTTTATAATCAGAATATAGGCACTTAAATAGTCAGGCCTGGCATTCATTTAGTTATTCAAACGTAAAACGCCATAGAAAGACCCCTCGGTGTTCCTCCTCAGCAATCACGAGCCAACACTTTAAATTAAAGATTTATTGTGCACTTTAGTTCGATTTATTGAACAAAATAGGAGTTTTCCTGATAGCTTCTGTGATTATAAAGCTCTCTTTCTGTGAAATTCATTCGCAGTTTGAAGAAAAGGTTTTGTTCTTCATGTGACTTTTCATACTTCACTACAAAAAAGTGCTAAACCTTGAATTTTTTTTTTTTTTGTAAACCTTGATTTTAGGATGTTTAATATTTATTCAAAAGCAAAACGTGTAAAAAAAAAAGAAAAAAAAAGAAGTGTTTTCTATCAAATGTTGGATTTCCTACTTCCTAAAACGTTCATATGTTCAAGTTCAAATTCATATGTCATCACATAAATAATTACATTTGAAGTGCTGGGGAAATGTTGCGTGTGTGTGTGCATGTCCAAATACAGACTTATTCTGTATTTGTTTTTATTCTGCATTTATTCTGCGTCTGTTTCTTATTCCAGCATTCCCATTAGCTTTAACTCTTTATTGCAATCAATAAAACTGGTTTATTGGCAAATTAGGCAAGTGTGATAACTGCATTAAAATGTAAATCAACATTAAAAAGTCAACTATTGATGATTTTTTGTCGATGTACAGCGAGTACACAATGACAGCTAACAGTTCACCGGGATTGCCCAAGCTGGCTTATCGAAAAGCAGGAAGTAACCGTGGTCAATTAATCATTATCATTTTCAATTTTTCATTGCAAAAATACTACATTATAGTAGAAAATTCTCAGTATCAGAACACGTTCAGAGGTTTTTCGCCCCAATGTTCTTCTATAAATATACTGGATTGTACTGTGATTATACTGTAACTATGTTTTATAATCTTAGGTCATCCTACCATGTGCTGATCCCGCACCTGGTCTTCCTGAATGACTTTGAGGAGGTGAAATCCATTGGGAATCACTTGTCTCAGGACTGGAAGCAGCTGCTGGCTAACTGCTTTCCCAAGATCATGGTGAATATCCTGCCTCACTTCGCCCTCGCTGGGCAAGACACGCATGTGGCCCTGCAGAGAGAGAAAGCTCACAGGGTGTACGATATACTGAAGAACAGCAACTTCCTGGGAAAACAGGTGAGTTACTCATTCAACTGATATTGAGTACATTACTGATCTACAATTAAACTGTATCTTTCTGTAGATGCAGTTGGTACACAGCTGAAGAATTATTTATGTACACAGTTTTCTGTTTCCTTCAGCAAATTGACAGTTTGATTTGCAACAATCTGGCTGACATTGTGGTGGAGCTGTTAATGACACTGCATGAGACTGCAGGAGGAGCGTCTGCGGAGAGTGGAGACCTGCAGAAATTTACTGGGTATATTTATTTCTTATCATGCCACCTTACAGATCATTAAAAGGGTTATAACACGAGGAATCAATATTCATTGTTTATTAGAGATAAAAGAGAGTTGATACACTATGAAAACATACTGAAACTTTTTCACTTAAGCCCCTTTCATCGTTTGATTTTGGTTCATTCACACTGCCAGTGATTTTCCGTAATCTGTGAGTGCGTTCACACACATCCCGTAAAGACACGTGACGTCAGGATGTGACGTGTAACATACGAAAACATGTTGTGGTACAACAGCGGAAGTTTACATTTTTTTTCGGTTTCGGATTCGTACTCATCGCGTACCGTTCTACAAAGCTGGCGAACAATCTCCGCTTCAACGCGGATAGTAAGGAGATCCCCGAACACAAACTATCTTCTAAGAGCAACAGAGTCGCGCGATAACTACGTCATCGCTACGACACACACCTTACGGCATTGGGTCCTGCCTTTTGTTCACACAGGACGCATTCCAGGACTGATCCCGGCATCAATCCCGGGACGTATTTGTGTTCACACAGAAGGCACTCTAGCAATTTCCCGGGATCAATGTGCTGTGTGAAAGGGGCTTTAGTGAAATTAGCTGTTTCCATCCACGGAAATGGCAAGATGCACATAAATAAAAATAAAAAATGTGCATAAAAACTTATGCGCTCAAATGCTCATCCATCATTGACAAATTCCCTGATAATTCCACTTGGAATTGATTATATTATTGCCACCCTATATGAATCATAAGAAATTTCATAAACAAGTTATATTTTTGTAATTAGAGAGTTGGATCCTGCGCCAAACCCGCCATTCTTCAGCTCATATGTGATCAAAGCCACGCTGGATTACCTGAGCAAATGCCACAGCGCCACTCACAAGTCTCTAGTCTCCATCCTGTCAAAGACTCCCGTGAGCCTCACACTCAAACTTTCATATTCATATTTCCCCTGAGCTACCGTATAAATGTGCAGCAAGTGCATTGGTGCCTGTCTGTGTGTGTTCTGTTGTTTTCAGATGTCCATTCAGAGGATTCTCATAGCGATCTGTCAGAAGGCTGCCGAGACCACCAACGCCTACGAGCGGCACCGCATACTGATGATGTACCACCTGTTTGTGAGCCTGCTGCTCAGGGAGGTGAAGGACGGGCTGGGCGGAGCATGGGCGTTTGTGCTGCGGGACATCATCTATACACTCATTCACCACATCAACAGCAGGTCTGCTCACACACACATTAGGGCTGTTTTAGGGCCCTATCATACACCTGGCACAATGCAATAAAGCAAGTGTGTTTTGCTAGTTTCAGCCCGACGCAGTTTTCATTTTCACGTCCTGGGCCACGTCGTTTAAATGGCAAATGCATTTGCGCCCATTTGTGCGCCCATGGGCTGCTGGTCTGTAAACGAGGTGTGTTCAGGCGCATTGTTGGTGCTTTGCTATTTGAGGAAACTGTAATAGACTGCGTCCAACCTGGTCTAAAGTCAATGGCGCAGTATTTTTTCTGTTATTTAAAGAACGCTTTAGTAATGTGCGCCTATAGGCGGGTCCACAACGCACGTACACTCTGCTTATTACACACACAGGGATGCGCAGCAGCACACACACATGCCAAATATTAAAAATAAAAGGATTAAAATGTAAAAGATTATTATTGCGTACATAAAGACACGGTGGAATCCGGCTTGTCCCGTAGATGGTCTTTAACCTCGCGCACGAGCAGATCCGTTTCCTCGCTAGAGACGCGTTCAGTTTTTCCGCTTGCAAATTCCTCCATGTAAATAGCGAATCCGTCATGGCGCGAGCGCAACTGGCTTTTAAAGGGAATGGGAGATGAGACTCTGATTGGTTAATTGCACGTTATGCCCAAAACACACCCATTACTCATTAAGAGAATAGGGACAACCCTTTTAGATCATGCGCCGGGAGCGCCGACCATTTGTCCCTTCATTAAACTAGCAGAAGTGGATTTGGGCACACTCTAAGTGCCATTCGCTTTAGACCATGCGCTTAGATCCTTAAAATAGGGCCCTTTAGGTTATCAGCTAGATGACAAACGAATAATTAGTAGTCATTAGTGGGAGACAGGTTGAGAAACAGAGTCTACAGGCTGATTTAGCTGGGAATGACTGAGCTCTTGTGTTCTGCTGCAGATCCTGTCCTCAGGATGAGGTGTCCTCTCGCAGTTTGTCCCTGTGCTGTGAGCTGCTGGCGCTGGTCTGTCAGACGGCTGTTGAATACTGTGATGATGCTCTGGAGAGTCACCTGCAGGTCATAGTGGCCACTCTCACTGCACAGGTCACCGAACAGTCTGCCATATCTCAACAGGTGAGAGAGAACAGAGAGAGTGTTATCTTTAAGTCACAAACAAGTGCAGAGGTTCTCAACTAGGGGGCTTCAGCAAACGTCTGATGGGCCTCAAGATTACTTAAAGGATTAGTTCACTTTTAAAAAAAAGTCACGAACGCGCATCACAGAACAGAGCAAGGCGAGCATTTGTGCTTATAAAACTTAAACTTTTTTATTTATTTTTGAAATGACCGATCGGTTCGCTAGATAAGACCCTTATTCATTGTCTGGTGTCGTTTAAAGCCCTTTGAAGCTGCACTCAAATGGGGGTGAGTAAATTATCAGCAAACGTTTTTAAAAAAAAGTGAACTAATCCTTTAAAATGGTTCAAAATACAAAATTTTAAGATAAAACGATGTCTGAAATTCTGGAATTCTAGAATTCTGAAATTGTATTATTTTAATTGTTATTATAATTGTTTTAGATACTTTTTGTAATCTATGGACACTCCTAGTATCTGTAAATTGAAAAAAAAAAGTGTTTGAAAACAGCAGATGTACCACAGGAAACCTACAGTATTACCATAAAAACAACATTTACTTGTGTGTATTTCAAATAAAGCTTTTTAAAATACAGTTAAAGGGATATCCAAAATGAAAATTCTGTCAAAATCATTTGCTAGCCCTCAAGTTGTTGAGTTTCTTTCTTCTGCTGAGCACAAAGAGGATATTTTGTAGAATGTCGGTAACCAAACAGTTGGTGGTTACCGATGGTTAGTATTTTTTCCCCCACGCTATGTTAGTCAATGGGGTCCATCAACTGTTTGGTTACCGGTTTGGAACAACATAAGGATGAGTAAATGATGATATAATTTTGGGGTTAACTATCCCTTTAAGCCCCCCAATTTTTTTTTTTTGGCCCCAACACATCTGGCCACAAGAGTGTGTGACTTTTTTAAGTGATAACACAAAAATATCTATAAGGATTTTTAAAATTATGATTTCGGACTTTAAAAATTATGAAAATTATTACAATTCTGACAAGTCAAGGAAATTGGTATAGCCTGGTTAAAACCAGACCCTTCTCAGTTTAAACTGAGTTAGGGTCTGGCAAAGCTCCATAGACAAATCATTTCCAAAGGGGCGTCACCAACGGACGTCCCTCAAATGCCTCTTGGCGCAATTGGATAGACGTTAAAACCAATCAGAGCGATGAAGGAGATGACGTGTGCAGAGGGCTCTAGACAGTCTATGGCGAAGACCCACCCATTCGTTTAGTATTGACCAACGGGGCTCGTTGTTATGGGAAGGAGGAGGCGGAAACCGGCGAACAAAATACAAAGTCCCTCACGGTCGACTGCCGCCACACATAATAAAACAAAACATCAAATAAAATTCAGACCTGTCCTCTCTCGATCTTCACCGTCGTCGCTGCTCCTTTTATGCTTCCGCTCCTCCGTGAGAGATCGAGACCGGCCTCACTCACGCCGTTCTCTCACGTCCCTCGGCCTCGATCGTCCTGCTCGCCACACTGGTATATCAGACTTTTGCCGAATCCAATCGGTAAGACAGCGATAACATATTTTTTAGACATGAAGGCTTTGTGTTGTTCTTTGCTCGGGTTTTAACGAAAAGGATTTTTTTTAATCGCTTAAAACAGACGCGATAGCTGATTCGAACGAGTGATGTTCGACGGCGGCATCCATCTTTGTAATGTAGGCTTCAAAATCCCAGCGCTGTCGTCATCGTGTAAAGCCCGCCCCAACGTTTCTGATTGGTGCCTCGATTTCTGCGGACTGGAAATGGGCTTGAATGAGCTCTTTGCCAGACTAACTTTCAGAGCAAATCTAAATTTGCCGGAAGTTGTCTGGGTTTTCCCAGGCTAAAATTGGTATAGTTAAGAGAATATAAATTTTTCTAATTAAAAGTTTAAAATATTTACACGGCCATAATCTCTACAAAATGGGATTAAAGACACATTAAACTTTTTCAGAAATCATGGAATTCAACGACTGGAAAATAACTGATTTGGAAATATCTAAATATATTTGGAAATGAATAACTGAAATGGAAAAGTAAATTGAAATGCTTTTTTGTAATGAGGGTTTTAAGTCTCTCTTAAGTTTCTGTTAAGAGTCGTGACACAAGAGGTGGATGCAAAACAGTACAGTATTAAAGTACATTAAAGTCAATTACAATGTTAACAGTGTTCACTAACAAAATAATATAATTTTCAAGTTGAATTTTCAAGTTGATGCATGATTTGACTGATTATTCATTATATGACATGTTGTACATGCGGCTGCATTTAGGTCCTCCGTCTGCTAAGGTTCCTGGTAATAGAAAACCCGGAGAACAGCATGTTGAGAAAGTCCATTCCCCTGTTGGAGCCTTTCCCGGATCGACCAGACTTCAGAGAGCTCAGAGCCTCCCAACATGCCCTCAAATACAGCTCTGGAGCCTTCACTCTCAGACAGGTCAATGTCTGTTCTTTTTCAGAAATGCTGCGTAGACCCACATTATTTAACATTAAGGGTGCAGTAAGTGATTTCTGAGAAATGCTGTTGAAAGTGGATTGGGCCGAGCAGCACAACACATCAGCAGCAGGGGGCGTGTCCACTCATGATGGGGGATGAGCCAATCAGCAGCAGGGGGCGTGTCCACTCATGATGGGGAGGGGGGGGAGCCAATCAGCAGCAGGGGGCGTGTCCACTCGTGATGGGGGAGAATGAACCAATCAGCAGCAGGGGGCGTGTCCACTCATGATGGGGAGGAGCCAATCAGCAGCAGGGGGCGTGTCCACTCGTGATGGGGCAGAATGAACCAATCAGCAGCAGGGGGCGTGTCCAGTCATGATGGGGGATAATGAGCCAATCAGCAGCAGGGGGTGTGTCCACTCATGATGGGGAGGGGGAGGAGTCAATCAGCAGCAGGGGGCGTGTCCACTCGTGATGGGGGATAATGAACCAATCAGCTGCAGGGGGGCGTGTCCACTCATGATGGGAGAAAATGAGCCAATCAGCAGCAGGGGGCGTGTCCACTCATGATGGGGGAGGGGAGAGAGATTTGAAGAATGACTGTAGAAAGAGAGATGGCTGAAAGAGAGAAGGTCAAAGGAATATCACTGGGAAAATAACGGTTATGATCAGACAAGTACTTTAGGTGGACCCGTGTTAATATAAGCGGGAAGGCCTGAAAACGGACGCTGAGGTTTTGTTTCCACTCCATACATGAGTAACATTGGTGTTGCTGTTTCACAGAATCATTATATGATGTTGTTGTTATGTTAGTTATAGTAACAGGACAGTTTTGAGTGTTGTGGTTTGTCTGGAGCTGCTGTGCTACAAACTCTTACTTGTATATACTCTTGTGTACTGTGTGTTCATCTTTTGTTATTCCTTGTTATTCGTTCGTCATCTTTGCATCATTTTTCATATTTTGCTTCCCTTCAGCTATGATAAAGAGTCATCCACTCTTGCATTGCGTGTTCATGCATTTTGTGGGCGGAGCAATGAAGGCAGGTGTGTGTGTTGTTTGGGTTGATTTCAATTGTCAACAGTGTTTCTCAGAAATCGCTTACTGCACCTTTAACATGTCTAAATATATCTACATGTTGTGTTGTGGGATTATAATGAACTAAATTAAAATTGGTGACGTTGATTTTGAATGATTCATTAATTCATAATTGGTTGATGATCTTAATCACAGTTGATATGGGAATCAGCTTAACATTGACAATTTGTTGTTATTATGTAATTCTGCTCTTATTGAACATCGTTTTATGTGCCTGTTCCTTCTATTTTTCTGTCTATTGCAGGAAATCGAGCATTTTCTGTCTGTTACGTCTTGCGATTCTTTGCCCCTGGCACGTTTGGAGGGATTGAAAGATTTGAAAAGGCAACTTCACAGCCACAAACAGCAGATAGGACAACTCTTGAAAGAATGCCATGGTCAGAATCACATTATACTTGTCTATGCTACCGTCAGATAAAGTTGCTATAGCTTTTTATGCATTTAACTCTACTAGCGCTGTCTTAATAATGCTCATGTTCATATCTGATATTTGTTTAGCCGATCCTGCCAGCTGTATTCTGGTTAAGCTCGTTCTAAACCTCCTTCAGCTCTGCAAAATCGCAGCTAACCACCCTGGTGGAGGAGACATCTTAAGTAAGTGCTTTCTCTGTTGCCATACACATACAGACCCCTGTTGAAATTACTTAACAGGTGCAGTTTTTTATTGAATGTTGATGAATGTCCTGTAAGAGTTTGAGCAGGACATTTTGAACTATGAATTGTGATTATCAAAGTATTTTTGGAACCGTGATTTACTGTTGGTAGTCAGTGGCAGGTATTTTTATCATTTACTCCTCAGAGGCTGTTGGTCGGTGCCTGGGAGAACTTGGGCCGGTTGACCTGTCATCCATTGCGTTGCATCATGGGAAAGACCAGCTGTATGCTAAAGCAGCCCATATGTTCCAAGATGTTCCTCTTCAGTGGATCTTCACCATCCTGAACTGCATGGACAATGCACTCACACATCACAGGCACTTCATTACTACTTCCTTTAGCAGATCTTACACTTTCACTTGGGATGCACGATATATCGGCAACCATATCGGTATCGGCCCATATATGTTCATTTGTAATGTTATTGTTATCAATTAATATTGTTATTATAAATTATAATGAGAATATAAAGGGACATGGCTTGTCATGGTGAGACTTTTGTTTTTTTAATCAGGCTCTAAAAAATTATATACAAATTTGGATTTAGATTTATTGGCCAATAGATCCTTTATCGGCTTTCAAATATGAAGAATTATCGTATCGGACAAAATTTTCATATCGGTGCATCCCTGACTTTGACACTGTTCTTGGATCAACTTCATGACAAATTCACACGAAACAATTTCTAGTATTTGCTTTCTAAGAGTATTTATTTTGAATGTGCCTGCATCACTTACATCATAGTTCTCTCTCTCTTTTATTTCAGTATTACGGTGCGTCAGGCTGCTGGTGTGTGTTTAAAGGACATCTTGGCCACGCAGTCTGGGCTTGATTTTGGAGAAATATATAAAAGTAAACGGGACCCTTTGCTGGCATACCTAAACCCCTTCCGCTCGGCCAAGAGACGGGCAAGTGTCAAACATCTGCATATGTCTACATGAAATCCTTTTTATGGACACTTGATTCCAACTGCACACTGAATATTTGTGAATTGATGAACCATTAAAGTACCTCTATTATGCTACAAGTAACTTTTGTTTTAAAGGGCTCCTGCAATAGGTTTACATGCATCCAAGGTAAATTATTAAAATGAAACGGTAAAATTTTCTGATAATATACATTGCAACTAGCCTGACCACGTCAGACTTCCTACTTCCGCTAATTTCATTTCGCTCCTGTAGTCAGTCTGAGATAGCAGCCTATCTTTCAGTTTTCCACCGGCCTGAAAACAGCCGGGCCAATCAACGAACAGAGGGCGGCTGAGAGCCGTGACGTAGCCGCTAAGCGCCGAGTTTTACATTGTAGGTTAGAGAAATCGAAAACCGAAACGACCGCGGAAATGGGAAACGAGACACGGGATTGTACCGTGGATGCGTAGATTAACTTTGCATAATCTGCTAAAGTCGTTTACAGCCATGTTCACTCCGGTATTTCGCTCGCATCATCAAGTGTTTACAGCAGGTTTACAGTGGAAGTTCGATCATAGATTTGAGTTCGATGCATGATGTCTGTGTTTAGATGCGGCTGTGTCGGCGCATAACATAAACTTATCTGATTGGCTTACGGGTAACCAATGATTTTAAACTTCAGAAATCGCCCCCTAGCGAGAGAGAAAACACTTCTCTATTATGCTATTCCAGACTCTGTCTACGAAGCAAAGTGAAGTAGCAGAGTCTGGTATTACCAGGCTACATTGCAACATCACCTCATCTGAAACAGTTTGATCAGGTCAAATTCAGTCTCAATAAACCCTTCCCTTCCTTTCCTCTGCTCTGATTGGTCAGATAGCCCAGTCTGTTGTGATTGGTCTACTCTGCTCTGATTGGTCAGATAACCCAGTCTGTTGTGATTGGTCTACTCTGCTCTGATTGGTCAGATGGCCCAGTCTGTTGTGATTGGTCTACTCTGCTCTGATTGGTCAGATAGCCCAGTCTGTTGTGATTGGTCTACTCTGCTCTGATTGGTCAGATAACCCAGTCTGTTGTGATTGGTCTACTCTGCTCTGATTGGTCAGATAGCCCAGTCTGTTGTGATTGGTCTACTCTGCTCTGATTGGTCAGATAACCCAGTCTGTTGTGATTGGTCTACTCTGCTCTGATTGGTCAGATAGCCCAGTCTGTTGTGATTGGTCTACTCTGTTCCGATTGGTCAGATAGCCCAGTCTGTTGTGATTGGTCTACTCTGCTCTGATTGGTCAGATAACCCAGTCTGTTGTGATTGGTCTACTCTGCTCTGATTGGTCAGATAGCCCAGTCTGTTGTGATTGATCTACTCTGCTCTGATTGGTCAGATGGCCCAGTCTGTTGTGATTGGTCTACTCTGCTCTGATTGGTCAGATAGCCCAGTCTGTTGTGATTGGTCTACTCTGCTCTGATTGGTCAGATGACCCAGTCTGTTGTGATTGGTCTACTCTGCTCTGATTGGTCAGATAGCCCAGTCTGTTGTGATTGGTCTACTCTGTTCCGATTGGTCAGATGACTCAGTCTGTTGTGATTGGTCTACTCTGCTCTGATTGGTCAGATAGCCCAGTCTGTTGTGATTGGTCTACTCTGCTCTGATTGGTCAGATGACTCAGTCTGTTGTGATTGGTCTACTGTTCCGATTGATCAGATGACTCAGTCTGTTGTGATTGGTCTACTCTGTTCCGATTGGTCAGATGACTCAGTCTGTTGTGATTGGTCTACTCTGCTCTGATTGGTCAGATCACTCAGTCTGTTGTGATTGGTCTACTCTGCTCTGATTGGTCAGATGACTCTGCCTGTTGTGATTGGTCTACTCTGCTCTGATTGGTCAGATAGCCCAGTCTGTTGTGATTGGTCTACTCTGTTCCGATTGGTCAGATGACTCAGTCTGTTGTGATTGGTCTACTCTGCTCTGATTGGTCAGATGGCCCAATCTGTTCTGATTTTTTATTTTTATGGTTTTACCATACTTCGAGCCTGATTCCTCATCCTTTGGAAGTGCGTGAAATGTGAATTTGCATTCAAAACGCATAAAACAGCGTCTTCTCGACATGTCGACAGCACGAATCAAACTCTTCCAGGCCTCAGCTACAACTACAGTGTGTGAGGGTCAAAGTAGACGTTGTTCAAGGCCCACCAATGAAGACAATAGATGGGCATTATGCAAATTTATTACAAATCCAGAATACGTTCGAGCAGGAAGTGAGACTGGCTTTACTGATTACTTGTTTCAGTCAGCTCAGAATCGGTTCTTTCTTTTAGGCGAAAATAATCTTTGAAACTTTGCAGACTTTTTACATTCACAAACAGCTATAGTACACACTGCATGAAAGGTAATATCCGAAAAAGCATAATAGGGGCACTTTAATAAACAAATGATTGAATAGTAGGGGTGTAACAATATATCGTATCGCAATACAAAAATCCAACAATATGTACCGTGGATAGTGACTATTTATTGTGTATAATTCACCCGAAATGAAAATTACTGTGTGTGGAAAAAATTTAAGTTTACAGAGTTTCAGTGTCAGTACTACATTAAACTATTATATATAATGTATAATAATGCAATGGGGGTATATTTGTGGGTCCTGATAATGCCAAATGTCTTACGTTACCAGTAAATGTACTACATTATTTAAAATATATCTAGCCAGTGAAAGAGTGCAATCATATTCTTCTTAAATAACGCTGTATTCTCAGCTTCAAAATCATGAATATGTTTATTCTGGTGTCTCTATTGTCCTGTGCTTTGGGTTTCCAGCACCAAGTCCAATCCTGTTCATTTACAATGTAAAACAAATTTAGCATTTTAATCAACAGTACTTTTTTTGTTAGCCTTTTATCATGTGTCTTGGAGTATCGCAATAATATCGTATCGTGAGTTCAGTATCGTGATATGTATTGAATCGTGACACGAGGTTATCGTTACAACCCTACTGAATAGATATTTTAAATATTTCAAATAAACCTTTAAATGATAACAAAAATAATACCTGCAGTAATAAATGTACAGTCCACACCTTATAGGACACCTTATCTGCTCTTTTGTACAGGAGCCCATGATGACCATGGAGGTGAGCTCAGAGTCCCGAGACCGGCTGGACAGCTCTGACCTGTGGTCAGTGACACCTGGTGCACACAAGGACTGGTTGAAGAACCTGTGTATGGCCCTGTTAGACAGTGGAGGGGTCCGAAATGAAGCTCTGCTTCTCTCCAGACCTTTATGTGAGGTACACTGATGAAAAAGTTCTGCATTTTGGTGATCCAGTGAATAATGCGGATGTGTGTTTGTCTGACCCAAAAGCTTTAGTGTAACGGAAAACAGACTTAATGCATCTTCTTTATTGCTGTAGGTGAACACAGATTTTTGTCAGAGGATGCTGCCGCTCTTTGTTCATGATATTCTCCTGGGGGATGCGGAGGGTTCCTGGAGACAGCTGTTATCCACACACATCCAGGGTTTCTTCAGTCAGTACCGCAGACCCTCCACCCCCACCAGCCGCCCCACCACCCCCATGCTCTCCGATTCAGGTGCAAAACCATGTTAGTCTTCATTATGCTGCAGTGCTGCCTTATTAGAGATTCTCTATTCTGTACAAGTGAGCTTTTGTTCTGTTTTAACAGGGAACATTATTGATGTTGCCAACCAGAGCCAGATAGACAAAACCTCCCTCCGCAGCATGCTGGCAGTCATAGACTATCTCAGACAACAGAGCCGCCCAGTGGCACCTGGAAGGTTGGAAAAAGTTTCATTTCTATCAAATTCTGAGTGGCCAAAGTATATAATGATTATTAATGCTTTTATTTTGATGTTTTGAATATGGGGGGTGGGTAACATTTATTGCTGCTTGAAAGTTTTGCGTGGGGATTTCCACACAGATTTTGCTCATGTTCAAGTTAGTCAAGCAATTTTGTGTGTGTATATATACACTCACCGGCCACTTTATTAGGTACACCTGTCCAACTGCTCCTTAACACTTAATTTCTAAGCAGCCAATCACATGGCGGCAACTCAGTGCATTTAGGCATGTAGACATGGTCAAGACAATCTCCTGCAGTTCAAACCGAGCATCAGTATGGGGAAGAAAGGTGATTTGAGTGACTTTGAACGTGGCATGATTGTTGGTGCCAGAAGGGCTGGTCTGAGTATTTCAGAAACTGCTAATCTACTGGGATTTTCACGCACAACCATCTCTAGGGTTTACAGAGAATGGTCCGAAAAAGAAAAAACATCCAGTGAGAGGCAGTTCTGTGGGCGGAAATGCCTTGTTGATGCCAGAGGTCAGAGGAGAATGGCCAGACTGGTTCGAGCTGATAGAAGGGCAACAGTGACTCAAATAACCACCCGTTACAACCAAGGTGGGCAGAAGAGCATCTCTGAACGCACAGTACGTCGAACTTTGAGGAAGATGGGCTACAGCAGCAGAAGACCACACCGGGTGCCACTCCTTTCAGCTAAGAACAGGAAACTGAGGCTACAATTTGCACAAGCTCATCGAAATTGGACAATAGAAGATTGGAAAAACGTTGCCTGGTCTGATGAGTCTCGATTTCTGCTGCGACATTCGGATGGTAGGGTCAGAATTTGGCGTCTACAACATGAAAGCATGGATCCATCCTGCCTTGTATCAACGGTTCAGGCTGGTGGTGGTGGTGTCATGGTGTGGGGAATATTTTCTTGGCACTCTTTGGGCCACTTGGTACCAATTGAGCATCGTTGCAACGCCACAGCCTACCTGAGTATTGTTGCTGACCATGTCCATCCCTTTATGACCACAATGTACCCAACTTCTGATGGCTACTTTCAGCAGGATAATGCGCCATGTCATAAAGCTGGAATCATCTCAGACTGGTTTCTTGAACATGACAATGAGTTCGCTGTACTCAAATGGCCTCCACAGTCACCAGATCTCAATCCAATAGAGCATCTTTGGGATGTGGTGGAACGGGAGATTCGCATCATGGATGTGCAGCCGACAAATCTGCGGCAACTGTGTGATGCCATCATGTCAATATGGACCAAACTCCCTGAGGAATGCTTCCAGCACCTTGTTGAATCTATGCCACGAAGAATTGAGGCAGTTCTGAAGGCAAAAGGGGGTCCAACCCGTTACTAGCATGGGGTACCTAATAAAGTGGCCGGTGAGTGTATATGTGTGTATATATGTAGGTTTTTCAGGATTCTTTCATAAATAAGTGTCTTTTCTTTCGCTTATGATCAGTCCTTGCTAAGTAAGTATTAAACAATGTTAATTGTTTCTGCTTCAGATGAAAAATTACACACTATAAAATTTTGGGATTTTGCTGTCAAATTATTATGCAGATCTATGATTTTACGGTGCGTTGATTGCTATCTTTAAAAATAAGCCTTAGAATGACAAGACATTTCACCATGGATTATGAAACCATGTCAGATGTGGTGGAAATGTTGATGACTTTCAGACAAAAACAGGAATAAGGGACATAAATGTAATATACTGGATGTACTGTGTACACAATTGAATATTAGCTATGTTTCCATCCACCTATTTTAATGCGAATGTCGCATAAAAAAACCCTGAATGAAAATGCGCATAAATTCTAAATATCTCACACGATTGCGTTCACAAACACTAGTTATCCACCTCCGAATGCAAGACAATATGACAGCGTTTATAGAGTTTCGTCTGCCACTCTAAGATGCAAGTCATTCATGATGTACAAAAAAGAATCACAATGGCTTTCCCTGATGACAAAAACGTCCATTTTTATTAGATATTTGCGTCAATGTACCAGAATGGGTAACACATGGGTGCTTTATTCACAAATGGTTTGGGAAATATTTACGTTTTTTGAATAACTTAAATTTGTAACATTTGGATGGAAACATAACTATTGTTTGTAAAAAAAGAAGAAACTCATTTGAGGAATTAAATATGATTAATATGTTGATTGTACTGAGGATAGAACTATATTTTCTGAGCATTAATATAGTTAATATATTTGTTGAGCATTTGTAATGAGACCTGGTTAAATAGTTAAAGAAATAGTTCACTTAAAAATTAAAATTGTCATCATTTACTCACCCTCAAGTTGTTCCAAACCAAGTCAATGGAGTCCATCAACTCTCTGGTTACAGACATTCTTCACAATATCTTCTTTTGTGTTCAAGCAGAAGAAAGAAACTCGTACAGGTTTGGAACAACTTGAGTGCGAGTAAATGATGACAATTTAAATTTTTAAGTGACCTATTAATTTAAAGTAACCTGAGTTAAAGTAACCTCAGTATGTTACATTGTAAAGTGCAGTAATTGTGATTTAAACTGTAACATTTTGTATTTTTTTGAAAGTAATGAATTCGGGACGGTGTGTGACTCTAATTTCTGGCTGGATCTGAATTACCTGGAGGTGGCAGGAGCCGCCCAGGTGTGTTCGGCCCATTTCACCGCTCTCCTGTACTCCGAGATCTACGTGGACAAGATCAGGTCCAACATGGAGCAGAGCCGAAGGTGCTATAACCACGACCACACTGTTTTACACTCTAGATTCAGTTGTTGTTTGAAGAGCTGTTTAGTGACCAATGGCATGTGTTTGTCTCAGCTTACAGTCTCGAGTGTCGAGACGGATCACGTTTGATGAGAGCAGCCAGACTCTGTCCATCGGCAGCGTGAATGAGAAGAGTTTAGAAGACTCTGGCATCAGTCTCCAGGTGAGTGATGATGGGTATCAGAGCCTGGAAGTGAAGTGGAGCGACAGCCATTTCATCACTCCGCTCCGGCTCCACTCCTCAATGGCTACGTTTACATGCACAACTTTTGTTTCAATGATTGATGAATCCGAACGTGGATGAGAGTCTGAGGCATGGACCGGTGGGCCGTTGTCCTGCTCCACTTCACAGACGCTGAGAGAGTGAAAGGAGAATTTTAGATTGAGGGGACACTCATTTATATGACACTTTATTTAACAGGAAGAACAGCTCGATCAGCGCGTCAAATGTCATTACGCTATTTCAGCGTCATTGCACATGCACAGTTTCGGTTTTCAATCCGATCAAGTGTTTACGTGTTCTCTCGATCGGATTAGAAAAGGAATAAAGCACCCCTTACTATCCGATCGAAATTTCAGTCGGGTCGAGCTCAGTCGGGTCGAGTAAGGTGTTCACATGAAGGCTTTCAGTCCCATTGAGCCGTCAACCCGATTACTCACGCATTATTTGGTTGCATGTAAACGTAGCCGCTGTAACTCCACTTCCACTCTGCACCGCTCACACACTCTCCTTCACTGATTATAATGCAGTGAAACACTGGGATGTTCAGTAAGACTTTGACTGGTGTGTGTCAGGATCTTCTGATTGAAGTGTACAGGTGCATTGGAGAACCTGACAGCCTCTATGGATGTGGAGGGGGAAAGTTAATCAGTCCTCTGACTAGGTGAGACTTTTAAATAATACATGCAAATATGAATATACACTATATGCACAATGGGCCTCGTTCAAGAACGAATGAGGAATACATATATACATTAACTTGCTTCTCAGGTTGGGCTCTAGTATATTGCATAAATGCAAAAGAGACTAAATGGCCATATGCCTTACAAAAATAATTAAATTAAAACTTGCAAAAAACTAAGCTTTCAGATGATTTCTGCACTGTTCACGTGTGGTTGGGAGCATGTTTAAAAAATAAATTCCACCAATTGAAAATACAGACACTTTCATGAATCCAAAAATATAAATCAAAACAACTTTACAAACAATTCATTCTGCTTGTGTTTTATAAATGCGGCCTATAAAAGGTTAACAATAAAAATGTTTTATTAACTAACGTCAACAAAGCTGTAATGTTAGTTAATGTTAATTAATGCTCCTTATTGTAGTGTTACCCTGTAGCTATTTTTACTTCCTTATTGATTAAGATCTAAATGTAAAGGTGCTGATATTTTCTTTTTGTGTGTGTGTGTGTGTGTGTGTGTGTGTGTGTGTGTGTGTGGTCTCCAGAATTCGAACGTATGAACATGAGGCCATGTGGGAAAAGGCTTTGGTTTCATATGACCTTCACTCCAACCTCCCAGAGGTCACTCGCCAGATCGGCATAGTAGAGGTACGGTTGACGCTTCTGCCAAATGATGAGGATGCTTGCAAATGAGATTTAAAGTTGTGGTGTCTGGGTAACAGCGGTCAGTGTGTGTGTGTGTGTGTCTCTCAGGGTCTGCAGAACTTCGGTTTGTGTGGTATTCTGCGCACGTATCTCCACGGGCTGGAGAGAGAGGGGGTGGAGTGGAGTCCTGAACTCCGAGAGCTACGCTTTCAGGCCGCCTGGAGAAGCACGCAGTGGGACTGTGACCTGCCTGAGAGGTGTGTGTTTGGATCAACACTCTTTACAGCCGGGCGCACACAAGTTTGCCGTCGTACGAGCTCGCAGGCATTTTCTTTTCTCTCGGAGGAAATCGCTGATGCACGTATGGTCGCGGCTGGCGTCGTGTGAGAGGAATAACGAGACGAGCACCTCCCAACCTCCCGATAGTTTCAAACATGTTTAAAAAATTCAGGCTGTCCCCTATTGCCAATTCATACACAACCACGCCACATAGGCTAGATCAGTGGGCTTGGATCCATCCGGACCGCGGGACATAATTGCGCCATTTTACCGTTTCTACAGATTATTATTAGAATTTATTAGGATTAACCCCTTGAGATGTATCATCTCGTTTTCAAGGGGGTCCTTACAATGAAACACAATTAGATCTTAAAAAACATAACAAAATTACAGTTAACAATACATCAAACAAACAGACAAAAAACAAGACACCACCAATAAAAAAAGATTGAAGTGAGCAACGCATCAAAACAACAGAACTATATCTATAATGTTTTTATCTAGAGCCAAAGTGCTTCATTCAAGCCCTTTCCCTTCGTACGTGTCTCCCTCGCTTAAAACGTAAAGCGCCACATTAAGAGCTGCAGACGACGCGGTTATTTTAATAACAAATGTAGCAGAAACATGGTGAACAGGAAAAATAGATACTTTTGCTAAAACACTGCAGAAAATGAGAATTGCTAATACAATTATTTGTATCTGTCAAACAGATGATTCTGATCATTTAACTAAACTAGTTAATCTGTTTTTTTTTTAGACATTTAGAATCATTAATCAGCATATGAACAGGATTTCATAATATCATTTTGTTTTGTCCTCATGGTGAGAGTTTTGATTATTAGATTTTGTACATTGTTTTTAGTTGGTTATTGCATTGAGCAAGATATAAAAATGGTCAATACTTTTCTTAAGAGGTAAACCTGAAGCCCCTGTATGTTTTCTCAATCCCAAGGCCTTCTACAGGTGAAACTCGAAAAATTTGAATATCGTGCAAAAGTAAAAAATTAGAATATTACATGAAATCAATAAAAAAAAGGATTTTAAATACAGACATGTCGGCCCTCTGAAAAGTATAATCATGGATATGTATATAGTTATATATACTAAATATATTAGTTGCACCTTTTAATTTGAATTACTGAAATGCACGATATTCTAATTTTTAGAGTTTCCCCTGTATGTGCCATATACACGTAGGTGTTTAAATGTAAAATAAATAAATAAATATAGCCTATTAAAACATCTGATTTAACCTTTTTATATTCATATCCAGTTGGTAGAAATATTTACTTTTTTGGATACATTTTTAGTAAAAATTCTTAGACATCACTGTTTTGGCTCTATTGGTCCCGAATTCACATCTTTGATGGGTATTTTGAGTGTTTATTTTATTTTATTTTTTACTGCCTCGATGGAAATGTATAACTGTTCCAAAAAAGTATTGTCCAGACCTCCGCTGGGAAGGAAATATAGAGACCGGACCTTTTGTAACTTTAATTGAATACCCCTGGACTAGATCCATGAATATTATTATAGATCCCAACAGTGTGCGCATACACTGACACACAAATATACTCTCTAGTTGTTTTTGTTGAAAGGAATGGCTGCGTTGTTCTCTGTAGATGCGTCATTTACACACTCGTCTTTTTATTTTATTTATTTTTTCTATCCGACGCTATAGCAGCAACATTGAAAGCTCCGGTGTGAAAGCTCATGTGATCAAGTCAAGTCAAGTATATTTATATAGCGCTTTTCACAATACAGATTGTATCAAAGCAGCTTCACAGTATCAATCAAAACAACATAACAATGTTCGTTTATTAGTGGGAAAAAAGACATCCACGTTTGGTAGGGCTGATCAATGGTATTAATGATTGGTTAATTAATTTGAATATCCCCAACTGAGTAAGGCCAAGCCAAAGGCAACAGTGGCAAGGTACCGAAAAACTCCATCAGGTGACCCAATGGTGTCCAAAAACTCCATCAAGTGACCCAATGGTGTCCAAAAACTCCATCAAGTGACCCAATGGTGTCCAAAAACTCCATCAAGTGACCTAATGTTGTCCAAAAACTCCATCAGGTGACCCAATGGTGTCCAAAAACTCCATCAGGTGACCCAATGGTGTCCAAAAACTCCATCAAGTGACCCAATTGTGTCCAAAAACTCCATCAGGTGACCCAATGGTGTCCAAAAACTCCATCAAGTGACCCAATTGTGTCCAAAAACTCCATCAGGTGACCCAATGGTGTCCAAAAACTCCCATCAGGTGACCCAATGGTGTCCAAAAACTCCCATCAGGTGACCCAATGGTGTCCAAAAACTCCATCAAGTGACCCAATGGTGTCCAAAAACTCCATCAAGTGACCCAATGGTGTCCAAAAACTCCATCAAGTGACCTAATGTTGTCCAAAAACTCCATCAGGTGACCCAATGGTGTCCAAAAACTCCATCAAGTGACCCAATTGTGTCCAAAAACTCCATCAGGTGACCCAATGGTGTCCAAAAACTCCATCAAGTGACCCAATTGTGTCCAAAAACTCCATCAGGTGACCCAATGGTGTCCAAAAACTCCCATCAGGTGACCCAATGGTGTCCAAAAACTCCCATCAGGTGACCCAATGGTGTCCAAAAACTCCATCAGGTGACCCAATTGTGTCCAAAAACTCCATCAGGTGACCCAGTGGTGTCCAAAAACTCCATCAGGTGACCCAATGGTGTCCAAAAACTCCCATCAGGTGACCCAATGGTGTCCAAAAACTCCCATCAGGTGACCCAATGGTGTCCAAAAACTCCATCAGGTGACCCAATTGTGTCCAAAAACTCCATCAGGTGACCCAATGGTGTCCAAAAACTCCATCAGGTGACCCAATGGTGTCCAAAAACTCCATCAGGTGACCCAATGGTGTCCAAAAACTCCCATCAGGTGACCCAATGGTGTCCAAAAACTCCCATCAAGTGACCCAATGGTGTCCAAAAACTCCATCAGGTGACCCAATGGTGTCCAAAAACTCCATCAAGTGACCCAATTGTGTCCAAAAACTCCATCAGGTGACCCAATGGTGTCCAAAAACTCCATCAGGTGACCCAATGGTGTCCAAAAACTCCCATCAGGTGACCCAATGGTGTCCAAAAACTCCCATCAAGTGACCCAATGGTGTCCAAAAACTCCATCAGGTGACCCAATGGTGTCCAAAAACTCCATCAAGTGACCCAATGGTGTCCAAAAACGCCATCAGGTGACCCAATGGTGTCCAAAAACTCCATCAGGTGACCCAATGGTGTCCAAAAACTCCAAGTGACCTAATGGAGAAAAAAAAAAACTTGGGAGAACCCAGGCTCAGTCGGGGGCCAGTTCTCCTCTGGCGTTTATGAACTAGATAACTATATCACCCTGTGATACAGTCGTGCCGTGTGCCGGCTGTTGTGATGAGATTATCAGGATAACCGACTCATAACGTGTGTAATGGCTCACAACCTCCTGAGTGTCCGAATTCGCACAGCGTGCGCCCGCCTTAACCACGCAACGGAATTATAATCATTTCTTACTTTCAACTGTAGTGAAGGGTTTTTTCAGTTGTACTTTTACCCCCTCTCTCTTTTTTCCAGAAGTGAGAAGCTAAAGCCTGGCATCAATGAGTCCTTGTTCAATTCCCTCCAAGCTTTGAGAGATAGAGAACTGTCCCTATTTGAGCAAACCCTCAACTACGCCAGGTAACCAGTTTACACTGTGTTAAGGACGATAACTATAACTATAACTGTGAAGTTAATATAATCGTTCTAATTCAATGATAATAGGGACGTCCACACCAAGATTATAACAATTACTAGGCCTGTCGCGATTTATTAAATATCTATTATTTGATTTAACCGCGATTATTGCACTCTTTTAGAAGGTAAGTGGCTTAAAGGGTTAGTTCACCCAAAAATGAAAATTCTGTCAGTAATTACTCACCCTCATGTTGTTCCAACCCCGTAAGACTTTCGTTCATCTTCGGAACACGAATTAAGATATTTTTGATTAAATCTGAGAGCTGGATCACTCCTCCATAGGCTTCTAAAGGACTGAAACTTGTTCCCCCGAAAAGTTATTAAAGACATCGTTAAAATAGTCCAAGTGACTACAGTGGCTCAATCTTAAGTTTATCAAGCGACGAGAATACTTTTTGTGCGCAAAAACCCCCCAAAAATAGCGACTTTATTCAACTATTCATTTCCTTCTCGGTCGGCCTCGAGTGAGTTCACGTAGTAAAACTGCGAATCGCTTCTGTGTCGTACGTCACACGCATCACACACCTGACCAGCGTCAGCCAATAGGGACCCTACGTGTGACGCAGCCCTACGCTATCACACTACGTTAACTGACGAGGCCCACAGAGATGGAAACAAATAGTTGAAATAAAGTCGTTATTTTTGTTTGTTTTTGTGCACAAAAAGTATTCTCGTCGCTTGATAAACTGAAGATTGAGCCACTGTAGTCACTTGGACTATTTTAACGATGTCTTTAAAAACTTTTCGGGAGAACAAGTTTCAATCCCTCAGAAGCCTATGGACGAGTGATCCAGCTCTCAGATTTAATCAAAAATATCTTAATTTGTGTTCCGAAGATGAACGAAAGTCTTACGGGGTTGAACAACATGAGGGCGAGTAATTACTGACAGAATTTTCGGGTGAACTAACCCTTTAAGCGTACAGTACAGAATGCGTATAGGAAGGTGAAACCTAATTTCACCAGTGAAACATGTTCCTGGGTCAACATCGTTGTAGATCCTGGAAAAACATTCCAATCAACCAATCAGAATTTGAGGGACAAGTTTACAGTTTATGTCAAGTTTAGGCTTACAACCAGGGTTAGGTTCTTCTACATCAGTGTTATTCACTATCATTTCCCTCTGGTTTTTTAGAGGTAGGGTTAGGTTTAGAAGTATGGTTATGGTTGGGATTCAAATTTTGGACAGGAATTTTGTCCCAGGATCAACAAAATATGTTGACCCAGCCCAGGAACATGTCTTGCTTTGTAAAGTCATGGTGACCTTATATGAAGTAGTAATATTCTCAACTCAACTCAAAATGTATTTATAAAGCACTTTTAAAACCACAAAAAAGTAGACCGAAGTGCTGTGCGTAAATGATATACTTTGGAGCCTGATCATGCAGTGCTTTTTAGACATCATTAAAACCTTGTATTGTATTTTGTATATTAGCCAGTGAAGAGATATCAACAGCTGTGCTATATAATCACTTTTCCTGGTATTAGTTAAAAGTCTTGCTGCAGCATTTTGGACATACTGAAGGCATTCAACTTATGCTTAAATATAAAACATTACAATAACCCAACGTGTGGAAATACAAGAATGCATAACAAGTCTCAAAGTCTTTGGTTAAAAGAATAGATTACAGATTATACAATTTATTTAACTGAAAACAAGTTTTCACGACTTCACATAACAATGCACATTACTTGACAATAGTCGATAACTTACAACTTTTCAATCTATCTGACTTTCAAATGTTTTAGCATTTAAAGTGGCAGACGACAAAACTGCAGCACACTCTTATAATAATCAACGATATTATGCATTGGTGTGGACGCTTATGTAGTTATCGTTATAGTTATAGTTACCTCTACACTGGTATAATGGGTGGATGTTTTTGTGGCTACTTGTTGTCCTCACTTTATGACTTGAGTAACACTTTACAAATCTAGATCCTGTCCACGAGGCATCATCCATGTGACCTGTATGTGTTTGCCTGTTCTGCCAGAGGTCACGAGGTGGAGGAGTTGTGCCGTGGGAGTCTGGAGGCCGTGTCTTCACTGTATCCTGCTCTCTGTAACCTGCAGAGGATCAGTGAGCTGCGCGGGGTCGAGGAGCTTTTCTCCAGGTCAGATTACCGGTACACCTTCATCTTACAATCACAGAAGCACACGAGTTCTACACTAAGAAAATTTGACTCTAAAGTTCTTAAATTCCTAAAAAAAAAAATAAAAAAAAAAATCAAGTTTCAAGATTTGATATGGTGAGTATCATAGCAAATCTTGAAACTTGATTTTTTTTTCCTCAAGGAATTTAAGAACTTTAGGGTCAAATTTTCATTGATTCTAAATGTTATTGTTAATGTTTCTATCAAGTCAAGGTCAAGTTTGTGCTGGTTAGCGTCCATGTAGCTTTTGTGACTAAACTATCTGGGTGCAAAGAGCATGTGTCTCATGGACAGTCACTTCAATATATGATTCTATGATGACATGGTAGTTTAATGGCTTGTAAATGTTCCTCAGCCAATCAGCACAGCCCTAATTTTTATGTGTCACATGTGATGTGAGGTTCAAGTGATCAGCTTGTCAGCAGACCTGCGTGACCATGATTTTGATTCTGATATAGTTCTGCAGGGTTATTATCATTATCATTTACAAAAACTAAAACTATAAAACTATTTTTTGGCTTGGACTAAGAACATGAGTGATATATTTTTGGCGGTTAAGGTATAATGCAATGTAAGAGTGTAAGTGCGTGTGTGTGAGAGGGTATAATGCAATGTAAGAGTGTAAGTGCGTGTGTGTGAGAGAGTGGGGGTGTTTTTGAGTTTACTATGATAATTAGGTCTTTGCATGGTACTCTGTAATGATAAATATCCTTAAGTAATTGTGAGTATTGATTGTATTGTTCTTGTTTTGTGTCTTGTTCTTTCTGTTAACACTTTAATTTCCCCTTAGGGATCAATAAAAGTCGTCTGAGTCGTCTTGATATAAATGGAAATGCAAACGGATAGCTTTAGTTTTTATATAGACATACACAATCTTTAAAAATCTGTTTTACAAAGCAGATGCCAAGTTTTTTCTTTTTAAAGCAACGCCATGTTCATGCAAGAACTTTACTCCTTTTTGTGAGATCTGGCAGTGCTTTGACCATTAATGTTAAAAATAGCATGATATCACACATACATAGCTGCAGTGTTGGGTGTAATGCATTATTAAAGGATTAGTTCACTTTTAAAAAAACTTTTGCTGATAGTTTACTCACCCCCATGTCATCCAAGATGTCCATGTCTTTCTTTCTTCAGTAGAAAAGAAATTAAGGTTTTTGATGAAACCATTCCAGGATTTTTCTCCATATAATGGACTTCAATGGATCCCAAACGGTTCAAGGTCCAAATGACAGTTTCAGTGCAGCTTCAAAGGGCTTTAAACGACACCAGACGATGAATAAGGGTCTTATCTAGAGAAACCATCGGTCATTTAAAAAATACATAAGTTTAAGTTTTATAAGCACAAATCGGCAGTGGATCGGCAACTTCTAGCTATCTGGCATACTGTGTATTAAGGTCCCAATAGGCGATTATGAACTTATTTTATTTTAATCTTTCAAGTGCCTAACCCGACAAGGGAACATCTAGGAGGCTGTCGAAAACGACCAACAGAACTTTTTTTTTCCCAGAAAAAAGTTGAGTTGTTTTGAAGAAATGTATGGTAATGGTAGTTATCCTTAGTTTACTTTTTGATCTGAAACCCACTTAAGTCTTGTGTTTTGTGCACACCACACGCATGGCTATGTGTCTGGTTCTCAATTGTTTGACGGGCGTAGAAACAATAACTAGGGGGCGTGGCTTTTGCGAACGGTCAATTGTGTATTACGTGACGTCGCGAACGCGCATCACAGAACAGAGCAAGGCGAGCATTTGTGCTTATAAAACTTAAACTTTTTTATTTATTTTTGAAATGACTGATCGTTTTGCTAGACAAGACCGTTATCCATCGTCTGGTGTCGTTTAAAGCCCTTTGAAGCTGCACTGAAACTGTCATTTGGACCTTGAACCGTTTGGGGTCCATTATATGGAGAAAATCCTGGAGATCCTGGAATGTTTTCATCAAAAACCTTAAAGGGATAGTTCACCCAAAAATTATGAATTCTGTCATAATTTACTCACCCTCAAGTTGTTTCAAACCTGTATGAGTTTCTTTCTTCTGCTGAACAGAAGGTTTGAAACAACCTGAGGGTGAGTAAATTATGACAGAATTTTAATTTTTGGGTGAACTATCCCTTTAATTTCTTTTCGACTGAAGAAAGAAAGACATGGACATCTTGGATGACATGGGGGTGAGTAAATTATCAGCAAAAGTTTTTTTTAAAAGTGAACTAATCTAAACTAAGTAAACTAAGTAATTAATTACTGTCATTTAATTAATTTTCCCTTCAAAAAAGTAAAATAAGGTATTATTATTTTTTTGATTATAGATCCAAATACAAGAGATGAGTGTATATGACTGTGTATTAATATATATATAGTATGTTTCTGTTCTTGCCAGGCCTGTAACTGACTCCAGCCTCAATGACGTCTACAGGAAGTGGCACCAGCACTCAGATCTCCTGACCGACAGTGATTTCAGTCTGGTGGAGCCCGTCTTAGCCCTGCGCTCCTCCATACAGGAAACTCTGATTTCCTCAGAGACAGACCCAGAGAAGAAGAAATACCTGCTTTCTGCCTATTCCTCCCACCTGATGGAGCTGTGCAAACTGGCTCGTTCTGCAGGAAACACACAGGTCCGTCCACTCATGTCATTGGTGCATTATATTATCACATGAACAAGTCAAACTAATTTGTATAGCATTTTTCATAATACACATTGTTTTAAAGCAGTTTTACAGAAAAGCATGATGTTTATGCTTATAACATCTCAATGCCTTAAAGTCACTTTTAGCAGATCTGGGCGATAATATAGTTTGCATTTCATGACGATACAAGCAAACAGGTACAGTAGTTTGCTATATAGTACACATAATACATGCCCTACACAAGTATACTGAATGTATGCAGATTAAGTTGGAGATATTTATATATCCAAGTTTATATAAAGAGCTGGCCGATAATATAGTTAGATTTTGCAATGAAATAAAAAATCTGGTAAAGTAGCTATATATTATATATTGCTTTACATGAGTGTACTGTATGTATGTGGATATATGTCCAGCTTTATATATAGAGGTGAGCAATAAACAATTCACTTTTTGATACAATATAAACAATCAGGCAGCAAAGATTTAATATAATACATTGCTTTATGTGAGTATACTGTATGTATGCAGGTAAAGTAGGATGTATTATATTTCAAATGTTTAATTCATCACTGGGTGATAGAGCAGCACAATTAATCGTTAAAAGATTGTGATCTCGATTCAAACACCCACGCGATCTTATTCCTAAATGACAACGATTCGGCTCTATCAATTAAACCTTCGACAGGAACGATCACACTGATTCAGATCTGCGTTGCCGCTGAGCCAGAGAGAGTAGTTGTCATGTATAAGTATGAAAACAGCTTCACAAACAGTCTTTTTAACTGCACAATATCATCATTTTTGTGTTACAATAATTCAAATGATCACAGAAGTACTGGGATAAAAACACAGATGTCTATGGAAGCTTGTTTCCGCCACAGAATAAAAAAGTTAATTGCGAATTTTCATCTCAGAATTGCGTGATATATACTCGCAATTGCGAGAAATGAACTCACAATTCTGACTTTTTTTCTCCGAATTGCATGTTTATATCTCGCAATTCTGACGTTATAATACGCAATTGGGAGATTCAGAGTCAGAATTGCGTGATAAAAAGTCACAATTGCGTGTTATAAAGTCAATTGTGAGATTTAATCTCGCAATTCTGAGGAAAAAGTGTGATGTGTATGTGTGATATTTTTTTCCTTAGAATTGGACTTTATAACTCGCAATTGCAAGTTTATATCTCACAATTAACAATTTGAGATATAGACTCGCAATTGCGAGAAAAAAGTCAGAATTGAGTAACATGAGTGTACTGTATGTATCCGGGTAAACTTGGGAATACCTATAGTTGTATAAATCAATCATCATTTTGAACAATAAGACTTTTGCTTCATATATTAATACCTAACAAACCTTTTGTGAAATATTTTGGCTGAAAAGTGTGTTTGTGCTCTGTCATGAAATAAAATGCCCCTTTTATGGTATTTTCTTTTATAATGCAAAGGCATATGTCACGCATATGTTGTTGTAGCTGGCCGAGCGAGCCGTTTTCCACATGAAGCAGCAGCACAGTCTGGTCAGTGGTGCCGTTGGCAGCAGCTCATGGGCCTGCCAGCTGGAGGAGGCTCAGGTGTTCTGGGTGAAGAAGGAGCACGGGCTGGCTCTGGGGCTGCTCAAACAGATGATACAGAAACTAGAGGATCTGGTGAGTTGAAATGTGTTTAAGGTGGCTTCTATAGTCCATTTCACAGGTGTAGATAATGCCAAATGTGCCAAGTACTCACATACCTGCTGAATAACACAACGTCTTTGTGTGGGCAGGTGTGTGTGAACCCTGCTGTGGTGCCGGTGTATTCTGAGTGTTTGAGACTGTGTGGAAGCTGGCTGGCTGAGTCCTGTCTGGAGAGCCCTGCTATCATACTGGAGAAATATCTGGAGAGGGTAAAGCACTCATATATTCTGCAAGGCATGATGGGAAATAAAAGGAATTCAGTGACATAAGTAGTCTAAGTGTGCACTATTTCCTTTCTAGTGTCATTGCATATGATATTTACATAGAATAAGCTGTACATAACACAATTATGTACAATGGTAAAGTAGGGCTGCATGTTTAATCAAAATAAAACCAAACACCCGATATAATAATACTATTAATAATGTTTATTTTATATAGCCCCTTTCTGCCAAATCAAGAGGCTTTACAATACAACAATGGAATAATACAACATTAAAGTAGGAGAGAACAAGTGTATAGTACATAAACGATTTTGTGTGTGTTGCTGTAGTATTAAGGAAAAGGTATTGAAAGAGATATTGGAGATGTCCCGGAGCGATTGTACAATTCTACAATTTAGGAGTGAACACTGAACGCCTACCCCCAAATATTGACATCTTAAAGCAGGGTGTAACAAGAGAACCCTTACTGGAGGACATAAGCGAGCGGAGGTGTGTAGGGGTGACGGAGATCATAAATATATTGTGGAGTGGCAGTGGTGAGCTTTGAAAATGATGAGGAGGAATTTATATTGTATTTGATAGGAAACAGACAGCCAGTGTAGATTGCAGAAGATGGGAGTGATATGAGAACATTTTTTGGAAAAGGTGAGATCCATTGAAGCAGAATTATGAATGTTCTGGAGCCTATTGATTCAATTATTGGGAAGAGCGATGAGCATTGCAGTAGTCAAGACGTGATGTAACGAATGCAGGAACAAAGGTTTCAGCATCAGTGGAGCTAAGCATTGGACACAGCCTGGCAATGATGTGGAGATGAAGACAGGACAAACTGGTGAGAGAAGAAACGTGTGAAGTGAAGGAGTGTGGAAGCGAAGGTAAACTCCTAGGCTGGGCCAATACACCATCGATATCTGATGCGGATCACCATAGTGAAGTTGAGGAAGATATGGCTTTGTGTGATTATCAAATCGCAAAGGCTGCAATTTATTGTAATAAATGTATGTGCTTAATGTAAATAAATGAAAGTTTGTTTTTACACAATCATTTTTATTATTATATTATATTTTTTTTTACAGTGAAATATTAGTGTAGTAATCTTTGTTTTATTTTGTTTTTATTCAGTAATTTTTATTAATAATAATAAAATAAATTATTATTGTTATTGCCATATTAATATAAAACCCCAAAATTGTATCCAAATTGCGCAGCCCTACAAACATTTAAATCATATTTTATATCACAATTTTTATGCGAAAAATCTATATGGAAGTGCCATAGTCATACCATGGTACCATAACCAAAGTTTGTGTTTGTATTAACGATATGTTGTTGTTGGATAGGCTGTGGAGGTCATTGAGGACCACTGTGGAGATTCAGACGCTGAACTCCAGAGCCAGAAGACCCAGGCTTTCTTTTCGCTCGCTCGTTTCTCTGACGCACAGTACCAGAGCATCGAAAACTACATGAAGTCATCCGAGTTTGAGAACAAGCATGCTCTACTGGAGAAGGCCAAGGAGGAAGTGGACCTGATGCGGGAGAGGAAGGTCGGCAACAACAGGTCAGGACGAAACCATCTTTTTTCCAAATCTTTTGCTCACCATTTACACATATACGAAGTGTTAAATGTGTCTTTTTTTTCATGTGCAGATACACAGTGAAAGTTCAGAGAGAACTAGAGCTGGACGTCAAGGCATTGGCTAACCTACAGGCCGACCGCAACCGCTTCCTTCTGAAGGCCGTGGAGAACTACATTCAGTGCCTGGAGCTGGGAGAAGAACATGACACCTGGGTCTTCAGACTGGCCTCCCTCTGGCTGGAGAATGCAGATGTCAAAACCGTCAATGACATGATGAAGGTATGACAACATTTCCCAGAAGTAACATGCAGCCGGCAGCCATATCACCCTGTAGCCCAAGACTGGTTGCCCACTGAAGCTAAGCAGGGCTGAGCTGGTTAGTACCTGGATGGGAGACTACTGGGAAAAAACAGGTTTCTGCTGGAAGAGGTGTTATGAGGCCAGCAGGGGGCGCTCTCCCTGTGGTCTGTGTGGGTCCTAACGCCCCAGTGACGCCCCACTGTCAAAGAGCACTGTCCTTCGGATGAGACGTTAAATCGAGGTCCTTGACTCTCAAAAAATCCCAGGATGTCCTCCGAAAAAGAGTAGGGGTGTAACCCCGGCATCCTGGCCAAATTTGCCCCTTGGCCTCTGTCCATCATGGCCTCCTAATCATCCCCATATACTGATTGGTGGTTGAGGAGATTCCCCCCTTCCATGTACAGCGCTTTGAGTACCCAGAAAAGTGCTATATAAATGTAACGAATTATTAACATGTAAGAAGTCTCTAAGGCTGCGTTTACACTTGGCATTAACATGCGATCACCGTGATCCGATCAAGCAGATCGGATCATTACCCAATCAGGACACGGTGCGTTTACATTTGTTCAGATTAAGTAGCCTCTGTATCTGGATAACCGATCGGATTTCTGTTTTTGCATAATATTTAAATTAGGCCAGTAGCCAAATTAAGAGTAAAGATGATACAAATTAAGCAATGTCCCAATGTACTTTCCTATGCAATCTCCAGTCTTATATCAAATTACGTTTTTTGAATGAAGGAATATTTCAGAGCTGATCATACAAAAATAACTGGGTTGCTCATGTTAAACAATTAAGTCACATCATCGATCATCGGGGCTTAAGGTTATAGCGTGCAATGGCTATATTAACAGAAATGGGAGATTAATAAACATGCTGAAACAACAAAAACATTCAACATTTAAAACATAAAAAAAATAAAAAGTCGATCGGTTATCCAGATACAGAGGCTACTTAATATGAACAAATGTACCGTGTCCTGATTGGCTAATGATCGGATTACGGTGATCGCATGTTAATGCCAAGTGTAAACGCAGCCAATGCGTCCTCGACCACCTCTGAACCAGGACACGCTGATCGGATAACATTCCGATCAGAAACGCGTTTACACTTACAGTTTCAATGTGTATGTGGACAACATCCAGATACAGGTCGCCTGTTAATGCCAAGTGTAAACGCAGCCTAAATAGGGTCTAGAATCTACTGATTCTGAGTTGTAATTTGTGTTTGTGTTTTCATTAGAGCGGTGTAAAGAAAATCCCATCATATAAGTTCCTGCCCCTGATGTACCAGTTGGCTGCTCGAATGGGCACTAAAGTGTCCGGTCCCATGACCTCACAGGACGTGGGCTTCTACCGTGTTCTGAACGAGGTAACGTTTCCCTTTATCTTTATTCAGAATTTGAACCTCATAAGTGAAATCTACCATAGAAGCACAGCTGAAATATGTTCTGTCATCAGCTGATCTGTCAGTCATCCTCTGACCACCCTCACCACACTCTCTTCATCATTTTGGCACTGGTCAACGCCAACAAGGATGAGAGTTTCTCTCGCAGTCGGATATCCAAGAGCAGTGCCCGCCAACCTTCGCCTCTGGACTTGGTATAAAACACAGAAGACATAATCATAATTCTTTTACATTTTGGCTGCATTGGCTAAACATTTGTGATGAGAAGATATTTCTGCCCTAGGAGTTTTTCATGTCTAGCTATAATGTCTAAATCAGTGGTTCGGCCATGGGACACACACTTTCCCATTGTCATGAAGCCGTGACCCACATTTTCAGTATTTATTTCTCAAAAATACACACACAGACACACACACACACACACAGTACCGTCCCACTTAATTTAACATGCACATAAACTGTAAGAATATCACTAACACTGATGAATAACAGTATAAGGGAAGGCTTTTAAATAGCAGTCCCAAACTAGTTTTTCATAATTGAAAGTTTGTAAGTTTTTCCTTGAAAGTTTGTAAGTTGTGAAAATAGTTGGAAACTAAGTTATCATGCTAAATACACAATACTGATATGAACTGTTAATAAAACATGGAAACAAAAAGTTGTACAGTAGCGTTATGTCCTGACTAACATTTTTGTTACTAAATGATAAACCTTAATTAAATGTGTTGGTCTGTAGGAACGGGCCGAGGTCGCTCGAAAGATCATTGACGTGGTTCGTAAAAAGAGACCCAAGATGGTCCGAGACATTGAGACACTTTGCAACGCCTACATCACCCTGGCGTACATGGACGCCAGTCGCCACAAAACTGAAAAGAGTGAGTAAAAGTCCAACCATCTGATGAGATTCACTTCCTGTCTATTCGCATTACAATGCCAGTCAGTTTGCACTCAAAGTTCACATTTTTAAGCAAAAATTGTACAAATTCAGTGTTTACTTGATAAGTAATAGATATATTGTATGTTGAGTTAAGAAAATTAAGTAATTTAATTGCTGTTAAAATTTTTGCACAAGTGGTTTTTCTTTTTTTAACCCTCTGGGGTCAATAAACGCACCGACGCATTTTAATTTTATTTATAAAAACACAAACATGTTCCTTACATATTATTGTAGCCCTGTTTGTGCTGAATACAGTGTAATCAGACTTTATTATATTAATGAGTCAATATTGGTACCCACCTTGACATTTTTTATTTTCATTTTAATTTAAACATTGTAATTTTTAATGTATCTATTTATTTATTTAGTTTCTTTTAATATCTAGTGTTTATTAAAACATGACACGCATCATGGTTTAGACTTTAGACATGTCTCAAATGTTAATATGATTGCAAAAACTGCATATCTTAAATGAAGTATAAACAAAATAGTATATAATGTCCTGAAGTAGACTAATACTTTTTTTAAGGATTAGGCACTTGTTTTTACTGACCAATTCTTACAAAAAATGTTTTTAAGTGTTTTAATATCCATTTTTCACTCTCAAAATTACCTGTACATTAAGTCATTTTGGATAAAAGCACCAGTTAATTTACTAATTAGTAATTATTTAATTAGCAATATTATTTTATGGTTCCACTTCCTATCAGAGTTTTACACCAATAGGGTGCAAGAACACTACAGGATTGTGCTTTGGCATGCTGGTAAAGTGGGTAAGAAATGAAAATGGTCCTTTCTTGCATCGTGATGCATATGCTTCTCGAACAAGAACAAATGTAGGGCGGGATTGATTTTGTCCATTAGGAATCTATTGGATGGTTGTGGTTTGCTATTGGTGGATCTCATGTGAGTGACAGGTTGCCCCGCCCTCGCACCAGTAAACGCATCATCAGAGAAAAGAAGAGATGAGATGCAAGAGGGAGGGGAAGTTATTTTGATTAAAGATTATGAGGAACATGAATAAAACATTTAAAAAAGGTTTATTTTTTTATATTCCATAAAAACAAGAATTTGACTACAGACTGTTTATTGTTCAATATGATGGTCTTTTCTGTTGCAGAAGCCATAGCTATTCCACCGGAGCAACCCATCATGCAAATCAAAGACCTCAATGATGTCGTCATTCCCACCATGGACATCAAGGTGACAAATGATCTCTGAAAGAATTTCTCGTCAGAGAAGCATTGTGGTGTGGTTGCTTGAGTATGTGGGCATTTTTTTCAGGTGGACCCATCAGGCAAATATGAAGACCTTGTGACTGTCAGGTCATTCAAACCGCACTTCCACCTCGCTGGAGGTGTAAACCTACCCAAAATAATCGACTGTGTGGGTTCAGACGGCAAGAGCAGGAGACAGCTCGTCAAGGTCTGGTTATCCAAGAACACCATCACTTTCTTGATGATAACATCCAGTCAAAAAGCTGATTTCTTATTTAACCTAGTTGGTTAAAATTTTTGGTTACACTTTATTTCGATAGTCACTTTAGACATTCTACTAATTATAAGTAACTTTTCAACTACATGTCAACTAACTCTCATTAGAGTATTAGTATATTATAGTAGACTGTCGGTAGACTGTGAGGTTATGGTTAGGGTTCGGGTTAGGAGAATAAGTTACTTATAGTCAGTTGAATGGCTGTTGGGGAACCAACAAAATAAAGTGTTAGCAGATATTAAGCTGACACTCTACTAATACTCTAATTACTGTTAGTTGACATGTAGTTGAAAAGTTACTTGTAGTTAGTAGAATGTCTAAAGTGGACCATCAAAATAAAGGGTCCCACTTTATATTAAGTGGCTTTAAGTACTATGTACTTACATAGAAAAATAAGTACAATGTACTTATTGTGTTCAGGTTGTATTGTAAAACACTTTTGCTGCTATTGAGATGTGATACTGGTAAGGTTAGGGTCAGGTGTGGTGGTATGGGTCGATGTAAGGGAAGGGTCAACTGTGTAATTACAAATGTAATTACATCAATTAATTACAATTGTAATTACATGCAGATATTTTCTAAATGTAAGTACAATGTAAAAACATGTATGTACATAATAAGTCCATTGTATCAAATAAGTAACTTCAATGTAAGTACATAGTACTTAAAGCCACTTAATATAAAGTGGGACCAAATTTTTTGTTTTTTTAAATGTATATAAAGTGTTTGGACACTGAAGAGACCCCTGGAGACCCCTTCATTTGTGTTAGATACAGAGTGGGGCCAAAATCGGCCAAAATTGTTTGGACACGTCTTCATCTTTCTTACTTGTTTAAAACTTGTGTAGGTCTGCCGATTAATAATTGGATCTGAAGTGAGGTAATGTGCTCTGACACAGGGTCAGGATGATCTGAGGCAGGACGCGGTGATGCAGCAGGTCTTTCACATGTGCTCCACTCTTCTCCAGCGCAACGCAGAAACTCGCAAGAGGAAACTCAACATCCGCCGTTACAAAGTAAAGGCGCCTTTCATACACTACATCTGGTGTTATTAACCAAAACATGTATTAACAGTACTCAGCAGGTGTTGATGAGGTCTATGATTTAAGCTTTATGTGCATACACTTAAAAACTTAATACCATGGTCTGTCTGAATACTCGATTCTGATTGGCTGAAGAGGTATGCATTCAAATATTTTAAAGTCCCCCTCTAGTCAATCATTTTATCCCTTAAAAACTCATCTTTGATCACCAAAATTACATATTCAAATGTTTTTTTTCTTGAAAAAAAAAAAAATCTTCATGCCTTATAATAGCTTGAATGTAACTCTACACCCTTGCCTCATTTAGTATACGCATGCAAATGAGCCCCGCCTCCACGCACTCACTCAGCTCAGAGATCCACTGGTTGACGATCACACGTTGATCTGATTGGTTACAAGGTAGTTTGTGACGTCAGAAACACCAGCGATTTCACACCGTTTTTGAGACTGTCTTTGGTTCACTGCAGTTTTAAAGAGAAAATACTCAGCAATGCTGTCGACTTATGAATTTACACATGGTTTGTCTTAAAGCATATTAAAAACACCACATAGACATATAAAGAACATTAAAAGCTTGATTTTCACCACAGGGGGACTTTATTACACAGGTAGTTCCAGTCAGTTTAATCACCGTTGTATATTAATGCGCTGCTTTCATTGAATCTCACTCGCACACAGAGAAACATTCAGAAGCACAGAATCTTATCAACATTGCCCTGTGGCTTTTATGAATAAAATAGCTTTGCTACTGAATTGCTACATTATATTTCTCAGCAATGAGGGGTTAGCGTCGCTGTTTTTGAAGTAATTAAACTCACAGATTCATTGGTAAAAGAGATCTGCTGCTCAGATAAAGGTAATTCACACTAATTTGACTCTCTCTCTCAATAATTAATGCACATAAATGCTATAATTCATTCAAATAAAAGTAATTTTGTCACACTGCTTCATCTCTGATTTAAAGTGGACAATGCTAGATCTAATGAGCCAGTACATAACATAATGTTTACACATCTAGTCAAATATTATGCAGCAAACATCAATAACAGCTTTAATTTGTTAATACTTGCAAATAACCATGATATAAGCAGGTTAATCCACGGCTAGCTGCGCATTAAACAATTTGAATACACGATTTGACAATGTGTGTGCGCTTACTGGGTCAAGTAAAAGAGCTTTTAGAGCTGTAATGAATATGTAAAAATGACTTTTTTTAACACTCAGCCATGTGTTTGTACCAGGTGGTGCCATTTTCCCAGCGCAGTGGTGTTCTGGAGTGGTGTTCTGGTACTGTGCCCATTGGAGAGTTCCTGGTGGACCCACAGAAGGGGGCACACAAACGCTTCCGCCCACAGGACTGGCCCAACATGTCCTGTCGCAAGAAAATGATGGTACTGGATTTCATTTGTCATCCTGCTGAATCATTCTTACAGGCATAATTGTAATATTAGGGATTTTATGTCTTTAAAAACCCCGATTATTTATGACATATTTAACTCGTGTTCTGGTTGTGATGATGTAGGAGGCTCAAAGGCTGGAATTCGATGGCAAACTCCAGGCTTTCACAGAGGTGTGCCAGAAATTCCGGCCAGTATTCCGATACTTCTGCATGGAGCGCTTCCTGGATCCTGCAGTGTGGCTGGAGAGACAGCTAGCGTACACTCGCAGTGTGGCCACCTCTTCTATCGGTACTCACACACACCATCATCACTCACAAGTGTTCCATAAGACCATAAACTGATTATACGTGACATGCAGCGTTGGAAAATAACGGGGGCTTGGGGCAAAATACACCCAAAATGAACAAAACTGGTCTCCAAATTCAAGATAAGGGGGCAGAAAATGCCTCTGTACAATTTCTAAATAAATCAAATACAACTGTCATGAAATGAATGACAAGTGTTGATTGCAACATGACATTTGGATGCAGCATTGAGCGTTAAAACCAATGACAGACGTTTCTGTTGAGTTCTGTTGGTCACCGCTGAAAACACTGGGGTTTTGTTCATTGCTCACACTCGCTGACTAAATGCTGCTGTCCCGTAGACACTCATCATAAACTACAAAGTGCAGATACGATACAAGGATTCATTGAAGTCATGGACCGCTTCAGTGATGGGAAATGCTATTTGCTCACGTTCTTTATATCATTTATTCCTAGTTTTGTTTTACGTGCTACTGTGAAGTCTTGGTTTTCTAATGTGTACAAAGCAATAAACAATTACATAAATGTCTGTAGCCAGAATATGACATGCAATTTTTTTAATGTATCTTATTAAATGACATTAATAATAACCACTACTACTACAATTATAATAATCAGCAGCTTTGATCAACATTGAACAGTCTGTCAGGGTTCGTACAAGGTGTGTGAAGTACTTGAAGTATTTGAATTTGACTTTTTGAAATATAAGTCCTGGAAAACCCTTGAAAACAGCCATATTTATGAAGAGGTACTTGAAAAGTCCTTGACTTATTCAAATACAATATTTATGAACTGTCATTATTTCGAAAAAACACAATAATGCAATCTTTTCACGCAAAATGAACACTGCGTAAAGTAAACCCCCATCAGACCTTTTCTCGATACAAAATACGCTAACATTATAATGTAAAATATTATTTATTGAACAATAATAGCAATTATAAACTTTGTAATAATATATATATATATATTTTGGACATCTTATATCTGTAATTTGAGTTTAAAAAACACTAAAGATATTGTTTGATAAGTGCGAGCTCTGATTGTAGTCTTTGAAAACCAAAAAAATAGTGCTTGAAAAGTCCTGGAATTTCATTTGCCAGAATCTGTACAAACCCTGGTCTGTGTAAATAAACATAAATGCTATGTCAGATGCAGCTTCTGTTCTAGCTTAGCTGTAAAGATGGCTTTTATTAATGTTGATAACATTTGATTGATCATGGTCTGTAGTATTCTGATTGGTTGAAGTACTTGGTTAAATGCATGTAAGCCTATAGACGTAAAACGCAACACGGATACATTTAATTAGATAATTACAATGGTAAAAACAAAAATCCTCCTGGAAATCAATACCGTTCCAATATTAATTTCTGGTTATGTGTCATTTCTGCGGGACCGAACAGAGATGCATCTGGCCTCAAATTTCCCGAACCCCTTTAAAATACAATATTATTTCCTGAATTTCGTAGACAATCATGTGAATGATGTGAAAGCAGTGATGTGTCTTGTGTCTGACAGTGGGTTACATCGTTGGCCTGGGCGATCGGCACATTCAGAACATCCTCATCGATGAGCAGACTGCAGAACTGGTCCACATCGACCTCGGTACGTGTACGCCGAAGACCAGCGCTTCAGAAGGCCTTCGCTCTGTTCCCGTTTAACATGTTGGCCTTCATCGTCTCTCCGCACAGGTGTGGCGTTTGAGCAGGGTAAAATCTTGCCCACCCCTGAGACGGTTCCCTTCAGGCTGTCTCGGGACATTGTGGATGGGATGGGCATCACCGGGGTGGAGGGCGTCTTCCGGAGGTCAGTCTTACATTTGAAAAGAACAAGCGTTGTGAACCCACTGAACCGGATCTAAACCCGGTTTGGTCAACTCTAAACCTCCTCTGAAACCTGTATCATTCAAGCGTAAAAACACCAAAAGTGGACTCCTGATGTTTGGTGATATTATAACTCTGTGTTTAGATTTCTGTGAAAGGAACTGAACAATTAGTATGTTTTTTTTAGATGTTGTGAGAAAACAATGGAAGTTATGAGGAGTTCTCAGGAAGCCTTGTTGACCATTGTGGAGGTAAACAGATTGATTTATCTTATCTCACACCTGACGGGTGTCATTAGTCGGTAAATGAATGTCTGATTGCGTGTGTGTGTGTGTGTGTGCAGGTGTTGCTGTACGACCCTCTGTTCGACTGGACCATGAACCCTCTGAAGGCCTTCTACCTGCAGCAGCACGACGAGCAGGCTGAGCTCAACGCCACGCTCAACCCCACGCCGGGGGCCGACGAGATCGACGCGCATCGCAAGGCCAGGTAACACACACTTCAGAGTCCCAGTCCCAATCCCAATCTGTTTCACGTCCTGTTCGTGAGCCGCGGTCGCATTTTGCAACCTTTTTTCTTGCCGGTGCGACTGAATTTTGTCAGAGGTCACACCGGTGCGACCACATCGCCCCACTGAGGAGAGCTGCCAATTCTGTTGCACATGGGAGACGTCAGGCGGCAAACGAAACGATAGCGGAATGAAATCCACGCTTCATGAACTATTTTGAGTGTGGCACAGGTATACATTGTGAAACACTGCACTGTCGCAATCATAAATTACACCTCGTGAGCTTTGTGTAGTTTTAAAGCCTGACAATGAAACAACAGTACAGTTTTTCAAAACTTGCGTATGTTTTTTATTGAGCATCCTTTTTCATACATCAGGTTTATGGCTCATATAGTATGATAGAGGAAAATATAGAGCTCACACTCGAGGAAAAAAAACAACATTTGAACATGATTCAGAGCTTACTCAGAGATATTTATATGGACAAAAAGTAAGTGCTTGTAATGTAAATCAAAGAGATCTTTATAAGAGTATAGCAGACTAACATAAAATACATATAAATATCAGTTGTCAAGTCTTAGTATGATATTTAAATGCTCAGTTTTATGATCAAAGCATTATAATACAATGATGATTGTACAAAAACGCATTCCTTAAAAGCCTGATTTATCATATTTGATACATTTTGAAAAATGTTCTACACAATGATGTATGGATAATAAAGTAAACTTCGAGTTGCTTCAGTCCAGTATGTGCTCATCATCTTGAAATATTACTAACACTATAAAAGTTATTCTTACAATTACTACTATGAAAAACGGTAAAGATTTCACAGCAAAAACACTTGCTTTTACTGGTTAAAAAAATAACTATTAATCAGACGGCATGTTTGTACAATATGATTTTCAGCCAGTTTTGATAATGTTAGTAATTTAGAGGATTTTTCCATATCAAATATGAAATGAGATACATTGTCTTGTGAATGTGCTAATTGTTACAATTGGGTCTCTTAAATTATGATCTGTGCAATGACTGAATCATTTCTGGTTTGAATGTATAGCAGTTATAGCCAAATCCAGACACCAGATTTGTGATATTTTTTTTACTAGTGTGTGCAAGACACTATAGTTCATTTATGTAAGTGAGGATAGCAAAATAAAGTAAACTGTGACATATTATACCCAAATATTCTTCATACAGTGGACTACCAGTAAAATATAAAAACATTTGGGACCAAAAGTGATTCAGACACTTTGACCCGACCATGTTTTTCTTTACTAATGCGCCCTTTTTACACACAGACTGAACAACATTAGACTGAAGGAACTGAAGCATTGCTCGGTAATCGGTTGAGCTGAACTAGTATTATCTAATCGTGTAGTTACATGTAACAGCTGACAGATATTCAGCATAATTCATCTGTGACAGTCTAACAGAAGGATGGACAGAACCAGTGAAATATCAACTGACTCGATAACTCTAGAAAATGGCAATAAAATATGATTTATGAGAATAAACTGTGATAGTGTGAGAATGTTGAAGGTGTGACTGTATATCCATGTACCTCAGTACTGGTGTAGTTACAGTATTTTACCTTTGTATGGCAGTAATAAAGGTTTTAAAGGAAAATCCAGACATGTACACACTCCTCCAGCTCGAGGCCGTGTTTGTAACCGATGTGTTGTTCGTGCAGTGACAGCCAGAGCTTTAATAAAGTGGCGGAGCGAGTGTTACTGCGGCTGCAGGAGAAGCTGAAGGGTGTGGAGGACGGGACGGTGCTCAGCGTGGGGGGCCAGGTGAACCTCCTCATTCAGCAGGCCATGGACCCCAAAAACCTCAGCCGCCTCTTCCCCGGCTGGCAGGCCTGGGTCTGACACACATGCTGGGGTTCACCGGGACTCTTACACCAAAGAAATCATCTACAGGGACAGTGGAAGTGCCTCATGACGCTTTGTTAATGTTCATCTTTAATACATGTTGCACTATTAGCCTGTATATAATGAAGTGAACTGAATATATTTAGCACTTGGCAATGTTTATTATAGCCTAATACTTCTAGTGAACAGTCTGATCTGTTTTTGTTAAAAACATTTAGGTCGATAATGCTTCTGGAACAAATTGAAAAATAATTTTATTCAATGTCACCTCAAGCTTTGAATTGTATGTATTAAATATGAATGTTTACTTAATAATAGATAAAAATGGAATTGAAAATAAAGAGTAAAGTTAAACAAAAAAGCTCAAAGTTTGGTTCATGTTGTAATGTGTACCTTATGTACAGTACAGATATTACTTATTGGATGTATTGGATACACGATAAATCACGGTTAAACGTTTAAGCTCTCAATCTGTCTGTCATTTCAGTTTAAAACACATTTTTGATAGTAAAAACTAAAAAGATGACTAAATTGCATTTGGTTGAAATCCACAGGAAATAATAAACATTGGACTGCCATATACAATTTTGATATTATTGGTACACACAGTATAAATGGGGCGTTATATATTAATACTATTTATATTTATATCTATCTAGCTAATATGTTTAATTTTTTTAAAATATTTTATACAGTAGCGCATTGCTGCCACATACATATGCTTTTTTCCCCACTCAATTATGTCGCAATAACGAGATGTTCTGAGAAAATGAAAACATCTCTTTATTACGAGAAAAGATGTTGTTTTAATGACAATCTCTCTTTATTACAACATAATTAAGGGGAAACAAATCATATGTGGCATCATCATACTGTATATGAAAAGTTGGAAAACCCCTAATCTATACACTCGCCCGTTTTACTCTGGAAAACCAAGAACATGAAGTGTTGCTCACACAAAAATAATACAATTATCTAAACAAAACAATATTACAAAATAATAATAAATTACAAAAACATGTACATAAAATATACTCAAATATATAGTCACCATACTGTAAATTATAAAGTGATAAACAGAACATTTTTACATCATATTTTATGTAAAGCTATTGGTATTTTTAAATATTTAAATCTATTATTTTAAAGGAAATGATTAACTGTATTGTTAGCCAACTTTACCATATAGTTAGTTTTACTGTAGATTTTATACATTGTATTTCTGATACAAGCACAACCAGTTCATTTCCGACGAAAGAAACCATTTCCATGAACAATATCCTGTTTTTTAAAGCATTGTAATATTAATATGATTTCAGCAGTGTTGGGAAGGTTACTTTGGAAATGTAATAGGTTACAGATTACAAGTTACCCTATTTAAAATGTAATAAGTAGTGTAACTATTTCAATGACTTTATTAAAGTAATGTAACTGATTACATTTGATTACTTTTCTAATGAATGCTTTCAGCTGTTAATCGTTTTCAAACTAAACCAGGCAGGGTTATGAACCTTGTGCTCAACACAGCTCCTAAATATCCTTCACAATGTATTCAAGCCAAGAAAGAAGAATTCGTGCTGATATTGTCCACTTTGAAACCTAGAGTGCGTCCAAACTTTCGTAAGGCATTGTGTGTCTGGCGACAGAAGCAGATCTGTGCCCGATAACCTCATACTGTCTCTGCTACTGTATCCCATGGGACTGTTAACCACATACTGTACAATCTCTGCTTCATTAATCGATGTGTGTGTGTGCAGTTAATGGAGTTATGAAGAGCGTACGAGTCAGTGGAAGGATCATTAGAGATGCTGAGGTTCATTAGTGGTAGTGGTAGGGCAAACCTACTTTAAAACAGTTGCCGTGTGTGTGTCCCACCTAAAAACCATGGATGTATGCGCGTAATTTGCCAATGCCAGCAAGAAAGATATCATATTTTTAAAAATATCTGTAATGTTTTCCTTTTTTATTCAAAATTTCACAAATTTGTTAGCTAGCAGGATATATCTGATGTTCTGATTGTCAAATATGTTCAAGTGGATGTGTTTTGTTGTTCAAACACCTTAAAATACGTTGCGCAAACAGCTCAACTAACGCGATCGTTATAATGTATCTTATTAAAATTACGTACATTATTAGGAATTTACCACCTCCGGCTCAATTTGAGATTATTATTATTATTTTAATTTAATTTTTTTGTTCTTTTTGCATGGAGCTTGCAAAGAGACAAAATGAATCAATGAGTTGAATTGTGCATAATACATTTACTGCATGTACGGTAGGTGCCAATCGGTGCCAATACAGTGATGCAATTGATTAATCTTTAAGTTCTTGTTTTTTTCCCCCCCATAAGATATTGAACACACACACAAAATCAACTGCTGGCTAGTGAACAGTGCAGTGAACAGCTGCATTTACGTCGTTAAGTAGCCTAAATCAGTAAAAGTATCACAATGTATTTCTAATACAGGAATGGCAAATTAGCATGTTACCTTTTACACATGAAAATTATTCAATAAATTAATTAATAAATATGCCACGAGTTTAAGGTAAACTCAGGTGCCACAGATTTTTGTACAAGATAAGCCTACATCGTTATGTTTCGGCTCCTCTGTCTGCGCTTCAGAGAGCATCTCAAGGCGCAAAACTGCAGGAAAGTTTTCAGGTCAAGGAAGTGCAACGATTTATTTGGAACTAGGCTATTCGTTGGCGATATCAAAATGTAGCCTTAAAGTAGGCTTTTTATTATTATTGTATAAAATCAATATCGTGTTGCTGTTCGGGAAAGCACTCTTCCTCCTCTGATGTTATATGCTTAGGATATAGGCTAGCTTATAAATAGAAAAAACAATCGTTACCGGAGCTTTTTTGTAGTTTTATGTAGGCTATTATATGTAGGCCTATTAGAAATGTTTGTTTATTTATTTATTTTTATATCTGTTGACTAAGTTTTGTTGAGTGGTCTGTTATGATTAATAATAAACCCATCTGCAGCTTTACTTGCTCCCGTTTATGCATAAGCTGCAAATGCTAAAACTAATATCAATAATAAACAGCGCAAATTTTTGTATCCAGTCATAAATTAAAAATGCTTAGTCACTTTGTATTTGTATTGCAAGTTGTAATCCAACTAAACATCCTGGGTCTTCCATGACTCAGACTCGTGTGGTCGATTAACGTCATAATGATCGCCGCATTCCTTAGAACGTTCGGTGAGTTTATTGACTGCAGCGGCTTTGTGCATTTTTGTAGCGAGTTAGCGAGTGTGTGTGAGTATGCTTTTTACACAGGGGTTGGGAATTTGAATTTTAATCTTTTCATAACTCATATAAGAATCTGCTTAAACATTGGAATATTGTCTCGATTTACTGTACATTTAGGTTAGACAAATAAATAGGCATACACACTTGGCAGATTGTGTGGAAATGGGAGGCTGAGCTGATATGTAGCTAAATCAAGAATGATCTAACAATTTTTTCTATATAATTGTTGATATTAATTTATTTTTCATTGACCAACCAATAGCAGATCTAACTAGAAAAAGTTCGTCGAGACAAACTTTAAGTTGGCTTGTGAAAGTTTGGACCAATAAGTTTGAAGAAGTTTAAAGTTTAAATTAGTTTAAAGTTTAATTAGTTTATAGTTCAGTAAGAAAGAAAGAAAGATAGATTAGTTAGAAAGAAAGATAAAAAAAAGATTAGTAAGAAAGAAAGAAAGATAGATTAGTTAGAAAGAAAGAAAGAAAGAAAGATAGATTAGTTAGAAATAAAAAAATAAAAAAAGATTAGTAAGAAAGAAAGATAGATTAGTTAGAAAGAAAGAAAGATAGATTAGTAAGAAAGAAAGAAAGATAGATTAGTAAGAAAGAAAGAAAGATAGATTAGTAAGAAAGAAAGAAAGAAAAAAATAGTAAGAAAGAAAGAAAGATAGATTAGTAAGAAAGAGAAAGAAAGATAGATTAGTTAGAAATAAAAAAATAAAAAAAGATTAGTAAGAAAGAAAGATAGATTAGTTAGAAAGAAAGAAGGAAAGAAAGATAGATTAGTAAGAAAGAAAAAAAGATAGATTAGTAAGAGAAAGATTGATTAGTAAGAAAGATAGATAGATTAGTTAGACAGAGAGAAAAAAGATTAGTAAGAAAGAAAGATAGATTAGTAAGAAAGAAAGAAAGATAGATTAGTTAGAAAGAAAGAAAGATAGATTAGTAAGAAAGAAAGATAGATTAGTAAGAAAGAAAGAAAGAAAAAGATTAGTAAGAAAGAAAGAAAGATAGATTAGTTAGAAAGAAAGAAAAAAGATTAGTAAGAAAGAAAGAAAGATTAGTAAGAAAGAAAGATAGATTAGTTAGAAAGAAAGAAAGAAAAAAGATTAGTAAGAAAGAAAGAAAAAAAGATTAGTAAGAAAGAAAGAAAGATAGATTAGTAAGAAAGAAAGAAAGAAAAAAAGATTAGCAAGAAAGAAAGAAAGAAAGATAGATTAGTTAGAAAGAAAGAAAAAAAAGATTAGTAAGAAAGAAAGAAAGAAAGAAAAAAAGATTAGTAAGAAAGAAAGATAGATTAGTTAGAAAGAAAGAAAAAAAAGATTAGTAAGAAAGAAAGAAAGAAAAAAAGATTAGTAAGAAAGAAAGATAGATTAGTTAGAAAGAAAGAAAAAAGATTAGTAAGAAAGAAAGAAAAAAAGATTAGTAAGAAAGAAAGAAAGATAGATTAGTTAGAAAGAAAGAAAGAAAAAAAGATTAGCAAGAAAGAAAGAAAGAAAGATAGATTAGTTAGAAAGAAAGAAAAAAAAGATTAGTAAGAAAGAAAGAAAGAAAGAAAAAAAGATTAGTAAGAAAGAAAGAAAAAAAGATTAGTAAGAAAGAAAGATAGATTAGTAAGAAAGAAAGAAAGAAAAAAAGATTAGCAAGAAAGAAAGAAAGATAGATTAGTTAGAAAGAAAGAAAAAAAAGATTAGTAAGAAAGAAAGAAAGAAAAAAAGATTAGTAAGAAAGAAAGATAGATTAGTTAAAAAGAAAGAAAGAAAAAAGATTAGTAAGAAAGAAAGAAAAAAGATTAGCAAGAAAGAAAGAAAGAAAGATAGATTAGTTAGAAAGAAAGAAAAAAAAGATTAGTAAGAAAGAAAGAAAGAAAGAAAAAAAGATTAGTAAGAAAGAAAGATAGATTAGTTAGAAAGAAAGAAAAAAGATTAGTAAGAAAGAAAGAAAAAAAGATTAGTAAGAAAGAAAGAAAGATAGATTAGTAAGAAAGAAAGAAAAAAAGATTAGTAAGAAAGAAAGAAGGATAGATTAGTAAGAAAGAAAGAAAGAAAAAAGATTAGCAAGAAAGAAAGAAAGAAAGATAGATTAGTTAGAAAGAAAGAAAAAAATGATTAGTTAGAAAGAAAGAAAGAAAGAAAAAAAGATTAGTAAGAAAGAAAGAAAGAAAGAAAAAAAGATTAGTAAGAAAGAAAGATAGATTAGTTAGAAAGAAAGAAAAAAGATTAGTAAGAAAGAAAGAAAAAAAGATTAGTAAGAAAGAAAGATAGATTAGTAAGAAAGAAAGAAAAAAGATTAGAAAGAAAGAAAGATAGATTAGTAAGAAAGAAAGAAAGAAAAAAAGATTAGCAAGAAAGAAAGAAAGATAGATTAGTTAGAAAGAAAGAAAAAAAAGATTAGTAAGAAAGAAAGAAAGATAGATTAGTAAGAAAGAAAGATAGATTAGTTAGAAAGAAAGAAAGAAAAAAGATTAGTAAGAAAGAAAGAAAAAAAGATTAGTAAGAAAGAAAGAAAGAAAACAAGATTAGTAAGAAAGAAAGAAAGATAGATTAGTTAGAAAGAAAGAAAGAAAAAAAGATTAGTAAGAAAGAAAGATAGATTAGTAAGAAAGAAAGATAGAAAAAAAGATTAGTAAGAAAGAAAGAAAGATAGATTAGTAAGACAGAAAGAAAGAAAAAAAGATTAGTAAGAATGAAAGAAAGATAGATTAGTAAGAAAGAAAGAAAGATAGATTAGTAAGAAAGAAAGAAAGAAAAAAAGATTAGTAAGAATGAAAGAAAGATAGATTAGTAAGAAAGAAAGAAAGATAGATTAGTAAGAAAGAAAGAAAGAAAAAGATTAGTAAGAAAGAAAGAAAGATAGATTAGTAAGAAAGAAAGAAAGAAAAAAGATTAGCAAGAAAGAAAGAAAGAAAGATAGATTAGTTAGAAAGAAAGATAGATAGATTAGTTAGAAAGAAAGATAGATTAGTTAGAATGAAAGAAAGATAGAGTAGTTAGAAAGAAAGAAAGATAGATTAGTTAGAAAGAAAGAGATTAGTTAGAAAGAAAGAAAGAGATTAGTTAGAAAGAAAGAGATTAGTTAGAAAGAAAGATAGATAGATTAGTTAGAAAGAAAGAGATTAGTTAGAAAGAAAGATAGATAGATTATTTAGAAAGAAACATAGATAGATTAGTTAGAAAGAAAGATAGATTAGTTAGAAAGAAACATAGATAGATTAGTTAGAAAGAAATAAAGAAATAAAGATAGATTAGTTTGAAAGAAATAAAGAAAGATAGATTAGTTAGAAAGAAATAAAGAAATAAAGATAGATTAGTTAGAAAGAAATAAAGAAATAAAGATAGATTAGTTAGAAAGAAAGAAAGATAGATTAGTTAGAAAGAAAGAAAGATAGATTAGTTAGAAAGAAAAAAGATAGATTAGTTTGAAAGAAATAAAGAAAGATAGATTAGTTAGAAAGAAAGATAGATAGATTAGTTAGAAAGAAAGAGATTAGTTAGAAAGAAACATAGATAGATTAGTTAGAAAGAAAGAAAGATAGATTAGTTAGAAGGAAATATTAGTTAGAAAGAAAGAAAGATAGATTAGTTAGAAAGAAAGAAAGATAGATTAGTTTGAAAGAAATAAAGAAAGATAGATTAGTTAGAAAGAAAGAAAGAAAGAAAGAAAGATAGATAGATAGATAGATAGATAGATAGATAGATAGATAGATAGATAGATAGATAGATAGATAGATAGATAAGAAAGAAAGATAGATTAGTTAGAAATAAAGATATATAGATAGATTAGTTAGAAAGAAAGAAAGATAGATAGATAGATAGATAGATAGATAGATAGATAGATAGATAGATAGATAGATAGATAGATAGATAGATAGATAGATAGATAGATAGATAGATAAGAAAGAAAGATAGATTAGTTAGAAAGAAAGATAGATTAGTTAGAAAGAAAGAAAGATAGATTAGTTAGAAAGAAAGAAAGATAGATTAGTTAGAAAGAAAGAAAGATAGATTAGTTAGAAAGAAAAAAAGATAGATTAGTTAGAAAGAAAGAGATTAGTTAGAAAGAAAGAAAGAGATTAGTTAGAAAGAAAGAGATTAGTTAGAAAGAAAGATAGATAGATTAGTTAGAAAGAAAGATAGATAGATTAGTTAGAAAGAAACATAGATAGATTAGTTAGAAAGAAAGAAAGATAGATTAGTTAGAAGGAAATATTAGTTAGAAAGAAAGATTAGTTAGAAAGAAAGAAAGATAGATTAGTTTAGAAATAAAGAGATTAGTTAGAAAGAAAGAAAGATAGATTAGTTAGAAAGGAAGAAAGATAGATTAGTTAGAAAGGAAGAAAGATCAGATAGATAGATAGATAGATAGATAGATAGATAGATAGATAGATAGATAAGTTAGAAAGAGATAGATAGATAGATAGATAGATAGATAGATAGATAGATAGATAGATAGATAGATAGATAGATAGATAGAGTTCATAAGTACATATAGAATGGGAGTTTAATTGAGTCCAAGGCTTTAGGGAATTTAGATTTGAGTTTATTTGGTGTAGACTACTGGGCCACCGTAGTCTTGGCTCATTTTGAACTGTTACAATGAAAGTCAATGGGATTTTTATGATTTTTAATATTAATTTTTAAGAAATCTGAAAGTCAAATCAGTCTGAAAAGATATAGCACACTAAGTCAGAACAGTTTGAAGGTCTGACCCGAGTTTGGAGTTTGTAGAGTTAAAGCTCTAGGACGAGTTAGAGTTTAAATTTTAGAGTCAGAAGAATAATAATAATAATAATAAGTTTAAATAGGATTTCAGTAAGTTGGCTTTCTCAAGCCAACTTAATTACACATTGAAGTGATACTGAAAGCTTATTGACCTTTTGCTGATTTGTGAAGTCGATAAAATTTGCCTGTGGGACATAGGACATTATTATATACTTTTACATTATGTGCATCTGAGTTATGCACATTAATAAAGAAATCGATACAAAAATAAAATGTAACTTTTTCAGCTTCATTGATTTTTGGATACATTTGAATGATTCTCTTAGCCACCCTTGACTCATCTGATGGACCACCAATGGGCATACACTTTATAGCCTCAATTTTTTAATAATTTTTTTAGAAAACTAAAGGCCCAGGTGTTTTCTTCTTTCCGCTTCATCTCACACCCAGTCTTGTCTGCACAGCAATTAAGGGATGGACAAGTTCGACACATGCACAACTCAGCGCTGCTTGTAGAGTATAAAAAAGCAATTGTGCTTCGTATGCATTATTGTACATCCACCGTCAGTGCAAACACAAAAATTTGGGCTGCACAAAGGTGTCCGTGGACCCTCAGATTACAAAAATTGCAGAGTGCGGACGACATTAGTAAACGTTGGGCTTAAGAAAACAAGCTTTCAGTATTTAGCTTTACTGTATGTTTACTCAGCTCATCCCTTCCTTTTCTCTTTTTTTCATAGTGTTTCACGGATATAGATTGCAAAAGTATATTGTTCACTTCTAGATCATCTTTCATCATCAAATTTAACATCATTATGAGTATGTCAACCATGTGTAACAGGGTTGAAAATAAATGTAACTATAAATGTTATGTCTTTCACCAAAATTACTGTTTTGTTAGTTTAATAACTGTTTGGTGACCCCTTGTGGCGACATGAGTAATCGGTGGGTCATTTGCCCTTTTACCTGTGAGACCACACCCACCTCCAGCAGAGAAGTTTATCCGATGCTGAAGACGGTGATGCATGTATGTGTAAATGCCCACTGTCGCCAGAGAATACATGTTTTTCCTTGTGTTGCAGTAAACGACGCATGAAACGCAGTTCTCCGTGTCCGCCTGTGATTTAAGTGCTGTCGGATGAGAAGCGTTACACTGGTGCCGTGATTCGTCGCATCGCGAAGATCTGCACGACGCAGATCGCCGTGTGGTTGCTGAATCTCCGTGTGGTTGCTGAATCTCCATGTGCTTCATATTTTCATCACGGAATTGAGAGAACTGGAAAAATAGTGGACTGGTTGGTCGTTCCTTTTACATTATTACCAGTACTTTACAAAACAATAAGTGAAACAGTTTTTTTCTTTTTGGACTCTTGGACTTTTTATGTTTTTGTAATCTAATTGCATCCGTTTATGCAAGTTTATTTTTCGTTTTGTGTACTTGCAATTTAAAAAAAAAAAAAAAAGAGGAAAAAAAAACATATATTTTTTTATTTATATATTTTTTGTATTTATTTCATTTTATTTATTTAATTATCTTCCTCTCCCATACACGTTGAATTAATGGCGGAGAAATTTCCTTCAGATTATGATGCTACTAGCCCATTTGTCCCTAGAGGGAGGGGTGTTTTACTTTCTGGGATGAATAATGGTGGCATGACATGCAGCGAGTCATTTTGTGGAGGGGTTGGAAATCTCCAGTTTATGTGTGATAGTGAGAGGGGTACAGGGCGTGGACATACTACAACAAATCCGACTACGAGACAATTTTTGGGTGATGGGCCTTTTGTTTCCACTCCAAGAGCTGACAATACTGACCATGCATTGCAACAATTGACAGATATGATGGGTAGACTCGGAACCCAAATAGGTGATTCGATCATGGCGAGACTCGCTGAAACAGGAGTTGTGAATGCACATTGTAACTCACAAGTTAATAGAGATACGGGCTCCGAGAACGTCAGTCAAAATGCGCCGCAAGTCACAGTTCATGTTAAAACCGACAGAGAACCAGTTGCGTTTAGGGGTGACGGCTCTGATAAATACTCTGATTGGAAAATGTCTCTGATTGGATTGAATTGACAAAATCTCAACTAAACAAACAGAAGTGTCCAGTATCCGACCAAGCTGACGAAATAATGTCGAGATTAATGGGCAAGGCAAGGGACATCGTTAAAATTGGGTTGAGGAGTGATGTTTCTCTGGATGTGGTGCATAACCCTGACATAATCTATTCCATACTGCTCAAGTACTTCAGTGATGCATCTTCTTGTTTGCCTCTGGCTGATTTTTATTCAACATGTCCAGAGCCTAAAGAAAATCCGGTCGATTACTGGATCAGACTTAACAAAGCGGCTGATTTGGCTGAGGAAGGGTTGCGCAGACAGGGTAGAGTTATGGATAATATTAGCATGGAAGTGGCACGTATGTTTGTGAAACACTGCCCTGACCCCGAGTTATCATGCCTCTTTAAATGCAAGCCGATTGATGAATGGAATGCCAGAGACATTCAGCGGCGGCTGGATGATTACCAGAGAGAAAAAAGAGCACCATTGAGACAGAGTAGTCCTCATCTCCGTAACTCTGCTGCTGTCGTTCAGTGCGATGACCAATCACAGCCATTTGAACATTGTCTATTGAATGCACAGACAAGCTGTTCCAATGTTCCCCTATCTGCAGACAGTAAACCATGTGGGGCTCATTGTAATGACCCAGTCTCTTCCATGGCACAAAGTGTGCGAAAGACAGATGGGGAGATCTTCAGCCGTATGATGAGTATGCTGGAGCAAGTGCTAGAGAAGGTGGCGCAAAATAACGATGTTCATCCTTCGCGCAGTGCTGATTTTAGACAAGGGGATAGAGTGAGAGTATGTGATGTCTGTAAATCGCGAACACATTCCACCAAAACTCATTGCCTTAGAGAAAGACTGTGTTTCTCTTGTTTTTCCTCAGGGCACTCACACAATGCATGTCCACACAGAGTGTCTGTTCAGCGCAATCCGACTGGGGGAAACTAATGGACTCGTATATGGTGGGGGGATGTACGGGTCTAAGCGACAACTCCCATATAGCTGATGTTGAGGATGCGTTTACTTTGGTCAAAGACTTTTGTGATTCGACTGAAAATGTGATTGTGCAAAACACCAACACAATATGCAGAAGCGATAGTTTGTTTTACACACCAGTCATCGTGGGGAACAAGTTAACTCTTGGTGGCATGCTCGATAGTGGGTCAATGGCCTGCACAATGAGTGAAAGGGCTGAGGCCAAACTCCTCGATGCTGGTGTGTTGCAAAAAGAGAATGAGTCTAATTTTGATGTAGTTCTGATAGGCTGTGGCGGTAGTCGAGTGAAGCCTAAATCTGCTTATGATGTTGAAATGGAAGTGTACGGGTGTAAGATCATTGTGCCTACTTTGGTTGTTCAAGGCCAATTGGATGAACTTATAATCGGAACAAACGTAATCAAACATGTGATCCATCAGTCTAAACGTTGTGCTGCATACTGGGAAGCATTGTCTTCTCCATGTCGGAATGCTGATTTAGAATCTGAACAGTTTCTTTCCATGTTGGCAGGGGTGGAACGTTGGAAGGGTGGGGAAATCCCAGACAAGATTGGTACAGTCAGGTGTACTTCAGCAGTGTGTCTGGAACCCGGACGTGAATACCTGTTGTGGGGAAAGTTGGATAAGTCTTGTGCCATTTCCCCAGGTAGTACTGTGATAACTGAACCTACTACTTCCAGATCAGCTCCCAGACATGTGTTAGTGGCTAGACTTGTCACGCCTTTGTGGGGTGACAGGTGGGTACCACTGAAGCTCATTAACATGTCTCATCAGCAGATATTGTTGAGACGTAATGCAAAGATTGCTGATGTGTTTGCATGTGTGGCACTTGAAGATATGGGAGATGTTGTACCTACTGGTAAAGATGTTTCTCTGTTGAGCTGTTCTCAGGTGGCTGACTCCACATCAAGCCAGGGTAGAGGGGAGAGTGAGTTAAATGAGCAGCTGCTGCGTGTTGGTCTGGGTGGGCTGGACATCGACTCATGTGAGGTTTCTGAAGGTTGTCGGAAACAACTTCTGGATCTTGTTTTGCGGTATGAGGATATTTTCTCCCGCAATCACCTTGATTGTGGTAAGGCTGAGGGATTCATGCACAGAATTCACCTTACTGATGCTAGACCTTTTCGCTTGCCATACCGGAGAGTGCCCCCGAGTCAGTATCAGGTTCTGCGCAAAGTTCTTAATGAGATGGAGGAGAGAGATATAATTTGTAAGTCTACCAGTGAATTTGCCTCTCCGCTGGTGCTGGTTTGGAAAAAGAACGGGGACCTACGTATCTGCACTGATTTTCGATGGCTGAATAAAAGGACTTCCAAAGATGCATACCCACTTCCCCACCAGGCTGATTGCTTGGCTGCACTAGGTGGTAATTGTTTGTTCAGCACCATGGATCTCACGTCGGGGTTTTACAATATGCCCTTGCATGTTGATGACAGGAAATACTCGGCTTTCACAACCCCGATGGGGCTATACGAATATAACCGCCTTCCACAGGGTTTATGTAATAGTCCGGGTAGTTTTATGAGAATGATGACAGCAATTTTTGGTGATCAGAACTGCTTAAGTCTTCTCTGTTATCTTGACGATCTTCTTGTTTTTGCCCCTAATGAGAAGATTGCTTTGGAGCGACTGGAGATGGTCTTTAGCAGATTGCGTGGGCACAACTTGAAACTGTCGCCAAAGAAATGTTATCTTCTCAGAAAGTCAGTAAAGTTTCTCGGGCACATAGTTGATGAGATGGGTGTCTCTACTGACCCTTGTAAAGTTGAGAGTATTGCAAGAATGACTAGCACTGATCTGATGGAACAGGATGGTGTGACTCCTAGTCAAAAACATATAAGGTCATTTCTTGGCATGGTAAATTATTACCAGCACTTCATACCCAACTACTCATCCATTGCTAGACCTCTCTTTGAATTGCTTACAGGGCAGACGAGAAAGTCTAAGGGTGGCTGGAGGTTGAAGAGATCTTCACAGGGCCATAAGCTGAGTCGTGAGCACTGGACTGATGACCATGTCAGAGCTTTTGAGATGTTGAAGTCGTCCCTGCTTAATAGTGTGGTTCTGGCACATCCAAACTTTGATCAGCCTTTTGTGCTTTCCACGGATGCTTCATTGGATGGCATTGGGGCTGTTATTTCTCAAGTGCAAGAGGGCGACATTGTTGCTAGGCCAATCGCATTCGCTAGTAAATCGCTGTCTCGGTCTCAGAGGAACTATCCTGCTCATAGATTAGAATTTCTGGCTTTAAAATGGGCAGTGTGTGAGAAGTTTAGCCATTGGCTAAGAGGTAACAAATTCACTGTCTGCACTGATAATAATCCGTTGACCCATATTATGACTAAGCCGAAATTGGATTGTTGTGAGCAGCGATGGGTGGCGAAGTTAGCCAGCTATGATTTCGACATCAGATATGTTCCAGGCTCTCAGAATTCAGTTGCTGATGCTTTGAGCCGTGTGCCTTTTGTGAATGTGGGACACAGGTTGCTGAATGAATCGTTTGCTCATCTTAGGTGCAATATGAAGGAGATGTCTGATGGCTCTGTGCAAAATGCTTTTAGGCAGGCAGCGAATGGTGCTGATCAATTCACTCGCATTGATTCTATTGCCCAAAATTCTACATTTGTGTCAAGTGATGTTGTTTCAGCAGTCCTGCAGTCTCACAATGAGTGGGAAGCTGGTGTTCGAGTCCGCGCTCTGACGACTTTGCAGAGTTTGCCCCAGATGGTTGACATTGATTTTGACTTTTCCCCTGCTTACTCGGTGGGTGAACTTAGTGACAAACAACGCAGTGACAGAATTCTCTCTCGTGTTTTGGAGTATGTAGAGAGATGCCGTAGGCCCTCGAGGAGAGAGAGAGCGAATGAGCCTGCTGCAGTTGTAAGATATTTGAAGCATTGGGAGAAACTTAAGATTGTCGATGGGGTGCTTTACAGGGTGTCTAGGGATAGCTTGATGAGGACGAAGCGGTTTCAGTTTGTGGTACCCGACTCTCTCAGAGCTGAGGTGATGAAAGGCACTCATGACCACGCAGGTCATCAGGGTCAGTTCAGAACCCTCAGCTTGGTGAGACAACGTTTTTTCTGGTTGCATTTAGACAGGGATGTGCGTGAATATGTGCGTCATTGCCAGCGATGTGTCGTTAGTAAGACTGTTGAACCTGATGGCAGGGCTCCTCTGGTGAATATTCAGTCCGGCAGGCCTCTGCAGATTGTCTGCATTGACTTCTGGTCAGCAGAAAGTTCACAAAACAAATCTGTTGATGTCCTTGTTGTGACTGATCATTTCACTAGACTGGCACAGGCCTTCCAATGTAAAAATCAATCAGCCAAGGAGGTAGCCAGGGTTTTATGGGATAAATACTTCTGTGTCTACGGGTTTCCGGAGAGAATTCACTCCGATCAAGGAGCTAGTTTCGAAAGTAACCTTATCAGTGAACTTCTCAAAGTTTCAGGTGTCAAGAAATCTCATACAACCCCGTATCACCCAATGGGGAACGGAGCTGTTGAACGTTTCAACAGGACGCTTGGTAATATGATTCGTGCGTTACCTCCTGTCGACAAACATGATTGGCCAAGGCGGTTGCAGTCTATCACTTTCATGTATAATTGTACAGTGCATGAGACTACAGGGTTCGCCCCTTTTTATCTCATGTTTGGGAGGGTCCCCCGTCTGCCTGTGGATATGATGTTTCGTAGTGTTTTGAGTGATTCAACATTATCAGATTTCTCTAAGTATGTGTCCACCTTGTCAAAGGATCTTTCTGAAGCTATGAACATAGCTCAAAGACTCGCTTCTAAGGAGCAACAACGCCATGCTGTGTTGTACAATAGAAAGGCTAAAGGGTCTGATATTGGCGTTTCTGATCGCGTGCTATTGGCAAACCGTGCTGAAAGGGGGAAGAGAAAAATTTCTGATCGTTGGGAATCAACTGTGTATACAGTGGTTGAAAAATTTCCTAGCACAAACACATTCAGAATTCGTAACACTGTCACTGGCCAGGAAAAAGTAGTTCACCGTAATTTGTTGTTGTTGGCCAACTTTCTTCCGGTGACTGATACCCGCTATGATGATTCAGGATCTCTGCCTTCTTCAAATAATGCCGAAGTTGATGGTCTTTCATCAATTGATGATCTCCCATTGCATGATACCAATTTGTGCATTCAAGATGAGATTACTGTTGGTGGAGTCCCTGATGGCGGCAGTTGTTCAGATGAGACTGTCAATGCAGGTCTTAACGTTGATGCTGGTATGACGTCTATTGATGATTATGTGAGTATTCTCCCCATTCCAGCTGAATCTGTGCCTATATTAGACAAATCTGATGTCTGTGAACGCACAGAAGCGGCTTGTTCAGGTTCAAGTGTCACAGACTGTGTCGATAGAACTCTGGAATGGGTCTCTCAGTTACCTGATGATAGCTCTAATCGAGCTGATCCTGGTCTATCCAGCGAAGTGTCTTATCCTGTCAAAGTATCCAATGATTCTGATGTGATTGGAGGTATGTCGTCAGTTGGATTTACTACTCTTCCAGAGCAGTCTTCTGTTATTGCACCACCAAACCTGCAGTGTGATTCAAGTGGTAGTCTGTCGGTTCAAGAACAAGTCAATGATGATGTACCAAGTGGATTTGCTCGAGTGACATCCCGATTTGGACGTGTTATTAAGCCGGTGAACCGACTGATATATACTATGTCAAGACAGGATCTAAGTTATGACCCTAAAGGTTATGTTAAAACCATTTGTAAGTCAGTTGTTCAAGCTCTTCGAGAGTAGTGTTAGTACAGTAGCTGACAAGATTTTTGTTTGGGAATGTTCAAGTTCTGGGTAAACAAGTTTTTTTGTTTTTCTTTCCTTTCCAAATGTTGCAAGAAAATGTGCACACTTGTATTTTTTTTTATCTGCGGCAGGGTAGTGGGGTGTAAAATGGGCATCCTACAGCCAGTTGTGGGTTGAGACTATGGCGCCAGTCTCTTCTCATTTCGTCCTTACGGGATACTTTGATAGTTGGCGGTTGTTATTCCTTGAAACCTGTCTTGTGTCTTGGTGAATCTTTGTGTGTATTTTGTTACTGAAAGTTATAAAATTTTGGTGAAATTCAGCAGGGGTGGATGTAACAGGGTTGAAAATAAATGTAACTATAAATGTTATGTCTTTCACCAAAATTACTGTTTTGTTAGTTTAATAACTGTTTGGTGACCCCTTGTGGCGACATGAGTAATCGGTGGGTCATTTGCCCTTTTACCTGTGAGACCACACCCACCTCCAGCAGAGAAGTTTATCCGATGCTGAAGACGGTGATGCATGTATGTGTAAATGCCCACTGTCGCCAGAGAATACATGTTTTTCCTTGTGTTGCAGTAAACGACGCATGAAACGCAGTTCTCCGTGTCCGCCTGTGATTTAAGTGCTGTCGGATGAGAAGCGTTACACTTGCCCACCATTTTTGAGAGTGCAGAGCAGTCCTCATCTGCTGAATTGTCAGATGAGCTCAGTACGGCCCTTGCTGCGGGGCGGTGGTGGGCAATCATGGAGGTTTCAGACCCCATATCTGATGAGCCTATGTATGGGGACCTCATCTCAGGCCAGTGTTGGGGAACAGTGGAGGCAGGAGATACTTCATGCCCCACATCCCTGGTCTTCAGTGACACATCTGAGAAGGCTCAGTCCCAGCAATCAGGCTTCTCAGATGTTACACTGAAGACCACAAGGCAGTGGAGGCAGAATAGGACGCAGGGAGCACCTTTTTCTGCCAGATCCACACAGGATGCCAGGTACAAACAGGGTGCAGTTGTGCCCTCCAGATCCACACAGGATGCCCCTGTGCCCTCCAGATCCACACAGGATGCCAGGTACAAACAGGGTGCAGTTGTGCCCTCCAGATCCACACAGGATGCCAGGTACAAACAGGGTGCAGTTGTGCCCTCCAGATCCACACAGGATGCACCTGTGCCCTCTAGATCCACACAGGATGCCAGGTACAAACAGGGTGCAGTTGTTCCCTCCAGATCTACTCAGGATACACCTGTGCCCTCCAGATCCACACAGGATGCACCTGTGCCCTCTAGATCCACACAGGATGCCAGGTACAAACAGGGTGCAGTTGTTCCCTCCAGATCTACTCAGGATACACCTGTGCCCTCCAGATACACACAGGGAGCACCTGTGGCCTCCAGATCCACACAGGATGCCAGGTACAAACAGGGTGCAGTTGTGCCCTCCAGATCCACACAGAATGCACCTGTGCCCTCCAGATCCACACAGGATGCCAGGTACAAACAGGGTGCAGTTGTGCCCTCCAGATCCACACAGGATGCACCTGTGCCCTCCAGATCCACACAGGATGCCAGGTACAAACAGGGTGCAGTTGTGCCCTCCAGATCCACACAGGATGCACCTGTGCCCTCTAGATCCACACAGGATGCCAGGTACAAAAAGGGTGCAGTTGTGCCCTCCAGATCTACACAGGATACACCTGTGCCCTCCAGATACACACAGGGAGCACCTGTGCCAGCCAGGTCCAAACAGGGTGCAGTTGTGCCCTCCAGATCTACACAGGATGCACCTGTGAGACGGGAGCGACTGCAGCAGAAGCCTCTAGCCCCTTTTCTGAAGATAGCGCCTGTCTGTTCCACACAGGGAGAACCCGCTATTGACAAGATCTCCGACTGGAGAAATCTTAAAAACCCTGAGCTGCCGAGGCAGCATTTGCAAAATGCACAAGTGCTTAAGTCACCTGCAAGCCTCAGGAATCCCAGGCAGCAGAGGGAAAAGTGGGAGCAGCAGCAGAAAATCTCAAAGGGAGTGTTTGTGCCTGGCAATACCCCACAGAGAACAGTTGTTCCACCGTGTTCCCCACAGCAACTTCCCGGGTCTCCCCAGGGAGCACCCATGCCCAGTTGGAGAAAGAGGGTGTGTCCATGGAGCACTGAAGCTTCTGTAAGTCCCTTCTTTCTCTTGTTTTTACTTATTTTAAGATTTATTCAAAAAAGAAAACATTGCCTTTAACTATGCTACTATGTTTTCTGTCATCAAAACGCTCAAAAGATTTAGACACCTTTAGTCTTAGTCTAAGAAGCACTCATTGAACCTGCCCAGCATTGCACGATTATACATGTATCTGTTCCCTCAACAGGACAATTTAGGTCTGTGTCAGGCACCTCCACAAAAATCATGCGTGGAAATTGACAACAAGGTGAAGCAGAATCTAAAACTAAGGAGCTACAACCATCAAGCCCATCAGATGACCACTTCACAACTGGACCAAAGAACTCACAGGAGCCTTCAGCCCAAGTCTCGGCTGACCCGGGAAAGAGCATTGGTTAGACCCACCGATCTCTCAGTTTTACTTAGATTTAGAAATGATTAAACACTTTAGCAATTTAATCTGGGACGATAATCAAATCGTTTTCAATTCGGACCCCCTCATATTGAAATTTGGTAGAAGCATATTGGTAAAAGCAGTTTGGCTCAATAGATTTTCTTTAAGAATCACTTTAAATCTAGTCAGCATTACATGATTATGTCTGTTCCTTCAACAGGTCAATGCAGGTGTGGACCAGTCACCCCCACAAAAAATGCAGCACAAGTCAATCAAAGTCAAGGACCAACAGTCGGATCCAGGCAGCTTAGAGCAAATTGACCTTTTATGTAGCATATTCACTAAATTTTGTGTCATTTCAAATATTCAATATTTATATTGTGTTTGTGCATGTGTTTTATGCATGCATATTAATGCATGTATATTAATAAAGAAAAAGATATATATATATATAAACTGTGTATTTTATTTATTTGTCAATGACAACACACATTAATTAGCACTGGTGTTATATATAAACAGATAATTTTCATCTGCTGTCACTGGGCTGATTAAATTCACACACTAAGCCAAGAGATAGCATTGTAACAACATATGTAATTCCTATTTTCCACAATATATTGGTATTTAATACAACTGATTCACTATTTCATACACATTTTCTTCAACAATACCCTGCATCTAAAACATCATCAGATAAAGGTTTTTTTAATGACAGATTTAAGTCCAAAGACTTTTCTTATACTTATAGGCTCATACTTTTATCAGTGGACCTTATGTATACAGACAAAAAAACAAAAACACCTACTTCTAAGCAGCTTCTTTGGTGCATTTATTTAATGCATGTTTCACTGGATTTGTACAAAATGTGTACAATGTACAGAAAAACATTGAATCTCTAAATATCTATTCATAAATATTTATTTCTATAACTTATGCCATATTATTATGCCATTTGTTATTAGTGTTTTTAAAGGTTATTACAAGTTATTATCACTGTTTTCTGAAAATGTATTGTGCTGTATGCAAATAGGTTTTGAAATATTGAATTATCCTATATACACTCACCTAAAGGATTATTATGAACACCTGTTCAATTTCTCATTAATGCAATTATCTAATCAACCAATCACATGGCAGTTGCTTCAATGCATTTAGGGGTGTGGTCCTGGTCAAGACAATCTCCTGAACTCCAAACTGAATGTCAGAATGGGAAAGAAAGGTGATTCAAGCAAGTTTGAGCATGGCATGGTTGTTGGTGCCAGACGGGCCGGTCTGAGTATTTCACAATCTGCTCAGTTACTGGGATTTTCACGCACAACCATTTCTAGGGTTTACAAAGAATGGTGTGAAAAGGGAAAAACATCCAGTATGCGGCAGTCCTGTGGGCGAAAATGCCTTGTTGATGCTAGAGGTCAGAGGAGAATGGGCCGACTGATTCAAGCTGATAGAAGAGCAACTTTGACTGAAATAACCACTCGTTACAACCGAGGTATGCAGCAAAGCATTTGTGAAGCCACAACACATACAACCTTGAGGCGGATGGGCTACAACAGCAGAAGACCCCACCGGGTACCACTCATCTCCACTACAAATAGGAAAAAGAGGCTACAATTTGCAAGAGCTCACCAAAATTGGACAGTTGAAGAGTGGAAAAATGTTGCCTGGTCTGATGAGTCTCGATTTCTGTTGAAACTAAAAAACTTAAAAAATGTAGTGATTTATGACCTTTTCCCACCTCTGATTCAAACAGTCTGTTTTGGAGGTGTTTCCCCTTTAAGAGTTCAGTGTTAACGCCTACTGTTATGATTGGCTAACGTCAGTGCTGCTTATGCATAAATTATTAACGTTAATCATTTTGCATCACATGTAGACTACACAAAACTTCGGTCTTCCGATCTTTTACCATCGTGTCAATTGAGAGAGAGAGAGAGAGAGAGAGAGAGAGAGAGAGAGCGCAAGACAGTTTGAACCGGGGCTCTCTCTCTCTCTGCTCATTCTTTCAGTAACATGCGCCCTGTCACACTCACCGTTCAAATAAGGCTTTGGCGCGCTGCATATGCTGCAAATAAACTGCATCCAACTGCTTTCCCTGACGTCTGGATCGTTCGGCAGCGTATTCAAACATGTTGTTTGTCCACAGCAGGAACAGCACATCTGTAAACAGACCCACTTGCTGCACGACAACGCATGCGATGATGCGAAATGAGGCGTAGTTGTCTTGCGCTGGAGGCGGTCATATGCAAACGACTGGTACGTCACTTCAAGCTGTATTTAGAGCTTGATTAAATGCTTCGTTTATAATGGGGAGGACGTCTTAAGCTATGAAACTTGCAGGAAGTTTTAATAGTACATAGATCTCTTATATACCAAAAGATCAAGGCAAATTTGGTTTCTCATGTCATGACCCCTTTAATCAAATTATCTTCAACAGTAAATACAAAATGTGAACATGCAAAGTATCTACTTCCAATGGAAATTCAACCATTTATTTGTTTTCCTTTACCTCCTCTCTCCATGCGCTTTTGTTTGAACATTTTGGATGCAAAGCACCATGCATGCCATTGCCCCAAAGTGAAGCATGCATACAAGATTATATAATGTATAACATCATAATGTAAGAGACACACTGAACTGTGTAATCATGAGGGGTAAATACTCACGGAGACCAAGAAATGATCCGAAGCTTCACCGGAGCTGCCACGAGGCGTGTGGCTCAGACGTACTCTCTGCACTCGGTTACAAAGCGTTTAAAGTCGTTGTTGGTTGTTTAAAATATCTGACGGATGAAGTAACGCTTAAGACTCATTTATTTAATAAACAGTCCTCCTGGTGTTATGGACATCACCATCTTGTACAGTGTACACTAATATACCGTGATATATTAGGATTAATTGACTTTTATAAAATCATCAATAGATTAACCTAAAAACTAATCATTAGATCAATCCACAAAATAACCATTAGTTGCAGCCCTAAATACTAAAAAAATGTAAGTGCATCAACATTTGGCTCTCTTTTCTCTTTTAATTTCGCTCAGTGGGATGGCTCCATATTATGGCATAAATAGTCAAGTGAACAGCTGCATTTACTTCGTTAAGTAGCCTAAATCAGTAAAAGTATCACAATGTATTTCTTATACAGGAATGGCAAATTAGTTCTGGTGGTTCTAATCTGCACTCGTATATATATATATATATATATATATATATATATATATATATATATATATATATATATATATATATATATATATATATATATATATATATATATATATATATATATATATATATATATTTGTTTTCATCAAAACCGAATAGCCTATGTTCATCAGTGGTTGTATTATATCAAGCAGGGACACGTTTGTGAGCGTTTTTGTTTTGTGATTTCACCGGAACGAACGAAGAGTCTCCGAAACGGATTGAAGCGTGTGAAGTCTACATGTGAAGACTGTGCGTGAGCCATGAGATAACACAGTAACCGCGCCACCGATCGCAGGCGGCAACAAGCACTTTGATCACTTGATTTAAAAAACAATGTATTTCAGCGCTAGATCGCCTCTTATTTAACAAACGAACGAAATGAATGCTCTGCCAGCCGGAGATGTTTTATTTATTTCTATTGGTAGCCTACATCCGTGCCGCGAGAGGTTTTAAAAAGTGGTGGGGACAATATCGACCCTGGCAAAAAGTGGTGGGGACATGTCCCACCCGCAAATTACGCCCCTGGCTCCTTCTAGTTTACGCCATAGACAGTAAAAGAAATGGACACAACAACCCCATAGACTTCAACAGAGAAAAGTGAAGTCAATTAGAAGCACTCACTTCCTGATTGCCAAGCGTACTGCGCAGGCTCAAACTGAGCTTGACGACGTAGATGTGACGTGAGCAACCTGTCTGACAGTGGTACGTCTTCTACTAGCTGTGCCAAGAGAAATCTGAATTCCTCAAAACTTTGTTGAAAATATTTTGTCCCGTTGCTTTTATGGACTCTCTATGGGCTTCTCCCTTGACTTTATCGGACTCTATGCCTCCTCGTCACCCCAATTGCCTCGTAGACAGTAAAAGATTTCCCGCAAGCTTCTCCTCCTGTCTATACGGTAATTTCTCTGCTGTGCGACAGTCGCGTGTTATGACGCAATCATTAGCCTATTTTTACAAAAACTGCTTCTATGAGGTCATAACGTAAGATACAAGCTAATGGATCCCTTTATACATTGTCGTGTTTCTTTAGAAATAAACAATGGGCAAATGGAGTCTTTAAACGCCTCAGATGTAAAGTTATTCGCTGTCAAAGTGATGCAAAAATGAATGGGAGTCAATGGGATGCTAACAGCAGGTGAAGCCAATGGCGGCCCCCTGGCAGACTTCAGTTTCCGGCTGGTGGATTACCCCCTTGGTTTATGCAGATCATCATCGTCACTTATTTTTGGATCCAGAGATGCTGTTCTGTAACAGCGCCCCCTACCGTACAACAGTGAAAACACAGATTGGAGGAACAACTCGGTGGCACGGAAGCGTTGTGTCATAAATGACAGAGGATCGTGTCAGTGGAGTTTGACCTGGTTGTTTTTGGCAGTGTTCTGCATGTCCTGGACTGAATATGAGCACATCCATAGAGCATTGAGAACACACTGCACTCGAAACACTTATGTGAGATTGAGGAAAGAATCAAGGCATGGAAGCTTGTGGACATTTGCATTTATTCCAGACTACAGCAATTCAATTAAAATCTGTCTAGACCTTTCTAGAGTAGTGAGTAGAAATATCCAATTAAATATCAATTTTAATAATAAATAATTATTAATTAATTAGCAATATACATGTATAATAAAAATACATTTATAATCATTCGATTTAAATTAAGTGCCAGTTTATTAAACAGGGCAAATTAGCGTGAGAGCGCAATCCCATAAAAGTGCAGAGGGAAATCAATCCACTGACAATGAACATTTCCATAACGACCAACACAATCTAGCAAGAGCAGCGTAGAGCCGATGATAATCAGGTGTGGGTAATCTACCAACAATACAGGAACAGAACATTGAAAATAGCATGGCTTGCCAAACGATATGTTGGTATATCGTCGTCTTCTGGTGTTCAAAATACACGATTCAAAACACGAGAGGATATAACTCTGTCCCTTCCACCACACACTCTCTGTTCTCTGCAGTTCTCCAAACTATCACAGCATGTCAAGGGTTAACACAAATACCAGTAAATCGACTAGCGCAAACCTTAGTAAACCACGTTGCATGATTCAATTAGATATTCTCCTCCCATTAATTTTGCGTCTGAAAGGGAAAGTCTAAAAATACATATGCAATAAGGTCAGCTGTCCACGCCTAATTTATTAACACCAAAAGAGGGATTGTGCTGATGCAAGCTGTTACTCAATCTGGCCCTAAATCACGTCACATCAGTTAGAGGTGCACGGTGTCATTTTTAGGGGCATCTAGTGCTGATGTTGCGAATTGCAATCAGCAGAAGTTTCGGTGGCCGACAGGAAATGATGTCATCGTCTGAGACAGCAGCGAGTAGCCAGTTCAGCAATGAGGGTTCTTTACAAAGATAAATTAAGAAATAAGGTTTACTTGATTATTCAGTAAAAGCGATATGTAATTGCGAATATTATTGTTACTTGTTCATCATTGTGTCAGTGTTTTATTCGTTGACTTTAGCTTGCTTCTTTCCACGAAGAACAACATAGTGACGAAACGCGTTTGTCCGTTCAGGGCCACTGTAGAAACATGACGGCGCATTTCAATGTAAGGGGACCCACGGTGTGTGTAGAGAGAAATGGTCATTCTAAGGTAATAAAAACAGAACGGTTCATTAAGTAAGGTCTTTATACACCACTGCAAACCATTATGATATTGCATTTCTTATTCACATTTAAAAGTCTGGAATAACTCAATTGATCTTGCAATGTAAAGGCCCAGATTTTTCCAGGCCATCTTCACAGATGATTGTAAGATCGTCTTTCTTATGTAAGATCGTCTTATGATGTTTAGTGAATGTTTACACTGCTCTTTTCCATACAATGAATGAGGAAGGACCTAAAAAATACTGACCCAACAATTGAATGGTAGTGTTTCCTGTGCTTCTGTTAAAACAACAATGACAAAATAAATTAAATCCTTTTATCCGACTCGAAATAAACTTGAATTAGACTGATTCTCACTAAATATTGACCATCATTTTAGATATTTGATTCACATACCTAAATGATAGGGTCCTAGTCTCACACCAGCTTCACTGCATGATCTCACCATCACAAACCCTTTTCAGTGTGAAAAGCCCTGTAATCTACTAGAAATAAGCATTTCACAAGATTCCAGTCTAACAATTTATTTAGCAGGTAGGACTACACATGTACAATAAACAATTGGGAAACAAAAGATCAATCCACAATCAATTACAAAAAAAAAGCATAACAGGCAATACAAAGACGGCACATTTTTCTAAAGATTCTCTCCTGGCTCTTTTGCCAGTCTTTCTTAAATACCCAGATCAGAAATGAAAGAAATCTGAAGGAATTAATAACTAAATCGAATTTGAACTGAACACAACCCCATGACACCAGGGGTCACCGCTTAACTGGAGCAAAAGGTCGTTTATAATCAAGGGCAGATTTTACACAAGAAAGGCACAACCCTCAAAGCAGAGTTTCCCTGTTTTAAACCTGTATTATGATCTGCCGTGCTGGTACACGAGGAAGCTTGTTTCCGCAACAGAATAAAACATTTGAAAAGATAATTGCGACTTTTTGTCTCACAATTGCGAGTTTACATCTCGGAATTCTGACTATTTCTCCGAATTGCGTGATATTAAAGTCAGAACTGTGACTTTATATCACGCAATTCTGACATCTTTTCTCAGAATTGTGAGCTATAAAAGACTTTTCCTCATAATTGCGAGTTTATATCTCACAATTCTGACTTTATATCTCCCAATTGCATGTTATAAAGTCAGAATTGCGAGATATAAACATGCAATTCTGAAAAAAAGTCACCAATTACCTTTTTTATTCTGTGGGGGAAACAAGCTTATATAGGTACGGGAATGACATCATTTTATCAATCACACAGACACTTTTAAACTGATACCAAACATGGAGAAAAATCAAACTCACTCGGTTTAATATGTGGCATAAAGACATTCGGAGTGGCGGATCAACGGAAGTCTGTTCAAACAGTCTCTCCTGCAGTCTTTGCCCATGGAATGTGAAACCAGGTTTATTATTTGATCTACAATACAGTCTACCTTACACAAAGGGTTATAATCGTAGTCCATACCAAGTCTTACAATAGTCTTACAATTATTTGACCTCAAGAGCGTCCCTCCCCATTTTTTTCATTGTACGAAAAAAGAGCAGAGCCAAACATCTTCATTACACAGGTTTCAAACAACATAAAGGTGAGTACATTATGACAAATGTCATTTTTTTGGTGAAATACTCCTTTCAAAGCACTGCCTTTAAAAGGAAACCAAAGCCTCCAGATGTGAACAGTACATAAACTTTACTTCATTGGACCATGAACCTCATTGCTGATTTCCAGTAGCTTTATAGACACAATTATATAGAAGACTAAGAATAAAAAGAGCAGCATACTTTGAAGTGAAGTACAGGGTAAAGTTGATGCTCCACTGTAATGTGCGATACTCATATTTTGGCACTTTTAGTTAGGATTTCTGATTACTATAAAAGTCACATTATCATGACTCCATCGTTCAGTAGTTTTGTCCTGCTTGAAAAGTTCAATGTACCGTAAAAAGTGTCCGGAAATGTTTAAATCCTGGCACCTTGACGACCAGGACTGTGATGTTTGGGGAAAGTCCCTCACCCAGAGCTCAGTGCAGTGTGTTCCCCCGTTACCTGCCCCGAGTTCCCTTCAGCCCTGTCCCGCTGAGTCGCCGTCTCCTCGTCCTCCATCGACGCCTGACGTCACTTGATGCGATGGCGCACCAGCGAGGACTCGTCCGTGATCTCTCCGTCTCGGTGGCATCGGCAGGGCAGGATGAGCAGGACGAGGAGTACGATCAGAACCACCGCACATATGCCCATCAGAGCGTATGCGATCACCCACATCATAGGCTCCCTGAGAGACACGCCACTGGTGCAGTCTGACGCTACGCCCTCGGCTAGGAACGGCCCGGCAATCTCTGCAAAGGGTACCCCGCCGTTTTCTGTGTGGAGGACAGGAGAGGTGTAAACAGAAAGAAGCAGAACCAAGATGGCTGCATTAACACACTAGTCCACTCAAACAAACTGAGGCCATTTAAACAGTGAATGCCAAAGGATACTTCAAGACAGTGGTTCCCAAACCTAAATTTGTATATGTGCATTTCTGAAATGCATAACTAGAACAGGCACCTCTGATAACAGATAACTCTAAATTGCAATGTGGACTCGTGCGTTTTCTGTAAAGCTGCTTTGAAACAATGTGTATTGTGAAAAGTGCTACAGTACACAAATAAATGTGAATTGAATTGAAAAGATATTAAGGTTTTCGAGGAAAACATTCCAGGATTTTTCTCCAAATAGTGGATTTCAACGGGATCAACGGTCTAAATTGCAGTTTCAGTGCAGCCTCAGAGATCTCTACACGATTCCAGCCAGGGAATACGAGTCTTATCTAGAGAATCCATCGGCCATTTTTGAAATAAAATAAACATTTACGTACTTTTTAACCAGGAATACTCATCTTGCAGTAGCTCTGCGATGCGCCACACATAGGTCAGTGACGTAGGCGGAAGTACCGACCTAGTGTTTACAAAGCCAACGTGAAAAGACGTAGTCGAACGGCCTTTACAAAAAATAAAAGGTAAAACAATTATGTCAGACGATGTAGAATTTTTCGCCCTATCCTACCCTTTTGAACCAGAACACGCGTTTGCGTGTGTGATTACCAGGGTTTGACATTAACACCCACCAGCCCGCCAAATGCGGGGAGATTTCAGCCGTGGCATGTAACGCAGTTCACACAATATATAGGCCTAATCATTTTTTTTCAATTGCAGTCCTTTTAAAAAGGCATCTGAAATAATGAACTAAGTTCAATCTAGTGTTGTCAAAAATATAGATTTTTCGATTCTGAACTATCTGAAACTCTTCCACAGGATGCACCAGCAACGCGTCCTCCCTCTTTAATCTGTCCGACAGCGAGTTGACACCATGGTTGACACCCTTTACAGTCTATGGGTGACACACAAACCCTTTACTCACTCCCACAGATTTTGTGCTCACACATAAGTGCTTGCACATAAAGACGTATATTGGTATTTAAAATACTATAATGGGTCCAAGCATCATGTCTTAAAGCAACAGCAGCCTAATATACTGGCTGCCAAATAATGAGATAATTAAAAAAATTTAATTCACTTTGAAAATTAATTAATTAGGTAACTTAATTTTGTAGCCGAATTGGCCGGTGAGTGAAAAAGTTCATTTCAAACCCTGGTGATTACGTAATGTGTGGCTCATCGCAGAGCTACTGCAAGACGAGCATTTGTGGTTAAAAGTACATACATGTTTATTTTATTTCGAAACTGACCGATTGTTTCTCTAGATTAGACTGGGATCGTGTCGAGATCTTTGAAGCTGCACTGAAACCTGTTGGTCCCCGTTGAAGTCACTATATGGAGAAAAATCCTGGAATGTTTTCCTCAAAATCTTTATTTTCTTTTCGACTGAAGAAAGAAAGACATGAACATCCTGGATGATGTGGGGGTGGTTAAATTATCAGGACATTTTTATTCTGAATTGAACTACTCTAAATTACTTGACAAATGTTTGTAGGCCAACCTACAAAAGGTTCCCTCGGGCAAAAACCCAATAGGATTTTGGATTATTGCATAAAATAAAACTGTGGGGCGGCAGTGGCTCAGTGGTTCATGTGGGTTGTCTACAAACTGGAAGGTTGGTGGTTTGATCCTCGGTTCCACCTGACCAAGTGTCGAGGTGTCCATGAGCAAGACACCTAACCCCAACTGCTCCCGACGAGCTGGATGGCGCCGTGTATGGCAGACACCGCCGTCGGTGTATGAATGAGTGTGTGAATGGGTGAATGTGAGGCAAATGTAAAGCGCTTTGGTGGCCCAGTGGGTCTGTGAAAGCGCTATATAAATGCAGTCCATTTACCATTTACCATTTACCAAATAAGCTTATGATTCTTACACGTTTTGTTCATAATGATGGTCTTCATAAACAAACAACTTAACTTTTATGAATTATTTATGAATTCTGAATACAATCTTCAGAAGAGGTACATGCACAACGATGAGTGGTTTGCAAGAGACAATGAGGCTGTGAAAGCAGACCAGTGAGTAGATGTGTTTTCATGTTCGGTGTGATGTTATTTAACTTTTTACATTTAAAAAAAGAAAGTCAGCCAGCCACTGCAAGCATTTTTGATAATTTCCATGGCCCCCAGAATATTTTGTTGTATGAACATCTGATGTGATCATCAAAAGAAAGAACAAACCCTCTGCTTTCACAGCTTCGTGCATTCTTATTACTGATGAAGCTGCTCATGTATTTTATGTCATAGAAGCCCAAGATATTTTCACGTTGTATTCTGTTCACCTTCTTTCAGCCATTTTACCAAAAACCCAGACTACAGCACAACTCATTTCTGGGTTTTGGCCTACAAAAATGTCATCCCTCCAGCACTCAATATAAGCAAATATATAAGGACTAAAATTAGCAGCATTAAAAGCCAATCCAAAACACAAACTGAAAACTGATTTGCCTGCCGGACTGTCCAAGGATAAACTATTAACACATCAGTGGCCCACTGGGCACTAGATCACTCAAGATCAGGGGTTTTAATAGTGGGGGTCGCAGCAAGAAAACGTGGGGAAAAAAAGTACAAATATTTATATTATTATTATTATGAGTATTGTTATGAAATAGCATTATAATAATTTGTCACATAGCCTATCTGAACATTATACTTGTAATGCTAATCTTTTAGAGATGCACTGATTGATTGGCTGGTGACCGGAATTGGACGATTTTCATGTGATCGGCGATCGCCGGTCAGTCTGACATATGCTGATTTTAATGCCGGTCTAATTCACTCAGGCGCTGCATGATTAACATCGCGCAACATCAGCATCATACACATATTTTTCGGCGTGTATGTAAATCAATGAGTGCATTCACACTCATTCGCACAGCAGGAGCGGCGCGTGAGCAGCAGTGAAGCGGTTTCGGCGCAGAGTCTAGTTTTGCTGCGCAGCTCAGGCTCAATTAAAGTGAACACACTTTTGATGGACAAAATAAATATAAGTGCCTAAAATGCACATAATTTACATTTCTAGTTAGTTTTAACAAGAACTGGAGTAGGCTATGTCAGAAAAGAAAATGAAGACTCAAAAATATTTTATTTTTATATAATATTATTTTATTTAAACTTGTCTTAATTATTCAGTTTGGGTAAAACTATATGGTGTTTTATATATATATATATCAATGAAAAATTGTAATCGGCCTAGAAAATTGGAATCTGTTCATCTCTGCAATCTTTCTGATAGGCTGGTATCAAGCACCATCACATAATCTGATGTTCACCTAGAGGTTTTATTTATTTATTTCTACATTTGCCATAGTATTGTCGATGGGTTTAATAACACATCCAGCAAAAGGGGGGCCTTGGCCAGAACCTAGTGGTATTTGGGGGGCCTTGTCATGGAACAGTTTGGGAACCCCTGCTCTAGATTAGACCCCTGCCCTACTTGCTCTTTAACACTTTAAAGATGCAGTGTGTAAAATGTATGAGGATCTATTGTCAGAAATGCATTATAATATACATTATGTTTTAAGTGGTGTATAAAGACCTTACAAAAAAAACCAATATGTTTTTATTACCTTAGAATGAGCATTTCTATCTACATACACCACAGGTCCCTTTACACATTAAGTCGCCATTTTGCACCGCCATGTTTCTACAGTAGCCCTAAACGGACAAACTTCTCTACAGAGCGCGTTTAGTCACTCTGTTGTTTTCCTCCTTCATCGTTGTTTTTAGAGGCAACATGCACCATCACTACATTGAATGCACAGACAAAGTAGTAGAAGTAGTAACGTTATTAGTGAAATTTAAACAAATGGAGGACCGCACGTATTTTGCACACGAGCCAACAGTGTCAATCTTCGTCGGCAAAGAAAAGAAAACACGATGCAGCCAGAAGAAGTCGGGACAGACAACGGCAGAAATCTGTATTAACATCGGTGTGGCTTTTTCCAGATGGAAGATGCTGATGCAGGAAAATTAAATAAAACCTATGGTGAAGTTGCCTGTTTTCTGCTGGACATGGAAGTTAGTCCAACTTTAGCAATGTAACGTTAATTGAAAACTGTTGTTTGGTTTCTTTAGCTGCAATCATAGCGAGAAGTAACGTTCCCTTGTCAATGTTGAAAAATATGCCATTGGATTGTAATTTCATGTAACAGGACCAATCGTGTACCAATCAAGTGTCCAATAATACTTACTTTTAGAATTTGCATAAATAAAGTGTAACTTATTTGTTGGCATTGCTTCGCTACAGTGCTAACTAGCTAAAGTCAGCGAATAAGACACTGACACAATGTCTCAGACGACGACATGTTTGTCCTGTTTGGGCCAACGTAGCTTCTTCGAAAGGGAGCGGTGGGCTGAGCCGTTGGTTGGTCGGCAATTCGCAATCGAACCGCTAGATGCCGCTAAAATCTACACACTGCACCTTTAAATTAAATAGTCTCATAGCAGACAGCTGATCCTACATGCAGCTGTTACACCCCTGGGCACACGTCTTTGAGGCTACCAAACCCCTGTGTCTACTTGTGTCCCACCTACCTGCACATGTGCTAACAGCAAAGCCCACCCTCTTCTGTGCACGGTCAAAGATGACGTAGAAGCCCTCCATCACAGTGGCTCCAATGACTAAGCCATTGGCTGAAGGGGAGACTCCGAACCGGAAACAGTCCAATGTCCCGTCAATATCTGTGACTGGCTGGACGTAGAGCTGCAGAGAGGACAACTGATGTCAAAAGAAGATCTGTACAATCTCAGTTTCTGTTCATCATCACATCAAAAACCACACAGTATATCATGGGTTTGGAGCCTAAGGGTCCTGTGTAAAAGCAGGGGTGCTGTAACGGGACGATTCCCCAACCATTGGGGAGCGAAACGCATCGTTTCAACCAACACTGAATTTTACACTCTTCCTCAGATACAAACTTTCCACTAGTAAAGACAAATGTTTGGTAAAAGATTGTCTTCAAAAACTGCTTCAAACCAATGTTAGTAATATACTAGTAGAGTTTTGAAATAGCTTTTATTTTTACACTTCAGTTTTCCTTAGAATTTTGTTATGTGCTCTTGTCATTGGTTTAAATATAACAAAGATTCAATTATTTTTGTTTCAGTTTCTCTAAGGATAGTCCTGACCTGTGGGTGGATGGTGATGCGAAAGGACTGGCTGGTGTTCGTTGCTCTGAGGTAGATTGAGAGTTTGGGAAAAAGCCTCCATGGTGATTCTCCTCTCATCCAACACGCAAGCTTGGTGCCGTCAAAAAATCCAGCAGAGAAATCCTCAATCTAGGAGAGCAAGGAGAAAGCAGGGTTACATCCAATCAATTGTAACTGAGGAGTCGTTTTAGAGTAGACTGAAGACTGAACCCCTTAAATACGCACAAAATTAGTGTTTCTGAGGTAAATAATTAGCCAAAAACGGAAGGTCATACCAATGATGTCTGCATGATAGCCTCCACCACAGCACTAAACACATTTCCAGGAAGCCGCAGTAGAGTCGTCCCGCTATCCACAATGGCTTTATCCGAGTTGTACTGAACAAAATGACCAAAGGCAGAGAAAGATGTGGTGTTTTTAATATGCTTTATGTCAAATCATGAGCAAATTCATAAGTCAACACCATTGCTGAGTATTTTCTCCTTAAAACTGCTGTAGTTACTCCACTGGCAGCCATTAAAGGTACAATTTCAACTCACCCTTGGCTCAATTCCAGTAATTATCAATGCGTTTCTTTAAAAGGACTCGATTTTCTGGTTGAATTTACTTATTTTTTGGGCTGGACTGTGTCATGTACCTCTTTGCAATCTAGGTTTAAATTTTGGTCTCCAACTTCAAGCTTCAAGACTTCCACTTGATAGTACCACTCTTCCAGGATTGGCGTGTACCAAACTGAACCCCGGTACAAGGTTGGCTCAACTCCTCCCATGATCTGAAACGCAACACAAAGACATAGAAGCATGTCATCTTTCTTTTGTTTATAGTAACAATCTTCCAAGATATTAAAGTCCCCCTGTGGTGAAAATCCAGCTTTTAAATGTTGTTTATATGTCTATGTGGTGTTTTTAATATGCTTTAAGTCAAACCATGTGTAAATTCATAAGTCGACAGCATTCCCGAGTATTTTCTCCTTAAAACTGCAGTGAACCAAAGACAGTCTCAAAAACACGGTTTGAAACCGCTGGTGTTTCTGACGTCACAAACTACCTTGTAACCAATCAGATCAACGTGTGATCGTCAACCAGTGGATCTCTGAGCTGAGTGAGTGCGTGGAGGCGGGGCTCATTTGCATATTCATAGAACTGCATATATTAATGAGGCAAGGGTGTAAAGTTACATTCAAGCTATTTTGACATGTATATTTAGGCATGAAGAAACATTTACATATGTAATTTTGGTGATCAAAGATGAGTTTTGAGAAATAAAATTGACTACAGGGGGACTTTAACAATGGATGCTGTTCATATAAATTAAGGCAAGAAACTACAGGTGAATGCAGGTTCAATTTAAATAATAGATATCAACATACTTTCTCCAGTTGATTAGACACATCAAGAAAATTGTTTTGTATTGCAGATTTTCTGAAATTTTATGTTTAAATATGCAAATAGGGCATTATCTAAATAAACATGCATACAATTCGAGAACAGAAATCTGAATTTTGAATCTGGCTTTATCCAAAGGTTTTTACAGAGGGGATTTTTCGATATCTAGTTTAATCACCCCATAAACCAGAAAATACTGTCAACAGCCAGAAAAAGAGTCTTAACTTAAATATTTTTCACACTCAGGTAAAGTTCCTTTTTCTTTTATTGAAATATTTATTTCAGTGCTGGTGTTCATTAATACGTTTTCAACTTCACTATACAAAAATAGGGTGTTTTTTAGTTATATTAGTTGTATTTATTGTTCATTTATCTGTTTGTTTAATTCTGCTTTTCTACTTGACAGCAAAAGTTAGTAAAAGTCTCTGTATAAATAATTATAAATTTAAACTACTACAAAATTATTTTATTTATTTATAAATAAATAAAAATTACGAAGGGAAAAACTATTTTTGACAGAAAAGGTATCATCTGAATCGCCAGGTTCTCTTTTTTTAAGTAACAATATAATTGTGAATCTACAGTATCTATTTCCTTATATTTAAAAATATAAGATAAAGCAAAAGATTATCAAAATACATTCAAATCAAGATAATAAAAATAATTAAACGGACTAGATCTGGCATTTGACTTCTGCAAATAGCATCTAATTAAGAGGCTGGTCAAATATTTCCAAAAGGCTTTGGACGTTGTTCAGCGGTGGACACAGGACACACTCCTCCCGCCGCTCTTCCCATCTGCTCCTCTCTGCGGGACACGTGGCCGTCTCTTCTTCCAGCGCTCCCGTATTGCTAACAGAATGTGCTGGCAGCAGGGGGCTCTCTTTAGCTTAATTAGCTTCTCACTAACGAGACACGCCATCCTATAGGAGGCAGCGGAGGTGTGAGACACTGAGCTTATTATGTTTCTTGAGTAGCACTGAGGAACCCAATCTCATCTGTCCTTGAGAGAGTGTAAACGCGTCTGATTTATGACAGCAGGAATCCTGAATGTTACTTACGGCACCAACTTGTGTGGTTAAATCAATAATACCTGTTAATAACAATGTTCTCAAATGTTTTACCAGGGGCCACTTGTCATCAGGGTCTCTGATTTTGTAGACAATGGGCGCAAACTCTGGTCCACTCTTCAGATTTGTTCAAATTGTCCACAGAGACTGTTGCTCCTTGTTCGAATACACTTTTCAGTCTAATATTGTGGTGTCGTCTATAATAATCTATTTCTAATAAACCTACACATAAACAGTCTCTTCTTGCAGTTCTTGGGCAGAATAAGCTTTCCGAACATTTTCACCTGTGGTGAAAATCAAGTATTTAACATTGTTTATATGTCTATGTGGTGTTTTTAATGTGCTTTAAGACAAACCATGTGTAAATTCATAAGTCGACAGCATTGCCGAGTATTTTCTCCTTAAAACTTCAGTGAACCAAAGACAGTCTCAAAAACACGGTTTGAAACCGCTGGTGTTTCTGACGTCACAAACTACCTTGTAACCACAGGGGGACTTTAAATGATAGAAAATGTTCGGTACAGCTTATGGGGATTTGAACAATTTAATAATAAAAACATCGTTGCTTAACTCAAAATGCTTTCCATCAGATTAACATTAATTAGTTATTTAACATATTTTGTTTCCCTAATTTAGAAACATTACCAAAAGTATGCTAATAAAAAAATAACATTTCATTAAAAAACTAATTAAGTTATATAGTGTTGCAAAACTAAAACAGCTCTTGCCATAAGTATTTTTGTAATATTACCAAAGACAGGGACATTTATTTTATAAATGAAGTTATTTAAAGAATGTTTTGTGTCTAAATCAATAAATATTAATAAAGGTACTAAATATTGAAGTTTATTTCATATGAAAATTTAATCCGTTTCATGTTAACAAACAAATTGGTGTAAACAGTAGCAGTTCCCTCCTAATAGTTGTATATTTTTGCAGTTCAATGTAAGACTGCTTCAGGTTTGGTACACACCAAGCTGCCGCCCGCTGGGTCAGCTGTAGCGCTGGCTGAGACTCCTGCTCCGCACATCTGGAGAGAAAACACATCTGGAATCCCAGTCTGCCGCACAACAGAGTTGAAGAAGGGTTCCACTGACGGGTCGGGCTGAGAGGAGAAGACGACAAAATTTTATTTAAGGAGCTCTTAGTATTTTCAGATCATATAATACTAATAGTCTAAATCCAATTGGTCCCACTTTATATTAAGTGGCCCTAATACCTGTGAACTTACATGGCAACTACATGCGTACATAGTATGTAACTACAGTCTAAGTACATTGGTACATAATATCTACAGCTGTAATATTTGTGTACCTACACATATGTAACAACCCACAGAATGCTATGTGCAAGCACAAATGTGTAACAGGAATTATTAACTACATTTTGTAACAACAATATGTATTTACACAAGTTGTTAATATAAAGTGGGACCGTCCATCAAAGAACACCAAGGTACTTGTACATGCCAAAATACCTGTTACACTGCTTTGAAACCAACATAAATATTCTATTTGAAAAAAACGAACTATTTACAATTATTATTATTTTCTGAATCTTTCACTTAATACTAGAAAATATACAACTACCTTACTATTGTGTTCACTAGTATTGAGTACATAAACCATTATCAAACTCAAAACACCATTGTTGTTTGAGGATCTGAGCCACACCTTTGTGACATTTAACTTATCACCTAACAGCCATAGCAGATCAAAAACAAACAGTTTGCACACATTGCTAAAGATAACACACCTTTTACAAATAAAACACCCATGAAACACCATCATGTGACTTACTCGAACCAGTAGAGGATAAGCAAGTCCAAGAATTCCCTGCCAGTTGATTCCAGGCAGGAAGAAGCCTTCTGAGGTGAGGATTGCAGCTATGTTGATGGTGATGGTACCACTGGGCCCTTTAGGAATGGTGATGCGGTCAGTTCCCAGTTCCCCCTCCCATTCTCCCTGAGTGTATTTTACTGCAACTGCTCTCCCAATGCTCTGATATGTACTGGAACTGAACACATCATCATAACATTGGTTTATCACTAATGCACTAGAAACATAATTCACTAACAAACATTTAAAGACTGGAATTAAAGGATGTAAGTTTTGTCTGGATGCTTTGTTATAAAACAGTGTGATGTAGTAGTGAGGTGTTTTGATCTTACAGTGATCTGTTATAGTAGTGTGTGATGTACGGATGTGATCTTACAGTGATCTGTTATAGTAGTGTGTGATGTAGGGATGTGATCTTACAGTGATCTGTCATAGAAGTGTGTGATGTAGGGATGTGATCTTACAGTGATCTGTCATAGTGTGTGATGTAGGGATGTGATCTTACAGTGATCTGTTATAGTAGTGTGTGATGTAGGGATGTGATCTTACAGTGATCTGTTATAGTAGTGTTTGATGTAGGGGTGTGATCTTACGGTGATCTGTTATAGTAGTGTGTGATGTACGGATGTGATCTTACAGTGATCTGTTATAGTAGTGTGTGATGTACGGATGTGATCTTACAGTGATCTGTCATAGAAGTGTGTGATGTAGGGATGTGATCTTACAGTGATCTGTTATAGTAGTGTGTGATGTAGGGATGTGATCTTACAGTGATCTGTTATAGAAGTGTGTGATGTAGGGATGTGATCTTACGGTGATCTGTTATAGTAGTGTGTGATGTACGGATGTGATCTTACAGTGATCTGTTATAGAAGTGTGTGATGTAGGGATGTGATCTTACAGTGATCTGTTATAGTAGTGTGTGATGTAGGGATGTGATCTTACAGTGATCTGTTATAGTAGTGTGTGATGTACGGATGTGATCTTACAGTGATCTGTCATAAAAGTGTGTGATGTAGGGATGTGATCTTACAGTGATCTGTTATAGTAGTGTGTGATGTAGGGATGTGATCTTACAGTGATCTGTTATAGTAGTGTGTGATGTAGGGATGTGATCTTACGGTGATCTGTTATAGTAGTGTGTGATGTAGGGATGTGATCTTACAGTGATCTGTTATAGTAGTGTTTGATGTAGGGGTGTGATCTTACGGTGATCTGTCATAGTAGTGTGTGATGTAGGGATGTGATCTTACAGTGATCTGTCATAGTAGTGTGTGATGTAGGGATGTGATCTTACAGTGATCTGTCATAGAAGTGTGTGATGTAGGGATGTGATCTTACAGTGATCTGTTATAGTAGTGTGTGATGTAGGGATGTGATCTTACAGTGATCTGTTATAGAAGTGTGTGATGTACGGATGTGATCTTACAGTGATCTGTTATAGTAGTGTGTGATGTACGGATGTGATCTTACAGTGATCTGTCATAGAAGTGTGTGATGTAGGGATGTGATCTTACAGTGATCTGTTATAGTAGTGTGTGATGTAGGGATGTGATCTTACAGTGATCTGTTATAGTAGTGTGTGATGTAGGGATGTGATCTTACAGTGATCTGTCATAGTAGTGTGTGATGTAGGGATGTGATCTTACGGTGATCTGTTATAGTAGTGTGTGATGTAGGGATGTGATCTTACAGTGATCTGTTATAGTAGTGTGTGATGTAGGGATGTGATCTTACAGTGATCTGTTATAGTAGTGTGTGATGTAGGGATGTGATCTTACAGTGATCTGTTATAGTAGTGTGTGATGTAGGGATGTGATCTTACAGTGATCTGTCATAGTAGTGTGTGATGTAGGGATGTGATCTTACGGTGATCTGTTATAGTAGTGTGTGATGTAGGGATGTGATCTTACAGTGATCTGTCATAGTAGTGTGTGATGTAGGGATGTGATCTTACGGTGATCTGTTATAGTAGTGTGTGATGTAGGGATGTGATCTTACAGTGATCTGTTATAGTAGTGTGTGATGTAGGGATGTGATCTTACAGTGATCTGTTATAGTAGTGTGTGATGTAGGGATGTGATCTTACAGTGATCTGTTATAGTAGTGTGTGATGTAGGGATGTGATCTTACGGTGATCTGTTATAGTAGTGTGTGATGTAGGGATGTGATCTTACAGTGATCTGTTATAGTAGTGTGTGATGTAGGGATGTGATCTTACGGTGATCTGTTATAGTAGTGTGTGATGTAGGGATGTGATCTTACAGTGATCTGTTATAGTAGTGTGTGATGTAGGGATGTGATCTTACAGTGATCTGTCATAGTAGTGTGTGATGTAGGGATGTGATCTTACGGTGATCTGTTATAGTAGTGTGTGATGTAGGGATGTGATCTTACAGTGATCTGTTATAGTAGTGTGTGATGTAGGGATGTGATCTTACAGTGATCTGTCATAGTAGTGTGTGATGTAGGGATGTGATCTTACAGTGATCTGTTATAGTAGTGTGTGATGTACGGATGTGATCTTACAGTGATCTGTCATAGTAGTGTGTGATGTACGGATGTGATCTTACAGTGATCTGTTATAGTAGTGTGTGATGTAGGGGTGTGATCTTACAGTGATCTGTCATAGAAGTGTGTGATGTAGGGATGTGATCTTACAGTGATCTGTTATAGTAGTGTGTGATGTAGGGATGTGATCTTACGGTGATCTGTTATAGTAGTGTGTGATGTGATCTTACAGTGATCTGTTATAGAAGTGTTTGATGTAGGGGTGTGATCTTACGGTGATCTGTTATAGTAGTGTTTGATGTAGGGATGTGATCTTACGGTGATCTGTTATAGTAGTTTTTGATGCAGGGGTGTGATCTTACGGTGATCTGTTATAGTAGTGTGTGATGTAGGGATGTGATCTTACAGTGATCTGTCATAGTAGTGTGTGATGTAGGGATGTGATCTTACGGTGATCTGTCATAGTAGTGTGTGATGTAGGGATGTGATCTTACAGTGATCTGTTATAGTAGTGTTTGATGTAGGGGTGTGATCTTACGGTGATCTGTTATAGTAGTGTGTGATGTAGGGATGTGATCTTACAGTGATCTGTTATAGTAGTGTGTGATGTAGGGATGTGATCTTACAGTGATCTGTCATAGAAGTGTGTGATGTAGGGATGTGATCTTACAGTGATCTGTTATAGTAGTGTGTGATGTAGGGATGTGATCTTACGGTGATCTGTTATAGTAGTGTGTGATGTAGGGATGTGATCTTACAGTGATCTGTTATAGTAGTGTTTGATGTAGGGGTGTGATCTTACGGTGATCTGTTATAGTAGTGTTTGATGTAGGGATGTGATCTTACGGTGATCTGTTATAGTAGTTTTTGATGCAGGGGTGTGATCTTACGGTGATCTGTTATAGTAGTGTGTGATGTAGGGATGTGATCTTACAGTGATCTGTCATAGTAGTGTGTGATGTAGGGATGTGATCTTACGGTGATCTGTCATAGTAGTGTGTGATGTAGGGATGTGATCTTACAGTGATCTGTTATAGTAGTGTGTGATGTAGGGATGTGATCTTACAGTGATCTGTTATAGTAGTGTGTGATGTAGGGATGTGATCTTACGGTGATCTGTTATAGTAGTGTGTGATGTAGGGATGTGATCTTACAGTGATCTGTTATAGTAGTGTGTGATGTAGGGATGTGATCTTACGGTGATCTGTTATAGTAGTGTGTGATGTAGGGATGTGATCTTACAGTGATCTGTTATAGTAGTGTGTGATGTAGGGATGTGATCTTACAGTGATCTGTCATAGTAGTGTGTGATGTAGGGATGTGATCTTACGGTGATCTGTTATAGTAGTGTGTGATGTAGGGATGTGATCTTACAGTGATCTGTTATAGTAGTGTGTGATGTAGGGATGTGATCTTACAGTGATCTGTTATAGTAGTGTGTGATGTAGGGATGTGATCTTACGGTGATCTGTTATAGTAGTGTGTGATGTAGGGGTGTGATCTTACGGTGATCTGTTATAGTAGTGTGTGATGTAGGGGTGTGATCTTACGGTGATCTGTTATAGTAGTGTTTGATGTAGGGATGTGATCTTACGGTGATCTGTTATAGTAGTGTGTGATGTAGGGGTGTGATCTTACGGTGATCTGTTATAGTAGTGTTTGATGTAGGGATGTGATCTTACGGTGATCTGTTATAGTAGTGTGTGATGTACGGATGTGATCTTACAGAGATCTGTTATAGTAGTGTGTGATGTAGGAATGTGATCTTACAGTGATCTGTTATAGTAGTGTGTGATGTAGGGATGTGATCTTACAGTGATCTGTCATAGTAGTGTGTGATGTAGGGATGTGATCTTACAGTGATCTGTCATAGTAGTGTGTGATGTAGGGATGTGATCTTACAGTGATCTGTCATAGTAGTGTTTGATGCAGGGATGTGATCTTACAGTGATCTGTCATAGTAGTGTTTGATGCAGGGGTGTGATCTTACAGTGATCTGTTATAGTAGTGTGTGATGTAGGGATGTGATCTTACAGTGATCTGTTATAGTAGTGTGTGATGTAGGGATGTGATCTTACAGTGATCTGTCATAGTAGTGTGTGATGTAGGGATGTGATCTTACAGTGATCTGTCATAGTAGTGTGTGATGTAGGGATGTGATCTTACAGTGATCTGTCATAGTAGTGTTTGATGCAGGGGTGTGATCTTACAGTGATCTGTCATAGTAGTGTGTGATGTAGGGATGTGATCTTACAGTGATCTGTCATAGTAGTGTGTGATGTAGGGATGTGATCTTACAGTGATCTGTCATAGTAGTTTTTGATGCAGGGGTGTGATCTTACAGTGATCTGTTATAGTAGTGTTTGATGTACGGATGTGATCTTACGGTGATCTGTTATAGTAGTGTGTGATGTACAGATGTGATCTTACGGTGATCTGTTATAGTAGTGTGTGATGTACGGATGTGATCTTACGGTGATCTGTTATAGTAGTGTGTGATGTAGGGATGTGATCTTACAGTGATCTGTCATAGTAGTGTGTGATGTAGGGATGTGATCTTACAGTGATCTGTTATAGTAGTGTGTGATGTAGGGATGTGATCTTACAGTGATCTGTTATAGTAGTGTGTGATGTAGGGATGTGATCTTACAGTGATCTGTTATAGTAGTGTGTGATGTAGGGATGTGATCTTACAGTGATCTGTCATAGTAGTGTTTGATGCAGGGGTGTGATCTTACAGTGATCTGTTATAGTAGTGTTTGATGTACGGATGTGATCTTACGGTGATCTGTTATAGTAGTGTGTGATGTACGGATGTGATCTTACGGTGATCTGTTATAGTAGTGTGTGATGTACGGATGTGATCTTACGGTGATCTGTTATAGTAGTGTGTGATGTAGGGATGTGATCTTACAGTGATCTGTCATAGTAGTGTGTGATGTAGGGATGTGATCTTACAGTGATCTGTTATAGTAGTGTGTGATGTAGGGGTGTGATCTTACAGTGATCTGTTATAGTAGTGTTTGATGTAGGGGTGTGATCTTACGGTGATCTGTTATAGTAGTTTTTGATGCAGGGGTATGATCTTACAGTGATCTGTTATAGTAGTGTTTGATGTAGGGATGTGATCTTACAGTGATCTGTTATAGTAGTGTTTGATGCAGGGGTGTGATCTTACAGTGATCTGTTATAGTAGTGTTTGATGTAGGGATGTGCTGCTGCAGCTACAGCAAAGTTGCTGCTTCCAGTATCAACCAGGATGTTCAGCTGCAATGACAGAAAACAATGATGTTACACAAATTTTTTTATGCATTACTTGGTAATTTCAGAGGAATACTCCTATGCTTGACTTGGGAATATTTTCTACTCTTCTTTGCAAAAATGTTCCAGATCAGATTTTGAGGGCATCTCCTGTGCATGGCCCAATTCAAGTTCCCCCACAGATTTTCTATGAGATGTACAGTGAGGAAAATAAGTATTTGAACACCCTGCTATTTTGCAAGTTCTCCCACTTGGAAATCATGGAGGGGTCTGAAATTGTCATCGTAGGTGCATGTCCACTGTGAGAGACATAATCTAAAAAAAAAAAAATCCAGAAATCACAATATATGATTTTTTAACTACTTATTTGTATGATACAGCTGCACATAAGTATTTGAACACCTGTCTATCAGCTAGAATTCTGACCCTCAAAGACCTGTTAGTCTGCCTTTAAAATGTCCACCTCCACTCCATTTATTATCCTAAATTAGATGTTCCTGTTTGAGGTCGTTAGCTGCATTAAGACCCCTGTCCACCCCATACAATCAGTAAGAATCCAACTACTAACATGGCCAAGACCAAAGAGCTGTCCAAAGACACTAGAGACAAAATTGCACACCTCCACAAGGCCGGAAAGGGCTACGGGGAAATTGCCAAGCAGCTTGGTGAAAAAAGGTCCACTGTTGGAGCAATCATTAGAAAATGGAAGAAGCTAAACATGACTGTCAATCTCCCTCGGACTGGGGCTCCGTGCAAGATCTCACCTCGTGGGGTCTCAATGATCCTAATGCCGAGTTCAGACTGTACGATTTTCAAAGTAGTCAGGTCACTGTTCTTTTCACACTACATGACTATCTTGGCCAGCATTCAGTCGCTGCTGTGTTCACACTGAACGATGGATCGGCGACAGGAGATTTCACACTGCATGACTTTACAAGAGGAAGAATCGCCGACAACTGTTTGGCACGCAAACTACGTTTCACAACCAAACACACGCGAGAAGTGATAAGAAAATAACGCAAGATCACGCGTGCGTGAGACCGGAGTTCTCGCGCGAGACTCAAATTGTTATTAAAAATTATAGCCTGCAAGAAGCTTGTGATCCCAATCTGTAAGCTGATTTGCAGCGAAAAGGAGAAAAAAAAAAAAAAAATTATGCTGGAGGAAATGGTTGGGGAGACGTGATCAACTTGCTGAGGTCTGAGCAGGATTGTGTGTTCTACAAAGAGAGTTGGGGGTAAAGAAATAATTTTGCAATGTGCTGCTGGTCAAGCAATATGTAGGCTACTTTGTTTCTGTTTGATATAATTGTAAATATATCTATTAAAATACTGATATTCTGGTCTATAACGCCTCACAGAACTCCCCGCTGCTCTGTATCTTGCTCTCTCATTGGCTGTCGGTCATCGCCGATGTAGTTTTCAGTCAGAACACTTTTCACACAGCAGGATTTTGAATCGCCGACAGGTCCAGATATTTAGCATGCCAAATATCTCACGGGGGCGTCGGCGACTCGTCTGTGATTCTCTCAGATCGCGTCTTTGCTCATTCACACTGCATGATTGTCACTCGCGTGAACGAGCACCGATTTGCCTGCGATTTCGGGCATTTGTCGGCGATTTCTCAAAACCTGCCGGCGAGCCAAAATCGGGGCTAAAATCGTGCAGTCTGAACTCGGCACAAGAAAGGTGAGAAATCAGCCCAGAACTACACGGAAAGAGCTGGTCAAAGACCTGAAAAGAGCTGGGACCATTGTTTCCAAGGTTACTGTTGGTAATACACTAAGACGTCATGGTTTGAAATCATGCATGGCACGGAAGGTTCCCCTGCTTAAACCAGCACATGTCAAGGCCCGTCTTAAGTTTGCCAATGACCACTTGGATGATCCAGAGGAGTCATGAGAGAAAGTCATTTGGTCAGATGAGACCAAAATAGAACTTTTTGGTCATAATTCCACTAACCATGTTTGGAGGAAGAAGAATGATGAGTACCATCCCAAGAACACAATCCCTACTGTGAAGCATGGGGGTGGTAGCATCATGCTTTGGGGGTGTTTTTCTGCACATGGGACAGGGCGACTGCACTGTATTAAGGAGAGGTACATGTATTGCGAGATTTTGGGGAACAACCTCCTTCCCTCAGTTAGAGCATTGAAGATGGGTCGAGGCTGGGTCTTCCAACATGACAATGACCCGAAGCACACAGCCAGGATAACCAAGGAGTGGCTCTGTAAGAAGCATATCAAGGTTCTGGCGTGGCCTAGCCAGTCTCCAGACCTAAACCCAATAGAGAATCTTTGGAGGGAGCTCAAACTCCGTGTTTCTCAGTGACAGCCCAGAAACCTGACTGATCTAGAGAAGATCTGTGTGGAGGAGTGGGCCAAAATCCCTCCTGCAGTGTGTGCAAACCTGGTGAAAAACTACAGGAAACGTTTGACCTCTGTAATTGCAAACAAAGGCTACTGTACCAAATATTAACATTGATTTTCTCAGGTATTCAAATACTTATTTGCAGCTGTATCTTACAAATAAATAGTTTTAAAAAAGCATACATTGTGATTTCTGGATTTTTTTTTTATAGATTGTGTCTCTCACAGTGGACATGCACCTACGATGACAATTTCAGACCCCTCCATGATTTCTAAGCGGGAGAACTAGCAAAATAGCAGGGTGTTCAAATACTTATTTTCCTCACTGTAGGTCTGGGCTCTGGCTAACCCAGACAGCCACATAGTGTCGGCCCAGCTCCAGCCCACATCTGGTGTGACACAGCCGTGTGGAATCCATGTGTACAACATCTGGGCAGGATCTGGGCCGACACCATGTTGCTGTCTGGGAGGCCATTTCTTTCTTTGCTTAAGCCATTCTTTTGTTGATTTAGATGTGTTTTGGATCACTGTCATTCTGAAAAATAAAAGTTCTTCATTTTCAGTTTTCTACCAGATACCAGAAGGTTCTGTGCCGAAATCAACTGATTCCCTCCACATTCACTAAATTACCCAGTTCCAGCTGAAGTAAAGCAGCCCCGAAGAATGATGCTGCTATGACCATGCGTCACCGTTTGTATGGTGTTCTTTTGCTGATGTGCTGTGTTGTTTTTTGCACCAAACATAACTTTTACAATTTCACCCAAAACGTTCAATCTTGGTCTCAGAGAACACCACATTTTTCCTCCTTGTTTTGGAAAAGTGGATACATATTTTTGCAAAGATTAGCTGGGCTTGGATACGGATGTCTCACATGTAAAGAGTACTTGCCAGAAAGAGCTAAAACTCTTGACAGCCTCCCTGACAAGTTTGTGTCATACTTTCTCCACTTATTGCTGACTAACTTCACTGTGTTCCATGGTATATCTAATGCCTCACGTGAGTGATAGCTTTCAACAATGAGATCCCGTTGATCCGAGTTATTCCTATGTTCTTTGTGGCCCTCTTATAGTATGGACTCTTATAGTAGCATGCAACCAGGAAGATGTCAGAAAAATGGGGTTTAGGTTTATTTGGAGTCACTTCAGGTGAAAACAGGAGTGTACTTTCACATGAGCTTGATGATTAGTTAATTCTGAACACAGTTACATAGTACATACCCAATTATAAAAGGGTGTGCACACTTATGCAGTTAGGTTATTAGGGGGCCAAGCACTGAAAGTCCATAGGCACCTCTTGAAATCGTTGGCGTTCTAATTATTCTTCCGCTTCTTCTTCCGTATGGAAGTCTAATGCAACCCATAGAACTGCTTGCAGGAAAGTTATGAAATTTGGCACACATATAGAGGACAGTCTGAACAGTCACCATAGCAAATTTGGAGTCTCTAACTCAATCCCTCTAGCGCCACTAACTGTCCAAAGTTTCACTCATGTTTATGCAAATAACTTTTGAACAATAAGGGCTAGAAACAAAATTCCCACTGATTCCGTGGTTCAAGATGATTGCATCATATGACATAATTTTCCGACATGTAAATCTTTCCGCCATTTCGAAATAAAATAAATACTTTTTAGACCGATTTTCATCTTCATCATCTTCAGACCATGGCGACAAAAAGGTATGGAAGTTGATTTGTCAAACCATTCTTGAATACCGCGCAAACTAATTTTACGTAGCTCTTGCAAAAACAGATGCAAAAACAGATGTATTCCCCGCAACGCTTTATCGTATTCAGACCAAACATCACAAGCAAGACCAATGGCTATTTTTGCTTATAACTTCTGAATGGTTTGTCCAAAAATCATAAACGTGGTCTTATTAGATTCAGGGCGTCATGCCGAGTCGACTAATATCCATTTTTTTCATATCGACCATTTTTGGCGTTGGCCATTTTTTATTTTTCAAATGCTTATAACTCTAATGTGTGGTTGACTTATTTTCAAGGGATCTCCTTAGATTCCTGAATCCTTGCCGAGTTCAACGATATCAAACATGCTAGGTTTTGCCTTACGGATTGTGTAGCATTGTGATTTAGTGCTTAAAAAACATTTACCAGTATCTTCGAAACCGTTAGACCGATCGAGACGAAACCACCGTAGGAAGTTTGGAAACATAGGTCGTTGGCTATAAACTACTACCCAAATGACAAAATATTAATAGTAAGTGGCAAGAGAATGCAAACAAAGTCAGGTGTGGGTCATCTTTTGCAGCGATTTTTGTGTGAGCTTATCAGTGAACACCCCAGACCACGCAATGAGTTTCACGTCTTTGTAAACTAAAGTTTAATGCGTTTTATGAAGGATTGTTCCAGTGCACCTATGCAAACATTGTGGAGGTGGGGGGGGGTGTACCACAGAAACCGAAAATTCTCGGGCCAGCAGCATGTGTCCAAATTTCTATCTTAACCGTTCTATTTCATCAGAAACGATCTTTAAACAGGGCTTTAAGCGTAAAATACCGAACTTGTCCTTTAAGGTGCAAAATTTCTGACAAGATTTATTTATAGATCATAAAATCCAGGGGTTTTACAAGGGTGTGTTGACTTTCTACAATACATCCACTGTATATAATGTCTTCGGAGTCAGCCACAATAATGTAGTGTCTTTGAATTATCTTTATTTGGGAGCCTTTCTCAGCTAATATTGATATTATATTAATAATGATTAGCTTGATTAATTACTATATCACACAATTAATGTGACCAAAGTTTTTAATCAAATGATAATCCCAAATCAGATGTCAAAGTAAAACTATTTTAGTAGGCTAATTGATCAGAATTAACATTATCAGAGTTTCTGGTAATATCGGATATGTGTAATATATATTTAAAAAACAATGCATAAACTTATAACAATAATATTATATATGACATTATATCAGAATGGTTTTCTGTCTAAGCAACAACAAAAAATTTAAGAATTGATATGTTAAAACAAACGAAACAGAATTGATATAAAAAACTTCCTTCCTTTCTTCTGCACCATGTATGGATCTTAATTTTTTACAAATCTTTAAAATACAAATTGAAAAATCATAAATTTTCAGAGTACCGAAAGCTGTACAAACAACTATCTTGTATTGGTTTAGTTTATATAAAATCTTTGTGCCTCAAATGTCAACCACCTAAAAACCATCAAACCCTGCTGGCACAAAGCCCTCCAATTTAGCCTTTCCACACATGCTTCTGTTTGCCAGGCGCTTGCGAGGCGGTCACAGCAGTTGGAATAATGTTGTTGGAGCGCTGGTTCAACGAGGGGGAACTAATGAGATAACAGAGCTGTGCCATCTCACCCAGTTGCCAAAGAGGCCATTATGGGCATTCCTCATCGTTAACGCCATCATAATATACACACAGATCTGCTCCACTGCACTGATCCTAACAGCTTATTTAAAAACACTTAAACTCTTAAACATAGGAACGCATTTCAATGCCGTGTTTGAATTAAACATTATGGAAAATGTTCAGTTGTTATTAAGTAATGCTTTTTAGATCTATTCTGAAGAGGAAAAAGTGAGAATTGAAATACAATACTACTGTACTGCATACTGTCTACTGTAATATGGGAAATAATACACATAGTACGAAAAAAAAACAGTTGTGTCCTAAATGATGCACTATACACTGTACGCACTATGTACCTAACCGTGTAGTGTATGAGTTTAATGTTGAATGATAAAATAACCATATAAGAGTCTGATAGCCACTCCCCTCCGCTTCCCTTGACATATCTTGTCAGTGCCAATGTTTTGTCACAAGATGCACATTAGTACACATAGTTTCACATTAGTAAGTAAACTGATAAGAACAAGCATTGTCCAATAATGTGTCTGCTTTGTATTTGCTTAGTAAAGTACTTCAGAAATAGAATGAATACGTTTTGTTTTTTCCTGAGCACAGCCTCTGTTTGTTCGGGGTGTGAAAGAAATTCAAGAGGAACAATTGTCTTACTGTGTTTAACTAGACCTTTCTAATTAAGCAGAAACTTGATCAGAGTTGCTGGTTATTGTGTGCATTTCCTCATTCCTTCCCGGCTTTAACTCAAGACGATTATTAAAGGACACATTTTTTAGGCAAACAGAACAAAGTGCAACCGCATAATAGCAATCACATTCTTCGGTGGAGAGATAAATACAATAACAATAGTTTAAAAACGCAGGGGTCTTTCAGTCTTTCAGTATTAAAGGATTAGTTCACTTTTATTCATTTAGGGCATTAAACGACACCAGACGATGAATAAGGGTCTTATCTAGCGAAACGATCGGTAATTTCAAAAATAAATAAAAAAAAGTACAAATGCACAAATGCACTTATAAGCACAAATGCTCGCCTTGCTCTGTTCTGTGATGCGCGTTCGTGACTCACGTAATACGCAATTACGTTGAAAATGTCACGCGTATGCGGAAGTATCGAGTCAGTGTTTACAAATGTGAGGAAGGAGGACCATGTACACATATTCAAATGTCTTTGTGTCAGTTTATCGTTTAAAATGCCCATTTCGTGTGCATATCCTGGGTGTTTTAATATTAAAAAGGCTAAAAGAGAATTTTCGTCAGGACAGAAGCGTTTTCAACGTAATTGCGTATTACGTGAGTCACGAACGCGCATCACAGAACAGAGCAAGACGAGCATTTGTGCTTATAAAACAAACTTTTTTTATTTATTTTTGAAATGAGCGATCGTTTCGCTAGATAAGACCCTTATTTCTCGTCTGGTGTCGTTTAAAGCCCTTTGTTTAAAGCACTGAAACTGTCATTTGGATTTTGAACCGTTTGGGGTTTCCGTTTCCTATAAAGTTTCCTACTTTCCTACCGTTTCCTATGAAGTCCATTATATGGAGAAAAATCCTGTAATGGTTTCATCAAAAACCTTAATTTATTTTCGACTGAAGAAAGAAAGACATGGACATCTTGGATGACATGGGGTTGAGTAAATTATCAGCAAAAGTTTTTTTAAAAGTGAACTAATCCTTTAACAGTGGTGCTTGCCTTACAACTAAATATTTCTGGAGGATACATTAAAGTGCCGCAGAAGTGCTTTGGAAGACGCCAAATGCGTTGTTTGATGCGTTGACGTAATATCCACTGAAACGGGAAGCTGAGGCGGGACATATTGAATGGCTCCTCCCCCTTTTCACATAGCCAATAGAGTTTAGTTTCCCTCACAGACTGCAAGTCGTACTTGACAGTGACATGGAAGCGAATCCAAGCGCTGATGATACGCTGGATTCAATAGTAGAGCTGTGAATAAATTCTAGCCATTTCCTTCTTAACCAACGTACAGCTGGAAAACAGAATAAAACTCGAGCGTTTGAGCAACCGAACACACGTCTCCAACCCATATTGCCCCATGACGTGTCAGCGGTCGCTTTGACCAGGTGGTATTTATACCATATGGGGATAGCATAGATTCTAGAGAGCATTTGATTGAAGTCCGCGGTGATGTTATAAAAACCTGTGATCAATTTATTAGGTTTGAAATTGTATCTCCTAAATGCTAATTTTGTGATTGTTTTGGAACACAGCAGCTTATTCATAACCTGAAAACAAAGTCTAACATATTCATACTAAACGCTGAAATTATGATTTCAGGGGGCCTTTGAGGACAACTTCCTCACTATGGCAATGTTCCCGTCATGACTACTGGCTTCTTTCAGTAAACATTAAGTGTGTCCGCAGCAGGGCCCTGGCACACACACACACTCCCGCTGGTTCCAGGAATCGGGCCCCTTCCCTGCGCCGCTCCTCTCTGCGCTCCCATGGCTCCTCTACTGGTGAAGCGGGCTCTATGAGGTGGCTTAGCTAATTGGCAGGCGCTCTGTCACTGGGAACGCATCTGCTACCTGTTTGTACCAATTAGCAGATGTGAGCCACTCCAGTCCGACGCCTCCGCACATACGACAGATTCCACAATTAGTGGCTCGTTTAGAAAGAGCGCCTCAATTAACATGAGTACCCTTAATTACATATTCGCAGAGGATGCGGGAAGATCCCGGCCTCTCGCAGTTCACCTCACTCATTCGTTTGTGATGAGATGAGAGAATAAACATGATGTTCAATGACACTGGAGATTTCATTACAATATTTCCAGAGAGACACACCGTGTGAAGGATTTATGATCACTTACAGTCAAGCTTCATTTTCTGAAGAGAGAGGAATGCAATTACAGTTATAGTAGGGATGTAAAAAATGCTTCTACCTGAAATTTTTTTAAACATAATTTAAGTAGTGGTGCTTTGCCGGTTGACCTCCTCATTCTTAGGGTTAGAGATTTTACAAACCTAAATTAAAATTCATTTTGATATTTTTAGAAGGCATAAAGACAAAAAAAAAAATTGTCAGGGTTCAAGATGAAGAATGAAATAGTTTTTTGTAGTTTGGCATAATCTTTCATTATTATTCCTTTAAAAAACTATTACACAAAACTGTGCGTTAATATTTGAGTCATGTGGTTTAACCAACATGCAGACAAAAAAATTCTCTTAAAATAATAATTTGACCTCAGATATCACAAAGCGAAAGCACTATACAATTGCAAAATCTAATTTAACGTAACTTCTAAAAATGTAATGATATTTCTGAATTAATTTGTGATATTCTAAAAACGCTTTACTACGTTTCCTTTTTTCTTTCTTTTTTTTCTCGAAATAATGATCACCGATATTAACATTTTGGCCGATATAGATAACTCTTTATATTTGAAAGCTGATAACTGATACATTGGCCGATGAATCTAAATCCAGATTTTTATACAATTTTGAGAGCCTGATTACAAAAACTAAAGTCTCACTATTAAATGCCATGTCCCAAACACACAATTCTAATGTTCTCATTATAATTTTATGTCGCCTATACGACAGACTTGCGCTGCACATGTTGCCCAAACTGTATTTTCCTTTTTTTTTTTTAAGTGAATCCATATTTCAAGCAATTCAAAACAATCATGATGAACAGTGCTCATCTGAAGTGTCTCAGTTTAAGGAAATAATCCATTATTTATTGCCTTTAATATATCGGCCAAATGTTCTTCTCGGGCCGATGCAAATTAACATATATCGGATGATACCGATATGGTGGCCGATATATTGTGCATCCCTATAATGATTAAACCTGAAGTTTGCAACTTTCAACTAGCGCCATATCTAGAAACCAGAATTTCACAAAGAACTGGAGGTGAACTAAAAGGATTTGTTTTTTTAATTAAATAAAAAAAAAACACTCTTTAGCCACACCTTAGCAACCACATAACAACAAACTCCCAAGCATTGTGGTAGTGATTTTTTGCACAAGCAATGACCATTCACATTTCCGTCAGTAATTTACCAGATTCTGTAGTACAGTTCATTCAGTTAATATCCAGAACAGATCCATGCAATTGTGGCTTCAGTTGTGTGTGTGTGTGTGTGTGTGTGTGTTTTAATTATAAATCATCCCAAAACAAATGAATCACATTACTGTCCAAATTTGGCCAGATTTCATATTTCAAAATACAATATCATTTAGCAAAGAATCAAATGTATTGAACGATTAAAATAGTCCGGTTCGAAAACGATTGCACAGTCCGATCACTAACAAAACTTCCACCATCTACACAATCAACACATCTAATTTTAACCAAACACTTTTGATCAAAAATAGAAATGGACAATGGCAATTGCGACTGGCCATAAAGCCTGTACAGACACACATCTCCTCCAGGCCCTAATCTGAGTCAGCTGCTCTGATGGAGGGGCCCGCTGTCATGTGAACCCATGTGAGTTGGCTCTTACTTATTCTCAGCACAAAGATCAAGGGCTCTTTGGTCTCCCTCCTGCGCCCAAGGCGTCTCATAGAGACTTTCACATCACATGCTTGTTGAACTGATTTGCTCTAAAAGGCTGAAACACTGCTCTGAGATCAGCCGAGTTTTGAACGAGACCGTGAAGGGCAAAACCATATGAAAACGGTTGAAAACACAGTATGCCTACAAATATCTGAATTAGAAAATAAAATATCATGCTGCTGATATTTGCAATGTCTTTTACCTGTCCCAAGTTGTTTTTATATTGATGTAAATGATGTCAGTTCCTCTCAGAGTAACCACGGGTGCAGTTCATCACAACTATGGCCATTTTCCACAAGTGTTTGACCTCCAGAAAGTGTCGAAACACTGTTTGCCCTAGTTTGAACAGCATGTAGCGCATCTCTTGTAGTGAAACTTGTGTGCTTGTGCTATCTTTCTTTCAAATAAATAATGGTTGATTTGATATCTTGCTCGTGCGACTTAAATGTCTGCATACTTTTGAAGAGGCTATGACAGAGAATCTAGTACAAGTTACAATGTAAAACAGATGCCGCAGGGTTTTAACTGGAAACTGAAATGTTTTGACACTTCATGTAGAAAGGAAAACATGAAAAAGATTGAGGTTTCATAATGTGTATAGGCTACATACCGTTTGTCCCGGAGTCCCAATGACCATCTCCATGTAATATCCCCTACCAGAGTCTCCTTTTAAATTATTGATCATGTCCAGAAAGTTGACGATGCCCGCTGGGTCTGACGCCAGGGACAGTCCGCTCTCCACTGCGCCTTCATTCTGTCGCAAAGGCCTGAGGTCCAGCTGCACGGACGGGTCGAAATTCCCAGCAAATATTTTCAAAGGTATTTGAAACACTGAATGGGACGTCCAGAAGGAGAGAGAAAGTAGCAGGAGACCGTAGTAGAGCCGCATCTCGCCAAACTTCACCTTGACAGACACTCAGCTTTGCTTCAAAGTGCAGAACTCTGTCATTGACGGATGAAGTCCCATTCTGATTATTAGTTATGGAAATAATCTTCGGCAAGAGAGTGTGTGAACCAGACAGATGCCGCGGGGAAATAAAGTATGTGTGTGTAATGTGTTCAATTGATAACTTCCTGAAAGAGCACATGACGGATATGACGAGCGTTCGAAAACATTCCAGCGTTTAATCAGGGCCAGAGGCTGTGGACTGGAGAGGGAAACACTATACTGGGCGGTGTCTCAGAAGTTAGTGTAGGCTACTGTCTCCCTAGGCAGCATTTATGGGGGCCCAAGCTGATAATAAATTAAGGGTCAGTAGGGGGAAAATCTTTTGGGGAGTAAAAAGCTGTGTTCATTCTAACGAGAAAATAAGCACCATATTGATGATAACTAGCCTATCTGAAGGAATGTCTGTCTGTCTGTCTGTCTGTCTGTCTGTCTGGACACCCTCCGAGCTCGAAGGGACCTGAGTTGATAGTACTAGTAAGTATAGGAACTTAAATTCAGCTGATTAAAAAAACAATGCCATTCATTTATAACCTTTTTGTTGACCCTTGTGCATAGGCTACACGTCTTTTATATGTTAAAATAGCCTATATATCTTTAATTTGTTAATATAATATTAACATCTACAATAGGCTACATGAGCAGCACTCGGGCCATTGTCTTGCAGTACCGCTGATCGTCAGATGAGGGCACAGGACACCTCTCCTCACTCCTCACTAACCCCATCTAACAAGCTGTGCGGTAAATGAGGGAGATTATCGGAGTGAGCAGGCTAACAGTTTACAGTCCAAATCGCCTTTCCTGGAACATTGCTCCCTAATCTTCCACGAACCCTGATTGGAACAAGCCTTGAGGAGCAAGACAGAGAACCAGTCAGAGGTAAACGCACCAGCGTCCTTTTACCTTAAGACAACACCCATCTTCCTCCACAGAACCACTGCCATTTTAACCCAGCACGTTCAAACACATTTGTATGGAAAGATGGTGGGTTATAGCATTTTATATTTGGTATAGTCACCACAAACATTTGAAGATAATTTTTTTTTTTAAAAATGCATTGTTAAAATGCAAAACAATAAAATAATAAAATGAATAAAAATATACAAGAATATAAAATCTTTTTAGTAAAACACCAAGTAAACCATTAAAACATGTGACCAATTACACATATTTATCTCTAACAATTACCGTAGAGTGTCTCCTAATATTTAATATTAAAAACTACTATTTAATTAAGGTTATTAACAACATATGCTCGCTTCCTCTTATAACATCCCCCTCAGTCTCGTGCCATGTTCACCCTGAAACTGACCACCTGTTGTACATTTCTGCCGCTCGACCTAAGACCTGTTCAATAGAGTAATCTGCAGGCCGAATTACTGAAGCATCTCTAAGTCCATAATGCTTGTCTTAGACGCAGTGCATCTGTTGGCATCTTGCATGGTGATATTATGTAATTACAGGCAGGGAAGAGGAGCTGGACAATCTGGGATTAAGGGGGAAGGATGTGTGTAGGAGTGACCTGTCCACATGATTTTGCACTAATGTTAATTTCCCCCCTGGACTGTTTAGTGTGCAGGTGATGGAGCAGCGTTTGCTGTGGGTTATTAAAGCAATGATCCAGTTCCTAAAGTGGGCAGAGGAAGTTTCAAAACACTAGGAGAAATTTTGTGTCGGGACAGATCCGGCCCTCATCTGGGCCGTGTGGAATCCACGTGTCGTGTACCAGATGTGGGCCGGATCTGGGCCGACACCATGTTGCTGTCTGGGCACCCTACTCTAAGCAAAGTTTACTTTTTACTTTCAGTTTAGTGAACTCATGGCATGACATGAACTGTATATTTACCATATATTTCCAAAGAAGAGCAGGAAATGGCTATAAGTAACTAGAAAAGAATAGTGTTAAAGGGATTAGTTCACCCCAAAATGAAAATTCTGTCAGTAATTACTCACCCTCATGTTGTTCCAACCCCGTAATACTTTCGTTCATCTTCGGAACACGAATTAAGATATTTTTGATTAAATCTGAGAGCTGGATCACTCCTCCATAGGCTTATAAGGGACTGAAACTTGTTCTCCTGAAAAGTTATTAAAGACATCGTTAAAATAGTCCAAGTGACTACAGTGGCTCAATCTTAAGTTTATCAAGCGACGAGAATACTTTTTGTGCGCAAAAACAAACAAAAATAACGACTTTATTTCAACTATTCATTTCCATCTCTGTTGGCCTCGTCAGTAGGGCTACTGTAGAGGGAATGCACTAACGTCACTTTCCCGCCGGAACACACCCCCCTCAGCCGGACTGAGTGGCAAAAGAGCTGCTGCGTGGCTGGAGTTAATAGGGGAAACTGCGAAAACGCGAGTAAAACAAACTATTATCAGTTTAAACTAAAAGTTGGACTCGATATAGTGTTCCTTACAACTTATCAAAGATCCAGTGATCCATGGATATTGACATGCAGCCAGGAATCGTGTTTCCTGACATTTATATGTGCCTGATTTCGACGCCGGGGAAATAAATTAAGAAAATTTGCCTGTAAACGTTTTATAAATACAATATAGATAGGTCTAAATCCGAGTGATCACTTACATTAATGTTATACTGTATATCATCATATCGTCCAGCCCTAAAACTTGTATAGTTTTTTTGTCAGTGTTTATTTAAAAACATCCAATTATGCAGAATATAGTCTGTTATGTAGTTTTTTGCAGTCTGTAAAAATATACAGTACCTCAGATTTCTGGTCAAATCTAGCCTAGTTGTACAGTCAATCGCAAAGCTCTTTCCCGTTTTAGATGTGTTTTGTGTGTTTTTCACGGCATTCACGCTGAAAACAAATGCTGCCCCTCAGTCTTTTTGCCACTTGTGGGCGTGAACGCATTCACACCGGCCGACGGTGACGTCATGCGCATACCCTCTATTGGCCGACGCTGGTCATGTGTGTGATGCGTGTGACGTCCACCACGGAAGCTATACGGTCGAGGCCGACCGAGATGGAAATTAATAGTTGAATAAAGTCGATATTTTAGTTTTTTTTGTGCACAAAAGTATTCTCGTCGCTTAATAAACTGAAGATTGAGCCACTGTAGTCACTTGGACTATTTTAACGATGTCTTTAATAACTTTTCGGGAGAACAAGTTTCAGTCCCCTAGAAGCCTATGGAGGAGTGATCCAGCTCTCAGATTTAATCAAAAATATCTTAATTCGTGTTCCGAAGATGAACGAAAGTCTTACGGGGTTGAACAACATGAGGGTGAGGAATTACTGACAGAATTTTCATTTTTGGGTGAACTAACCCTTTAAATAAAATAGGCTAACAGTGTAAAAAATAAAGCATATAATCTAAAATAAATTAATCAAATATAATAAAGATATAAAGAAAATTCTATTTAATAAACAAAACAGAAATCAATTTTAATAAATTATGAAAGGCAAAATGATTTAAACATGATAAATCTTATAAAATATAGTAATAGAGAATGGGGCTTGAGCTTTCTCGTTCCTCTCTTCTTCATCTTCTTCTTCCCTAAATTATCTCTGCTTTGCATTTATTCATTTTCCATCGGAGTGTTTACAGCTAGGTTTATTTTGTTTTATATCTCCAGTGTGTATTACTTGCGTAACTGCTAAATTGAATCAGGCAGAGCGTTTCTGCTAAAAGCTTGTTTAAAGATTCATCATTAGTAACCGCTAAACTCTCACTGGCTACGTATTTAAAGAAGAGTACCTGAGCAACAAACACATCCAGCTGATTAGAAAATAACTGTCCTTGATATCGGAGAATCTTTACACATTTTCTCTTACAGCGGTTTTCTTTGAACAACACCCGGTCTGTCATGTACACTACATGTTGATATTACAGTAAAAATGTTCAAAATAGATATGTGTTATTTAGCTGGATCAAAAACACCGTATAAGAAGTAGAATATGTTTAAACCAAAGATCACATTATGTCACTATTTTTCTCTCTATTCCCACTTCCTTCCATGTTAATTTAACCCACATGAGATTGGGATTGTTTAGGAATAAAACTTTTAAGATCTTTTAAGAAAAAGAGTTTAAGATCAGATCTATGATATCCATATTAAGGAAGTTCAGAAGAAACATCCAATACAAATTTGAGTCTATATGTTATAACTGAAAAGTATAGGCCAATGATCTTATTAACCATCAATCTCAGTTTTCTTCTGGGTTCATCTTCAGGAAGAAGAAGAAAAAGCAGCTTTTCTTCTATTGTTTCTCCATGACCGCAGTCAATCACCAGTGATTAATTGGAGAGCAAATGGAGACTGTTGCACACTATGTTGCTGTCTGGGTTATCACAAACACTGTATACAAGAAGCTTATCCTGATAAAAAAAAGTGTCCAGTAATCTCTCTTTAGGAGACTTTAAAGGAGATGTGGCCTTGGAAACTTCCTTCCTTCCTTCCTTCCTTCCTTCCTTCCTTCCTTCTTTCTGCTTGCTTGTTTTGTAGTTAAAGTGAACCCTACTGAACCATATGAAAAATATCAGGAAAAGTTGAATTCTTCTTTCTTTCTTTCTTTCTTTCTTTCTTTCTTTCTTTCTTTCTTTCTTCCTTCCTTCCTTCCTTCCTTCCTTCCTTCCTTCCTTCCTTCCTTCCTTCCTTCCTTCCTTCCTTCCTTCTGCTTGCTTGTTTTGTAGTTAAAGTGAACCCTACTGAACCATATGAAAAATATCAGGAAAAGTTGAATTCTTCCTTCCTTCCTTCCTTCCTTCCTTCCTTCCTTCCTTTCTTTCTTTCTTTCTTTCTTTCTTTCTTTCTTTCTTTCTTTCTTTCTTTCTTTCTTTCTTTCTTTCTTTCTTTCCTTCCTTCCTTCCTTCCTTCCTTCCTTCTGCTTGCTTGTTTTGTAGTTAAAGTGAACCCTACTGAACCATATGAAAAATATAAGGAAAAGTTGAATTATATTTCTTTCTTTCTTTCTTTCTTTCTTTCTTTCTTCCTTCCTTCCTTCCTTCCTTCCTTCCTTCCTTCCTTCCTTCCTTCCTTCCTTCCTTCCTTCCTTCCGCTTGTTTTGTATCTAAAGTGAACCCTGCAGCATTCAGCTACAGTACACTAGGTTTCCCACACCCGGGTCTGTTGCGGTGTGTAACTGTCTGTACTGCAGTGAGCATCGCTGCACAGTACACACTACTACACTACTGCTGACGACCTGCTCCGCTGGCAGGGTTAAGCTCAGCATCCCTGTACCTGCCAGCTTGCTCTCTTAAGGGGCATCGCCCGCTTGCCATCTCTGAGGTATCACCCTCGCCCGCCATCTGCGCCCCGACAGACGCTGGTGCGCCACACTGCGCCGCAGCTGTTCCCAGGACAGCGGGAGGTCGAGTGGTGAAGTCTTGCTGCCACCCTCGCTGCCTCACGGTGCCCCCTGGGGCCGGAGCCGTCCTGCACTCGGCATCACAAACACCTTCTGTGATATGACCGCGAGGTGTGTTGATCACCGGCTCCTTTCAAAAGGAACTAGAGGACATAGAGGAGAAAAGGACTAGAATCGCCACTAAAAGTTCAATCCACTTTTGGCTGCGTTCACAGTGGAGCCAAATCGTTTTTTCCTCATGTGGATGACAGTGTGTAAAATCACTTTGAATCTTGACCTGACTCAATCTAACATGACTTGACACGATTTACCCTTGAAGAAGATGGAGGACGAGGAAAATGGACAGTTGAGCGATGAGATGTTAGACCCGAGGGGTTTAGGTGTCTCTGGTTAGGATGGCCCTGTAAACCCCTGCCAGTATAAATACACAGTTAGGACAGAAAGAACACGTTTTGGTTTCACTTTATTTGGATGGTCCCTATAACACACTCTGTTGACTATGATTAGGGCTGGTTATAGAGTTCGATACTTTTTAGGCACCGACTGAATTGCCCCAATATCTTTGAGTATTAAAAATCGTCTTGTCGTTTGTTACAAAATTTCTCAGGGGTTAAAAGCGTCAACGTCAGTGAACCAATAAGCATGCAGCGTGACCTGGCTCACACGTGAGGCTGTATGGTGTAAGCATCCCAACCCCGATAGATTTAAAAGATGTGGAAAAGATGAAAAGTGTGAGTACAATTCTCGCGCGATGCAATATTGGCGACACTATAAATGCGCCAAGACTGCCAACACGACAAATCTGATGAAGCACTTGACAATGCATGGAATATACTTAAAGGGATAGTTCACCCAAAAATGAAAATTAGCCCATGATTTACTCACCCTCAAGTCATCCTAGGTGTATATGACATTCTTATAAATAAATAAAGCTTCCAAGCTTTATAATGGCAGTGAATTGCTGTTTCTGTTTTGATGTCCATAAAAGTCCATCTACCCAAGATAAAAGTGCTCCACACATTTGGTGAATATCGTCACAACAAAGGCTTACTTTTTCTTTTTTAAATAAAATAAAATATGAGTTGTATTTGGCCTCAACAAACTTCCAAGGGGGCTGCTGGATGACTTAAACGTATTTAAATTGATAAATTCTATCATAAATATTTAAAAAAACACATCAAAATAATGATTGTTTTAACTGAAAAACACACAGGTCTGGAATACAGAACATAGCTTCTGGATTTACGAAGTGAACTGTATTTAATTAATTTAGTATGTTTTAATTAACCACATAATGCATTGGGCACACACCCAAGTTTAATACTTAGAAATGGAGGTTTGTTCAAATCTGCTAAAGCAATATGGAAGCTTGCCTTTGAAAACATCAATAAATATTCTTCAGTGTCCCCTAAAGCAGCCTGCAGTTTCAGAGTTGTACATTTATTCAATCTTTAGAGGTAAAATCATATTCCAAAGAAATTGGCGCAATGCTGCAACAGACACAGTAGAATTACATTGTAGCCTCAGTGTGGTGGATGATGGGAAAAAAGTGTCAGGTGTTATTGAACGCTGGTGTCTGTCCTCCCCCCGGAGGCTGAATGGATTCTGCCGAAATTATCACTGTCAAGGCCAATCCAATAAAGGTACAGCCTCTTCTATAAGCCCTCTCCCTTTCAGACATTTCCCTTTCCCTCTCACATATAGAAATGTACGTGTGTGTGTGTGTGTGTGTGTGTGTGTGTTAAATTTAAACCATGTGATCTGCTTCCCTCCTACCCAGTGTGTGTTGTGAGACAGTGTTCTGGTTCAGATAACAACGCTGTAATGAAACAAGGGAGCTCCCAGGCAAAGCACACACACACACACACACACACACACACACACACACACACACACACACACACACACACACTCACGATAGCAGTGCTGTAGTAGGGAATAAGAAAATGCATAGTGTGCTTTGCCCTTGGCTGCGTGCGAGTGATTGTGCATGGAGAGCGGGGAATAGAGAACCGAGGAAGGAAAATAGGGGGGACTTCATACATTTTTATGACCGCACGAGATAAGGTCAGTTGTGTGCCATCGTTACTAGGCAACACTGCAACCCGGTATTGGATTGAGTTGTGAAGCTGAGCAGTCAAATTCACTAGCTTTATTGGACTCATCTTTTATTTATTTATTATTTTATTTGTTTTACAGTTGCTCATGAGCAGAATGACACACTTGCTGGTCATTTGATCTAATTGTCAAACACAAAACGATATACTGTACATATAATCATATCCACTCCCCTAAACACAACCCTACCCATAACTTATCAGGGAAATTATAGTGAATAACACTGTTGTAGAAGCACGTATCCCTGGTTGTAAACCTAAGCTTGACATTAACTGTTAACTTGTCCATCAAATCTGATTGGTTGATTGGAATGTTGTTCCAGTATCAACAAAGATGTTGGTCCAGGAACATTTTGTAATTGGTGAAATCACATTAAAGCAACACTATGTAGCTTTTTCAACCTTCATAATATATTTCCAAGACCCTTGTGATGGTACATCGACTTACAATAGGTTAAATGACACGTCTGCCATAGCCTAACAGTGTCTGTATCGCTTTTACTGGCACTATGTAACTTCGGGTTTCGGGCAGGAACCCGAGCACAAAAAGAACTACAAAATTCGACTGCTTTACGTCAAGCGTTACAATAGTCATTACTTTGCTTTTCTTCGTTTCTGATGTCGCAATACATCATACTTTCATGAAATCATGCACCATACTCTACCTTGTCTGTGGACATCGTTCATTCCAAAGCCGGTGCTGATAAACAACGAGCGTGTGTGCGTGCGACAGTAGGCTGCGGTAGGCTACATTATTTACGTAATGAATGCGGTAATGAACAATTCCGCTTCCAACCAGTAGGGCAACCGCAGAGGAAAAGTTCCTTGGTGTTGCTTTAGGTGATGATCACTATAGCAATCACTTCGATCTGGGAAGTGGCTCTGAAATTTGACAACCTGTCCTGGCTTGACATTAACATTTTTGCCCACCAGCCACTGTGGCTAGAGGTTTCCCAAAGTTAGCAATTTTCACTCGCCACAATTTTGACATCGATACTATGGGGAAAAACTGACATATAGATATTTTTAATATTATCTCATAATTTGGCAGTAGGCATTAGGCTGCTGTCACTTTAAGACCGAACACACTGATCCATTGTACTGTTACACATGCGCTTTCTTTCTCAACTGTTTACTTTCACTTAAGAACTTTCACTTTACACTTATTCACCGTATCCCCCAGAGTTAGATAAGTCCATACATACCCTTTTCATCTCCGTGCATTCACTGTAACTCTGTCTGACGCACCCACCACTAGCCTAGCTTAGCACAAAGACTGGAAGTATATGGCTCTAGCTAGCATACTGCTCCCAATAAGTGACAAAATAACGCCAACATTTTCCTATTTATAGGTTGTATACTTAGAATATCAAAATCGACTGATGGCGGTAGATCCTTTTCCTATTTAGCACCAAAACTTTGGAACAGTCTTCCTACCATTGTCCGGGAAGCAGACACACTCTGTCAGTTCAAAGCTCGATTAAAGACACATCTCTTTAAACTAGCATTCACATAATACATTATCGATTTCTATAATTCAATGTTAGGCTGCATAGATTAGGTCAGATAATTTTAGTTAGGAGGTTTTCCCGCAGCCTGCCGGATCCAGGCCGTATCCAGATCTGATGAGGAGCTTCGCCTGGACCCGATGACAATGCAGTGCTGAAGTGCCAACTAGCCTCTCCCTATGGAGGATCCCTTTCCCAGTCTACAGATAAAGCATTGAGGTGAAATTTTGTTCACACACCCACCCCGAAGTGATAAAATAAAATTCTGTATCAAAATTTATAGACAAGACAAGTAGTTTGTTTAGGCATGGTTTAGAGGGAATTACAAACCTGCGCACATATATCCAAACGCACATAACTATAGAATAAATTCTTAATGCGCATGTGAACACCATCAGTGTTTATCACAGGTTCGTGTTTAAAGTCTGTTTAGAGAGAACGGCGTCGTCTTAGCGGCCCCTAATTTAATAACAAATGATCATTTCGACGGAAATGAATCAATCAAAACTAACTTTAGCTGGAAATAACATTATTCAAGAACCGCTATAAAGCCAAAACAATCTCTGTTACCTTAAATTATATGTTTATCTCTGTAAAGCTGCTTTGAAATGATCTACATTGTTAAAAGTGCTATATAAATATAACTTGACTTGACTCAGGTAAGTAGCAGTGCTTCAACCTTCTGAGAATATAGTTCCGTAGTAGTACAGTATGTATACGGTTAAAAGATGTCTCATATGACCTTGTTATTTGTACACACTGTGACTATACAAATCACAATATATAAATAGGAATATGTTGGCGTTATTTTGTCACTTATTGGGAGCAGTATGCTAGCTGGAGCCATTTACTTCCAGTCTTTGTGCTAAGCTAGGCTAGTGGTGTATGCCACTGATGTTGTTGCCACTGACTTTGATGTTGGCCACATCAAAAAAAGTGTCAGACAGAGTTACAGTGAATGCACGGAGATTGCAAGGGTATGTGTGGACTTATCTAACTCTGGGGGATATGGTGAATAAGCTAAAGTCCCGAAAAGTCAGCGTGTTCCTTTAAAACATAACTGACTGTGTTTACGTGAACAGTCGCCAAGACCGGCATTTTGACATTATTTTATGTGTATTTGACTGTTTAAGCACGATTTTGACTGTTTAAGAACTCAATTTAGTGCTGAGAGGCGGCTATATATATATTAAATTCAACTGGCCAAAGTGGCTAGTAGACTGCGTTACACGCCAACTGTTGAAATACACACACATTTGGTGGGTGTTAATGTCAAGCCCTGAACCTGTTAACCCAGACAGCAAGTTAGTGTCGGCCCAGATCTGGGCCACATCTGGTACATGTGGATTCATGTACGTTCAACGTGTACAACACATACCAGATAACAAAGACGATGTTGCTGTCTGGATAAGATGCCTTGATCTGGTCAATTACTGGCAGCAGCATAGATGTATTATTTGGAACTTTTTAGAACAAATAAAAATGGCTGTAAAGTCAATCAAAATAAGTAAATTAACTTTCGTGAAAGCATGTCTTATCTCTACCAAGTCTACCAACTACTCATTACGTATGTGTTTGGTTTTGTCTTAGACTCACTTTTTCAAATTTGTTCTAGATTTGGAAGTCATGCTGAAACCTGAGGTCTTCATAGACAAAAAGTATATTAGCATATTATCATACTACTTGCTATTTCAGCGTTATGCACTGTTTGTGAATTTTCTGTATGCACGGAATACCTGGATGACCTGTAGGTTTTGACAAAATGTGAAGTATTCAACAGAACACACCACCGAAATCCCTTTCAAAAGTCTGTTTCTCTCATCGCCTCCAGGCAGCTGTTTTGGTCATGCAAGACCAACTCCTATTTACTGAAATCTCTAAAACGTCTGGCACTTCAACACTATATTTCAAACCAGCAATAAAATCTGATATGCTAAAATAGCATTAAAAGCATTAAATAGCACCAAAATATTTCAGGCTGCTCCAGCCAGTGGTCTCAGGACTCTTTCTACAGGAACTGGAGCTTCTACCAGCATCTGCAGTGATGTGAGGACGTTACCAATTGCCGATTGGCTATTTCATTTAGAAGGCGGGACTTCCTTTTACTATTGCGTGCTGCAGTTACTCCCATTCATTGTAATTGGAGTGAACCGTCTTGGCATACACCGAAATACTGTATCCCAAAATGTAATGCACAGGATTTGCAATGTATGCAGTTTAACAATTAAAACAGAAGTAATTCATTTCACAATTTTTATTTATTTGGGATACAGTAATTTTTTGTTGGACAAACCCCTCAGACATATTATTATGTAGTCCTATTAATTATTATTATTATTATTATTATCATCATCATACTCATTTTTAATCAATAATAATAATGTTTTAACTAATTATAAAAATGAAGACAAATATATTACAATCACATCATAAAATGAAAAATGAATATTTGATAATAATTATAATGATTTTATGTTTCATTACAAGTTACAATATTAATATTAATGTCTTAAATTCTTCACTTCCAAAAGTTCAAACCATCAAGATTTTAAATCCTCAAGATTTTAAATTTGGCAGAATACTGTTGAAATGCTGTACATTTATTAGAGTTATGCAATTGTGTGAATAAGTAAATAAAGCAAACCTTAGCAAACACAATGTTCACAAAAGGTGCATCATGATTATGGCACAGCCCTATATATATTTTATATAATTAATCATTAGCAGATTCTCTCGCGGGCTGCATTTGGAAAACCCTGGGCTACACTAATAAAATTGAAGATAATTCCGTTCAAAATATATTTTTGTTTAAATTTCCATCTTTCCAAGCTGATAAATGAACAGCACTCAGATGCAGATGATCTGTATACCAATATATCACAGCCATTCGGTTATTGCCCTGTGATTTTGAGTGTGCTGTGTGCTGAAACTGGGGAAAACACAAAGCACACAGCCCTGTTCTGTTCTTGTCCCCCCAACCCCGCCTTCCCACCACTCCCTCAACATTTCCCTCTCTCTCCTCCCCTCATTCTAGCATTCTAACCCTCTCAGTGCCCTAGTTTAGTACTTCAAGGTTGGCCACATATATTCTACCCCATGCCTTCTGGCCAGCCAATGGCAGGCGAGCAGCGGTTGCAGTGTAAGGGTGGGGCTGTCGTGTCACACAGCAGCGCAGCGAGTGGCCAGTGGGAGGCTTTGAGGATGGTGGTCGCTCGCTGCCACGGGTGCGGGATGCTTGTTTTACTGTGGCAGGTCACATCAGGGAAGAACCTGAGAAGAATAGACGGCGTGTGTGCAAAAGAGCAGACATTACAGAGGCTGAGAGCCGAGAATTCATCGTACGTCTTCAGCATGTAGGGAAATGCATTCAAGAATACTGTAAGAATAGAATTAGGAATTAAATGTAATACAAATGAACTCACTCGTGAGAAATCATTGCTATACTGACAGGGTTATTATAGTTAACTAAAACTAAAACCATAAATAATTTTCATTACTTAAATAAACATTAACTGAAATAAAATAAAATATAGCAAATCTTGTACTTTCTTTTGTATTTAGATTGACTTGTGCCCGGTTTCACTGATAAGGCTTAAGTCTCGGACAAAAATGCATATTTGAGCTGTCTTAACCGAAAGGAACTTGCACTATAAAATATGTCAGTGCCATTGTTTTGTCTCAAGATGCACACAAGCAATGTTTTTTTCTTTTTTCTAAGGCACGTTTATAAAAGCTACTTAAATGTCTTAATTTAACTAAGGCCTAATCCTGGCTTAATCTAATTCCTGTCTGTGAAACCAGGCCTTGATGTACTAAAATAGCTCAATTTAAAATTTAAACAAAAATCTACAAAAATTCTACAGATGTATTTACAAAGACATTCATACAAATTACAAACACACAACAAAATGACTAAAACTTTAAAATTAAAACTATATACAAATATAAAAATTTTAAAATTCAAATGCATTCAAAATATTAATTAAAACTACAGAAGTATCTCAATGATACTAAAATAACACTTTACCATATGCTATATTATATACTATGTTCTGGTTTTAAATGTTAATTCTATGAAAAATACAAACTAATTTAATCCTTAAAGTGACAGTTCACCCAAAAATTAAAAATCTTTTTCAATACTGTATATCTATGCCTAGATTTATGTTACAAACGTCAAGGTTGTTGTTTTCCATACAGAAAAGGTGGATAGTAATTGTCTTTAAAGCACCAAAACACACACACACACAAATCTTATCAAATCTTATTCACGACTGTGCATATTCAAAGAACGTGACACATAATATATTTTAAACTGAATGCAACCTGGATGTTTTGCATTACGTGTGTTCAATAAAATTGTTTGAAGACTATCATTAGAGGTGTTTGCTATTATGGCAAGCATCATTATTATACAGTTATTATAAGTAGGTATAATAAGTTGCATAACTCATTCTAATAGGCATAACTCATTCTGGTCGTGAATGATAGCTCACATCACATGGCTATTACTATACTAAGCATGTGGGGGGAAAAAACATTATTTTGCCATAACACACCCTGGCACATCCTTGCAAATACCATCCTAGCATTGTGTACGTTCACATTTTCTTAAAAAATTAAAAAAATTATGATATTTTTGCAATTCTGTTTGGTGCCTCCAGTGGCAAAGAAATTACACACTTCACCTTTAACTGACAACAAAATTCCCAATTATTCTAATGAAATGCCTATTCCCTATTCATGAAAGGACAAAGTCAGATTTTAGAGACCCTTCTCAATTAAATGATCTTATCACAGTAGACTTTGAGCTGACTTTTAGCTCAATAATGTTACAGACTGTCTCCGTCCTGTCAGGCTCAGTCAATCTGCCCTTGTCCCAAAGGTCATCTCTCTCCTACAAGCACAAACTCTGCTCTGATAGAGACAGCACGTCTGCAAGACTTAAAGGGATAGTTCACCCCAAAATGCACCCTTATGTGGCTCTATAAGTTCTTTATGCACCATTTCCATATGAACAATCTTTAAAAAAAGTATGATTTACACACTTCAAAACGTATTCCAAGTTCTCTAAGGGCCATAAAAAGCTTGCCTGGCCTACGTTCATATCAAAGATTAACAAATTCTATATTACCACACACACGAGACCCAATACCACTGTGATTACGTTGCCATGTCAAGTCAAGTCACATTTATTTATATAGCGCTTTTTACAATACAGACTGTTTCAATCAAGATAACAGGAAAATAGTGCAACAAAGTTTGTTTCCAGAAGAAAATAGCATCACAGTCCAGCTTAAGTAAGTTCTGTAAGGTTTCATTTTTGTTGTAAAAAAGTTAGTTAATTTATTATAGCCGCTCTGGAGAAAACTGCAATGTCATCGTCCAGCTCAGTTCAGTTCTCACATAATGGTGTCAATGCAGGCAGATCAATATTATTGTTGAAAATTAGATTTTATGTCCCCAACTAAGCAAGCCAAAAGCCAATGGCAACAAAGGTGGAAAAAGGCGAATGAACCAATGAACCGTCTGGCCAATGAACGAACAGTGTATGATTATGATTCAGGCAGCATTATAGATCAGAAGTCAGACTGGATTGGAACATTCAGAATATTATCCAGTTCATCTGGTCGAAGATCGGAGTCACGCCGGTATGGAGACTCAGTCTTCTCTCCCTGCCCAGAGAGTTGTTGTGGATTGTTATGGCAGTGGGTAGGAATGACTTCCTGTAACGGTCCTTGCTACAGCGGAGTTATAGAAATCTCCAGCTGAATACACTCTGCTGTCCGACCAGCAGGTTGTGCAGAGGATGTGAAGTGTTATCCATGATGTTGTATAATTTGTGTAACATTCTTCTCTCCACAACCAACTCCAGGGGCTCCAGAGCACACCCCAGCACAGAGCCAGTCTTCTTTATTAACTTGTTCAGTCTCTTGCTGTCACTGACTCTGATACTGCTGCCCCAGCAGATGGCTGCAAAGAGAATTGCGCTTTCAACAACAGACTGATAGAACATATTCATCATCCTGCTGCATACATTGAAAGACCTAAGCTTCCTCAAGAAGTAGAGTCTACTCTGACCCTTCTTGAAGATGGCCTCAGTGTTGCACTTCCAATCCAATCTGTTGTCAAGGTACACACCCAGGTATTTAAAATTCTCAACCACCTCCACTTCCTCTCCCAGAAGGCGAATGGTGTTTAGTGTTGTTATTCTGGTCCTCCTAAAGTCCACCACCATCTCCTTTGTCTTTGTCACTGTGGCGAACAGGACGAGGCCGAGGGACGTGAGAGAACGGCGTGAGGCCGGTGGCGTGATTGGTATAATGAACGTCACCTGTGAGACGCACCGGTCGTCGCTCCTCCTTTATGCTTCCGCTCCTCCGTGAGAGATGCGAGACCGGTGCATCTCACCGGTGACATTCATTATACCACTCACGCCACCGGCCTCGCGGCGTTCTCTCACGTCCCTCTGCCTCGTCCTGTTCACCACAGTCACGTTTAGGAAGAGGTGGTTTTCCCCACACCACAGCACAAAGCGGTAAACCAGATCCCTGCACTCTGACTCGTCTCCACCACTAATTCACCCAACAACTGCAGAGTCATCCGAGTATTTTTGGAGATGACAGGACTCTGAGTTGTGCTGGAAATCTGAAGTGTATAGCGTGAAGAGAAATGGTGAGAGAACAGTCCCCTGTGGTGCTCCTGTGCTGCTGACCAATCGTTCAGACACACCACCCCTCAGTCGCACAATCTGTGGTCTGTCTGTCAGGTAGTCCGTAATCCAGGAAATTGTGGAGGTGTCCGCCTGCATCTTCTGAAGCTTCTCCCGCAGCAGTAAAGGCTGGATCGTGTTAAAAGCACTGGAGAAATCAAAGAATGTGATCCTCACAATGCTGCCAGCTTTTATCCAGGTGTGAGTGAGCTTGCTGAAGCAGGTAGATGATAGAATCCTCCACACCAACCCCAGGGCGGTAGGCAAACTGCAGTGGGTCAATGGAGGTGGCCACCTGTGGTCTCAGGTGAGCCAGAACCAGTCTCTCCAGAACCTTCATGATGTGAGATGTTAAGGCAGCTGGTCTGTAGTCATTGAGGGCAGATGGAGAAGACTACTTTGGCACCGCAACAAGGCATGATGTTTTCCACAACAGTGAGACCTTCTCCAGGCTCAAACTGAGGTTGAAGAGGTGTTGTAAAATCCCATATAGCTGGTTTGCACAGGCCTTCAGGACTCTGGGGCTGATACCATCCGGACCTGGAGCCTTGTTCTGGTGCAGTTTCTCCAGCTGCCTCCTAACCTGACAACTTGAGACAGACGGGGGGTGGGAGAGGTAGAGGGGGGCATGGTGCTTTCTGCTGGGAAGAAGGATGTTGATGTTGAGTGGTGGGGGAAAGCACTGTGTGTGTCACCAGTCCTGATCACTGAGGAGGTGTGAGAGGGGAGCAGCTGAGGGGGCAGGGAGGGTGTGGTGCCTGTGTGACAGGGGGCAAGGGAGGGGACAGCTGAGCTAAACCTAAGCTTGAAAAACACATTCAGCTCATTGGCCCTGTCCACGTCTCCCTCAGCCTGATTTCCGTTCACCTTGAACCCTGTGATGGTCTTCATTCCTGACCACGCATCCCTTGCATTGTTTTGCTGAAGCTTGTTCTCCAGCTTCTTCCTGTATGCCTCCTTGCTCTCCCTCAGCCTCACTTTCAGCTCCCTCTGCACAGTCTTTAGTGATTCTCTGTCCCCATCCCTGAAAGCTTGTTTCTTCCTGTTTAGCAGCTCCTTCAGGTCGCTGGTTATCCATGGTTTGTTGTTGGGAAAGCATCGCACTCTCCTGGTGGGTATAACAGTGTCCACACAGAAATTAATGTACCCTGTGATGCAGAAGATGAAGAAGATGCCATTCTTCTTATGATGTAACGAGTACATTCATATGTTCCCGGTTCCGGCTAACCTAATTTATGAAGCCTAATTTCTATGCCATGGTATTTCTAATATTTGGTATCAGTAAAACATATTCTGATGAACAGTGGGACATAATGGCTTGGTGGGTACCACTATTGCCTCACAGCAAGAAAGGCCCTGATTCACACAGGAACCAGCCTGTGGCGGTTGAGGAAGCCGCACATCCTCTGAACGTGCCACACTGACCTGAACATGAGGAGGTGGTAAGTCTGCGTCCATTATGATTTGGCTGTGAGCTATGTGACCCATATGTGAGCTCTCTCTATGAAAATTAGGGTACCACTGCCACTTGGGTAAGTGGCGGAACATAAAGAAAAAGAAAACAAAGATTCTCAACCTGGCCCTCCACCGAGGTGCATTCACTATCTCCTGGGAAAGAGCAGCTCCTCTCACCTCTGGGTCATTGTATCAGGGATGCATCGAAGCCTTCTTGGGGTTTTAATGCTCACCCGATGAGCGGGCTGCATCACCTTCCTGCAGGGAGCTCAACGCAGCAGGCGGGCTGTGGGGTTGGGCTGCAGAGGAGCTGATGTGGCAGCCACAGACGGACACCCTCGGCGACGATGACCTCGGCGGCCTGTAGCGGGCAATGGAGGGAAGGAGGATGTGTTTAATCACCACTGTCTGCTTCTGGACTGCTGAGAACTGCTGGGCAAAATCCTTGATGTTGTCACCGTAGAGGCCACCTTGTGAGATAGGGGCGTCAAGAAAGTGGACTTTGTCAACCTCCCTCAACTCAGCAAGGTTAAGCCAGAGATGGCGCTCATGGACCACCAGGATAGAGATCGCCTGTCCGAAAAACCCGCACTGTGACCTTTGTCACTCAGAGAGCGAAGTCAGTCGCCAAACAGTTCCTGTATCAATCCCGGCTTAGAATTTCCCTCGTGCATCTCTTTTAGAGCTTTGGCCTGATGAACCTGTCATGGCATGCAGAGTGGAGGCGGCCTGTCTAGCAGCCTTTGCTGTTAGAGATGAAGTTAACTTACAGTCTGGGACGATTCCACCAGTTGGCGGTATTTTGCGGGCATAAATGCACCACAACCGCATGCTCCACCTGTGGAATGTCCGTATACTGCCTGGCCATCCCACCATTGAGGATAGGGAGGGTGGAAGAGCTTGTGAAGTGGGACCGGGTATTGAAAGGTGCCCTCCACAACTTTGTCAGATAGTCATGCACTTCTGGAAAGAAAGGCACTGGGGCTGTGACTTGCGTTCTGAGTCCAGATACCAATCAACCAGCTGTGAAAGCTCGAAACAGGGCGGAGGATTCCACTTCAGTCCGATGTTCATGGCAGCCTGGGCAAGCATGGCTGCCAACTCTGCATCAGACTCAAACTGAGCTTCTGCACCTGAGGTGGGAATCCAGCCAAGTCCTCAGCATTGGAAAGCACAAGCCCATCCTCTGATGCTGCTATCGATAGTTCTCCATCATCCGGAGCCCCAAATGAGCAATCATGTCTGCCATGTGATGCACCATCGAAGTCATCCGGTAACTCCACTGGGTACAACGTACAAGACGAAGCCTGTGGGGACTGACCTGGCAGAAACATCACAATCGCAGATTTGATAGTCATGGTCTCGCAATGAGGAGATGAGCCATCCATAAAAGCTGCCTCAGTGTGGGTGAGACCCAAACCCTCGAGACAGCAATCATGACTGCCGAGGCTGAAAGATTTTGACTGTATCTAGAAACACAGGCAGAAAGGCATCTTTAAAAAGACACTCTCTGTGTCTTTTCGACTTTATTATATGGAATCTTCAAAACGGATGCTCACTGGAGGAGTATGTAAAGGAGTTCCAACGCATTCTAATCCTAGGGCGTCATATAGGTGACATTTCGTCTAAATACCACGCACATGGCAGCCTTTAGCGTCAATATAACACGCACTCTGTTATGGGTAGGTTTAGGTCTGGGGTAGGGTTAGGGTTAGACCGCTAGGAGGCGCCTTCTGACCATATATATCTGCGTCTCATATTGACGCTAAAGGGTGCCATGTGCGTTGAATGTAGACGAAATGTCACGAGCGTCAGTATATGACGCCTTGGGAGTTCTTGGGTGTGGTGGAATGATGAGGCACTCAATTCCCCCTTCTGGAGCGGGATGAATGACATCTTGGGCCGGATACTGCTACTGAAGGAAGGCCGCCGTCTCCTAATGGATTTCATCAATTACACCTCATGGGTGTGCCTCCTTTACCGTGGGAGTCATTGAGAAAGACAACATCAAGTCCGACTTCCCCAAGCCAGAGCTGAATCTGTCCTGATGCCCGAGCCTGCCTGCCCGCTGGCTCCATCCACTTCCCTGGATCCACCTTCTCTACTGGTGCTGTTCAGCTGCTCGGCTCCTCTCTCTCTGCTGGCTTCCTTCAGCTCTTTTGCTCTGCTTCGGGCCTCTCTAACACCAGTTTGGCCTTGTGAGGCGGATTCCCTGTCTACACCTCAGGCCTACGAGCCCATTACTCTACCTCGGCTTGTTAGTCCGTTGACTCCGCCTTTGCGCATCATTCCTCGGGCTCCATCGATCCTCCAGCTCCACCTTGGTCCATCATCGTCCTGGTTCATCCGTGGACTTCTGGGCCTCCGGCTGCACCTCAGCCCTCCATCCCTTCGGCTCTACCAGGCTCCTCCTTCCCTCAAGTTCCTAAGTGCCTTCTAGGAGGGGGAAGTTATGTAAGAGTTGTCATTTTGTTCTTGTGTTTCTATTTCTGTTTCTTGTATTCCCTTTCAGTTAAGTCTCTTAATTCTCCCTAGTTAGTTGCCTTAGTTACTGATTAGTGTGTTTACCTGTGTTTCTTCTAATTTCCTTTGTTTGCCTTGAGCATTTTAAGCCCTGTGATTACCCCCAGTTAATCCCTGTATGTTCTCATTTGTTCATGTCATCTTATTATTTTTTTTTATGTGTGGTATGCAATCTCCCAAGTTCCTGTTATTAACTCTCCATTGATCTCCTGCGTGCTGTTTTTGTTTGTCTACTCCTGATACTTCTTTGTGCTCTTTGGTTACCACCCAACCTTACATTTACATTCTTTTTTTGTAAAAGTTATTATTATTTACAGTGATGTCTATAGTAAATGTCAAACCCCAAAGAGCCATTCTTGTAATGTGGGAGAGGACAGGGGGAAAAAAAGCTGTCTCCTTAGCCAATCAAATAACATGTCTTGTGAAATAGTTAAATAGGACATTAGATGTTTTTGAATCTGTTTTTCAATCTATATTTAATCTACACTTGGCACATGTCTGTCCATTCTGCATTTTATGTTCCCTCATTTGTGCTGCTACAGACACATCACATGAAATTTCTTAATATTGTCACCAGATGAGACCAGAAACATGATAAGTTTACATGTTTGTAACTTTTGAAGGAGTGATAACTGTTCAAAATTACATGTTTTTATTTATTTATTGTAAAATAAATTATGGCTTTATTAAGATATTTTTTGTTTTAAGTCACTCAAAACAGTGTGCTAAGACTGTGTCAGGGAAACCGTTAGTTTGAGAGGAAGTTGAGGGCTGAATTGTGTTTGCACATACCAGATATTGTTTGTTGTGAATTAAGTTATAACTGATTATACATCAGTCATGTTAAGTCTCCCCTTAAGTATAACATGCGTAATGTAGCAATATGCCTCTGACACAACTCGCATGAAAGGTGTCTGTTACACACTTTAGCAATTAATTTTCCATTCTAATTCTACTTTTGTGTTGCATGAAAAAAAAAAACTGAATACAAGTTGGGAATGACACGAGGGTTGATTTAAATAAAGGTGAATTCTGAAAATGGCGCATTAGTGACAGTACAGCCAGCGGATAACTTTACATGTTGTTATATTTAGTTCTCAACATGCACCTCATGTCTTTATCGCCACTATTGTTTAAGGTAACAAAAGAGATCATATGGCGTTGCTCTAGACGGATCTATTCCTGGCTAATGGGCAACGTAGTGAAAAGTAAACCTGATCCTCTGCATGATGTCTGGAAGTCAGCGGGCTGACATTTGGCCGCCGATAGACCGGTGTGTGTTTGGTTGTAAGGGAACACTAGGCCTCAGTGGAGTTGTCAAAACAAAGGGGTCACTCTCACCAGGACTTACTTACTGACTGTCAACTTGCGTATGTGTATATACTGAAATGGCTGATTATGACAGAGGAGTGGAATACTTGTGATGCATGTGAAGTAGCTCACAACACCAAAACCTGATAAAGAAGTCAGGCAACTAATAATGGTTTAAATATTTGGTCAGACATTGATTTTGTTTGATTACAATTATTATATGATCAAACAGAATTTTTTTTAAAATCTGGACATAATTCGAATACAAATGAATTCAGTTTGAGTGACTAGGGATCTGGATTCACTGAATTTTTAAAACTAAAAATAGGTCAAGAACTGTGTTTTGAGTAAGAAATTATCACATAATATGCTTTATGTTTTTATATTAATTATAAATGGAGTTATAAACAAAGGTTTGGGAGGAGTTGGTTCATCTAATCCTGCCAGTCATGCCACAAGATACAATTTACATGGACAGCTAGCCAAATCTGTTTGCAATCATTCCACTTAAGAATTATATATTAACATGTTAATGTGTGACTTTAAGAAGCTCCATAAATGTGTTCCACTGAAAACAAGTGTCATATTTTGTGGTTGGGATTATGGTACTCTCTGATTTAAAAATCGTTCAATGGCTATTTTGATTCTTTTAAATCAAAGTTGCATTAGATAAAAAAATTAAAAAAAACTCTGCCAAATGAGTAAATATCTGTATATTTATTAATTTAGCAGATGTGCCTTGATGGAAAATGCTATTTACACTAACTCCACCCACCACTGTCTGGTTGAACTAAATAAAATGACGGGTGAAGAAAGTAGTAACAGGAGCAGCGGCATGGACAGTAAGGATAGTGGATTCAGCTTTTGACGCAAGCATCCTGAGTTTGATACCTTTTCTATTCTTTTCCTATTTTAAATAAAACTAAGAAAATATTTTCAAAAGGATATTTAATAGGCATGTGATTAAAATCGCCTGTTGATCAGACGGGTTAGCACATCAACAGTGATGCCTACAGCTTACATTGTTACTACGCTAAAAAAAAACTTGGCTCCTTTTCTGGACCTTTGGATACTCCTTTACTGATCAGCAGGTTCAATAAGGTTAAGGGTGTAGGAGTGTGGGCTTTAGGGATAGGGATAAGAAAGGTTCCAATAAGGCATTTATTTATGACTTAAAAAAGTAAGGGCCACAGTGACTGAAGTAGTCAGTCGCCCCCTTCCAAGCCCCACCCCGGGCTCGCTCATGACGCAGACACTGTTATTATTGCATACTTGGGGTGCAAATACTATCTGCCACTATTTACACCAGAGTTTCCCAACCCTGTTCCTGGAGGCACACCTTCCTAATCAAATACACCTAATTCATCTCATCAGCTTGTTAGTAGAGACCAGAAATAGATATGTCAGATGATGTAGACATCCAAAATGGTGTACCTCCAGGAATTGAGTTGGGAAACACTGATTTACAGTATAAAGTATTTATAGAATCTACTACTATTTACACTTCTAGGACAGAAAGTCCTACTATTTTGGATCTATCACAATTTGCACTTGTTGCACTCGTAATTGCTTGTATTGTGATTGAATGTAACCTTCATGTATATTGAGGGTACAATTTACCCTGATTTATGACATGACAATAGCAGTCAGTGGTTCACACAGTGTGCTCCTGAGAGAGGACTGGTGTATTGAGTTTCACACTCCACGTGATCCAGATAACATTGTCATAAAAGTATTTCACATTAAAGCAACTGTTCCCTCTATTCTATAATCTAGAGAGGGGGGAAAATTCACATCTGGTTGAAGTTAAATGACAGAATCAATAGAATGTGGATTGCAGAAGAAGAATCGCATTACAATGTTTATGGTTTATTTTGTTTCAGTATTTCTTAAGTGGATATGATTAACAAATATATACTTGTGCAGTGATGTTGTAATTTTCATTGAGTAAATAAAGATAAAAAAATTATTGAGTAGGGTTCAGTTTGGGTTTAAAGAGTTGGGTGAAGAAGGACAAGACAAAAGAACAGTATCAGTGTATCTTACAGAGGAGGGGTGTCTAAATGCATGTAAAGGCAGGGGGTGCCCCAGGGTTCAGTACTTGGTCCCGTCCTCTTCTCGATTTATAGCCACAGTCACAGACCACATCAAAAAGACTGTCCAGTCATGCATGTAGTATCATGTAGTATCTGGGAGATGTTTAAATAATTGCCATCTGTGCAGTCACTTTAATAGCATGACATTTAAATGCTCTAACATGATCTACTCCAACACGCATACAGCATGACCATAAAACAGGACAGTTTATGCTAATGTTAGCTATAGCCCCCTTGATTAAGTGCTGAGAATGCAATGCATATTTATTTATTATGTATCGTCACCATTAAATGGTGAAATTGTTGCAACAGCCAAAGTCAACAAAATGCGTTTTATATACATCAGAAGAACGTTTTCCAGACAGTTGAGCTTACAGAATTGGTATCTCACAAGACCTCATCTGCATCTCGGTGATTTGTTGCTAAGAGAAGGATGCAGAGGTGAGGTGTTGTTTTGGGACACACACTACTGTACTTAAATTGTTGTATACAGCCAATGGTGCATACTTTTATCAGTCTGCTAGGAAAACCTGAACATGTACAGATTCACAAGCCCATTTTCTTTTCTTTTTTTCTAAAATACTTTATTTCTTTCCAAAAATTCTGAATTTATTTTAGCCCCTGCACTTTCCATTAGATGGTTTCCGACAGGATATTTAGAAAGGGAGTCTTGTTTCTTGTGCATGGTTTAATGTGAGGCTAGTTTCTTTTACAGTATGTTTACACTTATACAAGCTTTGGTATTTGTAACTAAATCTTCTATTTTGCTAATAATAATTTTTTTTTTTTTTAAAACAGAACTTAAAAAAATGTATATGCTAAAGGCTTTGTCAAGCACAATGTCTTAGACACAAAGCGCAAAAATAGGCCTACTGATAAATAATGTGGTCTGACCAGATTGCAACGGCTAAAGAAGTCTTTCAAACAACATCGACGTCATGTGAATCAATTTGTTATTTACTAATACTAGCCTGCAGCATTAGCAGCTGGTACATTTTCGGTACATTTTCGTTTTAATGGGCAGAACATGCACACGGCCCTGAGTAAAAGGGTAAGTTATCGATGTTTTCCAGAAGTGAAAGACTATAAGTTTTAAATCCGCTAAAAGTTTATTCTGTAACCTTTAAAGAATGCTCTAGCATAGATGTTATTAAATCTTACACACATTGACGATAACACACAAAAGTACAGTTTGGTTAAAAAAGTTCAATTTCAACAAACCTAGAAATGCATGGAGAAGGTCTTTGGCACGTCGATAACTAAGAAGATAGCGCGCGGGACTTTTTCCCGCGTTCATACTAAGTGCGCACCTGAAATAGGTGTGTCCTCCTCATCCTTCAGCCTTCAGAGGAGTGTCTCGGCTCCTTTAAGGCAGTAAGCAGTGAGCCAGTCTGTGGAGGCAGGAGAGAGAGAGAGAGAGAGAGAGGGTTATTCTCTAATGCTCTGAGGCAGAGAGGGTTAGCAGCACACGAACCAATGCGATTAAAGCGCCACGCAGGAGGAAGATGCGCCTGCTTGCAGCCTGCTGGACGGCGAGAGGTGCTCAAGAAGATGGTCTGACTCTTGGATCTCACCTTTGTTCCTGCCGCTTCAGCTTTTCCGGACTTTCTTTCCATTCCCATTTCTGATTAAACATCTATGATTTATACTCCCCTGTTTAGTTCCTTTTCTTCCCTTTTTTTCGAAAATACTTGGTTCCCCTTGGTTTAAATGACACGCTTGAACGGCACCGTTGCTTTTGCTTTGAAAGTTTTCTTTCTCCTCCCGCATCACCATCTGCTCCGTTGAAAGGCGCTCCTGAATCAGCATCGCACCTGCATCCAGCATCCAGCATCACCCCCCCACCCCCACCCCCCACCCCCCTTGAAGCACAGCAGCATCCGGAGAGCATCCGAGCTTTAACCAAGACAATCACACTAGAACATCCGCACATCCTTCATGCGCAACGACCGGGCGCAAAAGCGCGCAAATAATACGCACGGTGGAGATCCTATCAAGTCATTGGCACAGGGAATCTGGACTGGCTTTTGTTTTAACCTTACTGTTGGCATTCTGAGTGTGGGATCAGGAAAAAGCTGTGGACAAAGTGTGCGGAGTGAAAAGAGGAAAATCTAGCTTGGGGATTGAACGCAGCGGGGCATGTGGATATTGGCATTTCTCTTTCTCCAGAGCATCCTGAATGGTAAGTCTTCATTTTTTTTTCTTCTTCATAATTTCAAACTTCATTTTCCCTCATCGGGACATTCAGGAAAAGGTGTACTGTATGCAAATTAATTTCAAGATTTTTAATGGTGTCATGGGGGTCACCTATAGGCTGGGAGAGTTTCCCTCCTCTAATCATTTATGTAAAAAAAACAAAAAAAACACCTTACATTAGTCACATTATGGCCTTGATGATGCCAGCACTATATAAGCACTGCGTACTGCAAAAAGCCTCATATAATGATTGCTGTGCACACACACACACACACACACACACACACACACACACGCAGGGGCCACCGGCAGGTATTGCACAGGTTTCTTGTCGGTTGTTTTACGCATGGGAAGATGTTAATGAACGTGACCTCTTGTTTATCACTCTGAGTGTTGTAGAAGCTACTCATCCATGTGCTTTCGATTTTCAGTGTTGCATATCGTATTTTAAAGGTCTTTCCCCCCTTTTTTATCTATAATGACTAACGTATTTTAAATTGGTTATGTGTGCTGCGCCCTTCCCCATCCGTATAACTACTGTTTTAAATCAACCAAGTCAAATTTAATGTAATTAATGGCTGCAATATATTGTTTAATGTATAAAGGCTTTGTTTATTTACGATGATTATAAATAAACTGATGAATAGTATTTAATTGGTTTATTGTATGATCACAATCATTTGACGGCACACAATTAACCCCGTGAATATTTAAATATTTCATCCGGGCACGTCAAATGAAGTTATTTCATCCAGTTATTTTTGTAATACACCCCTGTTGTACACTTAAGCCTCACAGTAGGTGGATAGCAGAGAGAATTAACTACGATTAAATTTAAATATAATACAATCCTTATCACGTGTTATCACATAAAACACAAATTATGCAGGCCTATCTATTTTTGCAAAATGTGTTATATGCTAAATTAAAGTCTTCAAAAACAAATTATGTGTTTAGCTCGATGGTCATACTTTTTGAATTGCATATCTAAAATGAGACTGTCATATGAAGCATACAACAACAACAAAAAAAGAGTCCATAAGACAAATGCAGAGAAGTAGATGAAAAATACTACACAACGCCTTAATAACTGTGTGTGTGTGTGTGTACTTAAGGGACTGCGCCTGCGTGGATGTGTGTGTGTGTGTTTGTGTGCAGCTAGACATTTAAAGCCATCTTTATGTTTAAAAGGCCGATTGTGCCTTAAGCATGATTTTCCTTTCTTTCCTACCTGTTTTCAGCACTGCATCTTCACAGCAGTGTAAAAAGGTGTGATTCGCCAGCAGAACTGGAGAGATGGTCAGTAGGTGCAAACATGGAAGGGTGTGTACGTAAGGAGGGAGCCATGGAGGGAAAAACAGAATCAAGCGAGACGGGAAAATAGACTTATCTTCTCGAAAAATTGCAGACAGACAGACATTGTCGAGGGAAGGTTACTGCATGAGGCGGAAAAAGGGGAACAGAGACCCATGGACAAAAAAAAAAAAAAAAAGATTTGATGTAAAATGGCAAACGCTGGAGTGAGTCCTCAATGTGAAGCTTTGAATGGCAGTCATTTTGAGGCGGTGAGGATGTTACGAAAGAAAACAACAGAATAATCCCCTTCTTCAGAGGAGAGAGATAAATACACCCTTTACTCTTGCTGTTTGAGCTCGAAACACCGAGGCTTTTCTCACTCGGGGCGAATATGAAATAAAAAAAAAAAAAATATTGAGATGTATTTTGTAATAACTTTGAATTGTAATTGCGCCACCCTGCCTCAGCTGAAACTCATAAAAGAGCAGTAAGAACTCATCAGTCTCCATCGCCCAACGCTCTCTCGAGCGTGTGTTTTGGCTATTTCTCTGCCGTTCATGTATTCCTATAAAACCAGCTCATGTCTTATGCGTGTGCAGCAGTTTTTAAGTTAGCTGTTGACATCTTAATATGTTAATTGGAGAAAAGTTATGAATATAAGTAAACAAATAAGATTTGTTCTGTACCCCTTCTTCTATGATCTGAGAATAATCAACCTTCCCGTTATACAGTAAGTGTCCACTTTCTCATCTCAGAAAGCAACTGTGTTCTAGAACATTCGAGCCTGTAGTCTAGAAGGTTTATCACACACTGCTTGGCCTGTCACTATGGAAACCTCTATTATTAGAGCCATAGTCACGTATCAAATAAGGCCGTCGTGTGTGTGTGTGTGTGTGTGTGAATGAATGACCCCTGACGTACAATAAAAGAGCATCGATTGAATAGGTATCTTATTGTTACCTTTTAGGAACGTGTTATTATCAAAGATTATCAAATCAAAAAATTTGATTGAAAAATGTAACGTTTTCACTCTCAATAATTGAGAACTCTTTTTTTATTCTTATTTGCAGCATTGTCTAACAGATACCATAAGTAAAAAGAACCCCTTCAACTGTTGCTTGTGCACGACAGCCATGTTGTGCAAAGAAATGCATGTATTGAAGTTCTACATTTAATAACAGAATTTGGTAACACTTTATTTTACAGTTTGTAACCTTGTTACATATGTTACATGCACTTACTATAGTAATAACAGTAAATTATGCATAATTACATGCAACTAACCCTCATCCAAATCCTACCCTAACCTGTACATGTACCCACATGTAGTTGCTTAAAATTACTCAGTACATAAATATATAATTACACTGTTAACAATGACACCTTAAAAAAGGCATTTTTAGCACCTTGCAAAACAGAGGAAACACAATAATGCACTTGGGAAGAGGAACGTAACTGCCTCGGATCTGTTACGCAGAAATTATAATCCGTCACTTGTTGTCCACAAAAACACATGCAAGTCGCACAGCGGATTATAATCTCAGCCGCCTAAATCCTGTGCAAAAACATGCTGTTGTTATTGGGGATTATTCAGTCCTCACACTAACTGAATTATACCAAGCGATCAGAATGATATGATCCAGAATAATGACTTCATTTCAGGTTTAACTGGGATTTCTTCAAGAGTCTACGGAGAAATGCGAGGAATGATTTGACTAAATTTGGCCGTGTGCAACTGTTAATCTATTGGGGGCAATTAAGGCAGTTTGCTGATTAGAGGCCCATCTGTTCCGGTTTGTGAGATAGTCCTGTAAGACCTGCGCCCTGCAATCCTCGATTACCTATTTAAAGATTCGGAGTTCACGTTCTCAACACCCCACCCCCCCATCCTCAAGTACATATTTATGTTGCAATTCACAGTGTCATTTTTTTCTCATTTTGTTCAGTGTTTTTTTCTGCTTCCTTGCCACATGTGGTATAACAGGATCTTTTCATCAAGATGAGACTTTGAATGAGTCAAACCACCCACTGATTTGAATGTTAGCCACTGATTTCACCGTTTGTCTTTGGATAATATTAGATTACACCGTTTTGATGTGCTTATACTTAAGGACTGTATCCTTATTACTAAAGGATGCATGAAGGACTGTAATGTAAAGTGTTGTTGATTCAGTGCAATTCAACCACAAATGAGATGATTTGTCGACGAGAAAGACTCTGCCGTTGTCATGTAAGAGGACAAATATGTTTAGAGGTCATTTTGAGGACAACATGGAGAAACAGTTGTCCTGTCACATTATGTCAGTTTTATTCATTAGGTATGAATTGTACACTGTAAATGTACTTATGAATTGATTAAGTATTTATTAGTATTTTTTGTTGCTGGATTTATATAGCTAGAACTATATTTTGTTTCAAAAGCATGCACATTTAAGGGAACCGTCTTCAAACAATTCTTATTTCAATGTCATTAATTATTTATCACATTTAAACGTGGCTCCAAAAAAAAAGGTTTCTCATCCTTCGTATTAACACTCAGAGAAAGGAAAGAAAGGAAATGTGTCTCTTGCTTTTACCGTGAAAACATAACTTGAAAAAAATCATTAATTTAATGTTCAATAATGATCATTTTTCTATTTGAGCTTGTTATATTTTATAGAAACCACACTTTTAAAACACACTCCCAAGAGTCTTGCTTATTTCTGAGACTCTAGAAATGTGTATATCATAAGGATATATATAAGGTTATATAAGGTGTATGACATAAGGATATATATATTAGGTTTTAAATACAATCTAATGTAATATACATTAGATTGTATTTATAAAAAAATGTGTCAAAATAAGTAATGGATGAGGACTTTGTAAAAATGGAAGAAAAACCTCCTTATTTTTTGACTGGAAAGAAAGGAAATGTGTCACTTGCCTTGGCCGTGAAAACACAACTTTAAAAATCATTAATGAATGTTCAATAATCATAATTTCTCTGTTTTAGCTTGTTATATTTTATAGAAACTACAAAACACACTAGAGAATATATAAGGTTATTTAAGGTTATATATATATTAGGGTTATATCACAATAGATTGTATTTAAAAACAATTGTGACAACATGTGTGGACGAGGACTGTAAAAAGAAAAGAAAAACCTCCTTATTTTTTGTTTTATGCAGTGCTTTATCTTCACAATATGTGCAAATGACATCAACCTAATATCCATCAAACCAAATGAACATGTCTGTCATCAATGCTTCGGTAAAACCCCGTCCTGTGACTTGTACCACGAGCGTGCGTCTCAGTATTCCTGTGCTCCCCCTCCACCGCTGTCTTGTTATTTTAAAGCGAGGCAGAGAGAGGAATGTAGGCTGAGGCATCTCTGACCTAGGTGGGAGAAAGTGACAGGGTGACAAATGACCAGAGCTTGCTTTCTCAACATTGTGATATATTTTTAAACATGGCATAGACTGTAAGATGTAAGACCAAGTTGGCGCTTGGTATTTTTAGCTGCCCTGTTTCAGAGCACTGTCACTTTAGCCAGATGTCTGCCACGCACTGCATGTACGGCGTGATGTGGACATGCGTTTCACGACACGGTCACGTTCTTATTCATTTGGACATTATTCATATCGCAGCCTCTTTAGAGAATGAAATCGCACACGTATATCTTCCTCACTGCATCTGCCTTCAACCAAATGTTGAAGGTCTTTGTTGCGGTATCAGTATTCAGGATCAATATGATTTTCATATTCCCATGTCCAAGATTTTTTGATGTTCTACCATAGTTGCTGTAAATGCTGCAAAATCATAGTCAATTAAAACAAGATCTTTCAAAGTGTTAAATGTATTTAATGACAGTTATGTTATCACATCATGTTGTCATTTTTTGCATTACAAATGCCTTTTATGTCGCATAGTAATTGTGTTCTCGGTTTGCGCGTTGGATACACATTACTGTCCTTCAGCTCATAACAGCTGTCTCAGCTCCAGAAAGCATGAAGATGTTGCTTTTTGATGTGTGTTTTAGCAGTTAAATGTCTCATTAGAGCGGCAGTTGCCTGAGGTTTATTATGTGTTGCTCTCTCTCCTCTATCAGCTGTTCCCCACAAGTGATTATGCTAATTGCTGTTTGATCAGATGATTAAATTATAATTCGATTAATCCAGGGTACTAAATGCTCTGAATATATTTGTGTCTGCTCGGTTGGCTGGCTGGCTTTGGTTGTGTGGAGCAGCGGTCTCCTGTCACCTTGCTAGCACACATGAAGAAGAAAAAGAAAAAAAGAAAAGAAACGTGACAACCTGAAATGGAAAGAGAAACAGTCTGCAGAGAGAGGGGTGGGCAGGGGTGCACTGAGTCCTTCCTTCAGGAAACACCACAGGGCTGGAGCCCTACAGATGGACATCCACCACTAAACCGGAAAAACAACAACAACACACACAAACAAAACTGTCCATTTAGATACCACTGTTGGCCAGGTCATACATTATTCTAAAATCAAAAGTTAAATAAATTATATTTTGCTTGAAGAAAATTGAGTCTATTTTTAGGACAATTAGGGTTAATTTGGGATAATTGGGCATTTTGGCAAAAGTGTATTCTGTACACTCAGTAAAAAAGTGTATTCACCATACTTTTATTATTAGTAGTAGTAGTTATTAGCATTGTGGCATTATCTTTATTTATAATATTATAATACATTTTCAAATTAAAATTAAAATATTGTTTTCTTCTTATTCAAATCCAGTAGTTAATGGACAAGATTACTTAATTTCTCTATTATAACAATACTGTAATTATCTTTTGGATTACAGTATTGAGAATGTGATTTTTTTATTATATTTCCAGAAAATCGTGGCTGCGTCTCAATCAGCGGCTCGTGGCTGCGTCTCGGTTCAGTAGTCAGGGCTCTGATCAGGGAGTCGCCATTTTATATTCTTTTACATTCTTCAAAATATCTTCTTTTGAGAAAGAAACTCATACAGGTTTGGAACAACATGAGTAAATGAAGACAACATTTTCATTTTTGGCTGACTTATCCCTTTAAGGGCTGTCTGAAGAATCCTTGCAGAAATGTTCACAAGCAAAGTATTTATCATAAAATACTTTTAAAAATATGCATTACAATAATGCATTACTCCTTAAAAAAGTAACTAATTACTTTTGGAAAGTAAATTTGTTACTTTTTCCAGCAGCAAACACATTGGTTAATAAAGTGAGATTAAATACGTAAAGTGTATTTATGTAATTTAACATATTTAATTTTTTTTTAGTGAAATGTATTCTACAACTACAATAATCATCATGTTTATACTCAACGCCTCTGAACTTTCTCACGATTTCATGAGGACAGAAGAGCTGTCAATCAATAAATAGGAAAACAAAGTAACTTCCATTACTTATTTTAAAAAGTAACTCAGGTATTTTGTTCTGAATTGAAAAGTAATGCGTAACTTTAATAGTTACTTGAAAAAAGTAATCTGATTACTTAACTTGCATTAACTTGCATTACTTGTAATGCGTTACAAGTAGTATCACTGTAAAGTCAGAAAGATAGCAGTTCTGCTGTTCTTCATAAATACCAGTAGTGACATTGTACAATGAGGACGTAGTCATTTCACCGGGAATAATGTGGTCAGTGTCCCAATGTGTCGTGAGTCAGGGTCCTTACCAGTGTCCCAATGTGTCGTGAGTCCGGGTCCTTACCAGTGTCCCAATGTGTCGTGAGTCAGGGTCCTTACCAGTGTCCCGATGTGTTGTGAGTCAGGGTCCTTACCAGTGTCCCAATGTGTCGTGAGTCAGGGTCCTTACCAGTGTCCCAATGTGTCGTGCATCAGGGTCCTTACCAGTGTCCCAATGTGTCGTGAGTCAGGGTCCTTACCAGTGTCCCAATGTGTCGTGAGTCAGGGTCCTTACCAGTGTCCCAATGTGTCGTGAGTCAGGGTCCTTACCAGTGTCCCAATGTGTCGTGAGTCAGGGTCCTTACCAGTGTCCCAATGTGTCGTGAGTCAGGGTCCTTACCAGTGTCCCAATGTGTCGTGAGTCCGGGTCCTTACCAGTGTCCCAATGTGTCGTGAGTCAGGGTCCTTACCAGTGTCCCAATGTGTCGTGAGTCAGGGTCCTTACCAGTGTCCCAATGTGTTGTGAGTCCGGGTCCTTACCAGTGTCCCGATGTGTCGTGAGTCAGGGTCCTTACCAGTGTCCCAATGTGTCGTGAGTCAGGGTCCTTACCAGTGTCCCAATATGTCGTGTGTCAGGGTCCTTACCAGTGTCCCAATGTGTCGTTAGTCCGGGTCCTTACCAGTATCCCAATGTGTCGTGAGTCCGGGTCCTTACCAGTGTCCCAATGTGTCGTGAGTCCGGGTCCTTACCAGTGTCCCAATGTGTCGTGAGTCAGGGTCCTTACCAGTGTCCCAATGTGTCGTGAGTCAGGGTCCTTACCAGTGTCCCAATGTGTCGTGTGTCAGGGTCCTTACCAGTGTCCCAATGTGTCGTTAGTCCGGGTCCTTACCAGTATCCCAATGTGTCGTGAGTCCGGGTCCTTACCAGTGTCCCAATGTGTCGTTAGTCCAGGTCCTTACCAGTATCCCAATGTGTCGTGAGTCAGGGTCCTTACCAGTGTCCCAATGTGTCGTGAGTCAGGGTCCTTACCAGTGTCCCAATGTGTTGTTAGTCAGGGTCCTTACCAGTGTCCCAATGTGTCGTGAGTCAGGGTCCTTACCAGTGTCCCAATGTGTCGTGAGTCAGGGTCCTTACCAGTGTCCCTATGTGTCGTGAGTCAGGGTCCTTACCAGTGTCCCAATGTGTCGTGAGTCAGGGTCCTTACCAGTGTCCAAATGTGTCGTGAGTCATGGTCCTTACCAGTGTCCCAATGTGTTGTGAGCCAGGGTCCTTACCAGTGTCCCAATGTGTCGTGAGTGAGGGTCCTTACCAGTGTCCCAATGTGTCGTGAGTCCGGGTCCTTACCAGTGTCCCAATGTGTCGTGAGTCCGGGTCCTTACCAGTGTCCCAATGTGTCGTGAGTCCGGGTCCTTACCAGTGTCCCAATGTGTCGTGTGTCGGGGTCCTTACCAGTGTCCCAATGTGTCGTGTGTCATTGTCCTTACCAGTGTCCCAATGTGTCGTGAGTCATTGTCCTTACCAGTGTCCCAATGTGTCGTGAGTCGGGGTCCTTACCAGTGTCCCAATGTGTCGTGAGTCCGGGTCCTTACCAGTGTCCCAATGTGTCGTGAGTCCGGGTCCTTACCAGTGTCCCAATGTGTCGTGTGTCATTGTCCTTACCAGTGTCCCAATGTGTCGTGTGTCATTGTCCTTACCAGTGTCCCAATGTGTCGTGAGTCAGGGTCCTTACCAGTGTCCCAATGTGTGTACACGATATAGGATTCACAACATTTCTTTCTTTCTTGAAAGATTACATAGATACACATTGTTTTATACTTGGAATAACATGCATTTCATGTTGACTTCAAAAAATGGGACAATAATAAAATAATCGGACAATAATAAAATAATCTTAATTTAATAAAAAGCGTAATAGTCTCTAGTGATAAAATCAGTGATGCTGTCTGGATTCATGCTACACCGTGGCTCTGACAAAACCATATAGTTTATAGACATTTATTGTATGAAAGCCATTTTCTTATCAATGGGGTGATCAGTTGCAGAGTCAGCTAGCTAATGTTAAAGGTTAACATTTATGCTAGTCTTTTGTTTGTCAATTATACTGAATACAATACTTCTGAAACTGGATCTGGTGTGGAATCCAAGTCTTTCAAGTAGTCTTTGTGAGTACATTAGCATAAGTGTCATTAATGTCATTAATCATCATATAGCATTTGTGTTGTAGAGATAATTAAATATTGTCTTATATAGGAGCTCAGTAATGACCAGGTGGACTGAGACGTGGACTGTGATGTTTGGCATCGTTGTGCCGCGAGTTGACTAGCGCACTCAGCTAACCGAGCTGGGCATTAGCCTTTGCGAGCTCAAATAGACGGATGTGTACAGATGCTATTGAAACAGACACCTGCACCATGATAAAGACGACACTGAGGAAGTCTTTTACTGAACCCAGAACAGTTTTACGTGCCAAGCAGGGGGAAAAGCCACTATCCGGAGTCGCGCTGACCACAATGAGGGCTCTTGTTGAAGCTCTCGCTGGCTCTGATGAAGGCAGGATGCTTGTTTGTAAAGATGCTCTACATCATTATGAAGCGTCGAGGCAGGACGGCCTCTCTGGACACCGGTCTCAGTCTCTCCTTTGAGCCGGGTGATAGAGGCTTCTCTGTACGTTGACAGAGGAGTTTTGACTTCCCACTAAAGAGCTCTTGTATCCCCTAATTGTTATTCCCTCTGCCCCTGTCCAATAACAGACTCTTATTTAGGAAGCGCCAAGATTAGAAGTCAGATTTTATTGATAGACAGATTTTCTTAAAGGTTGAGAAGAAATATAGCTAACATCATGGTAATCTGCTAAACAGATAACATTTAGTGGTTACAAATAAGTAAGCACCAATAAGTAAGGTACAGAAAAGTACCAAAAATTAGCACGGTACAACTCATGATACATAAGAGGGTTATTGTATAATAACCCCCCCCCCCCCCCCCATACATTTACCATGGTATATGGAAACGTGTGTGGCATATTAGATAATATATTGATTAATGATATATGAGTTATGATATAACTGTGATTATGTACATGGTATTGCCTCTATTGTATTGTACATTCATATTTTGGCAAGTTAATTTGTTTTAAATTAAAACATTATTAAAGGCCCCCTGAAATCAAAATGTGCGTTTTTAAGCTTTTAGTATGAATATGTTAGTCTTAAAGGATTAGTTATGAATAAGCTGGTGTGTTCCAAAACAGCATTTAGGGATACAAGCTTTCAAAACTTACAGTCTCTCACTTCCGCTCAAATGGATCACAGATTTTTATGATGTCACCGCGAACTTCAGCTTCTCCTCACATCTTCTGTCCAATCAAATGCTCTTGAATATAAAGCTCCGCCCCCTCTGTTATGAATACCACCTGGTCAAAGCGACTGCTGACGCATCACAGAGCAATATGGGTTGGAGACGTGTGTTCGGTTGCTCAAACGCTCGAGTTTTATTCTGTTTTCCAGCTGTACGTTGGTTAAGAAGGAAATGGCTAGAATTTATTCACAGCTCTACTATTGAATCCAGCGTATCATCAGCGCTTGGATTCGCTTCCATGTCACTGTCAAGTACGACTTGCAGTCTGTGAGGGAAACTAAACGCTATTGGCTATTTGAAAAGGGGGAGGAGCCATTCAATATGTCCCTGTTTCAGTGAATATTACGTCAACGCATCAAACAAAGCTGCACCTTCCAAAGCACTTCACTTTAAATCTTGCTCTTTTTTACTGTTTCTTGCTTCAGGCCTATTGTGTTGCAAGATTGTGCAATAAAGTAATGACAGTTCGTAACTTTATTTGCATTAAATTTGTATGAATGCGTACAATCAAATTTGCACGTTTTCGATCAAACTCGTTCGTACATTGTTTATGAGGTGGTCATATCCCACTGAGATTAGGTTTTGGGGTGCAGGCTGCATGCTTATTTTTATTACAAATCGTACGTTTTCCTACATCATACAAAATTGCAACTTTGCAAAACAATTATGTTTTCTCATAAGATTGGCTTGGATCTCTGACTAAGAACATAAAGTTCATATGGTTGGGCCAGTTGCATAAACATAGCCACTATGTTAAGACTGTAGTTGCAACCCAAATGGCGCACTATACACTATATACTTTACCGTGTAGTTTGTGAATTTTATACAGTTCTTTTGTCATTCAGCATCAGAGTCTAATAGCACTTTGCTATGTAACTAAAACTGTGACAGTTGATTGCATGAAAGTTGCGTCCCAATTCAGAGTCCACACCTTCGAAGGCCACACAGGTCGTAATGGCGTTGTTAAACGGGACGGTCCAGCCTACAGAGGATTGCTCTTGTCGCCTAGCAACTGTGACAGCTGTCATTGACAAGTTGCTGTACATTAAACTGTCTGAAAACAAAACAATGTTCACAAACTGTCTAATGCCTGGTTCAGATTACACGATTTTAGCCCGATTTTGTCACGATCCGTTTGACGTAGGATGTCGTGGGGATTCGTAAACGACACCGGGCGTCGGGAGGCAAGATTCGATCGTATCATCTCGTATAGTGTGTCATAGTGGGCGACAACCTACGTCGCGTCTGCGATGCTTCACGACATCACGACAAAAAGACTAGCATGTTTAATTTTTTCAACGGTCGTCCACGACGGGTTCCGTCACATGTATGAGGTTTTAACCGTCTGTTTTTGTAATATGTTATCGTTGTGGCAAGCTAGCAACATTATTGTACTTGTACTACTGGCTAAAAGTAAAAATATATAAGAAAACAATATTTTACCTCAAGTTCTCTTTGGAGCATTGACAGCCCATACCAGGCACGGCGCCAGGATTCCAGGTTTGGATGGGCCAGACCAATTGTGGGTAAAAAACGTTATCCAATCACTGTTTAACCTAATAAAAATTACTGACTAATATAATGTTATATTATCTGTACTTATACATAATATAGCCTAGATTTTAATAGCTTGATGCTCTTTAAATATTTTGTTGCATTGTTAAAAAGTTTCGGTGCATAGGAGTCAGGACGGACCTATGGGATGGACCTATCCGAGATCGCTCTCCTTGGTTCTGACCAAAGAAGAGCGCTTTGGAATCTCCATTACGCATCATACCTGGGCTGCGTTTCCCGATAAAATAAATGATATCTTTATAAAAGATATAAAGATGTTCTTTATAAAAGAAGCACTTAAAAAATAGTTGGAATTGCATTTATTAGGACTCATGGGATATTATAAAAAAATAATCTAAACTATAATAGCCTATATTTAGACTGTAAAAGAGGTCAGGAATGTAATACTTGCCCAAAACATATAGGCATATTTAGTTCTGCTCGTATAACATGAGACCGAATATTTCACAATTCTTCTTAATTGTTTTCAACAATAGCCTACATTACAGATCACCAACCCTGCCCGACAGTTTCAATCAATACTCGGGAACAGAACTTGTTCATTAACAACGTCATATTTGTTAAACTATTATAATGTTATTTTTTTCCACATCTATGTTGATTATGGAAAGTGACAGCATGAGTAAGATGATGTGCAATAGCCTATATCGAGAGACATGGTCAGACATGATTTTGGCCACATAATTAAGTTTTGTCTTGTAGAAAGCCTTTCTTTAAAGTGAATTTCGTTTTGTATAAATTATATCTTAATTTTAATAATTTTTTCATCAACCAATTGCCTGGATTTAATAAATAAGAAGTAAATATACAATAATAATCATGACATAGATGCAAAAGTTATAATTTTGATGATTATGGCTTACAGCTTATGAAACCCCCAAATTCAAAATCTCAGAAAATTAGAATATTACATGAAATAAATTAAAAAAAGGATTTTAAATACAGAAATGTAGGCCCGAAAAGTATAATCATGCATATGTATATAGTTATATACAGTGAAGAAAATAAGTATTTGAACACCCTGCTATTTTGCAAGTTCTCCCACTTAGAAATCATGGAGGGGTCTGAAATTGTCATCGTAGGTGCATGTCCACTGTGAGAGACATAATCTAAAAAAAAAAATCCAGAAATCACAATGTATGATTTTTTAACTATTTATTTGTAAGACACAGCTGCAAATAAGTATTTGAACACCTGAGAAAATCAATGTTAATATTTTGTACAGTAGCCTTTGTTTGCAATTACAGAGGTCAAACGTTTCCTGTAGTTTTTCACCAGGTTTGCACACACTGCAGGAGGGATTTTGGCCCACTCCTCCACACAGATCTTCTCTAGATCAGTCAGGTTTCTGGGCTGTCTCTGAGAAACACGGAGTTTGAGCTCCCTCCAAAGATTCTCTATTGGGTTTAGGTCTGGAGACTGGCTAGGCCACGCCAGAACGTTAATATGCTTCTTACAGAGCCACTCCTTGGTTATCCTGGCTGTGTGCTTCGGGTCGTTGTCATGTTGGAAGACCCAGCCTCGACCCATCTTCAATGCTCTAACTGAGGGAAGGAGGTTGTTCCCCAAAATCTCGCAATACATGGCCCCGGTCATCCTCTCCTTAATACAGTGCAGTCACCCTGTCCTATGTGCAGAAAACCCCCCCAAAAGCATGATGCTACCACCCCCATGCTTCACAGTAGGGATGGTGTTCTTGGGATGGTACTCATCATTCTTCTTCCTCCAAACACGGTCAGTGGAATTATGACCAAAAAGTTCTATTTTGGTCTCATCTGACCACATGACTTTCTCCCATGACTCCTCTGGATCATCCAAATGGTCATTGGCAAACTTAAGATGGGCCTGACATTTTAGTGTATTACCAACAGTAACCTTGAAAACGGTTGTCCCAGCTCTTTTCAGGTCATTGACCAGCTCCTCCCGTGTAGTTCTGGGCTGATTTCTCACCTTTCTTTGGATCATTGAGACCCCACGAGGTGAGATCTTGCATGGAGCCCCAGTCCGAGGGAGATTGACAGTCATGTTTAGCTTCTTCCATTTTCTAATGATTGCTCCAACAGTGGACCTTTTTTCACCAAGCTGCTTGGCAATTTTCCAGTAGCCCTTTCCAGGCTTGTGGAGGTGTACAATTTTGTCTAGTGTCTTTGGACAGCTCTTTGGACTTGGCCATGTTAGTAGTTGGATTCTTACTGATTGTATGGGGTGGACAGGGGTCTTTATGCAGCTAGCGACTTCAAACAGGTGCATCTCTAATTTAGGATAATAAATGGAGTGGAGGTGGACATTTTAAACGCAGACTAACAGGTCTTTGAGGGTCAGAATTCTAGCTGATAGACAGGTGTTCAAATACTTATTTGCAGCTGTATCTTACAAATAAATAGTTAAAAAATCATACATTGTGATTTCTGGATTTTTTTTTTAGATTATGTCTCTCACAGTGGACATGCACCTACGATGACAATTTCAGACCCCTCCATGATTTCTAAGTGGGAGAACTTGCAAAATAGCAGGGTGTTCAAATACTTATTTTCTTCACTGTATACTAAATATATTAGTTTCACCTTTTAATTTGAATTACTGAAATACATGAATTTGTCAACATTTGAACCGCTTTAAAGCTTTTTTTCTCTTTTTTCTTTACATTTGTACCACGTACGTATAAACTTACGTTTAAAGGTGTAATTTGAAAATTTCTTCCAAAACAAATCCTGTCGTCACTGGAGCTCATTGAATTGGATGCATCTGTATCCTTCATTGCTCTGGGAAAGAAGGACGCATTTGAAGGAGCCTTTGAATTGGGACAGCCTTCGTCTCACTGCTGTGACGCAAGCGGCCTTCGAAAGATTCAGCCTCTGAATCGGGACGCAGCTGAAGTGTCCACAATTCCACATTTGTTTTTTTCGGTTAATTAAGTGGATCATCCGGGTATTTAAAGTGCACTTTTTCTTTTTTTTTATTTGAGCACATGACTTGCACAACTATACCTCATAGAATAGTGCACAAGTACATGAATTGGGATCCACCTTGTGTCTCTAAAGTTTAAAGGTTTGTGTTCACCCAAAAATGATCCCATGATTTACTCACCCTCAAGCCATCAAGAGCTATCTTCTTTCAGATGAACTCAATCGGAGGTATACACTCACCTAAAGGATTATTAGGAACACCATACTAATACTGTGTTTGACCCCCTTTCGCCTTCAGAACTGCCTTAATTCTACGTGGCATTGATTCAACAAGGTGAATCATTCTTTAGAAATGTTGGCCCATATTAATAGGATAGCATCTTGCAGTTGATGGAGATTTGTGGGATGCACATCCAGGGCACGAAGCTCCCGTTCCACCACATCCCAATGATGCTCTATTGGGTTGAGATCTGGTGACTGTGGGTGCCATTTTAGTACAGTGAACTCATTGTCATGTTCAAGAAACCAATTTGAAATGATTTGAGCTTTGTGACATGGTGCATTATCCTGCTGGAAGTAGCCATCAGAGGATGGGTACATGGTGGCCATAAAGGGATGGACATGGTCAGAAACAATGCTCAGGTAGGCCGTGGTATTTAAACTATGCCCAATTGGCACTAAGGGGCCTAAAGTGTGCCAAGAAAACATCCCCCACACCATTACACCACCACCACCAGCCTGCACAGTGGTAACAAGGCATGATGGATCCATGTTCTCATTCTGTTTACGCCAAATTCTGACTCTACCATCTGAATCGAGACTCATCAGACCAGGCAACATTTTTCCAGTCTTCAACTGTCCAATTTTGGTGAGCTCTTGCAAATTGTAGCCTCTTTTTCCTATTTGTAATGGAGATGAGTGGTACCTGGTGGGGTCTTCTGCTGTTGTAGCCCATCCGCCTCAAGGTTGTGCGTGTTGTGGCTTTACAAATGCTTTGCTTCATACCTTGGTTGTAACAAGTGGTTATTTCAGTCAAAGTTGCTCTTCTCTCAGCTTGAATCAGTCGGCCCATTCTCCTCTGACCTCTAGCATCAACAAGGCATTTTCGCCCACAGGACTGCCGCATACTGGATGTTTTTCCCTTTTCACACCATTCTTTGTAAACCCTAGAAATGGTTGTGCGTGAAAATCCCAGTAACTGAGCAGATTGTGAAATACTCCGACCGGCCCGTCTGGCACCAACAATGTCACGCTCAAAATTGCTTAAATCACCTTTCTTTCCCATTCTGACATTCAGTTTGGAGTTCAGGAGATTGTCTTGACCAGGACCACACCCCTAAATGCATTGAAGCAACTGCCATGTGATTGGTTGATTAGATAATTGCATTAATGAGAAATTGAACAGGTGTTCCTAATAATCCTTTAGGTGAGTGTATTTAAAAATATCTTGTTGCTATGTTACTGCCAATCGCTGTTATAGTCACAGAAAACTGAAGATCTTTTCTTCCGTATTGTGATTGTACATCCGAGTGTAATGGATTATCGAAAAATAAATAAAAAAATAGGGTGGGGACTTCAGTTGTTGATTGGTTTTTCAGATGTGGGCGTTTCACTAAAAAGTGTAGGCAGATGAACATGAGCTGGCAGGGACGGGGTTTAAGAGTCCTGGGGTTTAACGTTTTCAGCAAAAGGTCCAGCTATTACATATTGCTTAAACATGAGGTTAAATGCACGGATAAATCTTTCACAATATGATCTATCTATCTATCTATCTATCTATCTATCTATCTATCTATCTATCTATCTATCTATCTATCTATATCTATATCTATATCTATATCTATATCTATATATAGCATTAAGAAAATCGAAAGGATGAATTTTTATCTGGTGCCGACTTTAATGTAAACTCCTCTTTAGGCTGAAATCACACTGTTAGGCCTTATTCACATATTTATATCTACGTTAAATGTATTCATTTAGCAGGTGCTTTTATCCAAAGCGGCTTACAAATGACTAATGCAACAAAGCAATTCATCCTAAGCAGGCAATAACATGAGAAGTGCTGGTACTACGTTTCACAGGGAGAGAAATAGTGAAAGCACAGAAATAATTTTTTGACTCAACATCCGCAGGCTGCAGTTAAGTGTTCATGGAAAAGATGAGTTCCTAGCTGGGATATGGCTGTCCAGATAGGGTTAGGCAGATCAGTCCCACAGTGAGGAACGGTGAATGTTCAGGAAAGAGATTTGTGAGGTGCCGCTCACTCGCACGGGTGTAGATCGTAAGCGTGAGTGGAGGTTGGAGGGTGCAGAGCCTGTGACTGTCCTGTACGCAAACATCAATGTTTTGAACAGCAATTGTTAAAGGATTAGTTCACTTCAGACTTAAAATTTCCAAGGTGAACATCCAAGGTGTTCATGTCTTTCTTTATTCCGTCAAAAGAAATTGTTTTTGTACATATTGTACATATTGTTACTGTACATAAGAAGCAAGAGTTAAAGGAATTAGTTCTCTTCAGAATTAAAATTTCCTGATAATTTACTCACCCCCATTTTATTTCATTTCATTTCATGAAGATGTTCATGTCTTTGTTCAGTTGAAAAAACAAAGAGGTTTTGAGGAAAAAATTCCAGGATTTTTCTCCATATGGTGACTTCAACGGGGACCAGTTTGAACAGTTTGAAGGTCTAAATTACAGTTTCAGTGCAGCTTCAAAGATCTCTTCACGATCCCAGCCGAGGAATACGAGTCTTATCTAGCCAAACCATCGGCCATTTTCTAAAAAAAAAAAACATAAAAATATATATACTTTTTAACCACATATGCTTGTTTTACACTAGGTCTGCGATGCGCCACGCATTATGTAATCCCGTTGAAAGGTCATGCCGGTGGAAGTACCGACCTAGTGTTTACAAAGCCAACGTGCAAAGACTAGGTCAAACGCCCTTTACAATTTTTTATTTAATAAAAACAAAAGGTAAAACAACGATGTTGAATGATTTTGAAGTTTGAGGAGTACATGAGATGGAGTTTTTTTGCCCTATTTTTTCCACCTACGTCAGGTTCCCGTCTGACCTTTCCAACGTGATTATGTAATGCGTGAAGTCGTGGACATGCAAGACGAGCATTTGTGGTTAAAAAGTATATAAATGTTTATTTTTTTTGAAAATGGCCAATGGTTTCTCTAGATACGGCCCTTATTCCTCAGCTGGGATCGTGTAGAGATCTTTAAAGCTGCACTGAAACTGCAATTTAGACCTTTAACCCATTGGTTAATGAACATCTTGGATGACATGACGTGGTCTCGTTGAAGACCACCCGAGCTGCTGCGTTCTGTATCATTTGTAGAGGTTTGATTGCACATGCCAGAAAAGCATTGCAATAGTCCAGTCTAGAAATGATAAATGCCTGGATGAGAAGACCAGCAGACTTATTTAGGAAGGTCCTTTCCGATGTTGTGCAATGCAAACCTAATAAAAACCTGTGCTGTCCTTGCAATCTGGTCTTTGAAAGTCACCTGATCATCAAAGATTATTTGATATCTAATCTGAGATGAGACCCAATCAAATATCAGATCTGATTTTTTTTTCTTTTTTTTTACACAAATCAGATTTTGTGGAACCAAAATACTGTTACAGTACTTGTGACATCCTTAAATGCCTCAAATATAACAAAATTAACTGTTTTGTTCACCAGGCGATAAGTGAATGGAATTAGATTAGTGTCTGACTCAAGGCTCATTCTGTGCAGTACGAGCAGTAAAGAGCACAAGCTCTGATGATGACACAGCTGTTCCACAATTGGCCGGATTCGCAATGACACTGTGTTTTGTGTTTGTGCAGACGCCTTCCCAGCTAACAGGCAACGTTCTCAGGACTTTGGCTAATGTTCTCTGAAAGTTAGGAACAAAATGTTCTTTCAGTAACGTTAATAAAACATACATTCAAAGATATCTGTTTTTTAAATAAACGTTAGCACAAAAACATTATTTATGCATTGTTCATGGAACTTTTATTCCTGAAACGTGTCAGTTGTGTGTTAACGGTTTTTAAATGTTCCTACTTTTTTCAGATCGTTCAGAGAGCATTTAAAAGGTAACGTTCTCATAAAGTTTGAAGAACGATCAAATGTAATTTTCCCATTAGAGTAACCAAGTCCCCCTGTGGTGAAAATCCAGCTTTAAATATTGTTTATATGTCTATGAGGTGTTCTTAATATGTTTTGAGACAAACCATGTGCAAATTCATAAGTCGACAGCATTGCCGAGTATTTTCTCCTTAAAACTGCAGTGAACCAAAGACAGTCTCAAAAACACGGTTTGAAATCGCTGGTGTTTCTGACGTCACAAACTACCTTGTAACCAATCAGATCAACGTGTGATCAATAACCAGTGGATCTCTGAGCTGAGTGAGTGAGTGGAGGCGGGGCTCATTTGCATATTTATAGAACCGCGTATACTAAATGAGGCAAGGGTGTAGAGTTACATTCAAGATTTTTTAAGGCATGAAGAAAAAATGTCAAGGATTTTTTTTTTTATATGTAATTTTGGTGATCAAAGATGAGTTTTAAGGGATAGGCCACAATTATTGACTGCAGGGGGACTTTAAAACATTTAAAAAAACTGGACATTTCAGAGACCATTCAGGAAAAAAGTTTGATATCTTAATTGGAACGTTAGTTCTTAGAACTTTCTTCTTTGTCAGTTCTGCTAATGGTAAGAAATCATGTTTTGACTTCCCTATATTGATATTTGCATAGTATAGGCTTATGTTGAACTTTAATCTTGCATATTATTGTTGTATATTCTTGTAAATAACAATCTGTTAAATCCAAACACCTAGTTGAAAAATCTAAATTGATGAAATGGGGCAGTAGCTAATCGTTGTTTCTTCTTGATACACAGTGCTTTTTAGAACTACTTAAAAAAACAGTTGTGTTTGTCATCTGTTCATGCTCTCAGAAAGTCTAGAAATGGATTGGATGTGTAACGTAGTGTGTAGGTTAAATTAATTTGATAATTGTTAATTACTTTTGGAATTAAGAGACGTCAGTCAGTCGCCTTTGGCATCAGCTCCAGAGATCCGACCTGACACCATCGTTGATAAATATTATCTTTGCTGTACTAAGTGGCTCGCCATAATAGATTTAGAAGTTTTTGAATATGGAAGTGCTTAGATTGAAAATTGCCTGACTAACAGCCTTGTTCGTGCCATCAGCTGGGCAAATTCAGACATTAAAGTCAGCGGCGCTTTCGTTTTCCGATCTCAGCCCGCTGCCAAGTCCTCTCTTAACGAGCCGCTCACGTTCGCTCGTTTAAAACATGACAACGGGAATCACAGGCGCACCGCAGGGCCACAGTCGGCGCGCTTTACCCTTCGCCGACATCAGAGAGCCGATCTGTCTGCACATATCACAGGCGAGCAGACGGCAGGCATTTTCTCGTCTGTCATGTCCTGCTTAATATTCATGAAAGCAAATTGGGAGACAGTCATTTGGCAAGTGCTGCGAGTGCTAAAGCCTGTGGGGGTTGTTGGAGAGAAGTGCATACTCACAGTGGCAAAACCCTGTCCTGCTCACCCCTACCTTGTCCCCCCCCAGCCGCTCCCTTCGGCACCTCGTCCCCCTCGTCCCCCCCGTCCCCCGAAGCCCCCCAGGCGGTGTGCTGAGTGCAGGCTTAATTACCGCAGGCCCCTGACAGAGCCTGTCATTGGGAAGCAGATATCCCACATATCCACACCAGACCTGGCGCAACCAGTAGGGCGGGAACGAAGCTCCACATCGGCTCAGATCTGTGCAGTTTTAGCACGCGTGTGGAGCGTTCAATGACACATCTCACTGGACTCTAGACATGAGACATGCCATTTGAGATATTTATAGTTTTCGTGTGGCATCACACCTGTATAGGAACACCCTCCTGGGGGGCAAAACTAGGGTTTCCTCATCGACTGGCCAGTTAGGTTTAATGTACTAAGACAGTGATATTAAAACAACACATTCAGTATACACACCTTACTGATGATGCACACTATATGCAGCTGAACAGATTTGCCCAGAATATGAATCCACGTGATAAAGTGCACGTTAAGCGTTTTCACAAAGAACACCAGTATAAAGAGAATGCTTAATGTGGTTTAATGCATTAAAGGGATAGTTGACCCAAAAATGAAATTCACCCCATGATTCACTCAACCTCAAGTCATCCTAGGAGTATGTCATTCTTCTTTCAGACGAATACAATCGTAGTTATATTAAAAAATGTCCTGGCTCTTTCAAGCTTTATAATGGCTGTGAATTGCTGTTTCTCCAAAGTCTATCCATGATAAAAGTGCTCCACACGACGCACCAGCGGACCCGTCTTTTCAAACTAATTCTGGTGTTTCAACTGAAATAGAAATTCAACATGGACCAAAGTTAAACAAACCAAAAACAGGACGTGATGTCACAATATGTGACCCTAAAAAAGATGTGACCCTTGTCATGATGATGTTGCCCATCAAAGTTCGGTTCAGGCATCAGAACCACGTCTCCTCGCAGCAGATCTGTGTTTATGTGTGTGACGGACGCTGTTTTGGCTTCTTTACACATTTTATAAGCTCGTCACGAGTTCTCAGCTGGTCAAAATACCATCATATGTACGCACACACAAAGAGTGCATTTAGCCCAGAACACAGCATTGTTTTGTTTGTTCGATAAGTTCCATGACAAAATATAAAATGTCAAAATTACATTTTTTTTTTTAGGTTCAGTGTTAAAAATGACTAACACGACTAACAAGCAGTACTAATTGTATAATTTTCTTTTTTTGGGTCCAGACCAAAAGAATGCATCTTTTTCTCTCCATTTTGGTCTTCCGTCCACACTAAGATGGCGTCTTTAGCCACAAAGCTAAAAACGAAGCTTTTGGAAAACGCTCACCAAAGCGGATACATTTGAAAACTCTGTTTTTGCGTTGTAGTTCGGACTGAGAAAATGGAGGTATTTGAAACCGATGATGTAAGTTTTAGTCAAGTGACGGACATTTAACCCATAGATATTCATGTTTATACTGGGATTGTGCCTGTTATGTGCTATTCACTTTCACACTGTTGCTAAAATATGTTACTTCATATCACAGCCCTGCAAAGATGACTGAAAAGTCACTCGCATTTGCTCTCCTGTGCCAAAACATGAGAACAGTCGCGTTTTAGACAAACCATATAATAGTGAGTGAGTGGACATGGACGCATCATTGAATGGTGAGATATTTTGCTAACTAAAATGATCCTGCCAGAAGAATTGCGTGATAACTTGATTATGTGTAGGTAAGCAGATGAACCCAGAATATTAACACAACAAGCAAAGTTTTAAGTTAAGCGATTTCCCATAGAAAACTATTATAAAGAAAATGCAATTTATCGAGCTGCATTCATATTCTGGGCTCATCTGCTTGCCTGTATATAAAATGCATGATAAATAAGGTGTATATTGAATTTGATATATTAAACTTATTGTTTTTTATATTTTTTTACATTAGGCATTTTAAAACGTCTTTTAAAACATTTTAGAATGATGATTGAAATACTGCAGCAGTTCTATGGATGTTTTGCCCTCCAGGTCTCTGCACCAGTCACATGACTGAAAACTATGAATTGCACACACAAAAAAAGTTGCCACACCAAACATGCTCACAGGCACAGGGCGGAAAGCATTGGCCTCTATACACAAATTTAGATTTTTGAGTAAGTTTACAGTGATATTGTAATGTTTTAGAATATTGTTGTCATTTGTTTTGATGAAAACTAGACAGCTCACAAAACTTGAAGTTCTTTGTCAATGGCAGTTTGTAATGATACTAGACAGTGGTAGATGTGTTGGTTTATTTGTGGTGTTAGTGTTTGCCTCATCAGCATTGATCGCACCATTGCTCCGATCAAATGCATCAGTGGCCCTGAAAGCTGTTTGGGATGGATGATTAGGCAGCTGAAGATGACAAATGTGTTTGTGTGTGATTGACTAGTCACCCTAAATTTGAGTCAGAGACTAGTGTTCTGCCTGTTGTGTTGTTAAATACATGTATGATTGTTCTTTTGTCCATTTGATGCTTTACTGAATAATATTTCATCTATATCTATAGCTATAAGGTCCGAATGTAATTATAAATTGCTATTGGTTTTGTAAAGTTACAAGTTTGCCAGTAACTCTATAATTTTGTGACCCTCACCAACACAGTGTTGGGGAAGCTGGATTTGTTGTTTGCAGCCTGTCGTTTAAAGTATTTGAACTGTAAACTAGATCTTTGTAGCAGTTAGTTGTAGTACACACAACTAATCAGTAGCTAAGTAGAGCCATCTACATAAAAAGATCATTATCTGATGATATAATTTATCATTTAATCTGTAGCCTACAGGAGTTTTGTGGCACAACAGCAATTGTGTTTTTTAAAGAAAGGAACAACATTGCATAGGAGAAAGAGGGCAGTTTTGAATGAACCGATTCACTAATGGCTTTCTAATATGAGAGAGAGAGAGAGAGAGAGAGAGAGAGAGAGAGAGAGAGAGGATCGTTTAGGACAAACTGACTATTACTAGAATAAATCGGCATTGCTAATGCTAGAAATGAGAGAGTCATTAAGGATGAACCAATTCACTTGTTACAGAAAAAAAACCTACACTGTTTTAACAGCAAACAGCAATTGTTACGTTATTTGAGGTGAGTAAGCAATTCAAGTGAGATTGCCTTCATCAAAACTAAAATATGAGGGGCAAATCATGATATTCCTGTTTTTGTGATAAGTGCTGATAGAGACGGATAATCCCCCCCTATACCCTCATTCCCTATTCATTACATTTGTACACTAATATAGTCCACTCGAAGGAGTAATTGAAAATTAGGAACTTAATTTGAACACTGAGTGCACAGGAAAGACGGTTACTTTTTGTATAGTTTGTCCTTGGTTTTTAATATAAAAATAAAGCAGATTGCTGTGTGTCATCTGCATTACCTGGTAAGCTCCATGAAAACAAACTAGCTTGAGTAAAGCGTTATTAAACAACTTAATAATACATTTAAAAGGAAAGAACACGTGTGTGTTTCCGTTGTGGCTGTCATCTTCTGGTGAGATGTAGGAATTTACCAATAGAAATGACTGTCTCCTTAAATAGCGCACTATATATATCTATATGTAAGCTATAATCTTTTTTTTCATTTTTTTTTTCTCATTGGGCACATGTTTTTTTAAAGCCTTAAAACTCATCTTTGATCACCTAAATGACATTTAAAAAAAATTTCCTTGAAAAAAAATTTCTTCATGCCTTAATATATCTTGAATGTAACTCTACACCCTTGCCTCATTTAGTATATGAAGTGTTCAGATGCAAAAGCCATTTGTCACCAATTTTATTTAAGTTTATTTAAGTTCAGTAATTTCACTTAAATGGCAATGAAAATGACCTATTAATTGTCATTTAAGTGAAATTATTTAACTTAAATAAACAAGCTTGATGAAAATGATTATTCTAGAAGAAAATTTCAAATGGCACTTAGAGGCTTTTGCATCTGAACTCTTCATATGCAGTTCTATGAATATGCAAATGAGCCCCGCCTCCACTCACTCACTCACTCAGCTCAGAGATCCACTGGTTGACGATCACACGTTGATCTGATTGGTTACAAGGTAGTTTGTGACGTCAGAAACACCAGCGATTTCAAACCGTGTTTTTGAGACTGTCTTTGGTTCACTGCAGTTTTAAGGAGAAAATACTCAGCAATGCTGTCGACTTATGAATTTACACATGATTTGTCTTAAAGCATATAAAAAACACCACATAGACACATAAGCTTGATTTTCACCACAGGGGGACTTTAAATTCCCTGCTATGCAGAAAAGAAAAACAGTCTTATTATAAAATATTATTGAATATTATAAGCTAACTATTAAAAATATTATTTGTATTTGAAAACAATTTTCATTACAAATCAATTAAACAAATTCTGAAATATATTTTTGCAAAATACGGATAATTGTGCAATTTTTTTACAAAAAAAGTGCTAATTTCTAAAAATCAGAATGAATTAACATTACATTAAATTACAATTCAAAAGGCACCCATATGGCCTGACAACTAAAGTAAAACACTGAGGCTCGGTTTCACAGACAGGGCTTAGATTAAGCTAGAAGTAGACCTTTAGTTAAATTAGGACATTTAACTGACACTTTTATAAACACAACTTATGGTATATTTACACAACAACGATATACTTAAAACTGAGAAGTTTTTCCTTTGAGTTTTCCGTCTACAGACGACACCATTGTCAAAACGATCCCCATTCACACGGATCCGTGAAAACGACTAAAAAGCGCTGTATTCCTCTGCCAGGCCAGTAGATGATGATGAAACACTGTAGACTGAACACGAAATGTGCATGATGTCATCGTCTTCAGAGATTCACGTTTTTTGTAGTTTATACGGAGACCGTTTTCAAAAACTTGCACTTTGAAAACCATTTATCAAAAGTTTGCATTATCAGTCACCCAAACCGTTGTTGTCGTGTACACGAACGGCCAAAACTCATAAAAAGTTTTACGTTTTTAGTTGAAAAATATAGTTGAAAAAAACCTCTTGAAACAAAACAATGGCACTGACGTATTTTAAACTTGCTTTCAGTTAAAACAGCCCAAACACGCATTTTAGTCTGGCACTAAACTTAAGCCTGGTCTGTGAAACTGGGCATGTGAGTGTGGACATTTATCTTCACAAATTTTAGTAATGTCGGTAATTTCAGGGAATTTGGGTTTAAACAACGAGTGTATATTCTCTTTGAGGCCTGATATTCTGATTGGCTGTCTTTGCCTTTAGCATAAAGCTCATCTTCTGGTGCTCTTAAAAGCCAACACTTTTTAGCATCCCTCAATAAGTTGATTTAGTTGAGTGAGTAATTCAATGACTCGCTCATAAATACAGTCAGGTGTTACCTGCAGCAAAAGTTCATCGAAAATCAATCAATAACTCCAAACCTGTAAACATTGCAAAATAAATCAATATTTGAGCATCTCAGTTTGAGTATGACTGTGTGTATGCACAAATGCACAGCTAATTAAAGTATATTTGGGGGGAGATCATGCAAATTTTGTGCGTGTTTCTGAAATGCCCTACTAAAGTCACCTTGGCTTGTTGTTAGCCACTTTCCATCAGGTTCAGCCCATGTCTCAGGTGACACGACATTAAAGGCCTACAGGCAAAGCAAGGCCAGTGCATTAGAGTCAACTGCCATCCCAATCACTCTCTCAGCCCAAATAAAAGGATGGGTAAATGTATTTGATGTAGACCTTCACATGAGAGAGCAGTTTAATATTGAATAGAGTGCAGTTTTTCTTCCAAAGCAGTACCCAAAGAGAGAAAAACCTTGGTTAATTATGAATGCACACAATACATTATTAAACAGTGTCACTTTTTCGTCTTTATGGTTCATCTCATGAAAAATTATGACAATTGTGAATTTTTTGAGTATTGAAGTGGTGTTTTCCTGTAAATTCAGATGTGTGGCCCTTTCAAGGAGGATTTGATGTGCTTTTGGACATTTTATGTTTTATTTTTTAAAGAAAAAAACAACGCTTTGAGAAGGCTTCCTTGTTAGAGCAAACTCATCTCTCAAACTGAGATGTTGTGGATTAAAATAATATGTAAAGTCCCCCTGTAGTCAATAACTGTATCCCTTAAAACTCATCTTTGATCACCAAAATTACGTATTTAAATGTTTTTTCCTTAAATGCCTTAAAATAGCTTGAATGTAACTCTACACCCTTTCCTCATTTAGTATCTCCTCCTCCTGCTTTTTTTTTATTATGAACTGCATTTCCCATGACTCATTGCCTGGACTCATCGTGTGCTGATTGCTTCCACCTGTGCGTTGTTATCTTGTCATTCTTTGCGAAGTCTTGCGGCATGTTAGAGTTTTGGGTTGCTATCTCAGGTTTCCTTGTTTCCTTTTGTTCTTCTGCCTGTCTCCCTGTTTTGGGAGTAATCTGGATTGATTACTCTGTGGAATTGACCTTGTGCGTGTTTTATGAATTAAACCGACATCCGCCATGTTGTCATGATCATGTGACCTACCAGCGTCAGTTGCGTCGCTTCACTGCCATTCACAAATCCTCTCCCATGGCCTGATGGGATAGTATAGTGAATAGAAATTATTATATCATGGGAAGTTTTGTGGAATCACCGCCATATTGCATTTTACAACCTGAACTAGCCTCGCATTTCCGAGAAAAGGTCACATGATTAGACTTTATTTGGCTGCAGCCGAAACCACATACTTCCCTAGTATATAGTAGATGAAAAACAGTGTGTGACAAGAGTAGTATGTTAGAATTTACAGTATTCATAAAAGAGTAGGCTAAACGATTCTGAAGTGTGCATATGATGGGACACTTTACTATCCCATGAGGCCACGGGAGAGATTTGTGAATGGCAGTGAAGTGATGCGACTTATGCTGCTAGGTCACATGATCATGACAACATGGAATACATCCAGATTACTTTCTTACTACACACATTCCTACTATATCTAAAATACTTTTTTTGTGGTAACAAAGTAATTACTTATTCAAAATCAGTGCCTACTCCAGAGAGAGTTTGCAATTTCGGACGCAGGTCGTGACTATTTTACACAGTCAAGTTTTTTTTAATTGCACCGTATGACTTTGATTTTGCTGGCAAATGTTTTTCAAGCGTTATTTAGCAGGGAAGCAGTTTTTTTTATTGTCTAAGAAATAATAATTGACAGTTATGCAAATTTAATATGGTTTTCTTTGTGAGAATTTTGTTCTTTTAATGAGACTTTTTTTCCCTTCAGAATTTGGAAAAGAAAAGGGCATCATAACTCAACAGTCAATCCTTTCTGCTGCTGTTCAACCTTTTAGATATCCCAGATTTGCAGTCTGAAACATCTTAATTAGGATTTATTCATTTGTAGTGGACACACATGGAGTTTACAATTTGTTTTGCATCAGCGGGTCTTTATTTCAGAGCCGGAAGCCACGCTTAAAGAACGCTCGTCTATTAAACCGACGTGAATTCATCAAGTGCACACGTTGATCAGTGCAGAATGTGTTGAACGTCCTCTTGGAATGAAGATCAACAATGATTGCTTTGGTTTACAACAGAGTGAGTGAGCAAATTCTCATTGCATAAAGGCCAGAATGTTTTCACGCTCTGTAATATCGGAACAAACGCTCCGCCAAGCCTCTCGCTGGCAAAACAAGACATTTTAACAGATGGTTGCTTCAGCGTGCCACTTGATGAATGATACCATATGCCTCAGATTGCCACAGTAAAGATTATCACCATTACGAGCGCTTGTTCGCGGGTTTCGTTTGTTTGCTTGTCGGTGTTTGCTCATCAAGTGTGCCAACAACTGGTGTGTAATATCTGAGCATGTGGGCGCACATGTGTTTATGAATACACGTCTTCTTCTGCGCGCACCTTCTGCTTTGTGAGCGAGACCCGCTGATCCTCGGAAAAGGTTGAAACTTCTGCAATTTGAAACCTTGTTAGAAATTTATGAAGTGCTAAAATGTTTCGTCCCGAGGGAAAACACTGCCAGCTGTCACTGGAGAGCCATTTACTGCCAAACGGAGATTGGCGCTCAGATGGGGCCTGTGGCACAGCGGCGCAGAGATTTTCATCAAGATTTAGCAATTAGCAGCAAGTCATCCATCTTGAACTTTTCTTTGGCTGTGATTTGCTACATGGTGCGATGTCAGATTTTGTCAGTGTCTTAGTGTTGACCTTTAATACTCTCCGTATATATTAAGATATCCACTGTATGCATTTGTGCTCATTTACTATGATATTACATTAAAATCTACTGCCAATTTAATCGTTTTTTTAGCATATTTGGTAACACTTTACAATTAGGTTTCATTTGTTAACCGTAGTTAATTACATTAGCTAACATGAACTAAGAATGAACAATATTTCTGCAGCATTTATTTACTAATACATTATTGAAATCAAATGTTGTATTTGTTAACATTAGTTAATGCACTGTGAACTATCATGAACAAACAATGAACGCCTGAAATGATTTATTAAATAACATTAACAAAGATTAATAAAGACCTTATGGTTTTATGGTATAGTTTTACCATAGTTTTAGAAATTTTATACATTTTAGCTACAGTACAGTACAGTACTACAGTTGGTTTCTGTTTATCTTCTGTTTTTGGTTTAAAAAATAATAGTAATAATACATAATAATTGTATCAGTCATTTTATCATCATCATTTTATTAGCATTTAAAATTTGATTTTTCATCATCGTGATTTTTTTTATCCCACCCTAAACATTTTATTTATTTATTAAATATAGTTTTTATCCAATCAATTGAGTATTGTATGATAGAGTTCCGTAAATAGTTTCCAAACATTTTTTTTTTTTTACTTTTCACAAAAAATAAAAAGGAGTACTGGGAATAGGGTATGTTGCAAGTCAGATTCAATCTTTCTTTGTCCATATGAGCTCAGTTTACTTAAATGTCTGTTTTAAATGTTTTTTATTTATTTATTTTTTTACTTGTCTCTATATTAAGCTGGTACAGAATATATTTAAACATTGAAAAAATGACACACTTCACCATTACAGTCTCATTAATGCTCCTTCATCCATATCACAGTTCTCACTCAATAACTCTTGTCCTGTCTTTTCCTTGACAGTTTTCGGTGAAGATCTACGTTCCAGCTTATATTTTGTCAATGCATCTCTGCAAGAGGTAGTGTTCTCCAGCACCACAGGGGCACTGGTGCCGTGTCCCGCCGCGGCCGTGCCCCCCGCCACGCTGCGCTGGTACCTGGCCACCGGGGAGGAGATCTACGATGTCCCAGGCATCCGCCATGTGCACCCCAACGGCACGCTGCAGATCTATGGATTCCTGCCGTCCAGCTTTAGTAACCTAATCAATGACAATACATACTACTGCACAGCGGAAAACCCATCAGGGAAGATCAGGAGCCAAGATCTACACATTAAGGCCGGTCAGTCAGCTCAACAGAGCAAAAATCATAATTAAACAACATGAAACCCACTGAGAAATACGTACACAAAAATGTTGGTTTTATTATTATAATTATAGCTGTATCATTATCATTTATTTAAAGGATTGGTACACTTCAGAATTAAAATTTCCTGATAATTTACTCACCCCTATATGTCAATCCAAGATGTTCATGTCTTTCTTTCTCCAGTCGAAAAGAAATGAAGGTTTTTGAGGAAAACATTCCAGGATTTTTCTCCATATAGTGACTTCAACGGGGACCAACGGGTTTAAGGTCCAAATTACAGTTTCAGTGCAGCTTCAAAGACCTCGACACGATCCCAGACGAGGAATAAGAGTCTTATCTAGAGAAACCATCGGTCATTTTGCGCCACACATTACGTAACCATGTTGAAAGGTCACATGATGTAGGCGGAAGTACCGACCTGGTGTTTGCAAACCGCCCTTTACAAAAAAAAAAAAAAGATAAAACAACGATGTCGGACGATTTTAAAGTTGGAGTAAATGAGATGGACTTTTTCACCTATATGCTACATTTTTCACCATACGTCAGGTTACCGCTTGACCTTTCCAACGTGATTACTTAATGCATGAAGTCCTGGATGTGCAAGACAAGCTTTTGTGATTAAAAATTATATAAATGTTAATTTTTTTTAGAAAAAGACCAATGGTTTGGCTACATAAAACCCTTTTTCCTCGGCTGGGATCGTGTAGAGATCTTTGAAGCTGCACTAAAAACCATAATTTGGACCTTTAAACCGTTGAAGTCACTATGTGGAGAAAAATCCTAGAATGTTTTCCTCAAAAACCTTAATTTTTGTTCGACTGAACAAAGACATGAACATCTTCATGAAATGAAATGAAATGGGGATGAGGAAATTTTAATTCTGAAGTGAACTAATTCCTTGTACAGCAACAATAGATAAATCGAAAAATTAATAAAAAGCAAAAATTACATACCCTTTGAGTTTTTCAAATCTCCTACATTTCAGCGTTGGTTAAAAGTGCGCATAGAGCTTTGCTTCTGTGACAGCTCTAAGATAGACAGATGAAAATACTGAAATATTAATGCATTTTTGCTTAGGCCAGTCATGTGTGGAGAAGACAATGCTGGAATTTGGGTCATTTATATTTTTTGTACATTTCAGCCAACCGAACCAACCACACTCTTAGAACAAAGGTGCCGTCGGGCTCTATAAAGAACCCTAGGGTTCTCGACTCAATTTTAAAGATCCATTAATACTAAAAAGGTTCTAAGGAGAAATGTCTTAAATGATTTTAAAATGCTTTCACGTTTAATGGGTCTTTTTCTTTCTTTCATGTGTTTACAAGCTGTTTAATTCATACGATTAAAAATGAATTAAGACAAAATGAATTAATTAAAACTAAATCCATAAAATGATCCCATGATGGTAGGCTCTAAAAGATTCTATATATGAAGCGCCTGACCTTTAAGGTTCTATTTAGAACCTCTTCTTCTAAGAGTGCAGCAATAGACCTCATTCACTGCAGCGCCATTTTGATTTTTAACGGGAATGAAAGCGAGGCTGTGAGGGATAGACATGCATCTCTTCAGTGGGTTGTACTGTTATTTAATGTGTTTTTGGATGGTTTTGCTGACGAAACATCTTTCCAAGAAGTTCCAGTAGACAAAAAACTCCAGACAACATGAGCTGTGGAAAATTATAAGTGATAAAGAAGCTTAATACAGTTTTTTACTCGCTTTCACACCTATCATGGCACTGCTCTGAATAAGGTATATATTTTTTTCTTAAATATAAATAGCACAAATGTTTACGATAAATTGTTATTTTTATTGCCTATATTGCACTGTTACTAATGTATTTACATTACATTAGAATATTGCTATTTATTTATTTATTTATTTAACAGAATATAATTATGATATTTAGCCTTTAGACAGAACCTGATGTCACCAAATGCAACATGTTTCTGGATCAGCATCGTTGTAGATCCTGGAACAACATTCCAATCAACCAATCAGATTTGAGAGACAAGTTTACAGTTTATGTCAAGTATAGGTTTACAGCCAGGGTTATGTTCTTCTACATCTGTGTCATTCACTATCATTTCCATCTGGTTTTAGGAATTTAAGGGTTTAGGGATAGGGATAGGATCACATTTTCAGACAGGAATGTTGTTGCAGGATCAACAAAATATGTTGACCCAGGAACGCATCTAACTCGGCTAAATCAGGACGTACATAGAGTTCTTAGAGTTCATACTTTCAGTTAGTATTTTGAATTTGTGAGCACAACACTGAGTAAAGACTCTGTTTCCTCTTCACCGCAGTATTCCGGGAGCCGTACACAGTGCGTGTGGCCGATCAGAGAGTCATGCGGGGGAATACGGCCGTCTTCAAGTGCATTATCCCGGCCTCGGTAGAGGAGTACGTCAGTGTTGTATCGTGGGAGAAAGACACAGTCTCACTTGTCTCAGGTAGGGCTGATCTCTCACATAGCTTTCGATTAAGACTTTTGCAAGAACACGAGAGGCAATGAAAACATGACTTAATCACCGCATCAATATCACTGCCTTTCTTTTGCATACTTTTTTTAAACAAAATTGCTGTTCCCCTTCTAGCATAAATGTTGTGTCTCAATCTTCCAACGTTGAAACAAAATGGGTCGCTCAGCATGTTAATATTGATCTGCCTCAGCTTTTTTGAGTTTGTTTCACTCTATGGTTTCTGTTTGTTTCATCCCTTCAATTGAATCGCACCCTCTTGCTGGATTTGTCACGAATGGGAGCATTTAGGAAAGTTCAAGTGTGGTTTGTGGTTGTAGACATGTAAAGTTGATCAAGTACATTCACAAGTAATTCGGAGCCCTAAGATTCAAATATACACCTCTCAAAGAATCTGGCCATGAACATCTTGTACCAGAGCCTTTATTGAGCTTTGAAAAATCCATTCCCTCACCAATCAATGTACATCACCACTTATGACTAGCTGGCGACATCTCCATGGTAACAGTCTGGTAGTAATTGGCCGGTGTGGTTGGTGAAATATGGAATACTATGCATGATGTTCCTCATACCTTTGTGAATGGTTCTGTAATTACATGGTGAGTTTCATTTATAAGGATGAATGACTGTTTTATCTGACGTGGTCGCAGCACATGCCGATGTCAAACCGTGTGCAAGATGTCAGAAGCATTAAACCTATCCGACGCTCATCCCTCGCTAAATATTTAATGATGAAGGAGCTCGGACGTGAGGCTGAAAGCTCTCTGGCATGTGAGGCTGAAGAATTGTTTACTCTTGCAGAGAAATGGGCTTTGTGACATATACAATGAGATTTTTATGCTGGGATGTGTCTGTGCTTCTTTCCTTTTTTATTTTTCATCAAGCAGGTTTTGTGAATAGTTGTTGTTGTTGATGTGGTCAGCCTTAAGGAACACAGTAGCATGCCTGTAGGTTAGTTGAGGCAAAGTTGAACGTGTATTTCATATTCATGTACAACAACAAACAAATGGTCAGCCCGTAATCAATCCAGCTGTAATCTGTGGGAGACTCTACAGGTTTTACATTTAATGGCTTTGGCTTGGTGTGGCTTTTTAGGTAACACTTTATTCTGATGATCCCCAAAAGACATTCTACTGACTATAAGTAACCTTGCAAATTATTCTACTAACCCTACCAGTCTACTAATACTCAACTAATATAAATCAACTAATAACTCTAATGACAGTTAGTTGACATGTAGTTGCAACTAGAGTTGTCAAAAGTACCAAATTTTAAAAGTGTGACGATACTAGCATTTCCCTCTAGCATTTAGAGCGCTGTTGAACAGAATGGCCAATCAGAGACATGTATGTTGAGCGCGTGAACACAATGGCCAATCAGAGACATGTATGTTGAGCGCGTGAACACAATGGCCAATCAGAGACATGTATGTTGAGCACATGAACAGAATGGCCAATCAGAGACATGTATGTTGAGCGCGTGAACACAATGGCTAATCAGAGACATGTATGTTGATCGCGTGAACACAATGGCCAATCAGAGACATGTATGTTGAGCGAATGAACAGAATGGCCAATCAGAGACATGTATGTTGAGCGTGTGAACACAATGGCCAATCAGAGACATGTATGTTGAGTGTGTGAACACAATGGCCAATCAGAGACATGTATGTTGAGTGCGTGAACACAATGACCAATCAGAGACATGTATGTTGATCGCGTGAACACAATGGCCAATCAGAGACATGTATGTTGAGTGCGTGAACACAATGACCAATCAGAGACATGTATGTTGAGCTTGTGAACACAATGGCCAATCAGAGACATGTATGTTGAGTGCGTGAACACAATGGCCAATCAGAGACATGTATGTTGAGCGCGTGAACACAATCATAGACATTATAAATACATAGACGCCCTATTGGCCGCTGGAGCGCACGTCAACGGCGCCGCCATTTTGGGGATGGCAACTTTCCCATATCTCTCATACCGGGAATTGAGAAAAATGTCTGTTTCGTGTGCTGATTGGGGCTGTACACATCGCCACACAATTAAAAACAGGTCTCGAGGAACTACCTTTAACAAGCAAGACTGAACATTTGTTTCTGGTTGAATTTGATCATGATATAATTAGTAATAGTAACGTTCAGAGGAGAAAGGCCGCGAAATTTAGAAATACTGCTGTTATTGTCTCACGAAATGTAGTTTTAATAGTTTTTCAGTCGACAATGTAGTTGTTTAAAGCTCAAATATGTGGTTTATTTATAAAGATAGCGCCTATTTAAAGATTTGATCTGACGTTTTCGGCGAGTGAGACCCATGAGATCAGCGGGTGCTCAGCGCTCATGTACCCCGCCTGGAACAGCCTCACCTCGGCTAGTGCTTCTGACGTGTGCCGCTGGCGGATGTCTCTAGTCTAGTGGTTAAACATGAGATATAATTCGTCTTCTGTATATCTAACGGGCGACCTTTGATCTCATTAATCTATAATTTGTTCACTGGCAAATCGTTTTGGCTGAGGGCAAAGTGAAGTTTCATAACTTTATATGTAGCCTATTTTAACGTTGTATCCTGCTGTAGCTATGTTTGACTGAATCGTTTACTTTTTTTTTTTTTTTTTTACAATATTTCTTATTGTATTGCTATTTTTATAGTATTATACATAAAACTTATTCTTTACTATTTTGTTTGCTGTATACTGTTTATTTTATTGACTAAACTATTTACTATTACTTCTCACTTCATCTTATATTTACTTTTTGCATTGCACTGTAGTTGTACCATGTATTACCATAAAGGATCCATCAGTTATCTTTGTTATTGCTAAAATCGGGTCAATCACAGAAAATGATTTTTCCACAATAAGAAAACTTTATTTCATTTAATGTGAAAATTAAATTATATCTCAGTATGGGGGTCTTCACCATTCTTATCCAAGAATAAAAAGCCAGATGACAAGCCTGAGCTTTGACAATTCCTTATTAAAATATATTTTATAAGTCTATCAAGATTTTAAATAACTAGAGATGGAACTTTTTGTACACCACATACAAACCAATGAAATCGGTTGATAAATGTACAAACATGTTTTGTTTTAATCCAGAAAAACCGCAGTTCACCCGCTTGCATTAGATTACTGTGCAGTCTTCTTGCCCTCCGCAAAATGGAGGACGCGTTAACGTATCGCAGCAACGGTCCAAAGCGGCCAATAGCGCGTCTATGTATATATAATGTCTATGAACACAATGGCCAATCAGAGACATGTATGTTGAGCGCGTGAACACAATGGCCAATCAGAGACATGTATGTTGAGCGTGTGAACACAATGGCCAATCAGAGACATGTATGTTGAGCGTGTGAACACAATGGCCAATCAGAGACATGTATGTTGAGTGCGTGAACACAATGACCAATCAGAGACGTGTATGTTGATCGTGTGAACACAATGACCAATCAGAGACATGTATGTTGAGCGCGTGAACACAATGGCCAATCAGAGACATGTATGTTGAGCGTGTGAACACAATGGCCAATCAGAGACATGTATGTTGAGCGTGTGAACACAATGGCCAATCAGAGACATGTATGTTGAGTGCGTGAACACAATGACCAATCAGAGACGTGTATGTTGATCGTGTGAACACAATGACCAATCAGAGACATGTATGTTGAGCGCGTGAACACAATGGCCAATCAGAGACATGTATGTTGAGCGTGTGAACACAATGGCCAATCAGAGACATGTATGTTGAGCGTGTGAACACAATGGCCAATCAGAGACATGTATGTTGAGTGCGTGAACACAATGACCAATCAGAGACGTGTATGTTGAGCGTGTGAACACAATGACCAATCAGAGACATGTATGTTGAGCGCCTGAACACAATGGCCAATCAGAGACATGTATGTTGAGCGTGTGAACACAATGGCCAATCAGAGACATGTATGTTGAGCGTGTGAACACAATGGCTAATCAGAGGTGTTTAAGAATCCGTTCAACAACACTCAAAATGCTAGAGGGAAATGCTGGTATCGTCACATTTTTCAATTTCAGAACCGACTTGGTACTGAAGTCGGTACTTTTATATCATGAGAAACTGATTTAGGCATTAATTTGCGTAATTTAATCTAAATAGCCTACCTTGTCTGCATTTGATGAGCAATTCATTTCAACTGGCTTAAATGGCATGTCCTTTTACAGCATATTTACATCATAAATAGCTTACATTGGAGACCTAAATATAATTTTCATACACTATAATCGATATTAAAATTCAGCTGTAGTATAAGTCAGTGCCGTCAGTCGCACACACTCTTAAAGCTCAGACGATGCTTCAGTTCTCGGCTCATAAAGTCATAAAGACTCGCTTGGACCGGATCATTTGCAAATTAGTTATTTAGGTTTCCAAAATACTTTTATTATACGTATACGTATAAAGAACCAGGGCCTCAATACTTCAACTTCAAGAGTAATTTATCTCCAGAAATGATAGATTGGTATAAGAAGTGTAGATATTGGGATGTGTGTAGATGATCTTGTGTGTGAACTTGACCTTGTCAATGTCCCAGAAGACCAGTGAATGCTGCTCATGTTTCAGTCCTTCACAATGCACTGCAAACTCTTCGAGATCTGCCCCTGCTCTGGTGTGAAAAGATCCAGTCAGTTCCTGATGGATACAGTCAAGTCAAACCTACATTTCTTATTCATTGGACATCCTTCTTTACACAGAAATACATCATATTGTGGCAGAAAAATGGGTTGTGAAAGAATGGGTCCAAATGACATTTTGATTTCTTATCCCAGCAACTTTGTTAATGTCACCTCACCAGATGCAAGGATGTTTCTTCAAACGTGGACACCCATTTTGGACTTAAAATAAATGTAACAAACCTTAAAAACGTTTCAGTGATAGTGGCATTACCTTGACTTTTATACACACATCAACGCTCTGTCCGAAACTGCATACTGTGTAGTAGGTTTGAAACTTACTTCACGACCGTTTAAAGTACGTTCTATATAGTATGGCTGTGTGTAGTATAAGTGGCCTCATGTGATCGTAAAGTGTCCATTGTTTTTTTCCAATACTATGTGTCCGGACATACTACTCTATTGGCGTACTATTTTTTGCATACTAAATATTAGGGAAGTATTCAATTTCGGACACAGAGTGCATGCATTGGTATTGTTTTTGATTAAGCACACACTGACACTTTAAAAAAAAAAAAAAAAAATCTTTTAATTAAAGTAGTTTCAAAATATGCTTTTGATGAGGCATTTGAGTTAACACTAGCTTTACAATCTACAAACCAAAAAGAATGATAGTTCTGCTAATTCGGCATTCCAAAATCCCTTAGTAATCATTTTAAAAATGTTAAATCTGTATTGACGCATACAATACTGTGCGTCTGAGCAATGCTGTTAGCATGAAGCGCTCAATCTCTCTTCTCTTGTCTGCTTAGCATAAATCAGTGTTCGGGAGTGGACGCGCCAGCTTTTCTGGCCCTGTAATTCCGGCTAACGCTAGAGATTGTCCCCGCAAATCACAGAGAAGATGAAATGCATGATTACAGAGTGGGACTTGTCTTAATTAATGAACTGTGATTGAAAATATAATTACAATATGAATTACCTCTCAAAATAAAGACTGTTCCCTAGTCATTTGAAGCGAGGGCCTGTTTTAAATGTGAATGAACGGGGCCTAATGATTCTCTAACTTACCATTAACCTGTCATGCATTTTAAAATGGACCTTTCTGTGCGCGCTTTCAAATTCATGGCCGTGGATCCGTCCCTTCCCGGCTTTTGATAAACAATTGACAGCTCTAATAAAGAGATGAAAGGCTGTGCAGGTGAAAGGGCTCGTGTGTGTGTGTGTGTGTGTGTGTGTGTGTTTGTGAGTGTATCTTCCTCTTTGAGTGTCCAGAGCACAGAACAGGTCCTGATGCACCTTGCGGGCTGTTTTTTTTTTGTGTGTATTTCAGGGGTTTGACTACTGAATATTGATGGTGGCCATTTTTCTTTTGTCATCTTGTCTGTATGAGAGCCTTTTATCCGTTGGCTCACCCATTTGATCTGGTTTAAGTGACTGAAGGGATGCAAAAACAAGCATATCGTTAAAGTCAACATGAAATTTGATATATTATTCAGCCTATTTATTGTCTTACCGTGCATGATTCGTCATTAACCACACACTACCTGTCAAAAGTTTTAGATCGGTACGATTTGTAATGTTTTTAAAAAGAAGTCTTTTCTGCACCAAGGCTGAATTTATTTGATTAAAAATAAACATAATATCAGTGACCCTGTACCACAAAACCAGTCTTATGTGTCAATTTTTTTAAATTGAGATTTATACATCAAATGGAAGCTGAATAAATAAGCTTTCCACTGATGTATGGTTTGTTAGGATAGGACAAAATTTGGCCGAGATACAACTATTTCAAATCAGGAATCTGAGGGTTAAAAAAATAATCAAAATTTTGAGAAAATCGTCTTTAAAGGTTTCCATTTCTGTTGGCAATTGTGCTGCATCCACTTACAAAAATACAATTTTGATATATTTAAGGTAGGAAATTTACAAAATATCTTCATGGACCATGATCTTTACTTAATATCCTAATGATTTTTGGCATAAAAGAAAAATTCAATAATTTTGCCCCATACAGTGCTCTGTTGGCTATTACCACAAATATACCCGTGCGACTTAAGACTGGTTTTGTGATCCAGGGTCACATATTGTTAAAAATTATGACAATTTAAATGATTGTTTTCTATTTTAATATATTTTAAAATGTAATTTATTCCTGTGATCAAAGCTGAATTTTTAGCATCATTACTCCAGTCTTCAGTGTCACATGATCCTTCAGAAATCATTCTAATATGATGATTTGATGCTCAAAAAACATTTATTATTATTATTATCAATGTTGAAAACAGCGTAAATTTTTTTGGGGATTCTTTGATGAATAGAAAGTTAAAAAGAACAGCATTTTTTTTAAATAGAATATTTTGTAACATTATAAATGTCTTTACTGTAACTTTTGATCAATTTAATTCATCCTTGAAGAATAAAAGTATTGATTTCTTTTATTTATTCCCCCCAAAAATAAAACAAAAATTTCCCACCCCAATGTTACAAAAGCTTTTTATTTCAGATAAATGCTGTTCTTTTGAACTTTCAATTCATCAAAGAATCCTGAAATAAAAATGTAAATAAATGTTTTCAACATTGATAATAATGGGAAATGTTTCTTGAGCATCAAATCATCATATTATCTTTTTTTATTATCTAGATTTCTGAAGGATCATGTGACACTGAAGACTGGAGTAATGATGCTGAAAATTCAGCTTTGATCACAGGAATAAATTAAACTTTACTATATATTCACATTAAAATTTTAATAATATTTCACAAAATAAATGTTTGATTTTTTGTTTGTATTTTTAATCAAATAAATGCAGCAGAAGAGACTTTTAAAAACATAAAAAATCTTACCGATCCAAAAATTTTGAATGGTAGTGTACCTACCTTTCCTTTTCTGATGACATCAATGTTTAGCCCCTCCCCTCTCCGCACGTGTAATATGTGTTATAATGTACATGAAAGAGGCATGTTTTTGACCCGTTTCTCAGATCGCTCAGAAACCGACAGCCCTTTTAATAACTACACTATACGCATCGTGTTGCATTCGTGCTAAACTTTGGACCCTCTGTCATTTTTTACAGCGCTTTTGCCTTCGGCTTTTCTCATTACAGTTTGCTTCATGGCCGCAGAAGTGTCCCTCTCTCATGGCTGACATTCACTGACATTTGTCAAACCATTAAGCTCAATTCACTTTCCCTTCCAGCACAGTTCGAGGGGAAATCGCAGCCACATGCGCTTTACTTATTTAATGGTTTGTTTCTAATAGGACTTTGCTGTAAATATTGAGAGTTTGCATTTGCTAATGAGTTGATCTTTTAAGGTGCCGTTGTGGATTGGCGCTAACTGGAATATGAATGAATCATTTCAGCCTGGGTACTTTAATGTGTCAGTGTTTTAGCCAGTGGGAACACGTTCAAAATTAATCAGTCATTGAACACAATTGCCTAAATTTGTGGGAAATTACTATTCTAATATTTATTCAAAAATGGTTTAGGACATGTATCCAGGACATGTATTTATATATTCATATGCAGAATTTGTTCTTATTTTCACCCCTGTTCTGAGCCTCTGTCTGAAATAATCAGTTTTAATGATCCTCCTTTAAAGCTGGTTTGTAAACTTCTTCATTTGTCCAGTTGTCGACAGAATAGGGAGGTTCTCACTGGCAGCCATTTCTTCTTATTATGGCTTAAGTCAGTGTCTATTGAAGCTTTTTCATCCATTTTAATGTCTACTAGGTGAAAATCTTTATTACTACATTATTGCATTATATATTACCATTTGAGGCATTATTCATGCCCATAGCCTTTTAGCCCTAAGAAGGAGGAATAGTAATAGTTATACTTACTTCAGCAAGCTCTACTAAAAAATGAAATGTCCATCACATTGCTCAGCCCTTATATTTAAACCAATATTGTATTGACAACAGAGGTTATTTTATAACCTCCAACCCATAAACATTGTTGATATGAAACACACACAAAAAAAAATTCTTGCTTAGTATTTTTGTCTGGTTTTACAGTACAAATATCTTAACATTCTTAAATCAAAATACATCCTAAGTCTTGTTTTTCTGAAAAATGCATACAAGTTAAGTGAGTTTATGCATATCTGCCAATGGTCACCAAGTCAAGTCACCTTCATTCATATAGTGCTTAAATACAGATTTTTTTCAACCCATTGTTCAGCTGAAGTCAGTCCAGTGTTGAGTGTTAGTAAAGATCATCAAATATGAAATGAGTTCAATTCAGCTATAAAGCAGCTCTGGAGAAAACAATGATGTCATCGTCCAGCTCATCCAATAGTGTCAGTGCAGTCAAGTCAATAATATTGCCCAATATTAAGTGTCCTGCAAATAAGCAAGGCAGAGTCAACAGTGGCAAGGAACCCAAACTCCATCAGGTGATAGAAATGGAGATTTTAAAAGAACCTTTTAGTTCTTGGGCTCAGTTGGGTGGACCAGTTCCAGTCCCAACAGATTTGCGTTTTCGCACCGCAGGAACTGGGAACGATTTTAGTTCTACCCCACTAACACAGAACGTTAGGGAATGTTAGGAAACGTTAGTTTATGGTTCTCTAAAGGTTTGTTTGTATTTTACTTCCATATGTTTGAACCAAACCAAAAACTAACGTTTAGGGAATGTTCCCTCAGGGTTATAACGAAAAACAAAACTATATAACAAAATATATAGTATATATATATATAACAAAAACTATCTTTCCTAGAACGTTCTGGGAACCATAAATTGTGGGTAGGAACTCCTTTTGGAGGAACTAATATATCTTCTTCAGAGTCGGGTCTAAACCAGCACTATAGGAATTACCAGTGACGTAAGTGTTCACTGATTGGCCGAACGCACGCAAAACACAAGCGGCCGCCATTTTTAAAAAGGCTGTGTAAATACACACAGATTATAGCCTTTATATTTACTCCACAAACTGACTCTACGAACATGGAAAACAGTGACGGATGAACATCTTAACCATTTCTGATCTACAGGACTGTTAGATAGTTCGTGTAAGCACTTGTGTTGTCAGCGGCGTCAAAATAAAAGTCAGAACAAGCGCGGCTCACGTCACTTCAGAGTCCTACTGGCGGTGCGAATGCAACCAGGAAAACTTTCCTAAAGGATCCATTCGTTCTCGGAGAAACACACTGGTGGCTAGTTCATATAACTAAGTTCCTAAAACTGCCCGATGTGAAAGCCCACGGTGAGATTATGATTCCAGGCTGCATCAGAAGGCTTTGATCTATTGAGAATATAATTTGTATCCAGTTCCTTCTGCTTAAATATTGGACTCATTGTGCCAGTATTGAGACGAAGCTGGCCATCGGAGTGTCCAATCTGTGTCGAGGACTCGTCTGGATCTCAAGGATCGCGTCGACGAGCTCTTCACAGAAAAATCCTGAAAACAGGGTCAGAAAATTTTCAGCTTGAATTACATTTATTTTTCTGCCCCCACGGGCAGATATTTATTCTTGTTTTAGGTGTAAACTGGCCATTTTGATACATTTCCAGAAAGCAAGACTTAATATCTTCTGTCATTATTGCTACTTATGTCAAGTATCACGGTTTTAGAATGTTTACTGGAAAACAATTTAACAAAAATTTTGCAGTTAAGTAACTAAAACAAAAATCACAGTAAAAGTTAGGAGTGTAACAATATATCGTGTCACAATATATCACATTAAAAAACAACAACAATATGTATCCTGGATAGTTTACCCAAAATAAAAATTACTGTGTGAGAAAAAATTCACGTTTTCAGATATTTTGACGTAGCTTCAGAATCTTATTGTCCTGTGCTTTGGGTTTCCAGCACCAAGTCAAAGCTTATTCATTTACACCCGCAATGTAATATCAAATTTAGCATTTTAATCAACAGTAAAAAACAATTTGTTATAGCCTTTTATCATATGTCTTGGAGTATCGCAATAATATCGTATCGTGAGTTCAGTATCGTGATATGTATCGTTACACCCCTAGTAAAAATACATTTCAGATCACTTCCTACATTCATAAATCAAATTCTGCCCTACAGGGATGTAAAGCCGCTATAAAGCGTGTGAGTGGAGCGAGGAGCATCAATGGCACGGACTCCTTATAGACTATATAAAGAGCGGAGGGGCGGTCAGACATGTTGAAACCCAGCGCCATGTTTGAGTGAGTGTGGCCGGGGCCAGAGACGGTGTGTGTGTGTGTGTGTGTGGATGATGCTGGGAGCCTGCAGATAGTGCATTCTCATTAGAACAAACCCACACTCCTTTCATCTTTCTCTAGCCTGCAGATTAAGTTGGAGATGGTAAAGCATCAGGCTTACAGGCTGAAGCGAGAGGAGAAAGATAAATGTAAGCCCCTCTCTCTCTCTCTCTCTCTCTCTCTCTGTGCTCTACCTTGTCTCTGTGTGTACAGCAAATGTTCTCTGCAGTGTGGATGTCTCTCCTGAACCCTCGCTCACTGCTGTTGGAGCAATGTGACGGTTTCTCACGCCTTTATCCCTCTTCACACCTTCCTTTACTTATGTTCTTTTATAACAGCTCTGGAAGAATCAGAGCCACTGTTATGAAATATGTTTGTATTGTTTCCCCCCATTTTAAAATACTACTAAATGCAATAAAACTAAACTTACGCGATACACTAATTGGCTGCTTTACCTTCACTGTCGGCTCCAACTCGGCCATTAAAACTATATCGAGCGTTCACGGAGATCAAGCCTGGCGCACTAGAAATGCTGTGAAGGTTCAATCACAGAGTTTGATTCCGAAAAGAAGGCATGAACTCGTACGTTAAATGCACCGTAAGTCATTTTGGATCTGCAAAATGCATAAATGTAAATATTGAACCCAGAAGCAAAATTGCAGCCTGTGCATTAGCAGACGCAGCAGCAAACGGCAGGGCCATTTAATGAAAGTGTTCATGAAAAAAAACAATATATATCAAATATATATATACATATGAAATCACTGTGAACTCTCACTATTCAATTCAAATCAATTCACATTTATTTTTTATAGTGCTTTCCTATTGTTTCAAAGCAGCTTTACATGCATGTGTCTACATTACAATTGAGAGAGATCTGTTATCAGAGCTGACTGTGTCCTAATAATGTATTTCAGATATACAAATCACACAGTAACTATACAGGAAGTATATGTATAAATATGTAGAAATGATGCTCTTCATTATTATCTTTGTCTTGTGCATAAAAACTGCATAAAAACCCATCCTGAAAACAAGATTTACCTGAGAGACAAACTTACTTAGGGTGTTAAGATTCAGACACCTACATACTAAGTCTTTCTGGATAAACCTGTACTGTATTTAGTGACAGAAAGGAAATAAAATGTCACTTTTGGTTCAGTGTTACTCAGTGTTACATAAACAGCGGCTTTTTGCACAATAAGTGAAAATATCAGTATGAATAGTGTGAATATCAGTTAGATGCTATTTATACTTGGTGCATATAGAGGCAAATACTATTTGCCCCTCAGTGTATTGTAGTATATTATAAAACCGTATACATATTCAGTGTAAATTATTATATTAATTAAAATCATAATTAGGACATTACATGTCCCAGTCCCTAAAGCCCTCCCCTAACTTTAACACTAATACATATACTAAAAATACTAATAAACACTTTATTCCCACTATTAACCCTTAAGGTACTTTATTTATATTTAAAGGTGCCCTAGAATGTGAAATTTAATGTATTTTGGCATAGTTAAATAACAAGAGTTCAGTACATGGACATGACATACAGTGAGTCTCAAACACCATTGTTTTCTCCTTCTTACTTAAATCTCGTTTTTGAAAAACACCCCTGAAAAACAGGCGAATCTCAACATAACACCGATTATGACGCAATAGTCGGGATCATTTATATGTACGACTCCAAACATGTGCATATGCCAGCCCATGTTCAATGACAGGCTGAACTGCGCAGCCGAAGCATGGCAGTCGTTCAGTGTTTGGATGTACAAATGAACACAAAGGTATTTAGTTCCTTCATCCGAGCCTCTGAAGAAACAATGGGTTCATTTTTATTTTCTCTGGAAATTTCCAAACATTTCACCGACGAGACTGTTTCCTCAACTTGGGCCAATACAGAGCTGGCCTCGATCGATCGAGCTACCAAGCAACACTTTCTGATGTGTAATTGTTCAAGTTCAGACAGGTAATCTTTCTCTCAAAATCGTTCAATACTGTATTTACATCATCGTGTTTGCATTGGTGAAAGCATTTGAGAGAGTGCAGAAACTGCGTTGCAATGATAAGATCTTTATTCTCGCGATCAACACACTGTCATCTGTTTGCTCAATGCTCATCACAGCAACATTTTATGTGATGGGAATAGATCTAAATACTTTAAAAACATCTCACGATTCGTTAATCTCGATAGCTGTAATAGTAAAAACGTATAATATCTGTAGTAAAAGTATTCGAGAGAGTTTCACATGTAATACGTAGCTATTTCATATGCAAGCATGTCAGCCAATCACAGCAGAGGCCGGTTACACACAGAGACACGCCCCTTCAAACCGAGCGTTCACATCAGAGGCTAAAATCAGGCTAGGAAAAATGCCTTTTATTTCTAAATTATGACTATTTTTTATCTAAAAAACATACTAACATTGTAAGGGCAACCCAGAAAACATTATACAATAATAAAATAATCCCATTCTAGGGCACCTTTAAAGTAAAAACCTGTCCGAGCTGATATGCCATGGGAAGAAGAATGAGTTCTGGAAAAATGGCGGATTTGAAGTCGGATGGTCGTGTGAACAGCTAACCTTACTCTCCACACCACTGATGCCGTTATCACTGGGATTTCTTTCGCAATGTTTCTGGCTCAAACGGACAGCGGCGGGTGGAGTTACTGTAAATAACCTCTGCCAACAAGACAGGCTATTTGCTCTTGGTGTAAATAGACACTCTGATAAAATATTCCTCATCATATCCCAGTTTGACTTCCTGTAAACACCAGGGCTCCTTCAAAACATTGCTCTCATTGTTTGTGGCCTATCTTGGTGATTTCAGGCTTAATAATAGTGAGTTTTGGATGAACAACAAAGCCCGGGGTTTGTTCGGAAACATTATATTTGGTGATGCTCGCGGTAGAGAAATATTACACACTGCACGGATGTTTAAATGACTAGAAAATAAACACAGATCTGATTAAGAATATGATTTCTGCAGTTTCATGTACTTCACTTCTCCATGTATCCGTTTCTGGTCCTTCCGTCGGATGCTGTATGTTGTAAGTAAATTGGGTCACGACTGAAGAAGAAATCACTATCATCTCCAAAGCCTGACACCGGCTCACGACTAGACCGAAGGCCAGCTCACTTCAGGGGAAACTAGACCGGCAGATCATATTTACATCTAATTTCTCATATCATTGTTTCACATATCAGTGTACTTGCAGGAGTAATTGTGACGAGCTCTACGCGTATCGCTTAAAAAAAAACTAAAGCGTACAATTCTGCTCCACGGGCCTTTTAAAACCCCTGCTTTCATCGCTCAAAATACGTCAGCGAGAGAGAGAGAGAGAAGGAAAAAGAAAGAAGGATATAGTGTAGAGGAGGGAAAAAAGGACCTAAAAAATCAATAGCTATGTACATTAATCACACAGCTGCCACTGAGAATTATGGGAGCATAAGCTGAAGGATGCATTTGTGCATTTGCAGCATGAGTGCTGGTGAACGTTTAGGGAATACAGAGAGAGAGAGAGAGAGAGAGAGAGAGAGAGAGAGGTATCGGTTTTCTGATGTCTCCTTTAAGGGTGCCATGTACCTAAAGAAATGGTTTAAGGCTTGGTTTTTATTTCATAGTAGACGCCAAACTCTGTTAATTTCCCATACAATGAAAGTACAGTGTCATTTATTTAAAGTTCATTTTTATATCGGCCTAATCAGAAATCATGTTTTGTTCAGTTTGGCAAAAAAGCAAACAATAGAAAAAATGAAGAGAAACAATTTTGTGTAAATAGTATTCGCGCTTGACACCAGAGTGTTCATTTGCAGAACATATACAGTACTGGAGCTTTACTGACTGCAGAAATTATTGTGGCTTTCATTGATTGATTGATTGGTTGATTGATTGATTGATTGATTGGTTGGTTGGTTGGTTGATTGATTGATTGGTTGACAGCAGGCTACATAACAGAAAAGATGATGGATATTTTAAAAAGACATTCACAATATACATTAAGGTCTTTTAAAAGAGAATATTCCTGTCTTTCAAATTCAAATGTAGTACCTACTCACAGTACGCTGTTTATCTTCTAAACGCGATTTCTTTACTTTTGATTAATGTAGTTCGCTAAATTGTGCAATCTACTAACTAGATTAATATATGTAGGGCAAATGTTAACTACTTGAAAAAAAACTAGTTTGATGTTGAAACTGTAGTTCCCAGCATGCATTGCATGGGGATTGAAATGTTGTCTCTTGAAGTCTTCTTGAGCAAACTCTTTTATGAGGTCTGTGAATTCAGACTGTGTTTTTTGCCTACTATATAGTTGGGAAGTATGCGATTTCAGATTCATATGTCTATGCTGCTTTTTAAGGATCAGACTTAATATTACCATGCTAATTTGTGCTATTGCTCGATAACGCTTTTTACAGTTTATGGTCTTTATGATGAATAATATTTTTTGCTTTGTATGAATGTAATTTTTGTCTAATTAAATAAAAAGTTAAATATAATATTAGAAAAATTTGGCATCAACAATTTTCTTAAGTCAGTCCTAAGTAAAAAAGAAAAGAAAAGAAAATACAACTGTACAGATAAAAAGAATATCTTAGATGAACACCAAATTGAAATTACAGGTCTGTTTGTCATTTGTTTCAGTATTAAAATAATTTCTCCTATTAGTTATCATGGTAACACTTCACATACTTGCCACAAAAGTAAATAATTAGACATGCAATATTGATCTGGGTCTAAATATTTGATTAGCTCTTTAGACGCAAAGCTTGTGGCTGGTGGTCACTTACATGGCTTTCAGCAATGCTATTGACCAATCAGAATCAAGCATTCCACAGATCCGTGTAATAATTTTTGTTAATGTTAATTTCAAAATGTACTAATGCATTACTAAAATCAAAATTTGTATTTGTTAAAACATTAGTCAATGCACTGTGAAGCAACATGAACAAACAGTGAACAGCTGCATTTTTCATAAACAAAGAAGAACAAATACAAATTTATAATGTATAGCTCAGTGTTAGCTCATCAATACATGAACTAATCCTAACAAATGAAACCTTATTGTAAAGTGTTATAGTTATCACCTTACTCAAATAAAAAAGCCATTTTTAGGTTGATTCCCTGAAAAGTGCACTCGGAAATGGACGTTATCCGTACAGATATCTAGGAGTGTGAAGGAGATAACCCTGGATGAATCCCTCTTACATCACTGTTTACTGATAAATAAGAGCAATATGGTGGCGATTAGGCAGTTTAGGATGAATATGATTACCGACCGGTCTGCTCAGGCCACTGGGGACCGAGCGAGACTTAATCTTTAATAAGCGCTGATGGCTTGGTTACTGTCTGATGCTATGCTGCCGCTTGGCTCCGCTCCCCAGAACGGGACTTTTCCCGAGCTTATGGATAACACCCCGCTCTGGACCGCGGCCAGGGCATAAAATGGCAGCTCTCCAAATGGCAGATTAGTAATAAGTGTGGCGTGAGCTAATTACGGGCGGAACAACCAATTAATTTCAGTTTATAAACGCCTGTAGATTTGGCCTGGTTGTTTTACCCCAGGTGCCCGGGATTGGGGTCTGTCCCGCCCCGTTGCTGGAGGAGGACGGTGGCAGGTGTTTTGGGCCGTGCTTGAGATCTTCCATATGTTCAGATGCTTCGTGTCCCATCTTTGGAACGAGGGTCTGCGGTGGTCCTTTTAAAAGCATGAAAAGGCGCTCGAAACAAGGCGTTCTGGAACAAAAGACTTATTAATGCTGAATCCTGCTGTCGAATATTATGTGATCATTTATGTTTTCAGCTCATTTATGAATTTAATGATCAAGGCCATGTCATTACTAATGAATAGAAACATTTTCACTTCTTTCCTCTCAAATCATGGATTTTGTACCAAGAGTGTGTGAATGCGCTGTGCTAAAATTGTTTTATTTTGAATAAACATCTGATAAGTGTATGATACACATCTAGATGAGTTTGGTTCACGCAGAATTTTTGTAAATGCGGTTGTCACTTCCATAAATGACTGAACTGTGTGTGAACAGAACAGGATTAAGCACTGAAACGGGAACTGACAACCGGATGTATCTGCAGTGTGTAAGTAGATACAGAGCTTTTCACTCATTAGAAAAGGGACACTGGAACATTTACACTGCCTATTTCTTAAAGGTGCAGTATGTAATATTGTTTTTGGAGATGTTTTCCCGCCAACTCCTGTTCACACTCAACGCTTGCGCTCGAGGACACGTAGTTGACAATAGAAGGTGACGAGCCTTAAAATAGCCGCATTTCCATTACCCTTCAACTTTTAAATTGAAAATACGCCCAATGGAAACACGTAATTTTCGCAAAAACTTCCATATATAGCTAAAAAGTTTTTACGCTCGCATGAGGTGGTTTTTCGGGCAATTCGAAAAAGGAATATTTCGCAAAACTGCAATGGAAACAGTTTTTGCACATTTACAGTCGCCTGACGTAGATGGCGCGGTGTGTTTGGACAGAGACAAGAGTTCTGCATTATTAAACTCATGAAAGACAAAAGTATTACAGGAATACTGGATTCTAAACCACACAAAAATCAAGATGTTGAAGCAGATAGGAGGGAGACAGACCTCATATGTGCCGCTCACAAGTTTAAGTACAATAACAATACAATATTATCCATTAATGCCTGGATAACACTCCTACGTGTCCTATCCATTAAAAATGGCTGGGATATATGTAAACCTACCAACATCCATTGCCATGATTTTTGGAATGATTATCGCGAGAGGCAAAAAATTACGTTTCAGTCGCATAAAATCGGTTAATGGAAATGCCGTCACTTTGCAATCGTTTCTTTATTGACATTTTGAAAATATCGCAAAATTTGTGCGCAAATCTGTACCGGAAACGCGGCTACTGTAAGTTGATGAGTTGATTTATCCGCGTTTTAACATTCTTCTGATCATGGAGGTTTTTAGATGGATGCCGAGGCTTTGCTGGCTTACATCTTATTCTGAGAAAAAAGTATGTGAACATATGTTTCCTAAATATCTGCAAACATATCATGCTTTAGTACAGTCAAACTAACTACATATAGCACCTTTAAATGTACACAGCTTGCATACACTGTAAACAAAATCCTAATTTTACAGAAAATAACTGTGATTTTTTTGTCTATCATTCTTTCATTTTAAATTGTACTCAAAACACTGTAAAATTACAAATAATATCTGTAAAATAAAAATGCTGTTGTTATTTTAGGTATTGTGACATTAATGAGAAATTCCAGTAATTCACTTTTTTTTATACAGGACATTGATTGTGTTTTTCATACAGTTTTCTTAAATTACATAAAAATGTACGTAAAATTACAAATATAATCTGTAATTAAACAGTAACAAAACAGTTAAATGATCAAATGACTGGCAGCCCATCAAAAAATCTGTAAAACACTGTTATTTTACAGGCATTTCCTGCATTATTATGATCATATACCTTCATTGTAAAAAAAAAAATCTTAAAAAAAGGGTCAAATGACTAGCAATGCCAAACAAACACCATAAAATTAAAGTAAAATGTGCTAATTTAATTAAAGTGCAAAAAACTTTAACACACAGTATATGTGGAAACAGCCTAAATATAAAATAAAGAGACCGGACCTTTGAAAACCGCTTGTTTAGGTCATTAATAAAGAGCCATATTTAAATTGAATCCTTGTCAGTGTGAATGTTTTCAAGCCTTCTCCCCTTGTGTTATATTGTAACACACTGCCGTTGAGATCTGTCTGTATAGACGAGAATAAGCAGACCTGTGTGTCTCCGCATAACTCTCCGTCTCGCTCGACCTTCCCTCCTCTTCCCTGTGTGCCGTGTTAGCCCTCAGTCTGGAGCCGCTCAGTTCCTGCAGACCCCTCTTAACAAACCACACACAGTTATTCTGGGTACACCTATTGGATACCTTAAATCGTAGGATTAAAGCTTCAGAGTAGAATACCATCTTACAACGTGCTGTGCACTTTACTGCAATATACCCTAATAAATACCATAACCAGAGTCACTATAAAATAACACACTTATTTGCCCATAGAATATATTGTAAAAAAAATTAGGGCTGTCAAATGATTAATCGCGATTAATCGCATCCAAAATAAAAGTTTGTGTTTACATAATAAATGTGTGTGTACTGTGTATAATTATTTTATATATATAAATACATACACATGCTTGTATATATTTAAGAAATATTTGCATGTATATACTATATATAGATTTATATATAATTTATTTTATATATAAATAAAACATTTTTCTTAAATATGTAAATGCACGTGTGTGTACTTATATATACAAAATAATTTTACACAGTACACACACATTTATTATGTAAACACAAACCTTTATTTTGGATGCGATTAATCGTGATTAATCATTTGACAGCCCTAAAAAAATATATATATATTTACAATTATCTTCATATTGTCCATTCAATGAAAGTCAATGGGGTCCAATGTTGACTTTCATTGAATGGACAATATGAAGATAATTGTAAATATATATTTTTTTACAATATATTTTATGGGCAAATAAATGTGTTACTTTATAGTTTTTCAAAATATCTTCTTTTGTGCTTCGCGTTCCTTAGTAGAAAGAAATGCGTTCAGGTTTGGAACGACATGAGTGTGAGTAAATGATTTTCGGGGTGAACTATATCTTTGAGGATCTGTGTATATCTGATTTGGCCATTAGAAATGACTTCTGTTGATTTATTGTAATGTAATGAGTCAAAGTTGAAGTTGCAAAGTGACAAGCGTCCTCAAGACTGATCTGCAGAGTGTCGTGAGAGATTTCCCGCTCAGTTTGCGGTGTGATGTCACGAGCTTGCAGGCTGACCTTTGACTCCCGATGACGTGCGCTGCAATCTTAATGTAGCGCGGGTCAGCCAATCACAGCGCTTTCTGCAAGCAGCATTTGCTTATCGCATGAATTCAGCTGTGCTTTTGTGGCTTTTATGTGAGAAAAAGTGCGGAGCCGGTCTCTCCGTTTCATTTTATCAAATGTATAACGTGCTCCATCACTCTCTTGCCTGTTCCAAGCAGCTGCTGTGTGGATTTTTATACGTGCCTGTTGTATTTAAAATGATCAATTATGGTATTCCGAATACATGAGGGTGAAGGGGAAATCTATTGCTGGTTGTGCTGAAATGAAAAACTGAGAGCGAGAGAGAGAGAGAGAGAGAGAGAGAGAGAGAGAGAGAGAGAGAGGAAGAATTTGGAATCGATTTCCCCGTTACTTTCTGCTGTAGTTGTGTTGCCATGGCAACATGGTCAGGTTTCTCCATCCTCCCAGGGCAAATGTAATTGTTGTCTGTTTCTCAAAGCTAGAGTCAACATTCAGCATCTCACACTCACACACTCTCACACACTCTCATGGCCGCTCAACACAGCAAAATCACACATACGCTCGAAAATACTATTTAAATGGTGTGGCCACAATTAATGGTAGTGTTTTATTATTATTATTATTAATAATAACAATATTAATAATTATAATATAATTGTTTTACTAACATCTCTACAATGCTGCTTCCGAATGCTGAATTTTGTTCACAGGTCGTGTAATTAAAATCATTGTTTGGTTTTAATTTATTTAACGGTATTGACATAATTTAGATCCTTAATTTCAATTGTTTTCTATTTTTTTTAGTTACTAATTATTTAGTTAATATATAGTTATATATGAAGAGTTCAGATGCAAAAGCCTCTAAGTGCCATTTGAAATTTTCTTCTAGAATGATCATTTTTTATCAAGCTTGTATATTTAAGTTCAGTAATTTCACTTAAATGGCAATGAAGATTACCTATTAATTGTCATTTAAGTCAAATTACTGAACTTAAATATACAAGCTTGATAAAAATTATCATTCAAGAAGAAAATTTCAAATGGCAACTGAACTCTTCATATATATACACATATATAATTCATTTAATTTATTAAACATGTTATCGTTACACTCTAAAAAGTTCCATTATTATGTTATAACATTGTTATTACATTATATTATAGTTAATATAATACTCTTCTTTAATATAATAAAACATCTTTATTTTCATCTAGTTGAAGTGGTCAGATTAATGGTGGTCATTACACACACACACACACACACACACACACACATACACACACACACACACACACATGTTGGTGCAACAGTATTATGAGGACTCTCCATAGGCGTAATGGTTTTTATACTGTACAAACTATATATTCTATCCCCTTACACTGCCCCTATCCCTAAACCTACCCATCACAGAAGACATGCTGCATTTTAAATTTTTTAATAAAACATTGTTTTTTATGTTTTTTAAGCCATTTGATTCATGAGGACTTTTGAAGTGTCCTCATAAACCACCCATAAGTTGTAATACCAGTGTAATACACATGTCATTATACAAATTTGTGTCCTCATAAATCACATAAACCAACCCACACACACTCACAATTTTAAAATGTTTATTTAAATTCTTTAAACATTTAAACTATTGCGATAACAGTCATAAATTCAAACAGAATAAATTCTTACATTAAGCAGAATCTGTTATTTTTAAGACGTTAGCACTGTTTTCAGTTAGAAATGTGATTGTTACACTGTCAAAGAAATGATTTCTCCATTATGTTACAGCGCAGTTATAACAACATCTGTGTTTCTATCCACAGAGTGGAGGGAGGACGTGCTGTGAATGTATGCATTAATGTTAAAGCCATATTGACTTTACTCAAAACTTGGAGGCAGCAATTAAATGTTCCAGTTGAAGATATTTGCAGTCGCACCAGAAATGAAAGCCACACATAAGACAGCTTGTCTTGATATAGAAAGTCTTGATCAGAAAGTCTTTATACATGGGAAACGGGATGCAAACAGAACAAGCGAGAGAAAAAAAAAACTAGCTGTGAATCTGTGTGTGTGTGTGTGTATATGTGTGTGTGTGTCCGTGCGTGTGTGTGCACGCGTGTGTGTGTGTGTATACGTGCGTCCATGCGTGTGTGTGTGTGTGTGTGTGTGTGTGTGTGTCTCATGTGGAAGTGTCCCGTGGTGATGCGTCCCTCTGCACCCTCCTTTACTAATTAATATTATTCCTCAGGGACAGAAAAGCATCCATGTTGGGTATTACAGGAGCCTGTTGATTCTGGAAAAGTTGTTTTTTGGCTGCTGGTTATGTTGGGTTGCTTTGTCTTTTTTTTTTTTGTCTTCCTTTACTATAACTAATGTGGGAAAGGGTAACCGCTGGAAAGTCTGTAATTAAAAGTGATGTATTTAACTAGACTGTTAGCATGTCCCTGTCCTCAAAAAAATCATAGGATATGAGGTGCAGTAATTATACAGTAATTGTGTCAGATAGTTACACCAGATGATTTTATTTGCATGTTACTCAAAGGTGATTCAAAGAATACCATGATTTTACCATAGTGCATGTCATGCAACATTGTTACTAAAAAACAAAACAAAACAAAAAAACACTTAAACTGTTGTTCCTGAATTTACTGTGGTCATCCAGTTTACATGTTCAAAATAAGTTCTATTTAACAAAAGAAACTGTCATTTTTGTGTTAAATGAACACTGTTGCATTTTGTGCAATCTTTAATGGTCTGGTAGAAGTACTGTATATGTTACAACCCACAGCATTAGTCATATATCTCACTGAACGTGCAGATTAAAAGCTTTATTATATCATATTAAGTGGGAAAATCTGCTGAATCAGATATATACCAGTTCTGTCATTTAACATCCATTAGCATGAAACCCAGATGTAAAATGTCACTTTTGTACCTAATTGTTGTGTAAATCTCCCACACGTGCCGCTTCTGCGTCCCTCAGGAGGAGGAAGATCATGTGTGGAAGTGAATCATCATCATCATCATCATCATCATCGTGCCTGTGGCTGATTGCTAAGTGGCGTTACTCGCTGTGTCACACTCCCTGTTCTCCTCTATTTATGAAAAGCATATGACCTCTCATTTTAGAAATGTAAAGCTTGTTACCCATCAGCGTTTTAAATATATTCTACGTTGGTGATGCAGAAGAAACAGTGAATTGCCATGCATGTGTAGTCATGCCATTAGTGTGGCTGTAAAAGCTCCCAGTGCTCTCCTCAGAGCTCGTGCTGATCGCTATTAGGGATAATTCCTGATAAATGCGGGGATATTAGGTCAGATCTCTTCCACGCGCGTCTGACTGCGCAGTAATGTCACATTTATGCCTTTTATGAATGTGTGTTTTCACATTGATGGAGTCAGCTCCTACATCAGCCTGTCAAGATTGATTTTAAATACAAATATTGTATTGACTGAACTATCAGTGAATGGACAGTGCCATGAAGTCACTGGTCACTTGTAATCTGGGTTATATAATCAGATTCCCAAAATGAGGTACTTGTAAATAGATCATAGAATGTTTTAAAATGCTCATAATCATACTATAGATATATTTTATTGATTACATGATTACATGTTATCACAATAGCAGTACATTGTTGATCATTTTGGAATTAATCTTTTACATAAAAACAGCATATGGCTTTATACATAAGAAAAGTTATGAAAGATTATATTATATTATATTATATTATATTATTATTTGTCAATTGCTCATACTGGAAGGCTTTTGTCTTAAACACTTTAAAAACAAATAAATTATAATTTCATATTTACATAATGCAGGGATTCCCCCAATTTATTTATTTATTTATTTTGTCAGCAGAACCTCTTTGAATTCATATATTTACTGGAAGTAGTCCCTGAGATTTTAATAATAAAATCTATAATCTATAATGTTAATAATAAAAACCCCAAAACACACTTGCTTGTCCTCTGATATCGTTAATGGTCACATGGTCACAACTTTTTGTGTTTTATTTTTGTGGTAAAGTGTTTTATTTTTATTGTTTCTATTTTAATTTAATCTATTTATTGTAATTTTACATTTTTATGATCTAGCCTAATTAATTATTAGCTTTATTAGCTTATAAACCACCTGCAGTTCCTTCACAAACCCTAGTCTGGGAAACCCTGACGTAATGTAATATTTAATGTATGTAATATTTAATTAAATGCATATTATTCATAGTGTTGATATACAATGGTACAATATTTGCCTATCAATATGATGAGTCAGTTAGTTCAAAAGTAATCTAAAAGTAATCTGATTACATTACATAGAATGTAATATATCACATTACTGATTACAATTTTGGTAATGTAATTTGACAGTAACTGGCTACAGTTTGTAAGTAATCTACACCGTGTATTGATCAGATCTTTTTTATGTTTTAGCTGTTGCCAAGACAACCTTTCAGTGTTTATCTAAAACATACACAAATGCCTACGAATACAGATGAGATCGATCACCCAGGTGGTCTTTATCTGATGATTATGTTATTTTTGACATAAACAAGCCATTTAAACAATTCCTTATTGTTCATTACTTCCGCAGTCATTTCACCCAAGACGTTCCCCAAAACCCTCACACTTTTATAAAGTACTCTATTAAAACACGCAAAAGCAAGTTTACCAAAAAAACAAAAAGAAAGTCTTTTGTAAATGGCTTGCGGACAGATGGAGAGCAGCGTAACTAGTGCTTCTTCTGAAGTGGGTGAAATCTATTTGCTTGTTGAAGCCGCTTGCATAATCCTTTAGTTCCAGTTGGCAGCTGTGAGCAAAGATACGGCACTGCGGGAATTTGCATGAATATCATTGAGAGGACAAAGAAATGAGCGCGATAAGCGTGCATGTGCAGACTCCTTTGCATAATCCCACCTAATCCATAATCTGAGCTCTTAGAAAATATCACCCAAATATAAGTGAGGAGAAAACCCATTAATAAGTGCATACAACTAAAATAACGGGAGATCAAATCACTTTTTGTAGAGGCGTACAATTCATTATCTATGTTGTAATCATTCATATACAACGAGCAATTAAATAAGAGCTAAAAAATAAAAAAAACAGGTACGATATTTGCATGCTCAGAAGAAAATATTATTGCATAAAGGTTTCTCTTCCAACAACCTGATAATGCCCGAGCAACCACTGGTGTTTGTGCAAAAACTCCTCTGGAGACGCAAACAAGTTGATTTTTGATATGAGTATAGAGCTAGTAAATGATGTGAATTGCATAGACCAGATCATTTGCTTAGAAATATTATTATTATAACATTAAAATCCCTGACTTTTTTTTGCAGACTTTGGTATCATCGCAAATCGTTGCAAGGTTGTGATTGTGATTAATCACATCTAACATAAAAGCTTGTGCATATATACACTCACCTAAAGGATTATTAGGAACACCATACTAATACTGTGTTTGACCCCCTTTCGCCTTCAGAACTGCCTTAATTCTACGTGGCATTGATTCAACAAGGTTCTGAAAGCATTCTTTAGAAATGTTGGCCCATATTAATAGGATAGCATCTTGCAGTTGATGGAGATTTGGTGACTGTGGGGGCCATTTTAGTACAGTGAACTCATTGTCATGTTCAAGAAACCAATTTGAAATGATTCGAGCTTTGTGACATGGTGCATTATCCTGCTGGAAGTAGCCATCAGAGGATGGGTACATGGTGGCCATAAAGGGATGGACATGGTCAGAATGAAACAATGCTCAGGTAGGCCGTAGCATTTAAACGATGCCCAATTGGCACTAAGGGGCCTAAAGTGTGCCAAGAAAACATCCCCCACACCATTACACCACCACCACCAGCCTGCACAGTGGTAACAAGGCATGATGGATCCATGTTCTCATTCTGTTTACACCAAATTCTGACTCCATCTGAATGTCTCAACAGAAATCGAGACTCATCAGACCAGGCAACATTTTTCCAGTCTTCAACTGTCCAATTTTGGTGAGCTCTTGCAAATTGTAGCCGCTTTTTCTTATTTGTAGTGGAGATGAGTGGTACCCGGTGGGGTCTTCTGCTGTTGTAGCCCATCCGCCTCAAGGTTGTGCGTGTTGTGGCTTTACAAATGCTTTGCTTCATACCTTGGTTGTAACAAGTGGTTATTTCAGTCAAAGTTGCTCTTCTATCAGCTTGAATCAGTCGGCCCATTCTCCTCTGACCTCTAGCATCAACAAGGCATTTTCGCCCACAGGTCTGCCGCAGACTGGATGTTTTTCCCTTTTCACACCATTCTTTGTAAACCCTAGAAATGGTTGTGCGTGAAAATCCCAGTAACTGAGCAGATTGTGAAATACTCAGACCGGCCCGTCTGGCACCAAAAACCATGCCACGCTCAAAATTGCTTAAATCACCTTTCTTTCCCATTCTGACATTCAGTTTGGAGTTCAGGAGATTGTCTTGACCAGGACCACACCCCTAAATGCCTTGAAGCAACTGCCATGTGATTGGTTGATTAGATAATTGCATTAATGAGAAATTGAACAGGTGTTCCTAATAATCCTTTAGGTGAGTGTATATATATATATATAATACAATATGCAAACCATATTGTATTATAAAGATACTTAATCAATATATTTTCTATAGAGATGTAAAAAAATACTTTTATTAATTTTTTTACTCATCAATTTGTTTAATTTATTAAAAATGTTATTGTTACACTCTAAAAAGTTCCATTATTATGTTATAACATTGCTATTACATTATAGTTTTGTTAATTCAATAATATTATTTTAATATAATAAAACTTAATAATAACTTTATTTTCATCTATTTGACGACCTGGTCAGATTAATGGTGGTCAGAATTTACTTTTAATAATTACATTAAGATTTTATTACTTAATTTCTCCGTAAAAAAAAAGCTTAATTACCTATAATATGAAAGTAGAATACTAATTTATGATACAACTAAAAACAGTTTATTAGTTAATTATTAGTTTAATTTAGTTTGCTTACTATGATTAAATAGTCTGGGTTTCCCCATACTGCCTTTCCGCAGCGCGATTTTATTCACGCTGAAAGGCAGTATGGATACCATGGACCAAATCTTCGCCTCATTTAGGGAACCAATAACAGAACGGGATCACAGAACGGGGAGGGAGCAGCAAGACGATGACGACATATGTTGGCAGGCGCATTTGATTTACATTCTTAGCACCCAATAAACGGCGACGGGCATTCGTAAACCACGCCTCAAATACGAGAAAATGTACATGTGGTTCCCAGACCCAATTCTCAACGAGAATTGGGTCTGGCGTTAGCCAGGCTAATGATTAAATGCAACTTCCAAGAATCCTAATGTTTAATGTGAGTCTTTTTTTGTATGCTTTGTTTCTGTTGTTACATTATAGAACAGTACTTTCTGCAGTCACTAAAGCTAGACAGTTTATGTTCTGCACATCGATATCTGCTGTTAAGCCAGTTTTTATTTATTTTTTTATTATTTTTTTATAAATAAGATATTTCTTATTAGAAAAAATGTGGGGGAAAAATTAGATTTTTGATTAGGCCGATATGAAAATGTACATTTATTTAGTCTTAAATGCAGCAACCTCCCAGAACACCGTCTCAAACACTTTCTAAAGCAACATACTTAACACTGCATAGCATTACGACAACAAGCTATCAGTTTTGCACAGGCGTTTCTTCACAAAACTGTCATTTAGTTGATAGATGTTCATATATGTGTGTCTTTCTTTGGTGAAAAGTCTAAGGAGCAGGACAAAGCGAAAGTCTCCACACGCGCTCTATTTAATCTAATCGCCCAAAGAAACATTAGTGATTTTAGTGGTTTTCTGGTGGCATTACGTTGAAAAGTCACACGTCCGAGGATGTGACGTGTTGAGAAGGGCTCTGCGTTTGATGACGCCGTCGGCCGCCACACACTCGCTCGTGAAGCTCCTCCGCCGACTGAACCAAAGCAGTAAATCATTCTTCACAGACATACACGAAGGGCACTCGTTTCTCTTTCCCTCCTCGCCGTGCATGCTGCAAATCTTAGTTGATGATACATTCATCATAATATACACTTCATCTCTGCACCTTTAGACGATCTCATACAGTGCTTTTCTCTGAGCGCCTCGGCCCGTGCAATATTAACGTTTCGTTCCAAAAAGATGGAAGAATAGTGTAAAATAAAAATCCGAAATGAAGAAAAGACAATTCTGTTTGAAATATTTATGCGTGCGTAGGCAAGAAAATGGCCCAAATGTGAGACACGAGCAGAAAGGGGGGGAAAATGGCAGGAAAACATGACGTGTGGGGAGAGAGAGAGAGAGAGGGATGAGGAGATGTGTCTTGTAAGCGGCTCACTCCAGGGCTGTGGCGCATAATCAATGAAGAGAAGTGCGCGCTGTAACCTCTGTGTTGGAGCGCTCTCGCCAAGGCCCGTCCTATTTTTATAGGCAGGGCAGGTCTGTTGCTATGCCTCGGCTGAGCAGGACTAGCACTGAGAACAGGCCACTCGCCACCAGCGCCACTGCGACAAAAATATCACTTTATATACATCAAAATGTGTGCCAAATGTTAAACTCCTGCATTGTGTGCTTTCAGGGTTCGTGGACAGGTGTGATATTATGGGATGGATTCTGTTACCTTAATAAAATGACATCATTAGTGGTGTTTACTACTGTGATGATTGTTGCCAAAAATATATATTTCAAATAGGGACACGCGATATATCGGCCACCGTATCGGTATTGGCCGATATATGATCATTTATAATGTTATCGTTATCAGCTCGATAAGAAAAGTTTGGTCGAAAAGGTTAGTTCACCCAAAAATGAAAAATCTGTCAGTAATTACTCGCCCTCATGTTGTTCAACCCCGTAATACTTTTGTTCATCTTCGGAACACGAATTAAGATATTTTTGATTAAATCTGAGAGCTGGATCAGTCCTCCATAGGCTTTCTAAGGGATTGAAACTTGTTCCCCCGAAATGTTATTAAAGACATCGTTAAAATAGTCCAAGTGACTACAGTGGCTCAATCTTCAGTTTATCAAGCGACGAGAATACTTTTTGTGCGCAAAAAAAACCTAAAACATCGACTTTATTCAACTATTAATTTCCTTTAAAATTATGGGATCCTAAAGTGGTGAGTCCCTCAGGCAGAGACACATTCCCCTGTGTGATGGACTGGTGATGTGTTGCTTTGGATGTTATGATCAGTGATGGAAGCAATAATGAGTTTTGGATGTTAAACAGTGTGATACATGGATTTTACTTGGACCTAAAGCATATTTTGTCTGTAATTCATGGCTTTCAAAAGAAATTAGAGGATTTTGCTGTAAAAATACCTACATACACCAAACTTTACAGTCGTATTCCTAACTATATTGTGAAGGGTTGTTCAGAGGGATTTGTTGATATATTATTCTTGGCCTGATTTATATGACATTATATGCCTAAAAATAGGGCGACAAATTTTTAAGGCTATTGGCAGTATTTTCTGATTTACAGGGTAAAAAAATGAGATATTCATAATCCCCTCTGAAAATGTCTTTTCGTTGAATATATCAACAAAATGCACAAATAATTTTGAACCTTGTTTTTTTCAATGGTCAGAAATATATGCAAATTAGCGCATATTTAATTAGATATAGCCTGATTAGCATATTTAAACATAAAATTACAGAAAACTTGCAATACATTTTTTTCTCCTATTCATGTGAGTAATCAACTGGTAAAGTTTCATGGTGATATATGTAAGTTAAAATTTCCCAAGAATAAGAATAAATTCACCTGTAGTGTCTCGCCTTAAAACCGATAAATAATGGATCATTTCCTTCAGATGAGACACTTCAGATGCGCACTGTTCATCATGATGGCTTAAATTGATTGAAATATGATTGGAATCACTTCAAAAAAGGAAAATACAGTTCAGTGCAACATGTGCAGCGCAAGTATATAATGAGAACATTATATCTGTGTGCTTGGGACATGACTTTTAATAGTGAGACTTTTTTTCTAATCGGGCTCTCAAAATCTATATAAAATTTTGATTTATTTTTATCGGTCAATATATCAGTTACCAGCTTTCAAATATAAAGAATGATCGGTATCGGCCAAAATGTTCATATCGGTGCATCCCTAATTTCAAATGACCTTTTGAACCAGCGCTTCCACCAAAATATCATATATAACTGTAATAATAATAACATATATATTACTCTTCTAACTCAATTATAAAAATGTACGCTAAATATTGATCACGATTTGAATTCCTGCATTGTGTACTCACAGGGCACAGAACAATTATAGTATGACTCATATGTCTCTGGGCTATGAAGTCTTCAAAAATGCTGTGCATGCTGTAGTCCTGTTAACATTTCAAGATATAACAAACGTGCTTTAGCTGATTGTGTTGCTGTAAAGTACGCTGCATATATACAGCTGCTTTGGTGGGTGTCATGATTTTACTATCCTCAGTTTGTAGCCTCAATGAAGTCATTTCTGATAACACATCAGATCTGAAAAAAACCCACACTTAATTTTATTTAGCACGACGTTTGACTATCCTCATTACAGCTTTTTCTGGCCAAGAACTGCCCACTTAAGAGGCAGTCTGACCAACATATAAAGTGAACCAAGCATGTCTTCTTTTGAATTCGAAATACAGCCAAAATATTCCATGATATATCATTTTAACAGCTTAAGGATGAGTTTTTTTATTTGTTTATTTTTTAACTTAGCCTTGTAAGAATCTGGTTGAAATGGTGATGAATATGTAGCCTACTTAATGTTGAGAAGTGTGTTTTTAATAAATGAGTGATATATATGTGTGAGAAAGAGATTTTGATTAGATCTCTTTAATATTTATATACTGTAGTTTCTTGTTAGTTTGCAATAGAAAACAAATGGCTCACTATAAAATTCTTCTCTATAGTTTTCTTAAAAAATTGTGGAAGCTTGTTTCCGCCGGTGATTACAACTTTTTATCTCACAATTCATACTTTTTTTTCTCAGAATTGCGTGATATAAAGTCGCAATTGTGTGTTATAAAGTCAGAATTGAAAGATATAAACTCGCAATTGCGAGAAATAAACTTGCAATTCTGACTTTTTTCCCGTAATTGCACATTTATTTCTATTTACATTTATTTATTTCATGCAATTCTGAGAAATAATGTCAGAATTGCGAGCTGTAAACTCTAAATTCTAAGCAAGAACTAAGATTCCCAGAAGTGTGTTTTGCTGTTGTCACGTGACAGTGTGGGTTTTTTGCATGATGTTCAATGGTGCCTCCAGTAGCAAAAGACTGACTTACCAGAGCAGAAACAATGCAAAGTTATGTAAGTTTAATGTACAATATTGTAATGTTTTCATGCTAGTTCCACAAACACATCAACCATTTTGGTTTAAGAAGCAAATAGTCCTCCCACCAAATGCAGGGATTGGTTGAGCCAGTGTTGCTGTGTTAGGCTCTCAGTCAAATCTTTTGATAGCACCACAATGTTTACTTTTTTCCCTCAGGTGAATCAACTTATGAATAGCTTACAATTAGTGGAATATTAAGCTGGGATGGAAGAAAGTCATTTAACCTTTCATTTAGTGTGCTATATACTGTAGCTGTTTGTGCATGTAAATGATCTTCAAAGTTATAAAGCATAAATTCCATGCCAAGTAGAGTAAATCTCTCCGATAGAAAACACCTCGCTTGTAGTCATTTCACACATTTGCATAATTCCCCCCTACTGGCTGCTTTGGCCCGCCCTCAAAGAACACTTGGATAAGTGATTTTGCTATGTGAAGGAGACTACTTTTCACTGCAAGGGCAAAAACTTTGTATGGACTTTCAATTTTGATGCCATAGATATAATACTGCTGCTTATGAAGCTTCGGGAGCTGAAACCTGATTATGGTGAGAGCTGTTATTGCCTGGGTTATGTTAAGTTTAGTTGTCTTTTCGTTCCTGTGTCTCTAAACTTGTGGTTCCTTTCAATTTAGGTGCTGTTTTCACGACACCGTTTTCAACTAAAAACATTAAACTTTGTATGCGTTTTGGCCGTTCGTTTACACGACAGGGGCGTTTTGGATGCCTGAAAACCCAAACGTTTAAAAACGGGTTTCAAAGTGCACGTTGTTTGAAAACGGTCTCCGCGTCCACAACTCTCCACGAATCTCTGAAGACGATGACGTTTTAAGCACATTTTTGTTGTGTAAACGTACCCTTAGTTCTTGATTACCTCTTTTTAGTTGCCTTAGTTACCAATTAGTTTCACCTGTGTCTAGTTTAGTTTACTTTCTTTGTCCCTTGTATATATAGCCCTGTGTTTCAGTTGTTTCCGGTGGCCGTTACGCCCACTTCGGTACGCAGTACCAGCACTTAGATATTTGAATATTTACCGTGCCTTCACTTTTTCATGCGAACGCCACTTCTCACACGTTGCCAGTAGTTTGCCACTCCATTACAGATTTGCGCAAAACTGATTTTTAAAAAAATGTTGACAAAAACGAATGCGTAATGACGGCGTTTCCATTAACCGATGTTATGCAACTAAAACCTCATTTTTTCCTCTCGCGATAAATCATTCCGAACATCATGGCGACGGAGGTTGGGTTTATGTATATCTCAGCCACTGCACTGGCCATTATTATTAATCGCAGGAGACGTGTGTGTGTGTGTGTGTGTGTGTGTGTGTGTGTGTGTGTGTGTGATCCAAGCGTTAATGGCCAGGAACTGTGAGTGGCTCATATGAGGAGTTCTGGTGTTTTTCCCTCATTTCTGCTTCAAGGTCTTGATTGTTGCATTTCTTTGAGGTTTAGAATCCAGTATTCATGTAATTCTTTTGTCTTTTATGAATTTAATAACGAACTCTGTCTCGTCTTCTGTCCAAACACACCGCGTCATCTACGTCAGGTGACTGTAAATGCACAAAAACTATTTCCATTGCAGTTTTGCGATTAATATTTATTTTTCGACTTGCCTGAAAAACCACCTCATGCGACCATAAAAACGTATCTGCGATAAATGGGAGTTTTTGTTTCCATTGGGCGTACTTTCAGTTCGTAATGGAAACGCGGCTAGTAATTGGGTGATTACCACACTTCAAATTTTAGAAATTACCCCACTTCAAGCACTGGTTGTATCCTCTTGCAGTTTGGTTCTTTTTAAAATACTATTGAAATGGTGACTGTATCGTGCATGCTGTTTAACACACCAGCAAATATTTTTGACATGCGCTCTTAACGGTTATCACAATCACAACAGACTGGGCCAGCTGACCAATCAGAGCAGAGTCAGAGTCAGACAGGAACTAAAACAAAGCGTTTCAGGAAAAGAGGTGCTGCAGCAATCTACAGTGTGAGAAAAATAATGTTTATGAACTTTAAATCCTTCTAGCAGACCCTTAACTTAACTTTGAAAAAAAAAAAAGAAAGGCACACTTCACCGTTAAGGGTGCGATGTTATTATACTGTCTGGATCCCATAAGGTCATTTCATTCAAATGTAGTGAGAGTGGATGTGTTGGAGATTTGAGCTCATTTAAGCAGTCATTACAAAGGTTTTTTGCGATTCTGTGTGGATCTTGGGTGCGATTTTGCGGTGCCGTTGTCAGTCAGTCCCGGGGAAGGCGTTTGTCACGTCTGATTAGAGTTAACCCCTCAGACAGCGGCGTGTGCATGTGTCACGGCTGCTCTGTCCTCCCCTCCTCGTCTCCTCCGTTTTCTTCCCCACCCCTCCTTCTCCTCTGGTTATTTTCAGACAGCGCAGCAGAAGAATATTTCCCCCCTTCAAGGTCTCCCGCCCACTCCCGTGGGTGCCGTTTCCCTGGAAACCATGTCAGAGTTGACTCGGGGACCGCAGATGGATTGCCCTTTATCAGGTTACACAATTGGCCCATTAAAGAGAGGCAGCCTGCCGTTCTAATGACAGGACCAGCCAACCTCCACCCCCCCACCCCAACACACCCCACCCCTAATGGGTATAGCTGCACATCCACGTCTGGACACAGGGCTGGACCACGTCACAGCTTATAAGGTTGTTTATGTGCGGATTACAGCTCTCCGGGGATTGCATTGTGTGCCAAACCTGACCTGGCTGATAGAATCCCAGTGGAAACTTTGAATTGAAACAATGTTATTAGATCCTATGATTGGCCCACCTGACCTGACAAGCAACGCAATAAATTCTACCATATGAATTCGAGTTTTTGTCCTAACCAGCTGACTGCATCACAGGCCTTTTGCAGTGATTCCTTTGTATTTTGCGAATAGCCATTCAGGGTTGCATTTCCCGTACAACAACGCAACTCGCTGCGCCACTACAGTGCTTCATTGGAGAAATGAACTAGCTAGTTATGACTGCTTCCCAAAACCATAGTAATTATTATATTGTTAATGACATTGTCACGCAGTTGGAGTAATATCTTCTGCTGATTAATTACAAATTGTGTTGCAATTACGGTTTCAGAAGCATCAGAAACTTGCAACCATAGTTGGCTAAAGATACTTTTGGGAAACACACCCTAGAAAAGTCCTTTATTAGTTGGCAGGCCAAAGTTTCCCTTAGGTAAATAGAGGCGTAATGTTCCTCGACTAGTAGGCGCAAAACAAATTTGTTGACCGTAGTTACTGCATTAGTAAAACAATATTGAACTGTCGTTAATGACGGTGTTGTGCATGTATGTTGGAACTATGTTTTCGGGAGACACCAAATTCGGTGAATTATGTTGATAACGACGGCCCTTGCACCCATAGTTGGCTAATGATATATTTTTGAAACACCCCAGAAAAGTACTTTATTAGTTGGATGAGCTTCAGTGGAATATTCCTTGACTAGCAAACCGAATTCGTCAACTAATAACAGAACTGATTGGTACTCCATCGCACACTTGTCACTAACACAATGTTAGCTAAAGGCCACAGAATGTGTGTTTCAAGGTGATGATACACAGGGCAACTTTTTGAGCAATGTTGCTGGGCAATCTTGCCGAGCGATTGTTGCTTGGCCACTTTCTCATTGAAAATGGGCAATACATTTCTTTCTGGATAATTTAGATCGGTCGTGGGCCCTGTGTCTCATCTGGTTGTCCATTGACGGCAACATTGCCCAGCAACATTGCTCAAAAAGTTGCCCTGTGTATCATCACCTTTACAGTACATTCAGGCATGTCAGAGGGAACGGTGAACTGCGCAATAGCAGGACCTTTAAAGTCATTACCGCACACCTCTTCTAGACTTCAGTGTCTGCCGTGTGACACTAATCCTGCTAACATATGGACATGGCGAGAATTACAATAAAAAGAAAATGAATTACTGCAGTGGACTTCCTCTGTCTTAGGGAATCATCCACATCCCTAGTGACATAAGCAAACATTTCTTCAAGAATCCTGTAAGATATTTCAACATGACAACATTTGTGACTGCGTTTCAACAACACTCAACATCTAAAGACCTGAAATGTTCTGTATAAATGTCATTAGTTGAGAGTATGATTGAGAGCTCAAGTCTAGATGCTCTTTATTTGTGGAAATGGGATGATGGGGCTGGCCTTAACCTAATTCTTGGTGCTCTGTTTGCTGACCTAGTGATCTAGTGGCTTGTTATACTTACTGGGCAAAGCTTTCTCAGATTAATCAAGAACAGAGATGTCACAGCAACTCCTTGTGTTTAAAGAGGTTTGGTTTTTACAGTTGGGTTCCTCAACAACAGTTTAAGTTTGATTTTTGAGCTTATATCTGCGACTGCTCTGGTACTAACTGAGGTAAACAATCATGCATGGAATCATTCATTGTATTCAGAGATGAAGATGCCAGCTGTGATACTGTCCCTATTTAATACCGTTATGCAAGCATGCCACACAACTGAATGTATGCGGATGCCATTTTTTAATTCCAAGAGTCGTGAGTCATTTGCAGCTTGACTTTGCCCAAGAGTGGTGCTTTAAATCATTCATTTTTATTCAGTTTTAAGCTGAACTAACTGTTTGGAAGGGGTTGTTTGGGAAACAATCATTATTTTGCAAGTTCATTTGGTGCCACTAGTGGCAGAGATATAACATGATTTAAAAGTCCACAAAACTTTATTTCCAGCCCATTTTACTTGTACAAGGTAAACAGGATATTCAAAGAAACTTTTTGGCCAAGGCTTGTTTTTTATTCATCTGGAATATGTCGGAGAGTGAAAATTTTGTTTTATGTCAGATTGGACCAATTGGCACCCTTTTTTGATGAGGTTATTTGAGCAGAAAGTTGAGGCTGGGAACCATGAACCATCTTCATGCATTTCAATCAATTCTTCTTTTCCAAATCTGTTTTATTATTATTATTATTATTATTGATGTAACCTTTATAATCAATACATTACTGTGTTAATTGTTGTCAAGATTTTAGAATGCAACAGTAGACTAAAATAATGGCTAAATAGCTATTTATCTATTGGTTAAAACAAACTAATAGCTTGCATAGCCTTGTTTTTTTTTCAGCTGCAGTTTTTTTGTTATATTCTATTTTGTTAGATTATTGTTAGATTCATTAACTAATGCATTATGCAAAATTAGACTATGAATGTGTATTAAGGCAAGTATGGTCAAGTGTGTCCACAACCTCACCCTAAAAATTAGTGTAGAAAATTTGTGCATTTATACAGCTCATTTAATTTTAAGATCCTCTGTGTCTTTGTTTTGAATTGTCAGATGTTACAAGCAGTTAAAAAAACTCATTAATATATAACAAGCTTAGTTTATGTAATCATTCAGGCTTCTTTTTGGCATTAAGATATCTTTTGCAGCCTGATTTGCATCAATAAACAGCAGTGAGTGTGGCTTTTTAATGCCTAATTGGGATCTAATAAGTGGTCGTATTATTGCGAGTGCTGGGGTTCAACCCTATTAGTTGCTTGGCTGCCCATAACATTTGCTTCCTCCCTCAGTACTTCAGTGTTGCGGGCATGATTGTGAATGAGATTTCTCTCTCTCTCTTTATCGTTTTATTTTTGAAGTGCTAAAAATAGACCCCCCCATTAGCCACATCGCCTGTTACAATGTGTCAGCAATCAGTATGGAAAGCACGCTGTGCAGAAATTACAATGGTCGCTTTTTTCATCTCCTTCCCCCCCTCTCTCTCTCTCTCACTCCTTTTCTCTTTAGCACCCCACCCCCTCCTACCCCTACACACACACACACACACACACACACACACACACACTCCCGCCAGAGCTCTCAAAACCTCTTCCCTGGAGAAACAATCGGTCCTAATTTATGGGTGATGTGGGGAGAAGCTTTTATCTTTGAATTGCATCTGAACTCAAATAGGGTGCAAATAGGGTTGAAGTCTGTAAGATGATGCTAATTTCCCATCAGTACCATTGCACTGGTAATTTCTCCACACTGTGCTGTGTGTGTCTTAGTTAAGAATGTCTGGTACAATGAAAATCTCTCAAGCCAATATGGTGTTTTGATTTTAATAAACCTGTCAACAACAAAAGTCAATAATTAACAACTTCACTACTTCACTATGTTGTATGCTGAAAGCTGTTGGTTGCATTTTGTGTGTGTAATTCTTATAATAACCAATTTGTTATTATGAGTGTTAAACTTTGTCAAAAGTTTTAATAGCACACGGTATACAGTACAAGAAGTGGAACTGTCCATGGTGCTGATTCGGGAGCTCATGAACCCATGAAATCAAATTTGGAGTTATAGTGTATATGGCTTTGAGGCCATCTATATGCTGGTTAGGGATGGGAAACATGAAACATGTGATGATTTTTGTTCCTGTTCTGATTCATCTTAATGCTTCTGTCATAGGAACAGCCAGGTAGTAAATACACTGATTAGTTAGTTATGCGTGTTTCAATTGTTTCAATAAAAAACAGCCGACTCAGAGTCATTTGTTCGGAAATCAGACTATACTGGTTGTGTTGTATGTTGTTCTTGCCCCTGAGGACAACGCAACAGAATGACATTTCCTTGACCAACAATCAGCTGTTTGCAAAGGAAGCAGTTTGACTTACCAAGCAATTTCATGAAGTCTTTAAGTGGTTTTCCTTGAGTTTATTTGATCTGAGATTTTAAAAATAGTCCTAGGGAATATTTAAAAAGTTGCATTTTACTCAACGAGATAAGCAGTTGTAACCTTTTGGTTTTAACAGCCATGCTAGTCTTCTCAAGATTTCTTGGATAAGAATCAATTTACAGATGTTACATCAGAAAAGTAGAGAAGATGGGTGATTACAATGATGGGAGATCTTCGCTAAGCCTTGGGTCTGTTTATCAAGATCCTACTCAGGGAGACGGCTCTCAGGGGGCAACGGAGGTCCTGTGGGAAGATGTCAATTAACAGCAGAAAGAAGAAGCCCCATTTAGCTGTGTTTTTCATCCTTCAATTGTAATTTAATAAAAAATGGGAGCTGTTACCCTGAGGCAACTGTTGACATTGCGTTCTGAGCTGTAGCACTGCTAAGCTATTGCCGTTTTTTTTTCCTAATGTATTTATACATCATTTCTGAACAGAGGACCCGGTTACTAATTCATCTACATAAAGGAGTACTGTAGCGCCCGGGGGCACGAACAAATGAGAGTAGTTAGCGTCGTGCACCCTCCTCTCGTCGGCTCCCCACCCCTCCTTCTCGTGTGTACCCACAGCCGACTGCTCTGTTAACTTGTCACTTGTCATCGCCAAAATGGAAGGAACCATATGCCACACTGTTTGTTGGAACAACCACCCCCAACCTCCCTGCACGCTGCTGGCGCTTCTCTGCTATCAAACAACAGAGTGTCGCTACAAAGAGAGCGATCCCTTGCGCAAAGTGACTTCAATTGAGGATGAAAGCGACGCCTGCTTCTCCCTGCCATCTGATTCCCCGATTTGCCATCGATGATCAGAGAGAGTCTCCGTGCTCATTTTTATCTCTTGCATAATGCAAGAGTGCATTTCGCTCCAGCGATGACGAGGGAATATCTGCCCTAGCAGGATAACACAGCTGTTAACTCTTCTACTAGCGTTATATAGCGTGTGACAGTCTCTGTGCTGAGAGGGAAACCCTCTGTGTCTGACGTCACCGAGTGCTTCCGTACCAACATGACCCACTGACTTACAAAGGCGTTCACGTTCATTTATTTGCAATCAGTTACGACACATTAACTTGTGCGCAGTTAACGTTAGCACCGCAAGATGGGCCTTCCAGTTTCCAGAGTTAGGGTGCCTACACAGGAAAGTTGGCAGGGGTGTAACAACCATATTCCCACAAATACCTGCAGCTGACCCAATATAGAAAGTTTCCACATCACTTTTGGGAGGTAACAGTCATTGTTAGAGTCTTTCCTTTTGCTTGGCTGCAGTGCAAAGTAAAAAAAAAAAAATGACAAAGCAGAAGTTTGCCACCCAGTTGCTGATTGAACACAGAAGTGTTATTTTAAGAGCCCAAAATACGTCCTGGATGAGTGGCCACTTACATGGCTTTCAGCAAACATTTAGTACTACTGGATTACTATTATACGTCACCTGATTAATATTCATGAGCCAGGCTGAAAAGGTTTATAACAATGGTTCTCAACTTTGAGGTCTATTTTTTTCTGCGGAGTTTAGCTTCAGCCCTGATCAAACTCGACTGCCTGTAACTTTCTAGTTATCCTGGATAACTTGATTCTGTTCAGGCGCGTTTGTTTGGGGTTGGAGCTGAACTCTGCAGGAAAGTGGACCGTGAGAGCCAGAGTTGAGAATTGAGAACTTTGTCTAATCCGTCAAATTTCTCATTGGTCAATGAGTACCCATCCTATTTTTATGTTGTTGTATTTTCCTCTATGTTCTTGCAATGCACCCTGTCCAATGAGATCAATGGATTTGCATAATTCTTGTGCAGCGTGTACAGGTGCTTTTAAGTTGAACGTATAGTTCAATTGACAGTTTGCCACTAGGTTTCGCACACAAGTATGCATGACGTACATTTCTTTATCAGCAGTCTGTGTGCTTGCAGCCAAAATTTTCTAGTCTTTTCTAGTAGTCTGAATGTGTTGTCTGGATTGACTGCACTAGAGTCTACCCCTTGCTTTTAATAACTACTTGAAAATTACCTTTAAAAACAACAGAAGATGAATTGGGAAACAACAAAAAAGGATATGCAAAGAGGTCAGAAGGCATCCACATTCGTGCTCGAGTTTGAAAAATTATAAAGATATAACTCCACGCTGTCCTCTATGGGTCAAATGAAGTGTACAAAGCATTGTGCACTTGTCGACCCTGTCCGTAGAAGCCCGTAATAAAGTCTAGAACATTTGACCATGTGCAAGACTTTAACTGCAAACGTGTCATGTGACAGATCTCATATCTCACGACCAATTTGGACGAATTTTTATGATTTGTCTAAACCCCAATGATGGGTAGGTTTAAGGACGGGGTCAGGGGTTGGTCATTCGTACGAATTCATACGAATTGGGCAACTCATAAAATATGTACGATTTAGCAAAAATCGGTACGAGTGAGGTCGTGTGAATTCGTACGAATTAGCCACCTCTTAAAATATGCACGAATTGCCGTGCAATCGGGTTGCATGCGAATGTGCTCGCGGAACTGGGTGTCACTCACTGTGCATGCGACTGATTTATGGGCCATGCTTCAAACAGGGGCCAGGCTCATTTATAATGCCACAGAATAATCAAAGCATAACCTGATGCCTTATGTGTCTTTCCCTCAGCTTTTATGGGGGAAATGGTTAGAGCCTTACGCCCATCAGCCAAGCCTACTAACACTTCCAGTACGTGCAAGGTTAGTGCTGTTAGAGGAGATAGCGTATAAATACTGTCAGAGAGCTCATCCATCGCCACTGACCGCATTTCACCCTTCCATTGGCAGCCTGTAATGTATGTTAATGGCACTCTAGAACATTAAGAGAGCGTTGCGCAGACGTTTGTCCGGCGGCTCTGAGCGTGTGTACACATGTACAGGAAGGCTCATAAAACACAGCAACAAGGGCCGTCAGTGGCAGCTGCTACTTAATCTGATTACATCTCATTCAATCTGGAGAGACCTCTGTCCAATGTCTGACATTTACGTACAGGCACAGCTGTGCGTACGTTACAAGATCCACACCATATGGACTGGTGCCGGTCTCGTGTGCCTCGCGTGCTGATAGCTGGGATGGCGGTCCGGTGCATGCACAGGTTTTTATCTTCACATTAATCTTGCCCTCATTGTACCCTCTCACCCATTTCTGTCTACCTCTGAGCCCCACTGCCTGCCTCTGCTGACTGTTACCCGCTTTGACAGTAATTAGTCTTGAAAAAGACATTTTTAGTGGAGGCTTTCAATGAAATTTAGTCAGTGCTCCCCCCACCGAACCCAAACTCACATTAGAAGCGTTGCTCAAGTGATTTTTTTGCCCTGCAGCACTTGAAGAACGCTAAATACGGAAGTAGTCGGAACAATGTGGTCAGAAATGTTTAATTATGGCACTGAATGAATTAAAGCAAAAAATTATAATAATTATAGTCTTGTTTTCCAGTACAAATATACAAAAATCCTTAAACAAGATACATTTACTGGAGACACAAGTGAAAGCTTGTTTTCAGAGACTATGAAATGTTATTTTTTAAAGTAAATATATAGCTTTAAAGATATTTAGATCATTTTACTGGAGAAAAAAAAACAGAAATATGTCATCTGTGCTATTTGATATATGTAACCATTTTTTTCATAGTTTTTTTTTTCTATTTTGGCTTTTTTAAATGATTATTTATTTTAACTTTACATTCCGCTTAATTTATTCTGTTTCTAGAAGTTTTACTTTTTCAGTGTTTTTTGACATACACTTTTCAAAGTTGATTGTGTCGAGACAAAAAAAAAAAACTCCATGGTTTCTTAACTATGGAAGCTTAGCTGAATTATGGCAATATTCTCCCAGACAATATGAGGGAGGAAGCATCTGTTTGTAATTAACAATAGGTTTGACTATAGCTTTGATAAACACATGGGGTTATGTTGGAGGTACAGAATGGGAAGCCCAAAATATGGAAGAGATTCTCATGTCCCAGGGAAGACAAGAGAAGAAATGATAAATCAGTGAAATAGGCTGACACACCAATATGAATAAATCCACAAATATCACCCAGTATACCCACATATTCCCCGCCCAGAGCAGTGGTATTCAAATAGGGGACCGCAGTCCAGTTCTGTATAATGTTTGACTGCTCCAAAAAAGCATTGTCCGGACCTCCACCTGAAATATAAGTATATGCTATTATACAAAAGCTTGTGCAGCATGATAGTTAAAGAGAAGAGAGCGAGCGTGGGTTCGGGGAGCCCTGAATCCGTTCTACAGTGTGAAGGTCATCCACACTGTAGGGGGCAGCACCTCTGTTTCAATTCTCCCGTTGAGACACTCGCTCTGTCCTTCTGTTTTCCCCCAGGCTTTGCCTGACCTTTTTCAACGGGTCATGAAGACATCTCTCTCTGTCATAGCCAAGAGCCATCAACAAACACACACATACTGTAGGAATAAAGGTGTCACATGCATTTCTGAAACGTATGTCTTCTGAAACATATGCAGGCTCCTGCTTTTTATATCAGTGATAAAAGTGTCACTTGTGCTTAAATCAGATTAGACTTTTCATCATGCTTAAAAAATATGCAACTAGTGGCAACAGATGATATTGAAATATGTTTTTTTTCAACTAATAGCTCAAAACATTTTAAAGTCCCCCTTGTAGTCAATAATTGTATCCCTTAAAACTCATCTTTGATCAGCAAAATTGAATTTTTAAAGTTTTTTTCCTTAAAATATCTTAAATGTAACTCGACACCCTTGCCTCATTTAGTATACGCGGTTCTATGAATATGCAAATGAGCCCCGCCTCCACTCACTCACTCACTCACTCAGAGATCCACTCGTTGACGATCACACGTTGATCTGATTGGTTACAAGGTAGTTTGTGACGTCAGAAACACCAGCGATTTCAAACCGTGTTTTTGAGACTGTCTTTGGTTCACTGCAGTTTTAAGGAGAAAATACTCAGCAATGGTGTTGACTTATGAATTTACACATGGTTTTAGTTTTTTTCTCAAGTCATAGAAAATATGGTCTTGGACTTGAGATGAGGAAAAACTTCTCCATATCGTTGTCGTGTAAACTTACCTTAAACAGATTTGTAACACACACACGTAGTTTGAATCACTTTCATGGTGTTGAATGTTCTTTTGACCTTGGCAGCCGTGGCCTCTATGAACTGCGGTTATGTTGGGTGGGGGGGAACTGCAGGAAGATTTTTTAAAAGTCGGTTTTAGAACAACTTGAGGGTGAGTAAATAATGATAGAATTTTCATTTTATGGGCAATTCCTTTAAGTGTTCGTGTTCTGCAAAAAAACAACAACAAAAAAACGCTAGGAGTGATGGCTGAGACGGCATTTATTCTGGAGCTGACATCTTTGTTGCACCTTTCCTTTGCTTTATTCCTCTGATAAGAACAGGATACAGTTCTTGTCCAAGTCACACAGCTGACACATCACACTCTCAGAGCCTAGTGCAGACACGCTTAGCTTTCTCGCTATCTCTCCGGTTGTCACAGTAACCGTCTCACCTCCTCTCTCCAGGCACACCTAATGAGGTGAGTGCAACACGGCCATAAGAGAGGAGAAGGGAAGTAACGGAGTGTTAGCACAAAAAGAACACGCTTTATTGAAGTCATGCCAAATATGTGTTTTGTGAGCATTCTCCGGGTTTCTGTCACATATTTCCAGTGTGCTGTAAGTGTCGCTGTCAGCCAGTGCTGCCTGCTTTCAAAGACAAAAACAGGAGATGCAAAAAAAATAAAAAAAAATAAATAAAAAAATGCACGTCGAGAAAGGGAGCTAGAAAAATGCAGGAGAAATGCGAGACAGTGTGTGACAAGGCATCTGACGTCTTGAGGTTGTTATTCATCCAGTAACACAGAGCTCCTCCCTCGCTCGGGCAGTCGTGTGTTCTTGTCCTCTGTACGCTGTGTGGCTGTTTGCTATCTTGCAGTTTTGCTGAGGATAAAGGAAGGCCGTTCAATTTGCTCATTTACTGTGGGGTTACCGCGGTACTATGATGCTACCATATGATAACAGTGTGCTATTTGATATCAGTAGTTCTCACCTGATAATAAAGGAATCACATTTTGCTTTGGACATAGAGTGAAGACCCGATAGAGCAGCAATTGATTATTCAATGACAATAAACAAAAATCTCCTTGAGATACAACAAATGCATTAACATAATATGGCTCTACATAGACCAAACAATGTGCAAAATTATTAAAATGACTTATACTGAAATAAAAAATAGTAAAACTTATAATTTAATTTCTTAACATTATAGGTATTAAAATAAAATGTCCATCCATTTGGATTGCACAGTTGTTGGATCAGATGATGAAGAGGATGAAGAAAAAGGTTCCAAAACTAAGTATTTATTTACAAAACAAGCTCAAATAATACGAGAAGCAGGTAACATGTCATGTAACAATACGTGAACAATACCGGACAATGGGGAACTGAAAAAAGAGAGCAACACACTAAATGTCAAGCAGGTGTGATCATTAAATGAGTATCCATGGTAACAGGGTAATGGCGGGAAACTAGAACAATGGAAACATAGGAAACAGGGGAATGACGAATGCAAACTAAAAGTCCATGAAAATGAAACGAAACACACAGACCGTGACAATTATATAATAATGTTACATAATTATGTAATAAACAATGTGATATTTGTCAGTCATACATGTATGAAACAGGTAAGAAATGTGTAACTCTTAACTGTTTGGATCGATTTGATTTGATTTAAATAATTATATTTTCAAAATGCATTTATTAAAATTTCTTTCAATCAGCATTAAATCGGTGCATGGTGAAAACAATCAAATGTAATCAGTTAAAAGGTATGAACATGATTAAAATATGTCTAGCTTTAAAACAATTGATAAAATATATGAACTTGGTTATTGTGTATTTAAAACACATTCAGATTATTAGTACTATTACAGAAATGTTTACAGCATTTATTAATCTAGGTAAATGTTCCTGTATTATTAGGCTATTGTGCATTTACTGGTAACAAAATTGTAACATCTCTATTAGTTTTCAAGTCAGAAATATTATTTACCATCTCTGAATAAGTTAAACCAACAAAACTCATTTTTTTTCCAAAACTCCAGTTTATGCTGGAATGTGTAGGTCTTGCATGCAGTGACACGTAACTTGAAACAATATCGATTAATAATCAATAAATTATCAATAAAGGAAATCGAATTAAATGTGTTTTTAAAGGGAAAGTGCATATTCTTAGCCTTACCATGGTTGGTTCACCCACCACCTATGAGAAGATTAATATTTAATGCATTATTACACAAAACAGAACTTAAAACATTATAAATAACTATTACTCAGACACCCGCTGCTATTTTTATTATTATTGTGCTTTTGGTGGAATTGAAGAGCTTTCGTGAGCTTTTGTTGATCTTCTCAAGCCATTTCTTAGTTGCATTTTGCAATTTGGACAGAAGCATTGTCTTTAGCAATAACATCTGATCATTCCTCTTTAGATAACAACTTTTCATTTGTGGGAAGCAAGCTATTCTGCAATATTCTCCTGTACTCTAAAGCATTAAATGACTTTTCACTGTGAAATAGCTCACCGATACCAGCATCTAAAAGGGCTTTTCCACACAGTGACACATGTCTCTTCCTACATGCTTCGCTGTGGTGGAGATGCATTCATTATTATATTTCTCAGCAGATTTGCGAAGACACCGCTCTTGAGCATCACCATGCAACTCGTGTTTCATTGTGATTCATCACTCCACACACAACTTCCCATATTCTGCCAAAAACCGCCAACAACTGTTTTTCTTAAACAGCAATGGCTTTTTAAGTAGTGCATTTGTTTTCAATTGAGCTAATTTCCTAAAGCTTTGCCCATTATTTGCCCAGGAGTAGATGTTGTGGCGACGGCCCTGCTTGGGCCACAGATCAAGTCCTGTCAGTTCCTCTTGATTCTGAGTCAGCAGCTTAGGATGTGTTTTATTGGTTTGTGTTGTCAATTACATTAGCTCTAATTAAAGACACTTTACATGACTTTTTACTTGTCGGGGAAGCCATCACTAGAGTTCAGAAAGAATACGCCAGCAGATATTTGTCACGTCCTTGTCTATAATGTAAGAATAACTGGTGCGTGTTTAGCTTTATTGGTTGGTATGTCAAAGATGCAGCATTCAATGCTAAAAAAAATAGTAACTTATGCCATTCAAAGTCAGATGTGGGATATTCCTACTTGATATCAATGACTTCCAACCATAGAGACATTCAATTTCTGATGCTCTGAAGGGGATGTATGAAGAAACATGACAACGGTAGGCTTCGCAGGTGTTCACTTGTCAACAAGGAAGTCTCCTGGCACACGGATTTTGCAGGTGTACGATTATAAACACAGAAAACACGCCAGTTTCTGTAAGCTGTTGCTAAATAGGTTGTATTGTCATGTAATGTAGCCACTTCCACTCACTGATTCATTTTATTTGCTTAAAGCTGGCATGAAACAGAAGTTGTGCTAGTCTTTTCTTCCCTATTGTGATGATACGGCTTCTCAAACTAGAAAAACTTTAAGGCGGGATTGATTTTGTCCATTGGGAATTGATTGGATGGTTGTGGCTTGCTATTGGTCAATCTCATGTGAGTGACAGGTTGCCCCGCCCTCGCGCCAGTAAACACATCATCAGAGAAGAGAAGAGATTTATTTTAAGAAGTTATTTTAATTAAATGGTATTGTGCCACATGAAAATGCTTCAATATTCCATAAAAAATGTCCATTTTGATTTCATGGTGAGTTTAAAAATCAATACTGTGTACATGTCACTTGGTGCCGCCATGTTCGTATGATATCACACACCCACATTTCTGCTAAATCTAATTGGAAATTTCTGCACAAGTATCCAATTTAAAAAGGAGTTCATTGCACTTTTCCAAGTAGGCAGTTCTGATTTGAATGGAACACATAATGCATTTCATTTATAGATGGCTTGAAGAGATCTGTTGAAGCTGAGCGTTTTTCTGTTTCAGACAGGCTGTCATCAGCGGCTCTCGTTAGCGCACTAATAAAGACCCCGAGACAAGCAGTTCTGTGTAATCAGTCAATGGGGACAATATTTACAATCCTAGCCATCTTCAGCGTCGAACACAGACCAAGACTCGGGCTCAAGACTCTCTTCCATTTTTACCCCTCTTTTCTCACCGTCAACTTAATTAGTCACATCAGACGTTAATTACACCAAGTGTAGGAAGTCGCAATCTCAAGTAGATCAAATTAAGCAGCGTGCAAAGCTTGAAGTGTCTCATTTCTGCCTGTGCGCAGACAACCTCAATTCTGTGGGGAACACGTCACGTGAGCGAACCTCCCTTACGGATGCTAAATAGGATCTTAAAGCTGGAAATACCCCCATTTGAATTGTTAAGTGAATACGTGTGTCTCGCGGTGAGAAGTAACTCATCTCTGGTGTGAAAAAGAGTTATGGCCTTGGAAATAACTATGCATTGACTTGCGTGGCAGAAACTAGTCGCTCGTTGGAAATCAGTCAAGTTTCATGTTGTCTTAAACACTGTAAAAAAAATCTATTTAGTAAATAAGACAAAGATAAAGAGTATGTTACTTGGTACTAATTTCTACTAGGTATTATTATAATTTTTTTAAATGTATTAATTAATTTTTTTTTTTTTTTTTTTACCTATCCCGGTATAATATGCAGAAACATATAAATATGCTTAGTTTGTTTATACATTGATTTCCCTGAAAAGTGTAAACACTATGGCTCGGTGTTGCTTTCAATATTAATTTCCATATCATTTGTTTGAGCATCCTGAGCAGCTTCCTGCAAGCCGGAGGTGTGTGTGTGTGTGTGTGTGTGTGTGTGTCAATTAGACAAAGGTCAGGGGAAAAAACTGGTATTACACTGTCTCCCTCACTTCAAAATGATGGCTAAATCCCTGCTGAGCAGTTTAAAAGTTTTGTATAAAAAAAAGAAAAAAAAAAAGAAAAATGTTTTTAAATTAAAGGTTTATAGTCCTTAAGTAAAATCCCAATTCATCTTCATGTGAGATGTGGCAAATCAATTCAAAATTCAACACATCATGTGAAAGGGAAACCAGCTCTTCAGCTCTGAATTTTTAGGGAAAGACATTTGGAAAAATGTTTTTTTTTTTACAATTCCATCTGGTGTCACTAATGGCACTGAAATTACACACTATGTGCATCATTTTCTTCCCCCTGATGAGTAATCATATTAAAGCAACAATAAAATGTTCATCTGCAGCTTTTCCGTTTAAGTCTCCTGTATTGAAGAGCTTCTTTGAAGAGACCCAGCGTATATAAGAGGAGCTTCTGTAGACGGGCGGGTGACTATCACAGCGTCCATGACCTCGTCTGTGGGCTGAAGAAGATGGTGAAGAGCTTTTAATGAACGCTGCTCGGAACGGGCACGGTGACCTTGTGTCCTGCAGGTCTGAGTGACCGAGCCTTTTCTTTTTCAACAAATGCTACGTAGTGTCACCACACAGCTGGAGTTGGGTCACACTGATGGTGCATAGTTAATTTAGATTAGTCAAGCCCTCTGTTTAAGATCACACTGCCCATACATCACCTCTCTTAGAAAATTTACCCTATCACACAAATACATTCTTTTCTTTTCTTTTTTTTAAATCTGAAAACATGACAAATTTGATCAAAATTGAGGGACACTTGATTTTGAGGAATTCAAAGAGCATCTAGACATATCGCAATGTTATTGTTTTTAAGTTTTTTTTTTTTTTTTGGTGATAATATTACCCTAAATTGTCCATAATTATACGTTCATTATGGAATTAGGCCTTTTTGCCAACTTTCTGGGGTCTTTCAAAGCCTGCTGGCATCCCATCCACGAAAAACAGCATGAAATCATTGAGCGTCCGATCTAATGTTAATAACTGAAACACACACACACACATATATACATACATATTAAACAAATCCCACCTTTGATGGTGCTAAATCAGTTCCAAGTCTTTTGTGTTTCCTTAATGGACCAAATGGACAAGCCTTAAACGTTTAATGTAGTGCAATTATCCTTTAGCTTAAATATGTAACTGCTGTAGTAGTTATCTTGTTATTACACATTTATAAATGACACCTGAGATAAAAGATGCTGTTATTCGTTTTTGCTACCGCCATGGGTTTGGCAGGCAAATGTTTGTAAAGAGTCGATAGTCAGTTTTATAAGAACACACAATGCATCTGCAGCTTTGAATATCACTGTTGATTCTCCAGTTCGCTTGTTTGTTTCCACATCCACAGTCATATGAAATGTTTGCTGTACAACCCCGAGCAATAAGTCAGCATTACACACAGCAACAGATACCGCCAATATTAAACTGTAAATATTAAATATTAAAGCTGTGATTCACGGCGGTCGTGCGACGCCTCTGGGTTGCTGCTATAATCCTGCAGTTTAAGTCATATTTGTTTTTAGCAGATTCTCCGTCTCTAAATGAGTCTTTGATGGCCGTGTTTAATTCATGGCAGCCTTGCACAAACACATATCGTGCAGAGCGGTGCTATGAAAGATTAAACAGTGCTAATTTTGTTTGATAATCATAACTGTGCTTCTGTCCCGGAGTGCCATGCCGGGCGGTCAGGAGGACAGGGCTTTCGGGTATATGAGATCTGTTCCAGACATGTTCATCTCGGCTGTCTGCACGAATCTTTCTGAATATTATGCGCTCTGGTGGGATTTGCATAAGTACATGCAGAGAGGACACAGTCATTGTTAAAAGCACAGTTTGATCAAACCAAATAGCTGGAGGCAAGATTGTAATTAGATCAGCCCGAGGCAGTTAGGAACTTCTTTATGAAAACATGCGGCTTAAGTCATTTTTCATTCTTTTTATGGGAATTGAAATAAGCCTTAGTGAGTGTTCGGAAGAAAAAAAAAAAGCTTAAAGGTGAAGTGAGTCGTTTCTGTGCCACTGGCAACACCAACAATAATTGTTATGAAATAAATACAGTAATAACTAAGCTGTATGAGCACCTCTCCTATATAAGCTGCACTATTTCACAGTCTTAATTATTAAGTTAATTACTTACGGTTGGGAGTCCTGAAATAATAATGATCATCATCATCAATCATCATCATCATTATTACTATTAACGTAATTCAATTCAATATTTCTCTTAAAATTACAATTAAATCAAAATTGACAGTAGTGCTTTTTTTTTTTTTTGCAGTTTTTACTCTAAAATATTTGTCAATGCACATCTTTTTTTTTTTATTGTGCCCTCATAATGTTTAATCGAAATAGCTTTCCCTCCTCTTGCAGCTCCTCTCTTCTCTTCTCTGATGATGCGTTTACTGGCGCGAGGGCGGGGCAACCTGTCACTCACATGAGATCCACCAATAACAAATCACAACCATCCGATCAATTCCCAATGGACTAAATCAATCCCGCCTTATATTTTTTCTTGATTGAGAAGCCATTTCACTTAAGATATATGTCACAATAGGGAAGAATAATTATTGTGAATTCAATATTAGAAAACCACACACTGTAAAACCTGTGGTAACCTTTATTTGTTATCCTAAAGATCTCTAGTATTTTACTAAATTTATAATAGCATTATTAATAAACTTTATTTAAATAGCATTTTTAAAGCCACATGACACAAAGTAATTTACAAAAGTAAAAAGGACATAAAGAAACTTTACAAAGCATGTAAACAAAAATAAAACAAATATAAAATAAAACAAAAGTTTCAAAACAAGACTTCATAAAGTAATAAAAGCAAGTCTGTACAAATACTTTTTTTAATGAGACTTAAAAACACGTGATTCCGTGGATTCACGTGAAGCTCTGTCACCTTTTGTTTCACAAGCCCTTAAAAGTTCGACTCAATACTGTACTAATATCATCTGTGCTTCATAGTTCAATTATAATATCTTAAAATCAATACTAAAATGAATCAGTAGCCGGTGTTATGAGGGTAAAACGGGAGTAATATGATTAAAAGACCTAGTTCGTGTCAGTAATAGCAGCAGCATTTTCTACTAATTTGAATTGTGGTAAAGTGTGTTGATTTAAAGTAGAAAACACCGTATTAAGAGCTTAACACTAAAACCCTAATAAGTTGATTGAACTCAATTGATTTGAGTAAACTCGTTCCCTCAATTTAATTGAGTAATGGGGTCTCCCAAAACGTGCATATTTAAGTTTACTTAACTTGGTGCTTATGTAGATTTGACTTAAATTGTCTAGTTCACCACACTTGACTATTATTTAATGTACTTAAACAATAAAGTTCACTTAACTTAGTGTTGATTTCAAGTGTACTTGTATATTTAAGTACACAGCAAAATCTCCAGTGTTAAATTAACACTGTTCAGTGTTTATACTCAATCTGACTTTTATTAGAGCGCTGGCCGATCATCAGTATTTAAAAGCAGAAAATTACAATCCATCCAATTATATCCAATATATCTGCTAAGCAAGCTTGAAGGATATTTAAGCTAGCCTGATCGTTGGATCGCTGTGATAAGTATAACTGTAAATAATCTACAAAGCAGTGAAAATTGAAATGCTGTTTCTGGGTAACGGGTCCAAGAGGTAACATATAAATTGAAAACAAAATTGGTCCTATCAGGGAGCCCTGTGAAACACCACTAATGACTGTAGAAGGGAAGGATAAATCATCTCCATCTGACACTAAAATGTTCTATTTAACAAATACGAACCAAACCATCTGTTTAATGTATCAATTATTCAACAGTATCAAAAGGTGCAGTCAGAACTAGCAATATTAAAACAGAGCACCTCTGCATTAGTACATCGATTCTGCACTATGGCTTACTCTGTTTGTTTTTTACTCTGGCTTTTAATTGTATGTGCGTTGATTCAGAGATCTGAAAAATAAAAGATTTTTTACTTGTTTTTTTTTCCGTACAGTTCATTTTGATGTTTAATAGTTAGCCTAAGTTTATTAATTGATGTTATGTGGGGAAAAAGGCCACAATGGCAAATCAATGATACATTGTCATACATGTGGTGTTGTGTACTTGGAAAGCCTTTCAGTGTATATATATATATATATTTTTTTTTTTCCTGTTTACAATATTTGCAAAGTTTTAAGACAGATGACTTTAACATAGAAAATTCAGCATATTGGGTCTGCTTGAATTAGGAAAGACATCTCTGAAACTGTTTAATATAATTAAAATGAGCAATAAAATTAAATGCAGTGATTGTAGCAGAGATTTTGTTTCTTTAGCTCAAATCACACTATATTTTTCAGGCTGATCCAGCAGTGCATGTGCACTTAAAAGTAAATAAACAGCCATTTCTTCCATCAAAAGGCAAAAGGCAATTTTAAATGACAATCTGGACTTCTATTCACAGAGCTGCCATATTAAGCATTTGATTTCTCCATTTCTTTTCTTTTTTATTCTGTTAGTGGTCACTCTCCTCTCCCCATATAATGTTGACACTTTTCACCCAAATGGTTTGTTGTCTCTGCACATTAAACCAGGATTCAAAAAAAGTACTCACTTCACATTTAACAGGGATGCTGATGAGGTCTAGATCAAGTGATCCGTAGTTCCTTTCAAATGAAGAAATATTAACTGCACAGCTAGCAAGATGGAGTCCAAGTACAGAGAGATTGATAGATTTCCTCTGTGTGCTCTCTCACGTCAGCTTGATTCTGATTTGGTGAGGTAATCGCATAGAAATTAACGCAGATTGCGCATAATTGATCCTGCTGGCTGTAATTAAGCACTAACAAGCTACATTGCAAAGGAAGTGCACACTGCCAATAACACTGTGCCTCAATAAAACATGATAGTGGTTGCAGATATGGTGTGTGTTTGAGTGGTAGAGAGACTGACAGATGAAAGAAGAGAATAAACATATGGCTGGAGTATTGTCTCTGTTTCATGCAGGGAAGAGGGGTTGCGGACAGTTTCAGAGTCTTTCATCTTGAACAACATGCTCTGGGGAAGCGTGGGGCATTGTGAATTTTATGTGAAGTATTTCAAAGGCCTCGTAGCGCTGCGGCTGGTACTTGTCAGTTTCAGTGGCTGTGCTGTTCGCGATAGTGAGGAATGCCGAGTAATTGTTACTCACTCAGATTTGTTTGTCAGTCTCAGCTCGTTTTTCAGTCCAAATAAGATTTCGCAAAATTACCTGATTAACAGAGTTATTATAGTTCGACCATACTTAAACTAAAACTGAAAACGTTTGTTACCTGAAAGAAAATATTAAAAAGCTAGTTGCCATGAGAACATTTCTCATTTTGGTTACACTTTAGTTTGATGGTCCACTTTAGACATTCTAACTAGTAACTTTGCAACTAAAGTGAATGTCGTAGACTGTCTGCTTAATATCTTCTAACACTTTATTTTGATGCTCCTCCAACACACAGACTATAATAGTAACTTTGCAACTACATGTCAACTTATTAAAGTCTACTACAGTCTAATAACTCTAATGAGAGATAGTTGACATGTAGTTGCAAAGTTACTTATAGTCAGTTGAATGTTTAAAGTACACTGTAAAAAATAAACCCGTAATCTTTACGGTACCGGCAGCTGTGGTTGCCAGTACTTTACCGTCAAAAATACGGTAGCAACGTTATTGGTTTTACAAACTTAACTTAAAATTTACAGTAATAAAACGTATTTTATTATCTGATAATGTTAATGTACTGATCTATTGCAGTATTAATATCTGTTTTGTACTATTGTAATACACTGACAACCACCAATCACAGCAGTGATGAGAGTCACATGATCAATCATAGATCAATCAAAGCTCATCACAAGAAGCTCTTCCACAAGGAAGTTAATACTAATATATAAAAGCTGCAGTGTCATTCGCACAAACATTAAACACCATCATGGTAACACACATGAAATTTTAAAAAATGCAATAAACATTATTTTAACAACATTAAATGTAACATAAAACCCTAATGTACATAACTGATAAGAAAAAAACTAAGAAAACTATGAAGAAACATAGTTTCAACAAAAATACATCAAATGTGAAGTGTCACGCAGGGAATTATGGAAATGTCAATTTACGGTATTTTACTGTAAATTGTACAATGAGTTGTTCTTTTTCACTTTCAAAAACTGTCAATTTAACGGTATTTTACAGTAAAATTACTTTAAATGTACCATTAGATCTATCACAGTTATTTACCGTATATAGTACGGAAACCTTCTGTTAACCAATTAACGTTTTTTCACTGTAGGATTTTTACGCCCTTTTACTGTTAAAATCACGAAAATGTTTTACAGTGTAGACCATCAAAATAATTTTGATGAATTCTCATTTTTATTTAGTTTAATTTGGTAATTAATTACCAAATTTATTTGTTTAATTAATTTGACTACTAAAGTAAATAAAACTAAAAATGACCAAAAACTGTACAGACAAATAGCCCTAATAAAAATAACAAAAACACTTCAAAATGACTAAAACTTTTAAATTAAAGAAAAAAATATATTTTAAATATTATATATTGTAATATAGTTCAAAAATAAATAATAGCATCTCAGTGTTACAAAAATAACACTGCTCATCAATTATTAAATTGTTACTGTAGTAAAAACTGTAAATTATGCATAATTACATGCAACTAACCCTAAACCAATCCCTAACCCTAGATCTTTTTATATAGTAAGTACATGTTGTTAATTAATATTACTCAGTACTTAAATGTTTAATTACACTGTAACAAGGACACCTTAAATTAAAGTGTAACCCATAATGGTTTTACACTAATTATTAATAATAAATAATGTAATTCAATATATTTGAGAAATTACTATAAAAATAATTGTAATTTCAAAGTTAACTAGATTTAAAAGTTATATTGCACAACCTTGGGTGCTTATTGCAGAATATTAAGAACACAAATTTTCATAAATTTGTACTTTTTAAATATTGCATATCCATTAAATGCAATCCTTCCACTTTAGATATAAATATAGACCCTGATATAACAAAATGTTGCTATGCAACCAAAACAATGATCAGCCATTGTTCATATTGCAGCTTTAAATGAACATCGCTGCAATTTTATTGTATTAAAATGAAACTGACCACATCAAACCTCTACAAAACACTATTGACTTTAAATGTTTGAGTCATGAAGAAGAAAATGTCACTGTATTATGAATCACAGGCCTGAAGTGTTAAATATTCATGGCGAATGCTGTGTGGAAATGAGCGATAAAAAGGTTTGGGATTCTGCCAAACCAAATGGAAGAAGAAAAAAGACCAATGGGAGCTCTGTATAAACAGCAGTGGTTTAATGATGCGAATCTAACGCAGGCCAATTAAAATGCAGGCAGAGAGCATGGGGGTGGGCCTCCATTCATTTGAGGGGAAATTGAGGTTGAAATTAGGCATTGTGTGACCACGTGGCCTGCACAGAGCCTGGACCAGTGGCAGCTTTCATTAACTCCTGGCCAACTCTTGGTACTGGCAAAGAGAGAAAATGGATAAACTTGTGCAAATCCAGCTACAAATGGCTTCGTTTTTGAGTCTTCAAGCTCAGAGAGTGGCCTGTGGTCGGGTTTCACTTGCCGTTGGTCACTTCTTATTTAAATTGGTACGTAAAGTCCATACTAGAAGCTTAGTAAATATCTAGTTTTTAACTAACTCTGTACTTTATTTGGTTGCACGATTTGTTCTTAAAGTCCCCCTGTAGTCAATAATTGTATCCCTTTAAACTCATCTTTGATCACCAAAATTACATATTTAAAAGTTTTTTCCTTGAAAATAAAATTATTCATGCCTTAAAATCAAGCGTAGCGTCAGTTCTGGCAGGTCACGTTAGTCAAGCTCGCATCAGCTGACTCTCAGCTGATCCACATCTACCTATAGGAATATGATGCCTATCACTGTATACATATACACTCACCGGCCACTTTATTAGGTACCCCATGCTAGTAACGGGTTGGACCCCCTTTTGCCTTCAGAACTGCCTCAATTCTTCGTGGCATAGATTCAACAAGGTGCTGGAAGCATTCCTCAGGGAGTTTGGTCCATATTGACATGATGGCATCACACAGTTGCCGCAGATTTGTCGGCTGCACATCCATGATGCGAATCTCCCGTTCCACCACATCCCAAAGATGCTCTATTGGATTGAGATCTGGTGACTTTGGAGGCCATTTGAGTACAGCAAACTCATTGTCATGTTCAAGAAACCAGTCTGAGATGATTCCAGCTTTATGACATGGCGCATTATCCTGCTGAAAGTAGCCATCAGAAGTTGGGTACATTGTGGTCATAAAGGGATGGACATGGTCAGCAACAATACTCAGGTAGGCTGTGGCGTTGCAACGATGCTCAATTGGTACCAAGGGGCCCAAAGAGTGCCAAGAAAATATTCCCCACACCATGACACCACCACCACCAGCCTGAACCGTTGATACAAGGCAGGATGGATCCATGCTTTCATGTTGTAGACGCCAAATTCTGACCCTACCATCCGAATGTCGCAGCAGAAATCGAGACTCATCAGACCAGGCAACGTTTTTCCAATCTTCTATTGTCCAATTTCGATGAGCTTGTGCAAATTGTAGCCTCAGTTTCCTGTTCTTAGCTGAAAGGAGTGGCACCCGGTGTGGTCTTCTGCTGCTGTAGCCCATCTGCCTCAAAGTTCGACGTACTGTGCGTTCAGAGATGCTCTTCTGCCCACCTTGGTTGTAACGGGTGGTTATTTGAGTCACTGTTGCCCTTCTATCAGCTCGAACCAGTCTGGCCATTCTCCTCTGACCTCTGGCATCAACAAGGCATTTCCGCCCACAGAACTGCCGCTCACTGGATGTTTTTTCTTTTTCGGACCATTCTCTGTAAACCCTAGAGATGGTTGTGCGTGAAAATCCCAGTAGATTAGCAGTTTCTGAAATACTCAGACCAGCCCTTCTGGCACCAACAATCATGCCACGTTCAAAGTCACTCAAATCACCTTTCTTCCCCATACTGATGCTCGGTTTGAACTGCAGGAGATTGTCTTGACCATGTCTACATGCCTAAATGCACTGAGTTGCCGCCATGTGATTGGCTGCTTAGAAATTAAGTGTTAAGGAGCAGTTGGACAGGTGTACCTAATAAAGTGGCCGGTGAGTGTATAAGCTCCTTCAGTATTATCAGCAGCTGTCACGTTTCTCAGGAGCTAATACCCTCCTCCCTCCCCAGCTCCTCCTCTCGTCAGTCAGGATTACCCTCCTCCCTCCCCAGCTCCTCCTCTCGTCAGTCAGGATTTTCCTCCTCCCTCCCCAGCTCCTCCTCTCATCAGTCAGGATTTCCCTCCTCCCTCCCCAGCTCCTCCTCTCGTCAGTCAGGATTACCCTCCTCCCTCCCCAGCTCCTCCTCTCGCCAGTCAGGATTACCCTCCTCCATCCCCAGCTCCTCCTCTCGCCAGTCAGGATTACCCTCCTCCATCCCCAGGTCCTCCTCTCGCCAGTCAGGATTACCCTCCACCATCCCCAGCTCCTCCTCTCATCAGTCAGGGTTACCCTCCTCCATCCCCAGCTCCTCCTCTCGTCAGTCAGGATTACCCTCCTCCATCCCCAGCTCCTCCTCTCGTCAGTCAGGATTACCCTCCTCCATCCCCAGCTCCTCCTCTCGCCAGTCAGGATTACCCTCCTCCATCCCCAGCTCCTCCTCTCGCCAGTCAGGATTACCCTCCTCCATCCCCAGGTCCTCCTCTCGTCAGTCAGGATTACCCTTCTCCCTCCCCAGCTCCTCCTCTCGCCAGTCAGGATTACCCTCCTCCATCCCCAGGTCCCCCTCTCGTCAGTCAGGATTTCCCTCCTCCTTCCCCAGCTCCACCTCTCGTCAGTCAGGATTTCCCTCCTCCCTCCCCAGCTCCTCCTCTCGTCAGTCAGGATGACCCTCCTCCCTCCCCAGCTCCTCCTCTCGTCAGTCAGGATTACCCTCCTCCATCCCCAGCTCCTCCTCTCGTCAGTCAGGATTACCCTCCTCCATCCCCAGGTCCTCCTCTCGTCAGTCAGGATTTCCCTCCTCCTTCCCCAGCTCCACCTCTCGTCAGACAGGATTTCCCTCCTCCCTCCCCAGCTCCTCCTCTCGTCAGTCAGGATGACCCTCCTCCCTCCCCAGCTCCTCCTCTCGTCAGTTAGGATTACCCTCCTCCATCCCCAGCTCCTCCTCTCGCCAGTCAGGATTTCCCTCCTCCTTCCCCAGCTCCTCCTCTTGTCAGTCAGGATTACCCTCCTCCATCCCCAGCTCCTCCTCTCGTCAGTCAGGATTTCCCTCCTCCTTCCCCAGCTCCTCCTCTCGTCAGTCAGGATTACCCTCCTCCATCCCCAGCTCCTCCTCTCGTCAGTCAGGATCACCCTCCTCCCTCCGCAGCTCCTCCTCTCGTCAGTCAAGATCACCCTCCTCCCTACCCAGCTCCTCCTCTCGTCAGTAAGGATTACCCTCCTTCATCGCCAGCTCCTCCTCTCATCAGTCAGGGTTACCTTCCTCCATCCCCAGCTCCTCCTCTCGTCAGTCAGGATTACCCTCCTCCATCCCCAGCTCCTCCTCTCGTCAGTCAGGATTACCCTCCTCCCTCCCCAGCTCCTCCTCTCGTCAATCAGGATTTCCCTCCTCCCTCCCCAGCTCCTTCTCTCGTCAGTCAGGATTACCCTCCTCCATCCCCAGCTCCACCTCTCGTCAGTCAGGATTACCCTCCTCCATCCCCAGCTCCACCTCTCGTCAGTCAGGATTACCCTCCTCCTTCCCCAGCTCCTCCTCTCGTCAGTCAGGATTACCCTCCTCCATCCCCAGCTCCTCCTCTCATCAGTCAGGATTTCCCTCCTCCCTCCCCTGCTCCTCCTCTCGTCAGTCAGGATTACCCTCCTCCATCCCCAGCTCCTCCTCTCATCAGTCAGGATTACCCTCCTCCTTCCCCAGCTCCTCCTCTCGTCAGTCAGGATTACCCTCCTCCATCCCCAGCTCCTCCTCTCATCAGTCAGGATTACCCTCCTCCTTCCCCAGCTCCTCCTCTCATCAGTCAGGATTACCCTCCTCCATCCCCAGCTCCTCCTCTCGTCAGTCAGGATTACCCTCCACCATCCACAGCTCCACCTCTCGTCAGTCAGGATTACCCTCCTCCATCCCCAGCTCCTCCTCTCGTCAGTCAGGATTATACCCTCCACCATCACCAGCTCCTCCTCTCGTCAGTCAGGATTTGACATTCTGATTCCCTTTGAATCAGAATAAATTCTCGAATTATGTTGTACTTTAAAATCTTGATATAATGAGATCTGCAAAACATTCATGTTGGTTCTGTTCTGTTTACCCTAAGGGGGGTTATTGCTGCTCTCCCTGCTCTTATCTATGCTAGGCTGCATAGATGCGCAGGGAGTCCAGAACAGAACCATACCACCAATCCAAACTGTAAGCTAATTGTCAATCGTATCTGACGATAGTGGTCCTGACAGAAATAGCGTGAATGTAACTCTACACCCTTTCCTCATTTAGTATACGCGGTTCTATGAATATGCGAATGAGCCCCGCCTCCACTCACTCACTCAGCTCAGAGATCTACTTGTTGACGATCACACGTTGATCTGATTGGTTACAAGGTAGTTTGTGACGTCAGAAACACCAGCGATTTCAAACCGTGTTTTTGAGATTGTCTTTGGTTCACTGCAGTTTTAAAGAGAAAATACGTTGGTGTTGACTTATGATTTTACACATGGTTTGTCTTAAAGCATATTAAACACCACATAGACATAGAAACAACATTACAAGCTTGATTTTCACCACTGGGTGGTGTCATACTGTTGCTAGTAGGTCATAAGTTCTCGTACAAGTAATACTCAGTCGCATAATAAAATGTTTACACTCAATGATCCAACAGCATTCAAATACGTGAACAGAAGTTTACGTGTTTATCCTTGATTCTAATTTGCTTTGCCTTACGTAACTAATGCTGAAAATATGTTTACATTGAAATACACTATTTTATCATTAATATGACATTAGGTGGTTTTTATATGTAAATAACCGATTGTAAATAACATCTAGAAACTGTACTTTAAATGAATAAGGATTAAAAAAATACTGATAAAATAAGAAAATAAGATATTTTAAGTAATTTTGATTATATTTGACATGGAACGCGGACTGATGCACACAGAGGTGTGCGTTGTTTGGGTCGGGTTCACATCAATATCGATAACAATAAAGGTAACTGTAATGATAACTAGCATCCACATCAACACACAATATTGTTCTGTTTACTATAATTTCACTGCAGTTTTGTTGTCTGCCGCTTTAAATGATCGAGCTCATGAAAGCAGATGGATTCTGATTGGCTGTCAATGTTTTAATTATTCATCAGCTGTTCTGAAAGTGATTCCAATGATATGGTTTCTTTGTGGTGTTATCAAATGGAGTCCAGAACATTTAGTGTAAATATACACATTTTATTTCATAGTGGAAAGTAAATGTAAAAACATTGACTATTTCATCAAATATTTGTTTGTGCTCCGTATTGTGATGTTAGGTTTGAGGTTGAAATTAGGCATTGTGTGACCACGTGGCCTGCACAGAGCCTGGACCAGTGGCAGCTTTCATTAACTCCTGGCCAACTCTTGGTACTGGCAAAGAGAGAAAATGGATAAACTTGTGCAAATCCAGCTACAAATTGCTTCGTTTTTGAGTCCTGTGGTCATTGTGCCTCCATCATTGTGATGTTAGCATAGACTGTAATAAAATATGGTTGCAGTGTCCGTGACGTCACCCGTAGGTTTTTGGGGAGCATTTTTGAAGCCCAAAGTGGGCGGAGCCGGCCGTCTCCATCTTGGCAGCGCGACACTCTCGGATAACCGAAAATGGGCAAAAAGGCAGGATTAGCTGAGGTGACGTGACGCTAACAGAAGGGGTGGTGATGGCGCGAAGGGGTGGTGATGGCGCAGTGGATAAGACACATGCCTTTGGTGTGAGAGACCCGGGTTCGAATCCACTGTGATTCACCAATGTGTCCCTGAGCAAGACACTTAACCCCTAGTTGCTCCAGAGGCGTGCGACCTCTGACATGTATAGCAATTGTAAGTCGCTTTGGATAAAAGCGTCAGCTTAAATGAATAAATGTAAATGTAACAGCAGACAAATGACTAGTAGTGACATCAGCGGCAATTCACCTGTCACTCAAGTGGCCACTCCCTAAATTATGCAGAACTTTAGGGCTTAATAAAATTTGAATGGATGAGTTATTTAAAAAAATCAGCCCAGTCACAGTTGTCATGATGGGCAAAATTAGCTATATAGACCAAAATCACTTTTTGTACACGGCTGTATAGTTGGCCATTTTAACATGGGTGGTCTATGGGATTGACTCTCTTTTGGAGCCTGTCTCTAGCGGCCAGTTGATGAATTGCAGTTTAAGTCGCTTTCGTGTTGGTTTCCGCTTGGTTGTTAGATTAGCAGCATGCTAACATCTACTGGAATCAGTAGTAGGTGAATGTGAGGAGCACTATTATGTTCATGAGTGACCCCAAATCAATCACCTCCAGATTCCAGGACAGTTAGGATACTGCCTTCAAAGGTTGCTTCCCACGTAGGCAGTGAAAAGCGAGGCATCTCACTTGATTTTGGAACAGACCATGTTAAGCCCCAGAGGGGAAGCTGCATTCCTCCAGCTGTTGTATGATTCTGAAAGTGACCTTTGGTTAATGTCACACATCACAGAGTTTAATATCACTCCGTGACTATATGCCATGACATAGGAATCTGTTGTTTTTTTGCTTCCTTTCCCTCATTTACGGTTGCTTAAGACCCCATTTGATCTTATGGAAATCTAAGGCTCCATCAAAAGATATTTTTGCTCGCAGTAATTATCACATGTTGAGAAGGAGTGGAGGACTAATCGTCTGGAAAGGAAAGAAAAGGCAATGGTTTCTAGAGGAGCTATAGCTGAAGGCTACAGTAGAGCATGGCTGCAGAAATAAATTCTTCAATTAAAATTAAGTCAATTTTTACAGGCTTTTTTCCTGGTTTTATAATGGAGCTGACCCCGTGTCTTGTCAAACTAATCTACTGATAAAGTGTGTTCCTTGAGCTCATTAGTAAGACCTGGGGAAGTTTGAGTAACTACAGTACATGAATCTGATCACTTATCAATGTGTTGCTAACACATTTACAAAGAACAAATTTTCAAGTGCAGCAAAATGAAGTGTCAATCCACATTGTGTGTCAGTGTACGAGACCAAGGGCCAAAGTTACAGGGAGTATGTTTTTCAGAATATAATCTCATTAAGCAGCCAAGAAATACAGTGTCAGGGTTTGATGTAAGAACATGGCGAGCCCAAAAAGACAATCTTAAAAATGCTAACAGTCAAAAAAAAAAACTTAACGCGGTTCTAAAAGCGCCCACTTCGAAGAAACTGACAGGCAAGTGTGTCAGTACGTAGCCGAAAAAAGAAATGAAGGGCTGCCCATAACCAGAGCTGTCATCCACCTGAAGGCACTGGAAATCACCAAAGAGCTGAATTACCCACCAGCGAGCCCCACCATTTCTTATCTCGGCTACAGTACGTACTGACACACTTGCCTGTCAATATCCTTGAAGCGGCCACTAAGAAAGATGCGGCGTAAGAATGATGTGACGTAATGTATTAGCGCTTGCTCTTCAACTTTAGGGAGAAACTGCTGTCTTTTCAGCACTGTGATCAGCCTAAGGAAAAAACATTTATATACCCTGGATCAGATCATGCGGATCAAACACCTGTTTTTTGACATGCCAGCGTCTGTCACTGTACATAAAAAAGTGAGATATCAGTAAAATAATGTGTTTATTTCTGAATGTGATTGTTGTTGGTACATTTTTACCAGTATTTACCATATTTAAAATGCAAAAATTAAATATGAACAATTTGGTTTGGCCTTTTTTTAAAAGGTAGATCTTGAAAAGGGCAGGTCGTCTTATAGCGTCCTTTATTGTCCTTGTTAGCGCTTACCTCCCATTCCAGAGAACACCAGTTCTAGTCCTGCTCGGAGCGGGGTAAGTAGGACCGGAGGGGTTACAATGGTGCCGTGACCCGTATGGGAGTGAGGTTTAGGGGGGTGAGTGGAACGCAGGCCAGCTAGTGAAAGCTGTGCAGGTAAACCTCACTCCCCTGCATTTAAGTGCACTAGCAACTGTTGTCTTTAGAGTCCTTGTTAGCGCGCCCACCTCCCATGCCGGGGAGACGCCGGTTCGAGTCTGTGCGAGTAGGACCCGGAGGCGTTACACTAACAGGGTCATTAATAGAGGCTATAGAAACTGCATCCCTCAACCCTTTTCCTCCAACACGGTTCCAGTGCGGGATCCTGGGCTTTGTCCGTTCTCGAACCGTTCCACACCTTTCCACTGCAGAAAAAGGCCAGAAAGATCAGTTCAATACTGGCCCTAAAAACTTGCTGGTCTCAAAAAGAGATAGGGAGAGGGGGTGGAGAAATGCTGGCGCTGAATCTTGTTGAGCAATATAATAATGTTGCAATACATTGCTCTTTACATCTAAATTCATAAAACTATGGGGAGTGAGTGAATTAACGGTTCCAGTTTATCTCTGAAAAGGACAGATGAGAGTACCGACAGTTTATGCCAGCTGCCGATTCACTAGAATCACTCCCGGTACTGTAAACAACATTTAGCAGTGTTACGTCACCGTTGGTTCGCGACAGGCCCGGGAACAGGCTCTGGCTCCAGAACGAAAACCATTATGGTTAAAAAGGGGTAGCTCACCACCCTACCCCAAATTCTTGGTGATTTAACTATTGTTCAGAGAGATGTTGGTGAAGGTTGAAGGAAAGAGGCTGCCGAGCAGTAAGGTACAAGAGGGCGATAAAGCTCTTGGGAAAATGATCGCATCAATCAGGTAGCGGGCTCACAGCAGATCTGGAAATAGCCAAGCTCTTGTCAGACAGACAGCAGCTGGCCAGGGAGATGGACATGCCCTCAGGCTGCAGGTAGGGTTTAACAAGCTCCAGCATAATGAAGCCATGTGTGTCATTTAATTTCACTTCCTCTCGACATACACAAACGCATACCCTCAGTTTGCCTCTGTTTGGTCCTGCTATGATGCTTTTTCTTTGGTGAAGTGCGTAATTTCTGCACTATTAGAAGCAAAGATTGGAATGGCAAAAATACTCCCACATCTGGCATTCATCGGCAGAACAGAGCCCTAAAAATTATGCCATTGGTTAAGTCAGAGTTGCTGTGCTTTTCCCATACAGCGACATAACTCACTGCTTAAAGGGCACCTATAATGGCATTTAAAATGTTCCTAATATTGTTTTGGGAGTCCCCAACAACAGTTTTACATGCATGCAGTGACAAAAAACACTTTTGTTGTCTTATAATATGCATTTATTTTTACCTGATTTGCTCACCGACTCCCAAATGATTCGTTCAACGACTCATTTTTCCAAACTCCTCCTTTGCGTGATGCTAATTTGTGGTGATTGGTCAGATGACCCCGTAACTTACACAACACACACAAATACTTATTGAGCATGCTACAAAACACACAAAAGCAACAATTATTAATAATACTTACAGGTTGTGATTCGGAGGAGGAAGCTGATCCAAATAAACTTGGTACTGAACCTTCCTTCAGTATCAACCGGATCGCGAATCCACACTTTTTTCAACAATTTATGTTTGTAAAGCAATCGTCATTAAAATGACGCGAACACAGCACAAGGTTCAGGCTATACTTGTGTGGTATAGTTGTAAATATAAACTCTAGCCACTGATTCTTCACATGCCCGTCCCTGGGCAGTGAACAAAAGGGCAGTGAACAACTTTTGATTCACACTTCAGAACACAGCGTCTTGTTGTCGACATGATGTTTTCAAGTTTTTCCTGGTGTCAATGCGCGGCCAATTTGATAATTTTTCATCTTGATGTCAACGAAACGGAAAATGACTCATTGGAAAACGATTCATTAAATTGACTCAGAGTCGACTCATACTTTTGAGAGACAATAACTTTTTTTACAGTGAACTTTCATATATAAAACTTTGCAGGATGTTTTTGTTCACTTAGATCTATGTTACACACTACATGAAAGGTAATTTTCAAAATTCCATAATAGGTGCCCTTTAACCCTTTATGACCTGCCATAGAACAATTCCACCAGAGTATATCTTTGTATTTTTACATGCTGTGCTGTCATTCTTTTGAGCATTTTCATATGCCATACATCAAAATAATCCTTACTCTCCCAATTTGAAGGATATGTTTGTAATAAATCAATAGTAGATAACTAGATAAATATCTCAAAAGTGCAATAAACAAAAAGAAAAACAATTTAAAAAAATTTTCTACATATATGTACATATATGCACACATGTTCACACATGTTTTTTGCAAACATCATTGCAAAAAATATATTGAACAAAATATATTTAGTTCAATACAAAAAATGGATAAATGTCAACCTCAAACTTGTCAATGTGAAAAACGTGCATAAAACAATTTAAAACTATACAGAATTGATTTGAACTGTTTACATAAATTAGTTTTTAAGATACACTAATTTTTGTGGTAAAAAGACAATAACGATAAGAGGGAACATATAGCAAATGGGAGTCAAACGGGAGTCAAACGCATGGTCAAATGACACAGCTTGTGACGTCACAACATGTGACACACACTGGGTTCATAGTGCACAGAACGTGATGCGTCAATGAGCCATCGGAAGACGAAACTATCAATCCCAGATCTACAGAACATGTGTGCAAAGACGTGCAATGCATTTTTTTTTTTTTTTTTTAATATTACGCAATTTGTACAGACTCATTAGAGGGTGAAAACAACGCAACGTGAGCATGTTGGAGGCTTGATCTGAACATGTTACATCTCTGGTTTTGTATGCAAAAAGAATGATTGAGCTAGCCATTTGGTTTCAGTTTCTATAGGCTCTTAAACAGACATAGAGGGTTAACCACCATAGATCAGCGATTCACCGTTTACTGTCTGAAACCATAGTTCCAACGAATATTTGCAAACATCATTGCAAACTTGTGTGGTTGGATCAACGCCAAGAAACTTTGCGTTCACTAACAAAACATTCTCTTGTAAAACGATTGTGTTCCCCAAGAAACCTTGAGTTCACTCGCAAAAGCACAGAAATAAAGTTTTTCTCCCATCTCCCATTATTTCTACTCCAAAAGTTTTGCAACGTTTCTTGGGGACCGATAAAGTTTTGCAAGAGAAATATCCTTTTGGCTTTTGGGAAACGCAGTCCTGGTAAGCGGTGCCACAGTGTTTACACTCAGCTGTTCCTTCATATGACAAAGAGCCACACGTCTCCTTATAGCAGCTCGTTTTGATGCGCGCGTGCGAGCATTATGGGGGTTACAATGACGTTAGCTCTCATTGTGTCTCTCTAATAATGATAAATGGAACTTATTACATCAGTGTTAATTTCCCCTCCACAGATTGGTCTCAGATGCTGATACTTATCTGGCACTGATCGAATTGTACGAGTGTAATCGTTGAGAACAGACCCTATAAAAATCCGGGGCCTGCGCGTCTGATATCAGCTCCTATTGGAGCTCTGATTAGTCATCATGCAGTCTACCTGCTGACATCTCACTATTCTTCACAAATGTTGTGCGCTGCCCTCAGATGTGCCAGCTGAATACACAAGCATCTAGACAGATCATTTTCTAGAAAACAAATAAATTATACATTAATATCTACTCTACTATTTTACCCAGTGCAACCATACATAAATGTCACCATATCCTACCAGGTTTTATAATTTCTTCAGCTAATTCATATTTTTTCTCTATTACCCTCATCTTCACAAACTCACAAATATAGCCAATCCTCCAATTAATAATTAGTGCTGTAAAAGATATTGATCTCTTGACCTTGATAGAACTCAAACTAAATTAAATATATTCATCATGTAAAGCAATGTCTCTTTAGAAGACTCAATTTAAACAGATGATTAATTTAGCTTTATTTATGTCTTGAAAGTTTTGTTGGAATGAACTTTCGATGGCGGGACTGAAATCTCTCAGGTTTCATTAGAAATATCTTCAATTGTGTTAAAAAAATTAATATAAAAAGAGTAACCGATGACAGAATTTTAAGGTTTTGTCCCTGTAATATAAATTTATGCCGGTGACATAATTTTGTTCTACAAAAGAGCAGCATTCACAGTACAGTTATTATATAGCGTTACAGTTATTTCTTTTGTTCATATTTGCTCATGTCACAAATGCGATCATTACAATATTCATTTAAATTGAGGTAATTGCAGGTAATTGCGACTTTTTATCTCCCTTTTCTGATTTTTTCCCCCTCATTTATAAAGTTAGAATTGCGTGATATAAAGTCGCAATTGTGAGATAAAAATTTGCAATTATCTTTAAAATGTTTTATTCTGTAGCGGAAACAAGCTTCCATGGTTATGTTATCCTACATGCTGTTTTTTTTTATGTCAGAACAATGACAAACACAGAAATCACCCTGTGATACTAATTTTAAAAGAATTCATCTTGAGTTGGCCTATGTTGATTTAATTGAAAAAAAAGAAAAAAAACAGGTCTGATATTGCCTCAAAAAATTTATGAATCATGCATGAATGCAAGAATCTTGAGTCAGCGCTGGTTGTTTGTGGTGTATAGCAGATACGTTTTCTTTTAGCATATGCTATGTTGCGCTAAATGCCAACGCTTAGCGCAGCAGAATATCCTCTTGTCTCTTAGCACATTCGAGAGGACCCGGTTCACTAATTGAACTCATTTGATATAAATGTGTTAATTGCTCTCGTTGAGCAAGCGCTGTAATTGGGTCATGATTGCTCTTGCTCTCCTCTTCAGTGTGCACACTTCCGCTAATAATATCAATGAAACTATCATGAGAGCTGTGCTACTGAACACAGCTTTTTTATCCAATCACTATAAATAAGATAGTGTACTGCCTTTTGTCTATTCTGTGAACTGGATTCCAGGATATTTCGAATAAATTACAATTGATTATTGCTTGTGCGTTTAAACCTAGTGGCTCATTAGGTATTTTGATTTGTCTGAAATTCATCCTGTGTGCGCTTTTGAAGGACTAGTGCTGTAATCCACTGGATTTTAAATGAATTTCAGTGCTCCCGCTTTCTTCCCACTTTCCCAGCATGCAGCAGAAATCTCCTGTTGTCAGTCCAGAGGCGACGGGCCTCTGAATTCATATTTCCAGTCTTTGAAGGAGACATACACTGCTTTCTAAACTCAGGCACCCTGCTGAGGCTTTGTGGGAGCACAAGTTCTTCTGGCGATGTCTCGCACAGGTCCAGAAGCACTCGCTATGATGGCAGTATTCAATTAATAGTCATATATTTTGATTACTCTGATATATTGCGGTCACTTTTGGAATCAATTCGATTCAAGCTGAATTAAAAAAGCTCATTTATTTTCACGATGACCAACCTGGAATCCACAGTAAATCATGCAGAGAGAATGCAGTATCAGCCTCACTCCAGATGCATGATTATTTCATACGGCACATCATGCACAATGTATTTATCCTTTTGAAATATAGATGAATCATTTCTGTGGCTGCCGGTCTTTTTTTTTTTCTTTTTTTTTTTTGCATGGTTTGCAACAAAATTAAATAATTTATGGAGGAAATATGAGAGGCCGTCTGTTTGCTTGAATGACACACGAGAGTAAACGTCGAGTCGGGGAACAGATGCATCGCTGAGAGACTTCGAGTTTCAGTCTTTCCAACTTCATGAGCTTTTAGTTCATTTATGCACCCTGAACATTTTTCAGTGTCATTTTCGAAAAAATTCTGGAGATGGTTGTGAAGTGGAAAAGGTTATCGTGTTGTGTCTTGTTGCACTACTGGGGCTTCGCTGCTAAATGAATTATTCATGCTAAGAATTGGAGAGGGGCGCTGGAAAAAGAGCAAAGACATTGAAAGACAAAGGATTTGTGAGACAAATCAGTAGATAAATGTGTGAATGCAACCACTTCATTGCTTAAACGTTTTCTTTATGCGAAATACCTCGCTGTTGATTTTGCTATAAAAGATCGACATGTTCTTTTATAGGTTTTGTGAGATTTACCCGTTCAGTCCTGAAACTCCACGATCCCGGTATGGCAGGAGGGTGTGGGGAGCGGGTTGAGAAGTCCAGGGTTAACCAGGAACTCTGACCTTAATCATCCATGATTAGTGCTCTCATCCCCTCAGGAACTGGCAGTCTGGATCCTGGATTTAACATTGATTAGCTGGGAACATGTTGTCCAGCCTTCTGTCACCCACGTGGAGCGTCGGCAGACGACATTAAAGTTTCGTTATTTGGTCAGTTATCCTGAGGTGATATTTTGATTTTTTTTTTTAAAAATTTACTGCCAAAAAATGCTTTTCTTACTCAGTATGTTTTGTGTTGTTTCCAGACCAAATATAAAACAATTCTTAAATCAAGATGCATTTACTAGATTAGTACAATGACATATGATGTCCTGTTTTCTGGGGGAATTAATCAAAATTAAGTGAGTTTTTACTTTTAAAAATCTGCCAATGGTGTAAGAAAAATAAACTTAGTCTTAGTCTAGGCAGATCATTTTGCTTGTTTGAAGCAAAAACTCAATTAATTTTTATTCATTTCCCCAGAAAACAGGACATAATATCTAATGTAATTTCACTACTTTAGTAAATGCATCTTAATTTAAGAAATGTTTGATATTTTGACTGGAAACAAGACAAAAATACTAAGCAAGAAAAGCATTTTGTTTGTTTGTTTGTAGGGCTGTCAAATGATTAATCACGATTAATCGCATCCAAAATAAAAGTTTGTGTTTACATAATAAATGTGTGTGTACTGTGTAAAATTATTTTATATATATAAGTACATACACATGCTTGTATATATGTAAGAAATATTTGCATGTATATACTATATATAGATTTATATATAATTTATATTATATATATATAAATATAAATATTTTATATATAAATAACAAATTTTTCTTAAATATATAAATGCACGTGTGTGTACTTATATATACAAAATAATTTTACACAGTACAAACACATTTATTATGTAAACACAAACTTTTATTTTGGATGCGATTAATCGTGATTAATCATTTGACAGCTCTGTTGAGCAAACTGTGTGCGTCTTGTAAATCTATGTATTTTAATGGCCTTTCTTTTTCTTTGTTTTGGTATTAGTAAACTACTGGCTGAATGTACTGTAATTGGTACTCTATGAAAGCAATACAACATTTTACAACATACATAATAAAACAAGATTTGTTGGTTTAACTTAAAAAAGTACATTAAAACACCAAAAATGTAGTTATTACAAAGAAAGAGATTTTGTTCTCTCTTTGTATTAACTATATATATATATATATATATATATATATATATATATATAGTTAATACAAAGAGAGAACAAAATCTCTTTCTTTGTAATAACTACATTTTTGGTGTATATATATATATACAGTATATATATTAGTTTCAATGAATTTAAAACTTTAAGGCAACAAGGTTATACAGTTTTTAAGTTAAACCAACAAATAATTTTTTAACAGTGAAGGGGCAGGGAATTCACAAGGATATCTGTAGTAATTTGTATTGAATTTTATGGAAGCAAATTCAATATAGGCCTAGTCATGACATGAGTCACAAATAGGGAAAAAATACATTATTTCATTATTTTGTAATAATGTAAATGCATAATATTTTTCCTGCAAAATGTAGGTCTTTTCGATGCATGGTGAGGTACAACATAAGCTTTCACTTAAAGCACACTTTAAGTACTTCGACCACAGTAGAAATGAAGAGCCTACTAATAAAGTTCAATCAGTGAAAAGTAAAAAAGAAAAAATGCACTAGCTTAAATAAATACAATTTAACAAAGTAAAACCAATTAAAATAAGGTCTAACAGTGATATTCAGGTACATAATGTAATAATGAAATGTAAATGTTTATGGCTGCTGTCACTTTAAGAGGGAATGCATGGATCCAATATACTGATACACATCTGATCTCTTTCTCAACTGCTTACAGTCAGACATAATCCGACTGTATTTACAAGCATTCTTGGGTATTTTGACATAATTCTGCACGTCTCTGTGTGTGTGTGCGGTTGCGCACGGATAACAGCTTGTGATCACCAAATTCAGTTGGAATGGTTTAAAATCGCTTGAATGTGTGAATTGGCAAGAAAAAAAAAACATGTTCAATTGATAAACTTTCACTCTATGATGGTTAGACTTTGAACCGTCCGATCCACCCCTAATGTTTATGGCTTTTATTATGTTTCTAAATATTTTGTTGTATTTACTGCCATTTTAAATGATTATTTGTGATTATTTATAAATGATTATTTAATACTTATTTGTGTTGTATTTTTTTTCTCGACAATGCAATTGTGACCCGGCTTATTTTTTGGAAAATATGGTAATACCATATGATTATCAGTAAAAAAAATTAAAAAAAAGGATAGTTTTGGTTTCTTTTCACTACAGAGCAGGTTTTCAAAGACAATGTGTGTACTCGTGCACACGGCTTGATATTTAATACATCCAAACAGTGTGTGTGGTGTCAAAATATGTGTGGTCATGGAAATATGTTATCATGGAAATTCAACCGTGTCGTGTAGCAATACAGTCTATTCTATTCTATTCTATTCTATTCTATTCTATTCGACTCTATTCTATTCTATTCTGCTTTTCTCTGTTCTATTCTGTTCTGTTCTGTTCTTTTCTGTTCTGTTATGTTCTATTCTATTCTGTTCTGTTCTGTTCTGTTCTGTTCTATTCTGCTTTGCTCTGTTCTGTTCTGTTCTGTTCTGTTCTATTCTATTCTGCTTTGCTCTGTTCTATTCTATTCTTTTCTATTCTATTCTATTCTGCTTGGATCTGTTCTGTTCTGTTCTATTCTATTCTGTTCTGTTGTTCTATTCTATTCTACTTTGCTATGTTCTATTCTGTTCTGGTCTGTTCTATTCTATTCTGCTTTGCTCTGTTCTATTCTATTCTATTCTGCTTGGCTCTGTTCTATTCTTTTCTATTCTATTCTGTTTTGCTCTGTTCTATTCTGTTCTATTTTGTTCTGCTTTGCTCTGTTCTATTCTTTTCTATTCTATTCTGCTTGGCTCTGTTCTATTCTGTTCTGTTCTATTCTGTTCTGTTTTGCTTGGCTCAGTTCTTTTCTGTTCTGTTCTAACAGTTATATTCTATTCTGCTTTGCTCTGTTCTATTCTGTTCTGTTCTATTCTATTCTATTCTGCTTTGCTCTGTTCTATTCTTTTCTATTCTATTCTGCTTGGATCTGTTCTATTCTGTTCTTTTCTGTTCTATTCTATTCTGTTCTGTTGTTCTATTCTATTCTGCTTTGCTCTTTTCTATTCTGTTCTGTTCTGTTCTGTTCTGTTCTGTTCTATTCTATTCTATTCTGCTTTGCTTTGCTCTGTTCTATTCTATTCTATTCTGCTTGGCTCTGTTCTATTCTTTTCTATTCTATTCTGTTTTGCTCTATTCTATTCTGTTCTATTTTGTTCTGCTTTGCTCTGTTCTATTCTTTTCTATTCTATTCTATTCTGCGTGGCTCTGTTCTATTCTGTTCTGTTCTGTTCTGTTCTATTCTGTTCTGTTCTGCTTGGCTCGGTTCTATTCTGTTCTGTTCTGTTCTGTTCTTTTCTTTTCTATTCTGTTCTATTGTATTCTGTTCTGTTCTGTTCTGTTCTGTTCTGCTTGGCTCTGTTCTGTTCTGTTCTATTGTATTCTATTCTTTTCAATTCTGTTCTGTTCTGTTCTGTTCTGTTCTGTTCTATTCTGCTTTGCTCTGTTCTATTCTGTTCTGTTCTGTTCTATTCTCTTCTGCTTGGCTCTGTTCTATTCTTTCCTATTCTATTCTGTTTTGCTCTGTTCTATTCTGTTCTATTCTATTTTGTTCTGCTTTGCTCTGTTCTATTCTTTTCTATTCTATTCTATTCTGCTTGGCTCTGTTCTGTTCTGTTCTGTTCTGTTCTGTTCTGTTCTGTTCTGTTCTGCTTGGCTCAGTTCTTTTCTGTTCTGTTCTATTCTGTTCTATTCTATTCTGATTTGCTCTGTTCTATTCTGTTCTGTTCTGTTCTATTCTATTCTGCTTTGCTCTGTTCTATTCTTTTCTTTTCTATTCTATTCTATTCTGCTTGGCTCTGTTCTATTCTGTTCTATTCTATTCTGTTTTGCTCTGTTCTATTCTGTTCTATTCTATTTTGTTCTGCTTTGCTCTGTTCTATTCTATTCTATTCTATTCTATTCTATTCTATTCTATTCTATTCTATTCTATGTCAGATCAAAATGTCTTTCTTGAATTTGAAAGTGTGCAAGCTCTCATATATGTCACTGAAACAGGGCCCACTTACAAAACACACCATGAAATAGCTGTGAAATCGTATGATCCTCAGTCCCACAACACAGCTCTGCTAATCTAAGAATCATGCTTGAATTTCCTTTCTAATTTTAACCTTTTCAAAACAACATGCGCACAGATGCATTTTCCCAGTTTTTCCATTTGCACTGCTGGTAGCAGGTCTCAGACAACTGCATGTAAACTAGGAGCTATAACCCCCTCTAGGGTATCAAATCCTGGACTCTCATTTCTAACTAGGTCAATGCTCGCTATAGCTGCAGACTCTCTATTTCTCCTTTTCCGTCTCTCGCTCTCGCTCTCTTTTCAACCCCGGTGCACCACAAGATCCATTTCTCATCTCGTATGCATCAACATCACAGTAATTTGTGTCCATTTACACAGTCATTTGACTGTAAGCAATTTAATCCTGAAAATAAATGAATGAGGTTTCTCGAACTAACCGTCACGATTGCAGCGTTTCCCTGGCTGTGTCTGCGTGAACTGTAAGAATGGCTGCAGTTGTTGAAAGCTTTTCTGCTCCAAGCTCTGGGCGACTGACTGAGCGATCAGCTCGGTTGCAAAACAGTCACGTCCGACAGTTCAATACTGCGCTCCCTCAGGTCTGCCAGCGCTGGCTTCAAAGAGACATCACGTGCGGATTCTCGTATCTTATAAAAGCCATGAATGTTTTACATACATTTGTTTTTGATGGAATACACAGGGTCCAATTACGCATGTGACTTTAATTGGGGTTATAGCAAGTCTAACCGCAAAATTTTGCTCTTTTTTTTTTTTTCTCAGGATCAAGATATCTTATTACATCCACGGGGGCCTTGTATATTCTGGATGTGCAGTCGGAGGACGCGGTGAATATTTATCGCTGTACCACGCGGCACCGATACACAGGGGAGACCAGACAGAGCAACAGTGCCCGGCTGCTTTTATCAGGTGAGGGCCTTTGTGTTGCTGACACGACTTCTCATAAATCACTAGATGTACGCCAGGGCTTCATGATCTAGTCAAAAAATCATGTGCCAAGTATTTACACATTATGTGTGTAAATTTTAAACGCCAAATATGTGTAAGAAGCAAGGTATGAGAGACTGTTATGATTTGAATATAGTCCAAAAGTGCTCGTATCTGGAAATATTGTTATATTTACTTCATTTTTGTAGACTTTTTCTGATTTTCCTGAGCCTGTTTTCACTTCTGCGACCGCCGTTATGACTCGCTGTACATATGCTGCACAGCTTCAGTTTTATTTCATTTTGTTTTTTGTCAAAAATTCACTTAAGGTCATGTTTTTTTTATTTTTTTTATTTTTAGAAATACTTTATAGTAGTTGGATAAATGTACATTGGTATCAAATGGAACAGCCATGTAATGCCAGAATAAAGGCTAATAGTGGCTGAAAACAAATAAAATAATAATGATAAAATAATAATGAAGATTAGGTTTCATACCCGGGCTGTGAGCGGTTCGAGTGAGAACAATAGAAACATGAACGGGCCAGTTCGCCACACCAGACATAGACAATAGACTTCAGAGAGCAATATATATTTTTACTAGCCTTGTTTTAGTCTTCTCTAAAAACACACATGTCATGGTCTTAGATGACGTGTTATGGTGAGACTTTACCTACAAATTATTTGTTTTTGCACAGTCAGATTTTATGAATTTATACCAAATCAATAGATTCAGCTAAAATCTTGTTTTCCATTACAAATATATAAATTCTTAAAAGAAAGAGGAATGACTTTTGATATTAAGTCTTGTTTTGTGAAAAATGTATAAAAATTAAGTGAGTTTATGCTTAAAACAAGAAACAATGTCAATGGGCAAAAAAAAAAAATATATTTTTTTTTTACCCCACTTGAAGATATTTTGTTTTTGTCCTAAACATACAATAAACTCAGTTCTTTTTTTTTCTTCTTTTTTTTTTAAAACAAGTCTTAATGGGTTGATTGCACCAATAAGGATTAAATTAAGCAAAGTTTAGAGCTAATCAAGGATTTGTTGATCTAGGTGTGATGCACCACTTAATTTTAAACAACGATTAACAAAACATGGATTATAAATCTAACCTGTGATTAAAAGTTTCTTCCACGGTTTATTTTGTCCGCCACGATGGATTCGCCATTGCAATTAAACAGCAACAATGTTAATATTCCATTTCCTTTTAGATTGATGAAACTCTCTCTCTCTCTCTAAAGGAAATACATGTGTAAAATGACAACTGTCTTTATCATTTGCTACTGATACTAAGAGGCTGTTAGAAATCAAGCAGAAAGCAGCGCTTATGGATTTATATATAGTAATATGGCAGCATAACTTATGTTATAACTGCTACCTGTGATGATGCATTTCTGCAAAGGTTGCAACAGTTGTTTACATTTTAATTAAAAAAATATATAGTTAGTACAATCTGTCAGATTGTAGTAGTTGCAATAGAACATATGGGATTCATGGATAGACGTAGGCTGTGTCCCAATTCAAAGGCGGCATCCTTCGAAGGACTCGGACTTCATAGGCCTCGTGAAAACCATGAAGGTCGTAATGGCGTTGACGGGACGTCCAGCCTCCAGAGGATTGCTCTTGTCGCCTAGCAACTGTGACAGCTGCCATTGACAACAACAGTAACGTTTGGACTGGACTTTGTTGAAAGTTGCTGTACATTAAACTGTCTGAAAACAAAACAGTGTTCACAAACTGTCTAAATATGTTCATCATGGTCCATTTCTGTATATAACAAAGAGTATAAACTATATACAATCATATCTTAGTAAGATTTAGTAGTTTTTAAGTTGTAAAGTTTTATTTTTATTGTTTTTACATTAGATATTTGAGTAAGTTGAAACCCAATACTTACGTTTAAAAGTGTAATTCGGCCATTTATAAAAAAAATAAAAAAAATATCATCACTGGCACGGACTGAATTCTGGGGTAGACAAGGCCGGGAAGGATCCATCTGTATTATCCTTAATTTCACGGCAAGACGAAGGATGCATTTGGAGGAGCCTTTGAACGCAATCGGGCTTCGAATGCGTCCTTCGAAGGATTCAGCCTCTGAACTGGGACGCAGCAGTAGACTTCATTTCCCACTGCTACAGTATATAAAGAAAATGGATTTTCTCTCACGCTCTTTCAGATCCTGTGGACTCCGCTCCGGTGATTCTGGATGGGTTTGAACGGAGGGAGGTTATGGTGGGACACCGGGTGGAGCTCCCGTGTAAAGCGTCCGGTCACCCCCCGCCCCGGTATCGCTGGCTGAGGGACAACAGCCCCTTAGAATCAGACAGCCGCTACCACCAGAGTGTGTCGGGCCTTCTCATCGAGGCCACGCGACCCAGTGATGCTGGCAGTTATGTGTGTGAGGTGTGGAACAGCTTCGGAAACGCCAAAGTGGTCGGACGGCTGGTGGTCAAACGTAAGTTACCTTTTAAAGCAGGAGTTCTCAACTCTTGCCCTTGAGATCCACTTTCCTCCAGAGTTTACCTCCAACCCTGATCAAACAACTTCCTGTTGCTTTATAGCGGTGTTGAAGAGCTTGATTGGCTTGTTCTGGTGTTTTTGATATGGATTGGTGTTAATAGGCCCTTTCACCAGGCTTGTGCAAAATTCAGAATTTCAGAACTGGCCTGCATTCAATTCATGAATTGGAATTTGAATTGAATTGACTCCGACCCACAGGAAGTTGAATTTGAATTGCAATTGGAATGACAGGAAATGGAATTAAATTCATGGCAATTCAGAGAAATTCCACACAGTCACACAACAGGAATGTGATGAATCTCACATAAATTCAGTGTTAGTAAAACCGTTATTAGTTACCCATTATAAAGGTGGTTTGGGTTATTTTATTTGGATTACTTTATCAATGCAAAGCAATTTCCTTTTAATCTGATTAGTAACTAATTGAATTACACATTTTACTTCAGTAATACAAATAAATACAATTACATTAATTTTGTAATTTGTACATTACAAGTGACTAGTCACTCCTCAACCCTGCATACATTTTGTTCTAAAATATAGATAATGATAAAATTCTTGAAATAAATTACTCCCTCAATGTTGTTTAATTAGTTTTGTTCCAATTTTCATTTCAAAGTAATCAAATAACACAAAGTGTATAATGCAATCATATCTGACATATACTGTAAAGCTTCATTGTTAAACACTTCATTTAAAATATGTACATGAATTTCTTTCAATTGTCATTGAATTGCAATTCTGCTTCCTTTAATTCAAAATCGAATTGTAATTCTAGATCCTGTTTTTGACATCAATTCAAATTCAATTCAAATTCAAGAATTGAATTGGAATTAAGGAGTCATTCTCAATTCAATTCTGAATTGTGCACAAGCCTGCCTTTCACACAACAATCCCAGTAAATTACCGTAAAATTGGCATAACGGCTTTACAGGTAAATTCAAAAATGTGCGTTCTGGATTTTTACCGGTAACAGACCATTCACACGTCAGTTACAAAATATCTGTAAACTCTTGTCCCTGAAGAAGGCTAGTTATTTTATCATACGTGACAATATCGCTAACTGTTGTTGACAAATCTCTTCATCCGCCCGGACGCGGAGATGCGCTTTAGTTTCAGTATCACTCCAATTTGAAGACATTTGTATACAGTGCTGAGTAAAGACGTCATATGCGTCATCATTTTATGAATGGCCCAGAGCTGTTGCTCTTTCAACGGCTTCTGATTGGCCCAAATCACTTCTTACGTCAGAGCGTTCTGACGTGCAAAATACGGGCAATCTTCATTCACACAGCACATATACCAGTAATTTACTGGTAATGTTACAATTAACTGGTTAATTGCCAGAGCCAATTTACTGGTATATTTGAAAAGGTTTACATATGATCCGTTACCGGTAATATACCAGTAATTTACCAGTAAAGACTGTATGTGTGAAAGGGACTGTGTAATACTGGAATATGGATCTCGATTACCAGAGATGAAAACCCTGTTTTAAAGTGACATTAATGTGACATTATTCAACATTTATAGCATTCACATTTTATTATATGTGCCCTTTGACAGCTTGGTTTTGAAATGTATTGGATGTAAATAATTCCTCAAAACAATTAAAACCAAAATTGTGTTGGCTGTTGGCCGAAAAATTTAAGTTTAGTATGATTAGCAAGTACACAAATTAACTAATAACATGATTGGATGGATGAGCTGTTATTAGTTAACAAGTCTTTACACGTGCTGTGTTCCAATCAAAGCTGTATATCAATATCTCAGATTTCCAACTATAAAGGAATTCCACATCTCAAAACAAAATGGCTGCCGTTAGGTGTCTTGGTGTTTGTTTGTCAACAAAGCAACAAATTGTGGATGATAAATGATGCTATTCTTTTTGAAGGTGTAGAATATCAACAGAAAATATCCGTAACCGTGTTTTACCAAAGCATAATTTATCATCCACAATTTGTTGCTTTGTTGACAAACAAACACCAAGACACCTAAAGGCAGCCATTTTGTTTTGAGATATGGAATTCCTTTATGGTTGAAAGTCTGAGATATCGCTTGTATTGTTTTGAATGGGGAAAAGTGCAACGCTCAGTATAGCGGAATAAGTCCCGCCTTCTAAATAAGAGCCAATCACTGACTGGTAAAGTCATTAGTAAAGCTGCCGTTAGAAACTCTGGCTATTATAGAAACATTCATAGCTTGATCCAGCCTGAAACATTTTGTTTTCTGTCATGATTCAAGCGTTTAGAAACAAAATTTATGAGACAGTTGTTGTCAGATTTCATTGGTGACTTCAAATATGAAATTTAATCGTAAGCTTGGCGAACATTTTTGGAGAATTTGATGTTTCCCCATTCAAAGAGAGATAAGAGCTGCACTTGCACGCCTTAATTGGACTTTGGTTTTACTCACTTCGTCTCTGCAAACGATTTAATCTCAGAACTGACTTTTTTTATTCGCTTAAAAGTGAATATTTACTTTTTGGGTGACGCTATGTTCACATGAAGCATTCAGTTGGACTTCCTGATTGCTTGACTGCAGCATTAAGCATTTAAAAGATGACAAAGAAAGTTTTAGTCCAAATCCTCTTAAAAACGTGGTCTGTATAAAGACGAAACATTTTCTTTGAATTTAGACACAATTATTTGATTCACTAGTGTATTAATGTGCGAGCATGTGTGTTTCCGTCCACCCAGAGCCTCTGAAAGCAGTGGTGAGCCCACGGAAGGTGAGAGGCAGCGTGGGTAGCCAAGTGTCTCTGTTCTGCAGTGTGACCGGCTCTGACGAGTATGACATCAGCTGGTACAGGAACGGTGAGAAGATCTATCAGGGTATAAACGTACGTATCACGGGCATCAACAACGAGAACCTGGTGATGGAGGGAATGGCCAAGAGTGATGGAGGAGCGTATCAGTGCTTTGCTCGAAATGGCAAGATGTCCACCCAAGACTTAGTTCAGGTCGTCTTGGAAGGTAAGTCCAACTTCGAAGGAAGTAGAAGAAATAGTGTTATACATGTTAGTGTGAAATGAATAAAAGTGTGCAGATAGGGAGCTAGGACTGTCTGAGACATAACTTATGTCAAACTTATGTCATTTAATGGAATAGTTCATCCAAAAACAAATATTTTGACACGTTCATGTCATTCTTAAGGCCGTTGTTTCACACTGAGACGAACTGTGCTTTCACACCGAAACCGAAACCTAAACTTCAGGTAACTCACGCCTGCAAGACAGGTGCCGCTGACCGAGAATGCATTTTACGCCTGTAAGTGTCCACACTCATCCTGATCTTCTATAAGTGTATGTATCTCATAGTTTTTTTTTCCATTTGGCTTTAACCTCGTCTGCTCCACAACATGCAACAGTAAATTAAGATGAATCAAGTTTGGTAATGCACCAGTAACACAAACTATCTATGATGCTTATGACTTTAAAAAGATATTAAACTCACCATCGATTCCCATTTTCTTGCCACAGAACTTCTTTTTTGTCAAACTTTTATCAAAAAACTCTCCGTTCCCAGACACCAATGGGAACAATAACTCAACATCCGTTCACTTCTCTCTTCCAGAATACTTTTCTTTGGTGTTTACACTGGTTTCCAAAGCAGCTTTCTGTGCTGTAGCACCACCAATCTCGCCCTTTTATGCAATAGCAGCGGCTACGGGGACGTGATCTAACGCTTTGGTGGCCCGTTTTATCGCTTGGCGATGGGGAAAATAATCCACACAAATCTCGCTTTGTAGCGCCACGAATGATCGCACCCGGAGTGAATAGCTCCATTGGGATCTACTGTTTCGATTCAACAGCATCATCGCGTCGTACTTCTCATCGCTTAAATGCTCTCAGTGTAAAAAGCCATTAACCATATACAATATTCCTTCTTCAATGAAAGACATACATTAGATAAGACAGAGCTGCTCTTTTCCGTACAGCAAATGTAAATAATAATTTATACTGATAAGTTCCAAAAAGGACCAAAAAAAGCCCCACAAAACTTGTCCGTACAACTTGTGTGAAATCATACTATAGCAAAAGAAAGAAAATAATTGGGTGATAAATTATAACATTTTCACTTTGGCTTTGAACACATACACACAAAAAAGACTTTAGCTAAATGTTTACCGTTAATGTAAATGAGTCCAACAAACACCCTCCCCCAAATCTCTGTTATGCAAATTCATATTTGACATTTATGAATGAATTTAGTTCTTCAAACCACTAATTCAAATATATCCATATTTACACTAATACACTAATATTGAGCAATTGCATCCACTTTTGATTGCAACGCTCACATCTCAAAATCCAATCAAAAACTGATGCTTAAGAACCAAGTCCCCGCCCTTTTCTTTTTCCATAATCCAAAACACCCAGATATACATCACACTACGCAATAAAAGATCTGCCGCTACTTCCGTTTCAACGCGACTTGAATTTTGAATGACCTGCGAAGTTGTTGAGTGCTACTGTGAACATATACTGTACTGTATGTGTTATAAGCGTCTACTGGACTGAAGCTGCTCAGCCCTGCAGCTGAAAAGATTTGTTGCTTCAGCTCGGTTGCTGGGGCAACCGTCTCCTATTGCCACAAAACTGCATACAGAGGATATTGATAATCTATAATGATGTTAAAAAAAAACAGGATGATCAGAGGGTAAAGATTTCAATGGCACTAAGCTTGAAAACACAGCTGTTTCGTGCTAAGTGTCATGATATAAGAAAACAGGACTGAGTTTTAAGAAATGTCTGGCTAGGTCTATTATATTTTGCATTGTCCTTATTTTACTGAGAATGTGAGGAGTCAGTTTCATAATCCCTTTTCTATGTGTTTTGTATCAGGTTTTAGGTTGTGTTTTTGGATCTAAATGTATTGCAGTTTTCCTGGCTTTTGGCACAAGTACTGTCAAATCGATTAATCGCGATTAATCACATATAACATAAACGTTTTTGTCTGTGTGTATATATATACAGTATATATATATATATATATTTATATTTAAATATGTAATATTTACAAACTTTTAATTGATTTAACAGCACTACATAAAATATTTGAGAAAATTCAGAATGCGCAGAAATGCACTTCTCTTGTTTTTTAGGTTTTGTAGATGGAGTATAAATATATATTTCTGAACATACTACTGCACATCTGTCAGGTTAGCTTTGCCTTTTGACCCGTATGATCTACTAACAACAACCAGGAAAATGGTTTACTCAGGAATAAATTGCCTGCAGCACTCGAAAAAAGAGCCACCCAGCCCACAATGCTCTGCTATTAAAAAAAACAAAAACATAAATTAATATTTCATACAATTAAACATGCTTTTTTAAAGATATGTCTTCATCCTCAGGTTTTTTAAAAAGATAATAAGATTTTTTAAGCGTTTTATTGATGATACCAGCGATTTCATTTAAGATATAAAAATCTGAAATATTAAACAGATTAAATATCACATTTAGTTTATGAACAATGTGTCACCTCAAGAAAATGCTGCTCAACAATCATAAGTGTATATTAAAGGTACATTTTGGTATTTTGATGGTCCACTTTAGACATTCTACTAGCTTTAAGTAACTTTGCAACTACATGTCAACTAACTGTCATTAGAGTATTAGTAGACTGTCAGCTTAATATCTGCTGACACTTTATTTTGTTGGTCCCCCAACAGACATTCAACTGACTATAAGTAACTTGGCGACTACAAGTCAACTTGTTCTCCTAACCCGAACCCTAAAGGCCATTGCACACTGAGTCCGAAATTCGTATCCAAAATTTCCGCACGTAAAAAAAAAACAAATTCGACCCCACGTTATTTCAATCACGCTTCACACACTGTCTCCGAAACTTTCGTCCGTAATAAAAAAATTCGGATCGGGTTCGATTTTCTGCGTTTTCGCATCCGTAGCAAGCATTTTGAGAGGTTGAGAGGCTTTGGAAAGAACAGCTCGATCCGCACATCATTGCACATGCGCAGTCCTTTCAGTTTCAGTTTTTAATTCGATCAAGTGTTTACATGTTCTCTCGATCAGATTAGAAAAGGAAGAAACCTCCCCTTTCAATCAGATCGAAATTTCGGATCGATTTAGGTGTGATTGAGCAGCCAATTCGATTACTATTGTATTATTAGGGTACAAAATATAACCTGTATACAGCTGTTCTGTCTGCCCAGCGCTTCCTGTGTGTGTGTGTGTGTGTGTGTGTGTATGTGTGTGTGTTTCCTTAGACATACTGCCAGTGTCTGGTCAGGATCGATTGGCTCACGGAAATTTGTAGTCTTCTTTTTAATGTGTGGCTCCAGTATCTCTAGCAAAGCATCAAACTTTTCCACTGACATTCTGAAGTAAAATTTGAATCGCTCGGGATAATTTCGCAACTCCTTGATAAGGAGCTGAAACTCTCCTTCCTCTCGGCGCAATCTCAGGATTGGATGGACTCAATATTTTCTCTTTCTTTTTCTCTTTTTAAGAAGAGAGAGGGCAACAAAATCATCCTCACTGCTTGACGAATCAATTTTGTATTTTCGCAAAGGTTTAATAAATACGCATCGGACTCAGTGTGCAAGGTTTCTGTGCGTGACGTTTTTTTAGGCTGACGAACACGAAAAAACGCATACGAAAATTACGGACTCAGTGTGCAATGGCCTTAACACTTAACCATAACCCAACAGTCTACTGGCAGTTTACTACACTCTACTAATACTCTAATGAGAGTTAGTTGACATGTAGTTGAAAAGTTACTTATAGTTAGCAGAATGTCTAAAATGTCACCTACATTTTTTCTAGTGAAATAGTGATACGTAGCTAAATATTGCATCATTAACCCATCTGTCCACAAATCTGCCTTCCACTTCTCTAGACGGCACGCCAAAGATCCTCTCGGCCTTCAGCGAGAAGGTGGTGAGCCCGAACGAGCCCATCTCGCTGGTGTGTCACGTGAAAGGAACGCCGCTCCCCACCGTCACATGGACCCTGGACGAAGACCCCGTCATCAAAGACAGCAACCACCGCATGGATCGCATCATCACCACCGAAGGCCACGTGCTCAGCTATCTGAATGTGTCCCACACACAGGTCAGCGATGGGGGCGTCTACCGCTGCACCTGCAACAACTCGGCCGGATCGGTCTCCTACCAGGCTCGAATAAACGTAAGAGGTGCTTGTCAGATCAGCTCCTCAAAAACACCCACACCACACCACAACCACACACAACAAGATTGTCTGTTTTCTATATGGAATTTTTAGTCAGAAGGAAATGTTGTAGTCTTAGATTGCCAATGCAGTGCCGCCTCTTAAAAGCGCTCTCAGTGACAGGGATTTGCTAAAACAACGGAACTAGTGATTAGATTTTTACTGGAATTCGGCTCTTGAGCAATGATGGTGCAACAAAAAGCAAAGTTTAACTTTATGCAAATGAGCAGATAGTCAATGTGAAGTCAACCAATGGGAGTAAAGTTTGAGATTGAAGTTGAGCATTGGTGCGTTCCACTTCGCTTATAGTCTGTTAACTGAGTCTCAGTACTGGCACTCTTTTTCCCCCATCACATATTTTAGTTATCGTCATAAATATCATTCGAATGCATAAACACTCAAAATGCATCCTGTGAAAACTGTTTTGAAATTGGACATTGCATTACAAAGGGTAGTGTAATCTAAACATTTTAGCGGGCTAAAATTTTTTTAAATGACGTTCAAATTTGGAACACAACTTGGTCAGACATATGGCTTTGGATTTAAAGCAATTTTAGAGTCCAAATTATATGGTAAAATATATATTTTGTATAAAATACAAAATGTTTAGTTCAATACATTTTTTGAAGTGCATTAATCTGCTGAGTCTTTTTTTAAAAGAAGACCAACCTTAAGTCTGTATTGGAAAGCATTCGTGAATTATTTAAGTTCAGATCTAAGCTCAAAAAGGGACAGTCAACGGTTTAAATACACAAACTTCCCTAAACACTTCCCATCAAGAGAATCCCCGTTGTCATTTTGAAGTTCGTTCCAATTGGTCAAGTATGTGATGATCGTTTATATGGACAGTCACTCAATTTTGACAATAGGACAGATGTTGACTCATTTAGACAGCTTCATATACCATAATGCAACACGATTGTGACCCACATGACGCTAGTGCATTATATGAATTATTTTGAGATTTAACCACACAGTACTTAATACACATAATATAATTGTATTGATTTATTATTTGTTTGTGTACTTCTTTCCAATATCCCAAAGCATAGGTATAGGAATATAGAATGCAAACAAATTCTTATGGATAAAATATAAATAATGAATAAGCTCCATAGCAGATTGAGGTGATCAAGGGCTTAGGATGTTACATTTCAACCCATTGCAAGGGTTCTGCCAGGACTGGGTCCACAAGACGGAGTTGAGTCCACAAGACGGAGTTGAGTCCACAAGACGGAGTTGAGTTAGCGAGAGAAGGGCATACAAATGCGAAGTGAAATTTTTGGTGTGACCAATGCAATCCAATCACTGTGATTTTGCTAAGTAAGACATGCTCCTGAGTCATCATATTGATCCTGGAACAACATTGCAGTCTGAAAATGTAGTCCTAACCTTATCCCTATCCCTAAACCAAACCCTACCCATAAGTTATCCCTTACTGATGAAGAAGCACATAACCCTGGTTCTAAGCCTAAACTAGACATCAACTGTAAACCTCAAATCTGATTGGTTGATTTGAATGTTGTTCCAGTATCAGCAAAGATGTTTATCCAGGAACATGTTGCATTTGGTGAAATGAGGTTCACCTATAATGCACTTAGTACAAATAGTCTCTGCCTAATTTTGAAGGGAATAGGAATGAATGGTGATTAGATGAATGGAAATGCTAACGGAGAGAGCTTCTCCAGGTGTGATAGACTTCCTCTGCTGCCTTCACTCCCATTGGTTGCTGCTACGTTGTGCTAATTTAAAACTCTGTTTACCCAAAAATCTGTCATCATTTACTCATCTTCATGCTATGTATATGACTTTCTTTCTTCAGAAGAACACATACAGGTATAATCCACATAATCCATAGTCCATGTAATCCAAGTTCATAGGCTCCCTACAGTTTCAAGCTTCAGAAACCATGCAAAATGAATATCGTGAGCTTAGAATTATAAGGTTCTATCTCCACTTTTGGTCGAAATTGAGTTTTTTACATAATCTGATCCATTAGGTGTTTATTAATGCCTATGTGGTGTTATTTTTGTTAAAAAAATAAATGAAATAATGAAATAAAAAGGTTCCAACAGTTCTGCCAGCTGGGATGTAAAAACTTTGATGCTCAATATCTCAGAACTACCCTAAACGGAGATAGAACCTTATAATTCTAAGCTCACGATATGATGATAATCCACACGACCCCATTATCTTCAGAAGCATGACTACAGGTGTGTCTGTGTGAGAAAAATACAAACATTTCACAATATGCTTACATCACACTTCACAACGTGCTGACGTTTACATATGATGATTGACAGGAAGCGATGGATTGTTGTTAAGTTTAAAATAATTTAATTTTTTTCCTCTTTCTCTCTCTCTCTCTCTCTCTCTCTCTCTCTCTCTCTCTCTCACACACACACACACACACAGACACACACACACACACACACACACACACACACGTTTACTTAGCTATCTGAATGTGAATGGGGACATTCTATAGACGTCATGGTTTTTGTATTGTACCAAATGTATATTTTATCACCTTACACTAATCCTACCCCTAAACCTACCCATCACACAAAACTTTCTGCATTTTTACAAATCTTGAATTACTTTATTTTTATACCAGATTTACAAATGTAAACACACACACACACACACACACACACACACACACACACACACACACACTCACTATGTACAGTGCCAACTTTGAGGGACTTATTCACTTGCATTATATGGACTCAAAGAGATTAATTATTTTCATAAAAAGCACAATTTGTGTTCATCTGAAGAAATAAAGTCATGTACATCTGGGTCGGCATGAGGGTGACTAAATAATGAGAGAATTCTCATTTTTGGGTGGAGTATCCCTTGAAGTTAAACCCTCCATGAGGGTTTGAAGTTAGGATTAATTATTGTAGTTAGTTAGTTACTGTCAGAATATGTATATAATAGCTAATAGCTGAAAACTAAAATGTTTACACGTACTACATAAGCCTATCAACTGACATTCAAAGACTCTGTATACTGATAGTTCTTTCTCACAACAGGCCCTGCCAGTATTCGACCAATGAAAAATGTCACTGCCATTGCTGGGAGGGACACGTACATTCACTGTCGCATCATTGGTTACCCTTATTACTCTATTAAGTGGTATAAGGATTCCAAACTGCTCCCTTTCAACCATCGCCAACGTGCCTTTGAGAACAACGGCACACTGAAGCTGTCCAATGTGCAGAACTCGGACGAGGGAGAGTACACATGCTACGTGCTGGTGGATCCAGAGAAACAAATTCACAGGAGTGTTCATGTGACAGTGAAAGGTATTGCTTGTGCAGACACAAGTCAGCCATTACCCAGACAGCGATATAGTGTCGGACCAGATCCGGCCCACATCTGGTTCACCTGGATTCCACACATACCAGATGTGGGCCGGATCTGGACCGACACTATATCGCCGTCTGGGTACATGAAGGCTAGATTTTAACAGTGGTGGACGAAGTACTCATACCATGTACTTGAGTAAAAGTAAAGATACTCAGGGTAAAATATTACTCAAGTAAAAGTAGAAGTGCTGCCTTTAAACATTCACTTGAGTAAAAGTACAAAAGTATTTGCCTTCAAATGTACTTAAGTATCCATGTACTTAGATTTTTTTTTATGGCTATAATGTCCTATTATAATTTGGCACAAGATTCTTGCTTAACTCAGTCTACGTGAAGACTCATGTAACTCTTGGCACACCAATCTATTCATAAAATTAATAAAATGACATTAATTAACATTTATTTGAATTGAATACATTTTTTGTGTGTTTAATTTTGGAGGGAAGGGGACTGTTCCCATAAGGTATAATACATTTACAATATTTACTGTATATATTTTTCTCGAGCGTCTATGGTCATAATTATTAACATCCTAATGTTATGATACATTCACATAAACCTGCACAACGCCATTTAATAGATATATTATACACACACACACACACATATATTAGGGCTGTCAAATGATTAATCACGATTAATCACATCCAAAATAAAAGTTTTTTTTACATAATATATGTGGGTGCACTGTGTATAATTATTTTGTATATATATAAATACACACACATACATGTATATTTAAGAAAAAAATATTATTTATATATAAAATATTTATATTTATATATAATATAAATTATATATAAATCTATATACAGTATACATGAAAATATTTCTTAAATATATACAAGCATGTGTGTGTATTTATATATATAAAATAATTATACACAGTGCACCCACATATATTATGTAAAAAAAACTTTTATTTTGGATGTGATTAATCACGATTAATCATTTGACAGCCCTAATATATATATATATATATATATATATATAGGCCTATATATTCTATGTTATGGGAGCAGCCAATTTCCCTCCAGAATTAAACACAAAAACGTATTAATGCAGTGTTTCTGCTGCTCCGCTTAAAATCATTGGCAACGCGATTTGTTTGGAACTATTGAGAGCTACACGAATCCTGTGACCGCGCGGCGGCGAGATCACTGTGTTGCAACCGTCCCTGGCCCAAATGTCCCCCTAAGCACTCGCGGTCTTCCTCTGAGTCCGCACTTTCGTGACGTAATAGCACTTTTTGACTGTCGGGAAGAAGTCTGCTGCGGATACCGCATCAGTGCGGACTCGACAAAGGTGCACATCGAGGGCGCAAATCGACAAATGGCAATTAATGGTAAATGGCTAAAATGACAAATGGGACACCTTACGCTACTCTCACGGACTTAACGGACAAGCGCACGTAGCAGTCCACAAGACCGAAAATGCACATGAAGTGTGCCATTTGGGACAGGGCCATTCGCAACTCTCATATTAACGGCTCTGGTTCGCGCTTAGTAGATACCGCCAAGGCAAGTTCAAAACAAAGGGTTCGCTGTACAGTGATTGATTGGTGGCTCGTCTGACCAGTTACGTTTTTATCCACTCATAAATTTTTGAAAATGTAGTGGAGTAAAAAGTAAGATATTTGACTTTGAAATGTAGTGGAGTTAAAGTAAAAGTCTCCCCAAATTTAAATACTTGAGTAAAGTACAGATATGCAAAAAAGCTACTTAAGTACAGTAACGAATTACATTTACTTCGTTACTGTCCACCACTGGATTTTAACACCGGAGTACGACTCCGAGAGTGATCGGTGTCATTTTCAATGATGTTTGTTAAGGCTAGCATAACTAGGGCTATATAGGACTGGTGATTCATAAACCCCTAACCAGAGGTGGAAAGAGTACTAAAATATTCAACACAAGTAAAAGTAGGATTACTTCAATACAATTTTACTTAAGTACAAGTAAAAGTACAAAGTAGCTCATTTAAAATGTACTCGGAACAAACTCAGATAAAAATTATGGTTATTATTATCATCAGTTAAAATGACTCAATAAAACATATCTAATCAACTAATTTCAATAATTGATTATGAATTAGATTAACAGCTTATTTTTTATCATTAATAACTTATTAAAAAGTTTAAAAATAATTGAGTTCTATGAAATGTTTTATATTCAGAATTATATTATATATTTGTTTCTTTTTATGATTTAATACAAATATATTTTCAAAAACGGTGGTAATCAAATAAAAGTTTAGCAAACCTCAATGGACCAAAAAAGGTCCATAGTGTAGCAAAGTCACTTTCAAACCAAGCGGCTTTCTTTTAATAAACATGGGAAATTCACTCGACTAACTTGATCCTGATGCAAAATCGGGAAATATGAGGAGCAGCGGTGAGCATAAATATCAGTGGACAGTGAGGAAATATTTCGCCCTCAAGTGAAATTCCCAACCACACGGGTTCCTTTTGAAATGACTAATGCAGTATCTGTGTCTGTTATGATAGTCACTGTGTCAGATTATGTAATTTTGACTCCTACATTTTTGTTGTGTCATGGACAATAACATGTCAGATGACCCGCTGCTTCCCGACCGATCATCGCTTGCCGTCTTTAACAACGCGTGTGATGTCATCGAGACGGCCGAACTAGCGATTGACTTCTGGAAAACAACAGCATAAACAAACAATGGTTGTACTAGCCTAATGATAATTCCAGTATTCGCCGGGTTGCTGAAGCGCCTATCGTTTGCCAACATGTATCTTTTTTCCCTGTCATGGTAGTCACTCGAGGAAATATCATAAAGGCAGGAGTATTTTTGCCATAGCTTCACGAACCTTTCCTCCGTGGCATAATTCCTCATAGAAGCACCAATAACATTTTCTCTCTTTCGTTCCGCCATGTTTGAAAGCTGTGTATAGAAGAGTGTACTTTTTTTAAATAGCCTTGCTACTACCAAAGACTTTAGATATACTGTTGAAAGACTGTAGCACTCACATTACTATGAATGGGAGAAAGTGCAACGTCAATATGTTGGAACAAGTGCCGCCCGAAATATAAGCTTTTTTAACGTGTGAGCATAAAACAACAAAATTGATGAGACAGTTAATGTCAGATTTAGTTGATTTCAAATATGTTATTTAAATATGAGTGTGACCAGCAGTTTTTGAGATTTCAGGATTCCCCCATTCAAGTAGACAGGACTTGGTCTTGGATGCCAAAAATAGCAGCCCGGAGGCATTGTCAATATGGCCGCAGAGTGAACAGACTTTCCTTGAAAGGGACTTTGCTATTACATAGTTGAGGCAATCTCTTTCTAGAAAGCATGTGATTGAACAAAAAAATCGCATAGTTCAGAATGAGTCATCAATATATGTTATTAGTTTCCTGGGAACTTTCCTGTATCTGCTAAAAAGATAAGGAGAAAATTAGAATATATATTAAAACGTGTAAAGAGACTAAAAATTTTGATTTAAGGAGGGCTGATTTAGGGCCCTATTTTAATGATCTAGGCACATGGCGCACATTCAAGTTCACTTAGGGCGAGTCCGAATCCACTTCTGCTAGTTTAAAAAATGGTTGGCGCTCCCGACGCATGGTCTAAAAGGGTTGTCCCTATTCTCTTGATGAGTAATGGGTGTGTTTTAGACGTGCAAAAAAACAATCAGAGTCTCATCTCCCATTTCCTTTAAAAGCCAGTTGCGCTCACGATGGATTCGCTATTTACACGGCGGAATTTACAAGCGGAAAAACTGAACGCGTCTCTAGCGAGGAAACGGATCTGCTCGTGCACGAGGTTAAAGACCATCTACGGGACAAGCCGGATTCCACCGTGTCTTTATGTACACAATATTAATCTTTTGCATTGTAATCCTTTTATTTTTAATATTTGGCATGTGTGTGTGCTGCTGCCCTGTGTGTGTAATAAGCAGAGTGTACGTGCGTTGTGGACGCACATTACACACCATTGATGCACCATTGACTTTAGACCAGTTGGTCAAAGGCGCAGTCTACTTCAGTTTCCTCAAAACACACCTCGTTTTCAGACCAGCAGCCCATGGGCGCACAATGGGGGCAAATGCATTTGCTATTTTAACAACGTGTAGCAGGACGTGAAAATGAAAACTGTGTCGGGCTGAAACTAGCAAAACACGCTTGTCTGTCCGCATTGCGCCGAGTCTATGATGGGGCCGTATGATACAAAGTTTTTCACCATTTTTAATAATAATTGTTCAATGGACAATTTAAATGGTTTTGCATTGTGACAGATGTACACTCACCTAAAGGATTATTAGGAACACCATACTAATACTGTGTTTGACCCCCTTTCGCCTTCAGAACTGCCTTAATTCTACATGGCATTGATTCAACAAGGTGCTGAAAGCATTCTTTAGAAATGTTGGCCCATATTAATAGGATAGCATCTTGCATTTGATGGAGATTTGTAGGATGCACGTCCAGGGCACAAAGCTCCCGTTCCACCAAATCCCAAAGATGCTCTATTGGATTGAGATCTGGTGACTGTGGGGGCCATTTTAGTACAGTGAACTCATTGTCATGTTCAAGAAACCAATTTGAAATAATTCGAGCTTTGTGACATGGTGCATTATCCTGCTGGAAGTAGCCATCAGAGGATGGGTACATGGTGGCCATAAAGGGATGGACATGGTCAGAAACAATGCTCAGGTAGGCTGTGGCATTTAAACGATGCCCAATTGGCACTAAGGGGCCTAAAGTGTGCCAAGAAAACATCCCCCACACCATTACACCACCACCACCAGCCTGCACAGTGGTAACAAGGCATGATGGATCCATGTTCTCATTCTGTTTACGCCAAATTCTGACTCCACCATCTGAATAGAGTGCCGAAGTTATGGCGTCACTTTGTAGGACAACTCGGAAGTTAGCGCATGGGTTCCCTCGATCGAAAAGCAATGCAATTTCCCCATAGACTTTTGGAAAATCGTAAAAAAATAAGATCTGTGTTCAACAAAGAGTTGTGACCCTTACACGTTTTGTCTATCAAGATAATCTTTACAAGGTAATCCAAAATTTATAAATTTTGAAGCCTAAATAAAGCCGTCAGATATAAAATGATAATGGAAAAAAGTTTAAAAAACCACAAGCAGGTTATAACTGGTGTGTTTTATGTCATAGATCAAAACGTGAAAATATTTAGAGTCTTTGTTAACCACAGACCTTATTTTAGGCGATTTAGCAAAAACCCATTCAAAAAACCCATAGACTTTAGGGCGAGGGAACCGGAAGTAAAATGCTAACTCACTTCCGCGTTTTGGCCTAGTAACTGGCGTCATAACTTCGGCACTCTATGTCTCAACAGAAATCGAGACTTTCTGTTCAACTGTCCAATTTTGGTGAGCTCTTGCAAATTGTAGCCTCTTTTTCCTATTTGTAGTGGAGATGAGTGGTACCCGGTGGGGTCTTCTGCTGTTGCAGCCCATCCGCCTCAAGGTTGTGCGTGTTGTGGCTTCACAAATGCTTTGCTGCATACCTCGGTTGTAACAAGTGGTTATTTCAGTCAAAGTTGCTCTTCTATCAGCTTGAATCAGTCGGCCCATTCTCCTCTGACCTCTAGCATCAACAAGGCATTTTCGCCCACAGGACTGCCGCATACTGGATGTTTTTCCCTTTTCACACCATTCTTTGTAAACCCTAGAAATGGTTGTGCGTGAAAATCCCAGTAACTGAGCAGATTGTGAAATACTCAGACCGGCCCGTCTGGCACCAACAACCATGCCACTCTCAAAATTGCTTAAAGGGTATCTATTATGGCATTTAAAATGTTCCTAATATTGTTCTGGGAGTCCCCAACAACAGTTTTACAAGCATGAAATGACAAAAAACACTTTTGTTGTCTTATAATATGCATTTATTTTTACCTGATTTGCTCACCGACTCCCATATGAATCGTTTAGCGAGTCATTTTTCCAAACCCCGCCTTTGCGTGACGCTAATCTGCGGTGATATGTTAGCTACCATAGCCCAAAGGAGTGACACCGAGCCGACGGGGTGTCATTGGTTGTTGCGATAAATCGTACCCAGATACAATAGTGCTATTTTCTGATTGGCTAACAACACCAGACGAACAACACCAGAGGAGACGCGCTTGATTCCTGCCGGTTCCACAGTGAGAGCGGCGCGGCCAGAGTTTTGGGCGCTGCGGCATATTAAATATATAACAAATAGTTTTTCAGCGTGAGAAATACAATGTGTGGCAGGAGAGCGTGACAAAAGACCGAAATGAGTGACTGTCACGCTCAATGCGTGACACTTGAGAGCCCTGCACTTCACATATTTCAATACAATTGACATTGAAGACATAGAAGCTGCGCTGTGCGTACACAACACACAAAATAATTATTGAGCATGATACATAAAACATAAAAGCAACAATTAATATTAATAATACTTACAGGTTGTGATTCGGAGAAGGAAGCTGATCCAAATAAACTCGGTATTGAACCTTTCCTTCAGTATCAGCCGGCTCGCAAATCCATACTTTATAGCATTTAGGTTTGTGAAGCAATCATCTTCAAAATGACGCGATCACAGCACAAGGATGGGCTATACTTCTGTGGTATAGTTGTATGAACTGTAGCCACTTAGTCTTCAAATGCTCCTCACTGGGCAGATGAAAAAAGTTTGCTTTTGCGTCGCACTTCAAAACACAGCGTCTCGTCGACATGATGTTAGTTTTCCCTGGTGTCTCCGAACGCAATGAGTGGGCGTATCTTATTCAAATAACTTGTCTAGTGACTTCATAAAGCTAGAGGAAAAGCATCGTTCGTCGAACGATTCATATCAGCGACTCAGAGTCGACTCTTACTTTTGAGAGACAATAACTTTGTATACGGTGAACTTTCATGTTTAAAACTTTGCAGGATGTTTTCGTTTATTTAGATCTATGTTACACACTACATGAAGGTCAATTTTCAAAAATCCATAATAGGTACCCTTTAAATCACCTTTCTTTCCCATTCTGACATTCAGTTTGGAGTTCAGGAGATTGTCTTGACCAGGACCACACCCCTAAATGCCTTGAAGCAACTGCCATGTGATTGGTTGATTAGATAATTGCATTAATGAGAAATTGAACAGGTGTTCCTAATAATCCTTTAGGTGAGTGTATATTTGAAATTGCAAATATTCCATGTTATCTCTCAATCAATATGAGCTCATGTATCAGCTGAATATGTAATGCTGTTCACAATAGTTTTACATGTATATGTCAAACCACAGAACATTTTAGCCTTATAAAATAATTGCATGTCAATTACCAATTACAAAATTGCTATAAAGTTCTATAAAGACTCTTGTTACTCGAATTCCAACATGACGTTAAAGCTTTACCTCAAAGCACAGATAGAACACCAATTACAATAATTCAGATGTTTATATTGTTAAAGTTCAAATAGACACTGGTTAAACTGCACATATTTGATCTTGTTGTTATGTAATAACCAAGCAAGCATCTGTTTTTGTAAGTTCAGAGTCATAAAGATAGAACAAATGTGATTGAGTTAGCTAATTTGCTCCATTCATGCTTAAAATTCAGAAGCGTGCGTAGGGATTCCCTGGAGTCCATTATCCCCATTTTGTTGTGAATTAAATAAGCACTGAAGTGCTGCTTTATTTCAATGTTATTTTAACTCATTGATTCTCAAACGCAACAGGCTGACTAGCACCATGCTTGCGAAGTCTCCCGGGGAACGCATTATGCCGAAATTACTGGGAAACGAAAGGGTGCTTTTATCGTCTTCTTCATTTTGTCTTTCTTTGCTCTGTTTCTCCCTCATTAGTTTACATTATGCCTCCTCCTCTGTGAAATCTCTAGATTTGGAGCCGTAATGACTTGTTATGAAGGCCAACTGGAGCCTTATTATTGCAAATCACAGATGATTGTACTTGTGTGATAACATATGTTCTGTCCAATAGCCCATATCGTGTGTGCTCTGAGCCGTTTTGTCAAGACACTAACCGCTAGTTTTATATGTAAATAACATTTGGCCAACGATTATATCAAGCCTGCTGTTTGATATTGGGGAGCCTGGGAGAATGTAACTGTCCACTGGACAAGGATTTGAAATTTATGGTAAAAAAAAAAGGCAGCTATAGTTCACAGAACTTTACCTTAAAAAATGTGTTTGCAATGTTTTAGGTTTGACAGACTGAACTTAAAGGTGCAGTAAGTGATTTCTGTGAAACTCTATTTAAAGTGAATTGGGCCGAGCAGCACAACACTCTTATAGCCAATCAGCAGTAGGGGGCGTGTCCACTCATGATGGGGGAGGGGGGAGAATGAGCCAATCAGCAGCAGGGGGCGTGTCCACTCCATCGACAGTATGAGAAGTGGACAGAGCCATCTCATTGGAACTCAGTTAAGACAATTGAAGCCCATTTTTAGCGATTTTTTAGCACTTCCGTTCCTGACGCGCAGACTCAAACTAGGGCTCTCAAGTGTCACGCATTGAGAGTGACAGTCACTCATTTCGGTCTTTAGTCACGCCCTCCCGCCACACATTGTATTTCTCAAGCGGAAAAACTATTTATAATATATTTAATATGCCGCTGCGCCCAAAATTTCTCTGGCCGTGCCGCTCTCACTATAGAACCGGCAGGAATCAAGCGCGTGACGCACGTCCCCCCAAGGCCTACACAATAGCCAATCAGAAAATAGCACTATTGTATCTGGGTAAGATTTAATGCAACAACCAATGAAAAAAAGCATATCCTGGAATTGTTCACGTGATTCTGCACAACACCTTCCGAAAGTTTCGTTCACCCATAAAACACTGGATCTCCGAGCATCACTTTCTTTGAGCACAGAGTAAGTCATGATCTCCTGTTTTAATGTTACAACAAATTCACAACTTGTTTGACACAAACAATGACAACTTGACTGCTATGTTAGAGAATGTTTCCCAGATAATTAGCATCAGTTTTTCATGAGTGTGTCTGTAACTTAACAGTTTAAAGCCTGTTCACTGACAACACCTGCTCAGAACAAGTAGTCTAGGCCTAACGTTAGTCATATTCTCGCTATCACACGATGACTGACATATTGACACATTATAAACATCTCTCTCTTCAAATAGGCTTACACATTTTATTAGCACTAAACAAATGAAAGTGTATTGCATAGTCTATGTTATAGGTCACTTTTAAAATCATGTCATATTTTATAATTATATCCTGGCCATGCATGCATTAATCATTGCATCTGTCTTTCAAAGATGTCAGGTAAAAAGCAATTATGAGCAAGAGATCAAAGTACATTGCACATTAAATCCGTAAAAGGTTGATTACAATGTTCACGAATACCAATTTTCCTAAATAATACAACCAATTCTATGTTTATGGCATATATGAGACATTCATCCATGACATGGACAGAATACTGCTCCGTAATGTATTGTTATTGTTACTGAAATAGATTTTAAATGGACATGCAGACATGGGTTAAATCAGTGTTAACATTCAAAGTTGTATTTAGCAATTATTAATAACAACAACAAAAACATTAATAAACACCCCAATTCCCGTGACCCGTCCATCCCGCCCCGCCCCCTTTGACCCCCTGACGGGGGGGGGGGGGGGGGGGGGGGGTTGGATGTCACTCTTGCCTGTCTTCAAAACTTTAGAGCCCTGCAAACCGACTCAAACTAAGCTTGATGACGTGAGCAACCTGTCTGACAGATGTAAATATTCTAGTAGCTGTGCGTGAAAACTGCCAACGTTAATCTTGCAGAGACGGTGAGCTTGAGCAAAGAGTTCTTTGGCGTGAGTGAGCAGGAGTAAGTATTTTGTATAGTATTTATTATAAAATGTAACGCCAGTACGCCACATTAAGTTAATGCATTGATTGCCTGCCAGCTTCTCCTTCTGTCTGTACGGTAATTTCTGTCCTGTGCGACAGAGAGTCGAGTGGTTATGACGCAATCGTTAGCCTATTTTTATAAAAACTGTTTCTACGGGGCCATAATGTAACATAGAAGGTAATGGAGCCCTTTATACATTGTCGTGTGTCTTTAGAAATAAATAATGGACAAATGGAGTCTTTAAACGCCTCAGATGTAAAGTTATTCGCTGTCAAAGTGACGCCAAAATGAATGGGAGTCAATGGGAATGCTAACGCAAGTGAAGCTCTGCTACAAGATGGCGGCACGCGACCGGCTTCAACTTCCGGTCGATGGATTACCCCCTTGGTCCACTCATGATGGGGGAGGGAAGAGAGATATTTGAAGAAAGACTGTAGAAAGAGAGATGGCTGAAAGACATTACAAAAGAGAAAAGGTCAGAGGAATATCACTGGAAAAAGAGGGATTATGATCAGACAAGAGCTTTAGGACCCGTGTTAATATTAGAAAAGCTTTCTAGAGCTGGAGAGACCTAAACGGGTCGGCCTGAAAACAGACGCCATGGTTGTGTTGTTTCTTCTCCATATGTGAGTAACATTGGTTTTGCTCTTTCACAGAACCAAGATATGCTGTTATTGTAATGTTAGCTATATTAACATTTTCACCTTATTTTGTGCGAAGCATTATTTTGCTTTGCTTCAGCTATGATAAAGAGATATCCACTCATGCCTTGCTTGTTTGTGCATTTTGTGGGCGGAGCAATGACGGGAAGGATGTGTTTGTTTGGGATTTCAAAAGTGCTTCTCAGAAATCGCTTACTGCACCTTTAAATTTACAGTAAAGTAGTAAAAGTTAAGAAGGTTCAAAAAGGTTCTATATAAAGAAAAATCTCTTAAATGATTACACAATACTTTCACGTTTAACAGGTTCATTTCTTTTTTTCTATTTACAACGGGGACGAGGCCAGAAATGTGGGTGGGCCGGCATTCATAAAACAGGATGGGCAAAGCGTAAAGTAGAAAACTGCATGCCAAATTATCAACAAAAAATATAACGCAGCACAGTTTTAAGTTCAAAATTTCAAAATGGCAAATCAATATTTTCACACAAGTATAATGACAGTATAAACATATGAATTAATGTTCTAATAACTAGATAGATTGAGAAAATGTTTGTTCTTACCTAAACATTAGCCAGTACAGTAGTGCAATTAAGTATCCAGTTTACTTTTTAAAGTATCATCTGATTGATATTTGTTTTGCCATTTTCAAATTCAACTCCACATCCTTACGTCATAAAGATAACATTGATATCAAATCTTGATATCTTCAATATCGGGTTGGTTTACCCTAGTGTACTTTAACTTTTGCTGTGTTGTATTATAATAGTTTGCATATGTCTCTCTCTCTCTCTCTCACACACTCAGTGCCCCCTCTGATCCAACACTCCGACTCTCAGAGCGCTTCCATCGGTCAGCGTGTCTTCATCCCCTGTGTGGTCATATCCGGCGACCTGCCCATGTCTATAACCTGGCACAAAGATGGACGACCAATTAATGCCAGCCTGGGTGTCACCATCGACAACATAGACTTCACCAGCTCATTGCGCATTTCAAACCTGTCGGAGATTCACAACGGCAGTTACACCTGCATTGCCCGTAATGAGGCTGCAGCCGTCGAGCATAGCATACAGCTCATCGTTAAAGGTTTGAGATCACATGGGTCATTCTTTAAATCTACTTTTAACAATAATATTTTCACTAACAACTTTAAATGGACGTCTTTTTTTAATATTTACATTCTTTTTATGCTCAGTTCCACCACATTTTGAGGTACAGCCAAGAGACCAGGACGGCATATATGGGAAGTCGGTGATCCTGAATTGTTCAGCGAAGGGAAACCCAATCCCCACTATAGTATGGAACCACTCCAAAGGTATGCTAGTGTTTGAAATATATAATTGTAGATTATTTCCTGTTAAATATGACAATCTACGGGCAAATATGCAATTAAATATTCATGAAATATTCTTCACAAACGCATTTCCAGGTCACGGTTTTCTCCAAAAACAAAAGAAAAAAATACGAAATTTAATTTAGCATAAAACAAAAATTAATCATTATTACCAATTATGCAGGGTCAGTATTTTAGCACTGCTTCAAAAATAATGTACAGTAAAAATAAAAAATAAAAAAACTGTTTTCCAGCTATTATTAATAATAATAATCACCTTTTACATCATTAGTCATCAAATCCTCAGTAGACACTGTGGGTGTGTTGATGTTGGCAGGCACTGAGGTGCAGCTTTATTGGAAAAACAACATACATTTGCATTTTATAAAACACTGCCATTCGTGATGATTTAATTAAAACCATTGTATTTTGGACTGAAGAAATATAACCATAAATAGCTGCTGTTCTAAAGTCATTATACTATAAAAAAAAAAAAAAAAGGTTTTTGGTTCTCACTAACCCATTGTTTGTGTTTGGTTTTGGCTGTGAGATCTCAAAGGGAAGGTAGGATCCTGTAATGAAGCGGCTCACTTTTGGTGTGGTGGACGTCATTTCAGTCAGGCTTTGGTAGTAGTGTGGTTTAGGGGTTATCTGGACAGGTGGGCTGGGCACAGGTGTATGTTTCCATTGAGGCCATGGCCAAAGAAGCTGGATTACTGGATTAGAAGGGGAGCAGGTGACTCGCTCGACCTTGATTCCTCCTGAAGGAGAAGGAGCGTTTGAAGCCCTCTCTACACATTGTAGATGAAAGCTCACAAATGGAAATCCATATACACAACAAAAAAGAGGGCTGCGCATTGGGCGAGTGGAGTTCAACAGGGCTTGGATGAAAGAATAGAGGGCTAGATGGAGTCTATGAGGTTGAAGGGGATAGAAATGCATTGTGGGTACTTTTCTTCTATTTTCGGGCATATTCTCTGAAATCAAATGACTAGATTCCCTGAATTAATAGTTTCCTTTATCATTTTCTTAACCCTCACATGAAATAATAGTCCAAAAAATATTTTTTTAAATGGAACTGTTTTAAAAATCTAAAAATCAATGTTTGCGTATGTATTTTTTAGTATCATATCTGATAGGCTTTTATGGCTGATATATGAATATGTATCTCACAGTTCACATATCTCACATTTAACATTACATGAATAATGTTAACACTAATTAACGATATCTATTGATTTATAACAGGTACAGTATCCCATAAACAACATTTAGAGATTAAAAAGAGTATATCATTAGTTAAAAAGAGTATATCATGAAAATGTGTTCCTTTTTCTACACACGTTGACAGTCAAGATTATTTTATTTTGTTATGGCTTTGGCAGATTAAGTTGCTCATGTGGTATTATGTTTTATATCATAATATTGAGTCTCGCAGTATCCTCTAATCCTAATCCAGGCATGATATAAATCAATTCCCCATCAGATCTTTAAATCCAATAAAGAAATCATCAAATGTAAACACACAGCATAACTAGATATTGATCATGAAAAAGAGTGTAATGCTGATGGATTATCAGATGTCCCAGATTACAGTAATACATATATCAGCCATGAAATAGTCATTTTTGTTATGCTAGTATATTCTTTAGATGTGATAAAGATTAAGTATTTAGTATGATATTCTAAATATAAAATATACACATTTCCTAATATAAAGTGTTACATTGGTCCTGTGTCACAGGTGCTGGCGTCCCTCAGTTCCAGCCCATCGCCTTGAATTCGGGTTCACGTATCCAGCTCCTGGAGAAGGGCTCTCTGCTCATAAAACACGTCCTGGAGGAAGATGCTGGATTTTATCTGTGCAAGGTCAGCAATGACGTGGGAGCCGATATCAGCAAGAGCATGTACCTCACCGTTAAAAGTAAGACCCTGTCAAGTGAAGCGTGTGGAGTGTATGTGTGTGTCTCCAAATTGTGCATGAAATAATGTATGGTGATTGTGATGTATCTAAATGTTGTTGTTTTGTGGTCTGTGCCACTCTACCTAGGAGTGTGTGTGTGTGTGTGTGTGTGTACATGTGTGTGTGTCTGAGCCCGAGGGTCTTCTGCCCTGTTGACTGCTGTGTGTGTACGGTATTGGGCTCCTTAGTGAACTGTTTATTTGTTGAGCAGGCACAGACTTACGTCCCCTCCATTAAACCCACTGCACAGCATTTATGCCCAGTCTGGCATGAGGGAAAGACCAAACCAACAGAGCAGTGCCACTCGTATTCGCATTACGTCACATTCCTTTGGTCTAAACATGACCACCAATTTAGATGAACTACTGATAATTGGAAAATAAATAGAGACATTAGAAAGAATGTTTATGCTGCATATTTCCATGCCATGAAAATGATTTGAGTCAGGAGCTGTTGAGCTCCCTTAACAAAGGCACCATAAGACTGTGTGTCCACCATATTTTTTTTAATATTTTTTTATGCATTTTAAGGGATACTGAATGTGTATTTGAGAAGTGAGATGAGGAAATGATGAGTAAAGATGAGTAAGGCCGTGTGTCCACCAAAGCGTTTTTCACGCGGCTGGCGTGTTTTTTCAAATGTTTTCAATGGGAGCGCCGTGTTTTTAGAACACCAAGAGCGTAACGAGGAGCTGAGCGTTTTTAGAACGCAAGGGCGTAACGAGGCGCTGAGCGTATTTAGAACGCCAAGAGCGTAACGAGGAGCTGAGCGTTTTTAGAACGCCAAGAGCGTAACGAGGTACTGAGCGTATTTAGAACGCCAAGAGCGTAACGAGTCGCTGAGCGTTTTTAGAACGCCAAGAGTGTAACGAGGATCTGAGCGTTTTTAGAACGCCAAGAGCGTAACGAGTCGCTGAGCGTTTTTAGAACGCCAAGAGCGTAACGAGGTACTGAGCGTATTTAGAACGCCAAGAGCGTAACGAGTCGCTGAGCGTTTTTAGAACGCCAAGAGCGTAACGAGGTACTGAGCGTATTTAGAACGCCAAGAGCGTAACGAGTCGCTGAGCGTTTTTAGAACGCCAAGAGCGTAACGAGGTACTGAGCGTATTTAGAACGCCAAGAGCGTAACGAGTCGCTGAGCGTTTTTAGAACGCCAAGAGTGTAACGAGGATCTGAGCGTTTTTAGAACGCCAAGAGCGTAACGAGGTACTGAGCATATTTAGAACGCCAAGAGCGTAACGAAGTACTGAGCGTATTTAGAACGCCAAGAGCGTAACGAGTTGCTGAGCGTTTTTAGAACGCCAAGAGCGTAACGAGGAGCTAAGCGTTTTTAGAACGGCAAGAGCGTAACGAGGAGCTGAGCGTTTTTAGAACAGCAAGAGCGTAACGAGGAGCTGAGTGTTTTTAGAACGCCAAGAGTGTAACGAGGATCTGAGCGTTTTTAGAACGCCAAGAGCGTAACGAGGTACTGAGCGTATTTAGAACGCCAAGAGCGTAACGAGTCGCTGAGCGTTTTTAGAACGCCGTTTTTAGAACGCCAAGAGCATAACGAGTCGCTGAGCGTTTTTAGAATGCCAAGAGCGTAACGAGTCGCTGAGCGTTTTTAGAACGCCAAGAGTGTAACGAGATGCTGAGCGTATTTAGAACGCCATGAGCGTAACGAGGTGCTGAGCGTATTTAGAACACCAAGAGTGTAACGAGGATCTGAGCGTTTTTAGAACGCCAAGAGCGTAACGAGTCGCTGAGCGTTTTTAGAACGCCAAGAGCGTAACGAGGCGCTGAGCGTTTTTAGAACACCAAGAGCGTAACGAGGCGCTGAGCGTTTTTAGAACGCCAAGAGCGTAACGAGGCGCTGAGCGTTTTTAGAACGCCAAGAGCGTAACGAGTCGCTGAGCGTTTTTAGAACGCCAAGAGCGTAACGAGGCGCTGAGCGTTTTTAGAACACCAAGAGCGTAACGAGGCGCTGAGTGTTTTTTACTGGTCGCCAAGAGTTGAAGAATGTTCAACTTTGGGTAAAACGCAGCGCTCATCACTGTCACTTTTTACCCAGCCGGCCAATCACAGTGGAGGAGGGGCGGGGCTAATACCACACCGACCAACTGTCACAACATTCTTTCTGTCCAACGACATCAACCAGAACAAAATGAATGAAAAATATTTTTTTAGTATGAAACAAATTATCTGCGAAATCAGTTACAAGTAAACTGTGCTGCGGTTCTGTATCATAGCAACGAAGCGTCTCAACTGAAAAAAACGCTGCGTTTTCAGCTGGCTAAAAACGCATTGGTGGACACACGGCCTAAAAGGAGTACATACAACTTTTGCATTTTACGTTTGCCGTCAAAGTGTGAGCAGCCCAAGACAAAGCCTTGGGGAACACCAGAGTTGAATCATTTTGTTTTTCTGCACCTTTAAAAAATGTTATTATTTTGCTGGTGAAATTGTCAAATTGTGCATGAAAATAGTATTCTGAGTAGTCTTCGATATGGTTTGCTTGCTGACAATGATATTTAAAGAGCGGGATGGCCTTTAAAATGCAGTAATTTATAAAACAAATGAATGAAAAATCCAGCATGAATTTGTCCAGGCTGGTTTATACTGGCGACAGCTGGGACATGTACCATGAAGGTAATTGAACAAACTCAGGGTTGCAGGATTACTTTTGAGTTGACAAAACCAAACCAATCCAACCAGGCTTTGTTGGTACCATGATGCTGATCATCAACTTTCTCTGTCAACTCAGGCTTTGATCCTGGGTTTAGGAGTTTAAGTGTGACATCAGTGCCGAACAGCCAATCACATGCTAAGAAAGAGTGAAACTGCGATTCATTTCTCGCGAGAGAAGCAGCGCAATTCGCTTATTAAATAAAAGTATTAAAATATTAAGAATTTAAACAAATTTACACAGCAAGAATAAAATGGATGTCTATGAAAGAGGACAACTAAAAGAAAAAGTCTTGCTACTGTATATCAGTGCAAGTAAAAGTTATTAAGTTAGTTTATACAGTTGATAAATGTACGTTAGAGAGAATTGCACATTTAAGATTATATGTAGTTATTTTGTAGCTTCACCTATTGATTCTAAAGCGTATTTATATTACCTGTATATTTGCTTCAGAAGGCCTTTATTAACCCGTGTGGAGAACTTTTATGATGAATGCAAGCACTTTTTTGAGCTTCAATCTGATGGTTGCGTTATAAAGCTCTGAAGCGTCAGGGTGTTTATTAATATAACTCCGATTGTATTCGTCTGAAAGAAGAAAGTCATATATACCTAGGATGGCTTGAGGGTGAATAAATTATGGGCTGATTTTCATTTTAAAGTGAACCACTCCTTTAAGACAAATTGCTTGTGAGACAAATTGCTAATTGTATAGAAGTCATATTACCTTACACAAATTAGCCTCTAAAAGAAGTTTATATATATACATATATACATATATATATATATATATATATATATATATATATATTAGTAATCTACAGTAAATAGTTTGTATTTATGCAGATATTATGTGCTGTAGTTTTTGTGTGTGTTGTGTAAGTGGAGAGAATATATGCTCAATTACAGTCATTAGGCTTGATAGAGAGTGGGTTTTGCTTTATATTGTCATCTTCCTCCTTGTGTGGGTCTGGTGGCGCTCCCTCGTCTTCAGTATCAGAGAGAGCACATGCTCAGACTGTGACCAATTGTGCAAGAAAAAGGGGGAATTGCTTCAGCATGGCAGCCTGCTGCACTCCACCACACTCACACACACACACACACACACACACACACACACACACACACACACACACACACACACACACACACACACACACACACACACTCGTGCTGCCCCTCCCAGCACAGAATGTACCTCATACCATTGGCCTGCACAGAGAAGGCAGTGTGTGAGTGTGTGTGTGTGTGTGCGTGTGTGTGTGTGTGTGTGTGTGTGTGCGTGTGTGTGTGCGTGTGTGTGCGTGTGTGTGCGTGCGTGCGTGTGCGTGCGTGTGCGTGTGTGTGTGTGTGTGTGCGTGTGTGTGTGCGTGTGTGTGTGTGTGTGTGTGTGTGTGTGTGTGTGTGTGTGTGTTGGGGGGGGTAGATGGCCCATTCAGCCGTGGCAACGTGACGAGGTGGCCTAGTTTCCCAGGGTGCCCCTGTACTGGTGATAAAATGAGGGCTGAAATGGATGATGTACACCCAGATTTGCTGCTGCAGCCTCTGTATTCATACGGCATGATATGCCATACACACTAATCATATTCAACACGGCCATCAAAGTGGAAAACACAAATGGAGTTATCATAGTTAATACACACCCAGCCATAAATGCTGGTCCAAATTGCCAAGAATATTTGAATGGTCACTTGCCATGTGTGCACTTAAATAATCTGAATGATCTGTGATCGTCATTAGTACAGATTTATGCACTATATGAAAATATATAAATATTTCCCCCCTTTTTGGCTCCAAGGTCACCACTATAATGAGTCTCTCCATCAAACGATCATCTTTCATGCTTTTTAACCCGCATGCGTCTCTTAACTCCACTTATATGCTTCATTGAACTGACGATAAAGACCATTAAAAGCTACATATGAGCCACGGTCTGACTCCTCTTTTGTTTGTGTGTGTGAAAAAATATTACTTGCCTTGATTACCTTCCTGTATAAATGTAAAGCTTTTCTCGGAAGACAACATTTTCAACATTTTCGGCCCAGGTTCTAGTAGACCACACACACACACACACACACACACACACACACACACACACACACACACACACACACACACTAAATATATGCATTTTTGTGTCCATCATGAACCTTGGTGTGCCAGTTTGTGTGAGTTTAACTACAATATTTTTTTTAAATCTCTAAATTATTTCAATTTGACTTATGTTTTTATTTCTCCTTCCTTAAAAAGATACCAGTTCTGTGTTGTCAGCTTCTCTTTGTATTATTATGAAATTGTAACATATTTAAATAGCACATTTTCATTAAAAAAACATAGGCAAGGAATTTCTGACAACATTTTTTTAAAATGTATACTGTTCATTGATCCATTAATACAATGTAAATTGTTTGGGATAAAAGCGTGCACAAATGGAAATGTAATAATGGTGGTGGAAATAATTAGATGGGAGTAAAAAAATTACATTTAAATGATTTTTTTCAGTGTTTGGTCAAGATCTTGTATTGTCAATGCAAGAGTCCAGCACTCTGTAAAGCCTCCTCCAGAACATCCCAAAGACTTAATCAATTTAAACTCTGAGCTGCCAATCCATGTGTGAAAATTATTCTTCATGCTCCCTCACAACCATTCTTTCACAATCTGAGCCTGATGAATCTCGGCATCGTCATCCTGAATATGGCCATGACGTGTCTTCAAACATGGCAGTTTAAGAAATGAAAAGCTACACACTCCATCAATTAGAGTTAGAAGAACTGTTGGCAAACATATAACATGCTAGAAACATAATTATCACTGCAAAAATGATCCAATCATAGACTCTTAAACATTTGCCGATTTAAATCCAAACAGTGATTTTGTTTTGTTTTTTGGAAGATATTTTTCCCGGTTTGTTTAATAATAGTTAGGTGCTGTTCTACGGCTGCTGAAATGAATAAAGGGAGATTGTGTTTGATGTGCAGTTATAGCTGCCATCAGCGCTCCCCCTCTCTTTATTACAGGAGCCTGTAATATTGCTGGATATTAAAAATATACATCAACTAAGCTGTTATGGGAATACCATTTAGAGCCCCTCTTGCCTGAAGCCCCTCGGCTGCTGACTGCAAGACTTTAAATGAGATTATACGCACTCTTTTGCAGGTGCACTAAGAGAATTTCTAAGAACTGAGGACTGTGACAAGTTTTCTTTTTCATTATCAATGTCTTCTGGCACAGCATCTGAAATGGACTGGTGAAATTTCAGCATTCATAAGTAAAGACTTCAGTATTCCTCATTCTTGCGTGTTGCTTACTACCCCGACACGTTACAGAATAACCGACCACAAAATGAGTAAAAGAAAAAAAAGAAGTGTATTTACCAGCAGTGTGTCACCTGCTCCTCCCTGAATAAAAGGCCTTTGAGTGAATATTTGTGGTTCTCCTGCAAGTTTGTGAGCCAGAGGCAAGCAGAAGCAGATAGAAGAAAGTAGACCGTTTATGAAAAGTTATTAGCGTATGCCGTGAGCTTGATGTCCACTGTTGCTAGCTGAGCAGAAATACATGATCATGTTTCTCTTGGTCCACTCAAAGTTGCGTTTTTTTATTGCATTTATAACTAAAGACTTTAGTATTCCTCATTTGTGCGTGTCGCTCACTGCACCGAAACGTCACACATGTTTAATAGTGGAATTCCTGAAGGACGACACTGCCTTTTCCGATTGGTGGATCTCTCTTTAGGATTATGGGTAGTGTTACCATGGAAACAGAACTGGCAGTGACAGTCCACTATGTACGGAGGCCCACATATGACATGTGGACAAAAATATTAAAATTTTGTCCATGAATTAAGAATTTGTTCTCTTATTTTAGTAAATTGTGGCCATGATTTTAGTTGTTTCAGTAATTAAGAATTAATCCCCACGACTTATTAATTATATTGTGCACACTATTTAATAAAACAAGGGAACAAATTATTACATTCTGCGCATGATTTACTTAAAGCGATGGAACCAATTAGTAAACCTTGCTGACGTATTAGTATTTTTTTGTATTTTGACTCAAAGGTTGTTATTCATCTTGGAGCTGGTTGGTTTGTTTCAAGTCTTAGAGGTCTTTATTGAAGAATTATGTAAAATTTCTGTCGAGAAATGAATGGGAAATGTTTTTGCTAAAATGGGCGGTCTGTAGGTAAAATAAAAAAATGCCCCCACTATATCTTCTGGATCTTGCTTCAGTGCAGATCTCAGACTCGCATCAGATCTTCAGGGAAAAGCATCCTCCGCTAAAGAGCAATAACATTTAGAGAAGGCGGAGGGATATTTTCATTTTTTAATGTGTCGCACTTAACATTCATGGTTGTCATGCAAAATAAATCAGCGTTCTCTCGTAGGGTGCTGCTGCGCGGAGCTTGTGAGTGAATAAGAGATGAGAGTTAAACATTCACAGGCCTGACTCTGACACTCTCCATCATGTCAACTTCTGCCACTTCACAGCACACTAAACCCCACCAGCAGACACACACACACACACACACACACACACACACACACACACACACACACACACACACACACACTCACGTGTGTTCGTCTGCCTGTCCTTCAACAGGTCAGTGTTTGGGGTGGGCCGAATGTCAACGTGTTACAACCCCTTTATAACAACTTCTTCCACGTCATTGCTTTTTTGGGACACGTTTTGGGACATTTTCACATTTCTACAAAATGTTTAACTAGATAACTAACATTAAGAGGCTAACATAAAGATAACTAACACTAAACGGCTCTGCAAAAATCTCTAGCAATTGATGCGAAGCATCACAAGGTATTCACCATAGGGCCCAACTCTTGCACATGTTGGTTTGGTGGGTTTTAATCACGGTATTGCTGTGAACAAGTAGAAGGATCTATATGAATAATCGAAGTGTGCTCATCTTTTAATCATAACCGTGGCTGCCAGGGAGAGAGACAGATCCCTCGCACCGCTCCAGGGTAACAAGGTTTCAGACGGGGGGTGAGACGGGCTCTCCAGCTCTTTTCATGTCCACGCTTTGCAGTGTGAACTGCACAGTGAACAAGTTTGCTTTCAGCTCGTTTACTTTATATGAGGTGATCCGATCACTGAAAATACAACTACTTTTGATGAAAGACACTTATGGAGCTGTGTCAAGGTACCAATGATGCATTTAGACCAACTTAGTGTGTTATTACGGGTCGGGACATTTATTTTGAGAGTGTGTGATCCAGATGTTTGCATTTTGTGGTGCCGTGACCCATATCAGATGTGCACATGTTTTGTTGGTGATGAGGTGGTCGTGTAATATAACCTGTGTGCATAGACTTCAGTATCACAACAACCTCAGCATGCCAGTCAGTTGTCTGTGCTTAATGAGATGTGCTGGCTATGAGCTGAAAGGTTATTCAAACAAGGCCATTTTTGACTGAATTTCACAAAGCCTGTTAAGAACATGTCCAAGTCACATTTTCAGCCCAAAAACACAGAAACTGAATTCTGTTTTAGGACTATAAAGATGATTTGTCTTGTGAAATTGTGACATGCTTTCATGGCATTTAATTTAACGCGGAGGAAAAAAAATACTTATTTTAAATAAATCAGTATTTTTAAATATGTACAGTATTACAATTTTAGTGAATAATTGAATAAGAATATTAAATTATTTGTTATGTCCTAACTTTGAACAGACATGGAGTCCAGATGTTTGTGTTCAACATGATGATCCATATTATTCCAATATCATTTGAAAATGTCTCAGAGAGCATCTTTTGTGCTTTAATGGAAGCCCAGAATCATTTACTAGAATTTTTTACATGATGGTCATGATAATTATGCAATGAGAATTCAGAAATCTTAAGCAAAATGATATGTTCTTGACAGGATTTGTGCGATTTACAATAATTGTGAAAGTGCATGTTTCATGATGGATTTATATTTCTGTGCTGAGCGTTTGCCACGGCTGGGTCGTCACTGATGTTAAATGAGATTTAATGTATAATCTGTGTCTCTTCAGTTCCTGCTATGATCACATCTTACCCCAACACCACGCGGGCGGAGCAGGGTCACATGACTGAGATGAGCTGCACTGCTCACGGAGAAAAGCCCATCAAGGTTCGCTGGGAGAAGGAATCCCACATCATCAACCCAGACATGAGCCGCTATGTGGTCACTGTGAAGGAAGTGGGCGACGAGGTCATATCCACCCTGCAGGTGAGCAAAGGGAATCCAAACCGAGAGCGCCGTCATACGCCTCATTTCCGAGAGACATATTCAGGTTGGCCCTGGACTTGCTGTCTGTGAGCGACATCATTTCCTAGCAAAAATCATCCTGCACTTTCATATGTCCTTATTTTCAGCATAAACTTGCGCTTGCAACTCAGTTATAATAATTATTCTAATGTGGCATTCCAAGTTATATTCAATAAGACAAAAATACAGGGTAAGACTGAAAAAATGTCACACTGTTGAAAATGCTACGATTTAAATGGTGTATACTTTGTATGAAGTAGGTGAAACATTAAGTATGCAGTATGCAACAATAATCAATTCAAATGTAAGTTTTATTATGTCATTTAATTCAACAAGTAGCATTCAATTATCCCATTTGGCAAAAATATGTATTTTTAAATATGTTTTAAAATATACAAAAATGGCCAAAAATGTATTTGCGGTGTAAATTGTGAATGTAAAATATGTTTAAAAATATGTTTATGCAAATATAATTTCTATATTTATATATAATATTTAATATATACACTGTAAAAAATTGCTGTTAAAAAACGGCCACAATTTGACAGTAACATGCCGTTTTCCATTAAAACAGCAATATACCGTTGAAAAAATGCATTCTGTGTGATATATGTCGCTTTCGAGAAAGTAGCCAACAGGAATATACTGTGAATTAACAGCGATCAAAGTCGACACTCAAAGGCTGTGTTCCCAATCACACCCTATACCCTCATTCACTATTCCCTACATTAGTTCACTAATATAGTCCACTTGACTGAGTGAATAATTGCATAGTTAATTAAGTTCAATTTCAAAGTTAATTCAGACACTGATGAACACCTGCTGTTAACAAGCAGAATCACTGGAGGAAAGAGGAACAACAAGAACAGAAAAAAAAATCAAATCAACTGAAGATAAAAGACATTAAATCTCTGAAGATCTCGGCAGAGGAGGATTAAACAACTCCACAAACAGCATTACCAGCTTCACTTATTACTGATCAGATTGCCTTTACTTTTGTCAGACGTTTACAGAAGTTCATATTAAAAGGTGACAGAGCTTTAATGTCAATTTATTTTCATTTGATGTTACCATGATGGCGAGCAGTGTTTGCTTTAGTTGGGCTCTCGACCCTTGATTTTTGAACATTAGTGTTTATTTATAAAAGCTGATAGAAAACTGTTTTATATGACAGTGATTATTTGTTAATGGTCACAGTCATCATATAGTGGTCTGATGCACTGATCTTTTTAAAGTCTAGTGAATTTATTACGGTGATTTTTGTATACGTGATTATATTATCACTGTAATTTAACATATCGAGATCTATCACTGTTTTTACAAGCAAAAAATATGAAGAATTTTAAAAAGCCAGTTCTCAGAAAATTTCACAGACATCAAGAATTGGCGTATGAATCTCAACAATGGTGACAATCAAAAAAGTGTCATGTTGTAATGCATGCTGGGTACCAGAATAGTACAAAAAAATTGTGCATGACTCCCAGCATGCATTGCGGCATGAATAAATTATGCAGCTGAATTGTCTGGTTATTTTCTTTAATGTTTACTTTTTGCTTTTATTTTTGCTGTTGGTTTTGTGTTGACTTTAAGTAGTGTGTTTTGTGATGTTCAGATTTGGTATTACCTTTTTTGTTGGTTGTCACCATTGTTGAGGTTCATTGGCTGATTCTTGATGTTTGTGTGTGTATAACTGAAGCCGCAGTTCAAATTTCTTTAGTGAATGATGAGGTTTAAAATCCTTCATAACTGATTGTGTAGGGTGCTTGATTTTTTTGCTGTAGTTTCACAGTGCAGTTAAATATAAAATCAAGCTGTATTAAAAACACACTTTCAATAAATGATTAGACTCTGGATGAGTCTAGACTCTGGTTAACACATAACACGTTGACATTAACTTTTAATAAAAAATCAGCAAGGAACATACTTTACAATGTTTCATAAAAAAAAATAAAAAAACACTATTACAATATATTAAAAATTAAACATTATTAAATTATGGGTTAGGGTTAGGCTAGCATCCACATCTGCATTTAGCCTAAGAGAAGTGTAAGATTTGAAATGTATTTTCTTGGCATATGACATATTTTGGTATATGCCAATATATTTTCAATTTCACAAATATATTTTATTGAGTATGTTGCAATATATTTAGCATAAATTTCAAATATATATTTTGGCCAAAAAAAATAATAAAATATATATATATTTATTTATTTATATATTTTTTTTTTTTTGCTGTATGGGAGTGGACGACGTTAAATACAGGAGTAAACAGGATCAAAAACGTGTTGAGCAAATATAAATAAATACATTTCTCAAATAATTAAAAAGAAGCCGCAAGTAACACATTGGATTAAATATAAACATTTTAAGTAGAAAAACATACAGAAGCTTTTCTCCATGATTATGAAACAGTTTGAATGAAATGAAAGCCCTTACTACATGAAAAGGAGGGGGAAAATATTTACTAATATTTTTGGCCTTGAATGATCAGAATCGTTAAAGTCATCTGTGCTGATGCACTGTAAAAAATGAATCATGGGTCTTGTAATTTTCATTAAAAAATTTAAGGTGATCATTAAAAATGTTGTGTATATTTTATTAAGAAAATTGTGGTTAAGTGTTGTATAGAAAAGATTGAGGAACATTTCACTAATAAAACCAAGAGATACATTTACTAATTTTAAATTTTTAAAATGTATTTTAAGAGAATAAGCTCAATTATGCGTTTTAATTTAGAGACACCATTGTTAGTTCCCAGCATGCTTTGCACATGGCTGGTAATGGAGAGGAAATATTGAAATTAAGTGTTATTTTATGTGTTTTTGAGTAAAGGGAAACATCTGTTAATATTTAATGTTCAGTTATGTTTGACATTTGAAAGAGTTTCTATTATGTTGAAGTTTTGATCATTACCATTGTGCAGAAGACTAGGGCTTATTGTAGGGTTGTGAATAACTGGATGTGTTGATACTTTGAAACATGTTGCTTTGATTGATGAGCAAAACCTTTGCAATAATGCTTGCAGTAACAAGTTTGGTGCTGTGCTAGTGGCATACAGTCTTTTAATAATGCAAATGCAATATAAAGTCAAATGTAAACAGGTTATTTTCATTCACTCTTTAACTTAAAATAAAAAAGCACATTCCACTAAAAATATTAAATTCATTGTATCATAGTAGACTACATAATTAAGGGGATTTTACATGATTTATTCAAGTAGATTCCATGAAAGAAATCAAGCCTTAACTGCTCAAAAATAGTATGTGTAATATTGTTACCACAGTTTTTTTAATTAAATAGCAGTAACATTTTTTTTACAGTGTGGTTAATTATTTCAAAATGGCAATATACTTTGAAGACCACAAAAATGTAATAAATGAATCAACCAATCCATTAGGATGACCTTATATATATATAAAGAAATGACCCTGGAAGACAAATATACCTTGTATTATAAAGAGGCTCTGCAAACATTTAAATGAGCTCTTGATGGTTCCAGTAAGTATTATTGAATATGTTTGCAGATCTATTTTTTTAAATCTTTAAATAATAAAATGGTTGTATTTTTCCATATTTAGTCTAATCTTAAATATTGCTCTTATATAGAAACAGCTTTTTGGTACTTTTTTTTTTTTTGGTCTGTTGATGGTCTTCCCGGAGTCATTTGTACACTACATTCAAATGTAATAATTCAAAAGACCGTACCTGACATGATCATGAAAATCGATTATATACTGATTTATTCGACTGTTTACTGATCTCTACGAAATGATTTTGAAACATGACCCGACTGGAATGTAAAATCAAACCGCAAAACTCCTACAGCATTTACTAAAATGCCTTTATGTACTAGTCAAAATATGAAATCTCTTTTAAATCATAATTTGTGTCTTCACAGATCTTACACACTGTCCGAGAAGATTCTGGCTTTTTCTCTTGCATCGCTATCAACTCTTACGGTGAAGATAAAGGAATCATTCAGTTGATAGTGCAAGGTAAAAGTTTCTGCTTTGTTGTTGTTAAATAATATTCTATATTATAGTTGTTTTTTAAAGACAAAGTGTTAATTATTGTCCTTTTGTCTTCCAATATTTCCCCAAAGATCGCCCCGACCCTCCCGAGGTGGAGATCAGAGAAGTAAAGGACCGAACCATCGCTCTTCGCTGGACAATGGGCTTCGATGGAAACAGCCCTATAACAGGATATGACATCAACTATAAAAACAAATCCGGTGGGAGATTTATTCATAATATACAGTCAAACCAAAATTTATTCAGACACCTTCAACCTTTCTCACAGTTTATTCGCTATAGTTTAGAAAATGGTAATGAAATATGACAAGAAATCTGAGTTATGGAATCATAAGTTCGATATTTTGTTATTTTGTCCATCCTTCTGTTAGACTGTCACAGATGAATTATGCTGAATATCTGTCAGCTGTTACATGTAACTACACGATTAGATAATACCAGTTCAGCTCAACCGATTACCGAGCAATGCTTCAGTTCCTTCAGTCTAATGTTGTTCAGTGTAAAAAGGGCGCATTAGTAAAGAAAAACACGTAGCAAAACATTTTGGTCCCAAATGTTTATATATTTTACTGGTAGTCCACTGTATGAATAATTTTTGGGTATAATATGTCACCGTTTACTTTATTTTGCTATCCTCACTTGCATAAACATCACAACTATAGTGTACTGCACACACTAGTAAGATTAAAAACAATCTAAAATGTATATCTGGTGTCTGAACAATTTTTGGTTTGAGTGTGTGTGTGTGTGTGTGTGTGTGTGTGTGTGTCAGCGCTGCTAGAATGTGGTATTGAGTTATTAAATCTGACTGGATGAGTAGCATTAACATTGGCTCAACCCTATGTGCCAATCATTCATAGAACGATCTTTTATCACAGTTCAGAGAGTTAAGCTAATGAACTAATTACTTAAGAAGTATACACATGGAAGTATTGCTAATTGTGATTGTCATTATTAATAAAGTTTTTTTTTTTTTTATTGTCTTTTTATTTTGCTACACCCTTTAAACGGTGGTGAAATGACTGTATCATTGCCTCTTGTGGTTTACTGCATTATCACATGCACATTTTCCTCTATATTCCTTCAAGCTTCTTGGGCCGCATCTCAGATGACCAAAGACGTCTCCCCTCAGCTGAATCAGGCCACCATCATTGAACTCCACCCCGCGTCCACCTACAACATACGCATGTTTGCCAAAAACCAGATCGGAGAAAGCCAACCAAGCAATGAGCTGACCATCACCACAGACGAAGCACGTGAGTATTCCTACACCCTAAAAGGCTGTTAGCTTTTCTACAGTGCGCTGTACTTTCAGACATTGTGTTATCTGTGGCGCCACCTAGTGGCTCAGTGCATTGTTTCCTCTGTGCTCTGCATGTGATCGACCCAGCACCCGACGGCGCTCCTCAAGAAGTGCAGCTGGAAGCAATCTCATCCCAAGGCATCAAGGTCACGTGGAAGGTACTACTGGGGAACTACTCACCCATGGCAGAGAACCAATTTGCACGCTATCGCACATGAATAGTGTGCGGAATTAGAATTTGTGCTGGCTAGTGGCTACATCAGAGTACACCGTACAAGAATATTTTGGGTTTAAAGGGATAGTTCACCCAAAAATTTAAATTCTGTCATCATTTGCTCACCCTCATGTTGTTCCAAACCTGTATGAACCTCTTTCTTCTGCTGAACACAAAAGAAGATATTTTGAAGAATGTGGGTAATCAAACAGTTGACGGGCCCATGATGGAAACATATACTATTACATCAACTGTTTGATTACCCACATTCTTCAAAATATCTTCTTCTGTGTTCAGCAGAATAAAGAGGTTCATTCAGGTTTGGAACAACTTGAGGGTGAGTAAATAATGACCTTACACTAGTACACCCCCCCCAATTCCTGATATTGCAATATCTATTCTGTTGTATCTTTCAGCCCCCCCTCAAACACTTGCAGAATGGATTGATCCGAAGTTACCAAGTGTGTTATCGGGAGTTTGGGACAGGGGGCAGTCCCCAGTACAACACCATCAATGTAGACACCACGGGGGACATGGAAACCCTCACTCTGGATAACCTGAAGAAGTACACCCAGTATGAGGTGCGGGTGCAAGCGGCCAATCGGGCAGGAATGGGTCCCACCTCAGAGGAAATCACCATCACCACGCTAGAGGATGGTTAGTCATTTTGTAATCATAACCTTTGTTGAATTTACATACTTTGCGTTGTGGCGGGAAAAAATTCCCATTGACTTATATTGAAGATTTATTCATATACGCTATTATTTATAATAGTTATCTCACTTGTCATCTTCCAAATGTATCTGTAGGATACAGTAATAGTTTGTGATTACACGATATACTGGCCTGATATACTCACATCGAAGTTCTTTTTTTTTCCCGCTCAATTTACTTAAAGCAAAATCGAAGAACGAATAGATGTGAAGTAATTTCGAACAAAATCAGGGCAAAACAAAGTTCGTTTGCAATTTGATTCGGGAGTTCGAAACAGCTTGCCAACGCTATCATTCTGAAAAGTTTGCACCGGCGGGTAAACACCTGTAAACTACCATTGGTCTGTGGTGATTACAGAAGAAATGAGCCAAGAAGATTTCCACATCAAAGAAGGCGGAGCCTCAGAGCCACACCTTATTATGTCATCGCCACGGACCAATGACAGTATATAACGCTGCCTTCACGCGCTGATCGGATTATCATAAATAATGAGTTTCCTTGTTAAAAATTAGACATGAATTCCCCACTGGGCATAACACTCAAACATGGCAGAGAACGATCGCTGCTGTGACTGATATTCCTTATTAGTTTCTTTAACGACAGCTACATCGCCTTGTCATTAAAGTAGTGCATATTTACATAATACTGTATGAATAATCATTTGAAGCCGATTGTATGTTTTATACACAGCGAAAATAGCCTGTATTTGACAGAAATTCCAGAATCTAGATAGTGCTGTGAATGTTTATATGATTGTCAATGAATGCGACCCTAAATATAATTTTGGCTTTGATAAAATTTTCGGTTTCACTTTATTTTGATGGTTCCTTTAACACGTTCTGTTGACAATAAGTGACGTTGCACCTACAGTCAACTAACTCTCATTAGAGTGTTAGTAGAGTATTAGTAGACTCATAGGGTTAGGGTTAAAAATCCAGCATTGCTGGTCACCAGCATAAGTTATATTTTGCATGCTGGGACCAGCTTGGGATGCTGGTGTGCTGGTGGACCAGCATATGTTGTCTTTTGGGTGCTGGTGTGATCCCAGAAAGACCACAACAAAATGTGTGTATGTGTTACAAGTTGTTGAAGTCAGTTTGAAGTCGCCATTATGGTGATTGGTGTTTCATTATGTGACTTTCAGTTGGACACTTGGCCCTTGTCTTGGGTTGAATTAATTATCTTTCAGAAATTGTTGAAAGTGCATGCTATCACTATTGACTACACTATTTAAATCTCCTGACTTTAATGACACACCTTTTACTATGTGGACTTTTTGCGATCAGTGACTGACAGGTGGATTTTGACATGGGAGCTTTTCTCATAACCCTTGTTATTGGGTTATACTCTGTTACATCTGAGAGTTAGATAACATGTAGTTGCAAAGTTACTTATAGTAGTAGAATGTTCAAAAGGGACCATCAAAATAAAGTGTTACCAGATTTTCTGAATAAATAGGCCAGAATAAACCTGGTGTCCTTCATGATCCCTGTTCTTTCCAACAACAGAGCACTTGAATGCAAAGAGTGTATCATGACTTCAGAAGCGGGAAGTTGTTCGTTTCTGATAGCACGTGAAATCAGAATACGGTGTTTACCAGCGAGAGCAAACCTTTCCAACGTTTTTTATTTATTTTTTTTCCCAGAAAAAGCTTGTGTTTTTTCGAAATGACGTCACACCACTTCTTCGCACTTTCGATTGAAGTACATCAGGGCCTTAACTTTATCTGTTCTGGTTACCCACCACAGTACCCAGTCGCCCACCGGAGAACGTGGTGACAACAGCCACCACTCCCGAGACCATCTCCCTGTCCTGGTCTGCTCTGCCCAAAGAAGCGCTCAACGGGATGCTGCTGGGATATCGTGTCATCTACTGGGCCAATCTGCCTGATGGAGGTCAGACACACTTTCATACATTTATGCATAATTATGTAGCTCACAGATGTCAACCCCCAGTTCTTAAGGTGTGTTCTTGGATAAAGGGCATTTTTAGTTTTGATTGTTTTAGATTGCAGAGGCCTTGGTGTTTTGGCCAACTGGAGGATGAACCTTTCGATATCATTCTAATATCATGATTTGCTGCATCACTTTTAGCATTGAAAACATTTTTTTTTTTTTTTGCTGCTTAAACTGTGATTCGCTACCATTTAAAAGTTTGGGGTAAGTAAGTTTAAAAAAATGCAAATAACTTTCCCGTTGCACAATAATACGGATACTCTGTTTAATGACTTAATGAAAATACATAATGGACACTATTTCAATTCAATTGCATTTATACTTCAGACCACCAGAGGGCATGGTGGCTTTGTTGTATTGGGGACAGAAAGTGAAGGAACAGAGGGCAGAAGTAGGACATAAACTTAATGGACAGATTGGCTACATTTAGATTTACAATCCCTCATTTTGCAAATGCTTTTATCTAAAGTGATTTACTTACTGGATGGAGGTTTAGTACCATTCCCAACCCAGAAAACTATTTTGCGTTTGAAAGACGTCTAATAGCCGTCCAAACACAGCCTAGGCGTCTAGGCTAAAAAGAGGCAAAATTTGGGTTGTCAGTGAAAAATTTAATAGACATCTAAAACAAAGCCCAAGAACAGACTAGTCATCAATTATAGAACATGTCAAAGAAATTAAACCAAACACCCTGTAATCACTAACTTTGCTTACATGATGAAACATCATACATCTCGCAAGTTATTTTAGCAAAAACAACCAAGTGCAAATGTTATTTTGGCTAGAAGTGGGTTACTCATAGCCGGACTATATCGGATCTATAGTGAACCTAGACTGTGAAATGACGGCTATTACTTGCTGGGAAGAATGTGGCTATATGCATAAAACATACCACTCATATTGTTTGTGCAGTATGTACTGAATACTATGGACAGTATGCAAGTTAACTATACATGGAATACCTGGATGACCTAGGAGCCGGGACTCACTATTGGGAGCTCAGCAAAATAAAATTATTTTAAATAAAATGAGCTAAAATCATGATATTTCTTTTTTGAATTCATCCCCGCAATATTGTTTTCTTTGACTAACCAGTTTTTCCAGTCTTGGAAAACCTGGAGTAATAATATTACAGAAAATCAAAATCAAACACGATTTTTATAATGAATATACATCTTTATAGTTATTCCGAGCCACGATTTTAAAGGGTCGAAATGAGTAACAAATATTCTTTAAAATTCCTGTCCAGAAAATCAAGATCTACTGGAAAAAGTCACATAAATTCAGTGGTAAGAAAGGGTTTAAATCCTGAAATTTTATTTACAATCAAACAGTATCAAGCCTTGGAATATTGTTGTGGACAATGGGGGACTCAAAGGTTGAGAATCTCTTGCCAAAATCTATAATAATATAATAATAATAATAATAATGAAAAGTGATAATAATATGATTTTAATAATGTGATTTTAAACCTCTATTTTTAGATTCATTATTTGATCAGACCTCAGCCTGATCACAACCGGTTACTCAGACAAAGGGAGCTTTTTTAAAATAAACTCTAGATCAAATATTAGGTTTTGGCTTCAGAGAATGTGACCTTAACACCTCTGTGATCTTTTGAAAGCATGATGAATGTCGGCATCAGAGAGCACGCAGCAGAAAGAGCAGTGGCCGTTTTCCAGGCTGCACTGCAGAGCCATTAATAATTGAACTACAATAAGATATTGATGCAAGGGTAAAAATCAAAAGGGATGTTGGCACATGCTGCAGTCTGTAAATGTGTTGTGTATTGTAGTATTGTGGAGGACACAGTGACCTATGACTATACAAAATGCAATTAATTGCCCAATGCAAATGATGATGATGAGAGTTAACTCAATAAATGTATACAATTTGAAGATAACCCTGACATGATATATGGCACATGCCCAAAATATAGATATTTTGTTTGAAGGTTTAATTTGTGCTGGTTTTGAATGCATACAATTTTACTGAATTAATTTAGCATAGTGGGGTTCTTTCTTTCTTTCTTTCTTTCTTGGTAAGTCTGAGCACAGTTTGAGACACTATTGAGGTCCTTGAAACTTACTTGTGTCCTTGAAAAAGAGATACAAGTGAGATTATGGGTGGTTCCTCGGGGGGGAATTGAGAATCAGGCCATTTACTGTAAGCATACACCTGTAAGTCTTCATTTGATCTCCGTTTAATTGCAGTTCGATGTAGAAAAACAATTGATTTATTAAAGAGACATCCCCCCCCCACCACCACCACCACCACTTCCATCTCAGATCAGTTAACAGTTTGTGTGTGTGTTGCAGAGCTGGGAGAGATCAGGAACATCACAACCACCAAGCCTTCACTAGAGTTGGAACGGCTGGAGAAATACACCAACTACAGTATCCAGGTCCTGGCCTTCACTCGAGCCGGAGACGGCGTTCGTAGCGAGCAGATCTACACACGCACCAAAGAGGACGGTGAGACTCCCTCCAATTGCGCACACTTGCATTCTTTTACACAGGCAATTTTTTCCAAGTTAAAAATACTTCCCGTTTTCAGTTTAATCTAGAGAAACAATAAAAAAGGGTGATGTTCTTTTAGCCAATCTTCAATCGTAAACTTAATTTAACATCTTCAAGTCCCTTTCGACAACATCTGCCAGGTTTGAAATGATTGTTCAGTCATTGATCCAAACGCAAAGCACATCCCTGTTGTTATCCCTGGTGACTATACCCAGCAAGGGGTTTTCTGCACTTTTTTTCTCACTTAAGTTGGACATATGCTTTTTACAACATATCCTGGTAACACAAATACACATCCCACATCAAATTCACTGCACAAATTGCATGCTATTTCATACTACAGTTATCTATTTTGTGCTCTAGCTGTTATTTTGCCAATCAGTGGCTGGGAATTGTCAAAGGCAGTAGTTTATTTTGTCACCACTCTTCCATTCTTGATTGAAAAGTGAAACAGGACTCAGACAGAAGAGATTTCAGCACAAACCTTCATTAGGAGCAACAGCTCTGACCAAAATTAAGCTATTTCGAGTCAACTAGTCCGATACCTCTGTAGAAAACCTACAAAGGACAACAAAACATGGTGCAGAAAAGGAAATAGCCCACACAAAACCAGGGGAACACAGGATCATGACCACCGGCTTAAGTAAGCCACTTGTAGGTTGACTTCATTGCACAGTCATCTCAACCCAAAGGCAAAACCAATCCAAACTGATAGGGGTGATTGGAGAAACCATGTGACATTACACACCTCACCTTTACATGCAGTTAGAAGCTGTAGTCTCTTGCTTTGTAGCGTACAAGGTGTCTTTTCTAGTGCTTCTTCTCCGTGAATGATGTTATTTTCTAAAACCAGTTCCTGGCCCTCCGGCTGGAGTTAAGGCGGCTGCTTCCACAAGCTCAGTGGTGTTTGTTTCCTGGCTGCCTCCATTCAAGCTCAACGGGATCATCCGGAAATACACCGTCTTCTGTTCCAACCCTTACCCCACGGTGAGCTTGAGCTGTGGCTCTGTGTGACTCTGCACACCCCAAACACCCCTTCAAATATCAAGATTTACCAAACAGTATTTTATTCTCAGAATTCCAATCCTGTTCCTGGAGGCACTCCCAAAAGTACACATTAGGTTTCCCTATCTATTTCTGGTCTTGGGAGTCTACTAATGAGCTAATGAATTTATTCTGGTGTATTTGATTAGGTAGAGATAAAAAATGTGTAGTGCTGAGGTGCCACTAGGAACAGGGTTGGGAAACATTGAAGAGAACACTCTTACTTTGGATATTCGCTTGTTAAGTGACGTAAGGAATACTGTTTCCAGGTCCATCTTACTATCTCAACAGACATTCATGAGCACTATTTATTTATATTACATATTTAAGGTTAGCTTTTATAAACTCACGGTGTATATACCATCTACGGAAATGGTGACTCGTAGGTATAGGACACCTGAATGACCTACTGTTTATTGCTTAATATATACTGTTTCCTTTTTTTTTCTTCTTTTAAAAAAAAATAGTAGGCAGTGTATATCACTGTAAGCCAAGGCTGGGCAAGTCTGGACTTCAATGTCCTGCAGAGTTTAGCTCCAACCCAGTCTGTAGCTTACTTGTAATCCTGAGACCTTGATTGGTTTGTTCAGGTGTGTTTGATTGTGGTTGGAGCCAAACTCTGGAGGAATGTGGATCTCGTCGACAGATTTAGCGAAATTGGAGGCAAATGGATGCTCGTTCACGCGAGTGACAATCGCGCAGTGTGAATTATCAAAGACGCGAACTGAGAGAGTCGCAGATGTGTCACCGATGCCCGTGAGATATCTGGCATGCTAAATATCCGGATCTGTCTGCGATTCAAAATCCTGTTGTGCTCTGACTGAATCGGCGATGACCTACAGCCAATGAGAGAGCAAGATACAGGGCGAGGAAATAGACTAGAATATCAGTATTTTAATAAAAATATTTAAACATATCAAACAGAAACAAAGCACAAACATTTGCTTGACCAGCCGCAACAGTAGCACATTGCAAATGTATTTTTATTTATTTACCTCCAACTCTCTTTGCAGAACACACAATCCTTGGTCCCCCTCGTCTCCCCAACCATTTCCTCCTCCATAATCTTTTTCTCCTTGTCACTGCAAATCAGTGCACAGACAATTTGGATCACAAGCTTCCTGCGGGCTACCATGTTTAATAACAATTTCAGTCTCACGCGTGATCTTGCGTTATTTCCTTATCACTTATCACTATAAATGTAAAAACGATGAAAGAATGTATTTTTGTTTGTTGTTATTCTTATGAAAGCTTTTCATCGGGTGCCATTACAGGTGATCAGTGAGTTTGAGGCTGCCCCTGATGTTTACTTCCGTCGTTTGACCAACCTGAACCAGAACTGGCAGTACAGCATCTGGGTTGTGGCGGTCACTGCGGCGGGTCGTGGGAATACCAGTGAGATTATCACCGTAGAGCCCCAAGCTAAAGGTACGGAAGACTGGCACATGGCAATCAATCACCCTCTTCACAACTTTATACAAATGCAGCCATATAGACTTCTGCAGGGATGACGTATTGTTGTAAGCCAACCCATAATTTTGCATCACCCTGATTCCCTCAACAAAAACCCAATAGGATTTTTCCAGTGGCTTACTGCAAAAAAAAGAAAAGCTCTTTGACCAACAAACGCTTATGATTCTTACATGTTTTGTTCATCATGATAATCATCACAAATGAACACAACTTCTGTGAATTTTTTAAGCCTAAATACAATTGCCAAAAGTAAAAAGCTAAACTTAGGCTATAAATGAGCTGCACCACAGTCACGTGACTTTAATGTCACCACCATTAAGCTACTTGACACGGTTTCCAGTCTGTGTTTTCCCTGAAAGGTTTAGTTAGAATATGTTGCAAGATTGTGATTATAACGTAATGAGGCTGTGAAAGTGGACTAATGAGTAATGTCTTTTCATGTTCAGTGTGATGATGTTTCATTTCCCCAACAAACTCTATAATCCCATTTAGCCACTTGTTCAAGACAAGTACAAGTTTTTTTTTAAAAACACAAGAGGGTATTACTGATGTATTCTATGTCATAGAATTAAAAGAAAATATTGAGTCTGTGTTAACCTTATTACCTTATTTCAGGCAATTAGCCAAAAACCCATAAAAAAAAAACATTTACTTCGGGACGATGGCACTGGAAGTGCTAAAACTCGTTTCTGGGTTTTGACCACTAAAATACATCATCCCTGCAGCACTCTATTGTACAATAGCAGGAGCAAAATGACAGAAGAGAGGGAGGGTTTGAGTCTGCCATTGAAACGGCATTGTTTGTTTCTCAAGCCCCAGCTCGAATCCTGACGTTCAGTGGCACAGTGACCACCCCTTGGATGAGGGACATTGTCCTTCCATGCAAAGCAGTCGGAGACCCTCCTCCAACCATCAAGTGGCTGAAGGGAAAGTATGTTTGATTTACATGTTCTTTACATTTAAACATGGACAATTCTTCAACTCCAGCATTTGTTTTAGCCAGACAAAACACTCTTGCACTTGCTTAAGAAGAAGTCAATTTGTAAATCTTGTCAAAATGTGTCCTTTTTTATTATATGGTATTCTAAAGACTTTGGGGGAAATATAACTTTTTTTTTTTTTTTTTGTAAATTCATGTTTACAAATCATGCATGAAACACCTGAATGAATTCATTCTTGCTTATTTGCTTTTTATTTGCTATGAAACCGATATGAAACTGATGTTTTCCTGCAGTAATGGTACACCTGCTCCAGTTTCAATCGATGGTCGTCGCAGCGCTCACAGCAATGGCAGCTTTGTTATTCGTACCATCAAAGCAGAGGATTCTGGGTACTACAGATGTGTTGCCAGCAATAACTGGGGTTCAGATGAGATCATGCTAAATCTTCAGGTCCAAGGTGTGTTTGTGATCAAATAATCAGAATATACTCTGCAGAGAGAGCTTTTTTTTTGTGTATTGAATTATTTACACAGTTTGTGCCTTGCGATTTTAGAAGCAAGTCAATGCAAAAAAAAAGTGCTTCTTACAGATTTAACTAGGAACACCAAACCACATGATTCACACTCAGTATTGTTGTACTATGTGAAAACAAATCTGTGAAAAAAGGGGAAAAAAATTATGTAGCCAATAAATAGTGAGGGTCACAGTGAAATTTTGTGCGCACAAAGGTAAGGTTGTAAATAGTGACGTGATGTATGAGCACAGCCCTTAGAGAAGTCACTTTCAAACCAAGCAGCTTTCTGTTGGGCAACGCTTGCATGAAATCTGCATGTGAAAATCCTTTAAAATTCCTGATTTCTATTGAAATGAACGGTTTTCTCCCACAGACATTTGGCGAACAGTGGTAAATGTGACTGCACTTTTAGTGGCTGACAAATGACACTATTATTTTGTGTTTACTCTCAAAATATTTCAGTACCTCCGGACCAACCACGCCTGACAGTGACCAAAACCACGACCACCTCCATCACGCTGTTCTGGATCCCTGGAGACAATGGAGGGAGCTCCATCAGAGGTTGGGCTGCACTGATATTTGCATTCCATATTTTCATCCATATTAATGTGTAATATTTTGATGACCTTAAATGTCAACATTTCATAGTACAGTAGGTGCTTTTTATCAATTTACAGTGAAGTTTGGCATTTGGGGTTTATTTGTCAAAATGAACACAAGTACTGAGCATAAAGTGGTGTGGTGTTTCTCTGTTCAGGTTACATTCTGCAGTACTCTGAGGATAACAGTGAAGAGTGGGGCAGTTTCTCCATCAGCCCCAGTGAGCGGTCTTACCGTCTTGAGAATCTGAAGTGTGGCACTTGGTACAAATTTACTCTAACTGCACAAAATGCAGTTGGTCCTGGACGCATCAGTGAAATCATTGAGGCTAAAACCCACGGGAAAGGTACAAATCTGTGTAATTTACGTCCTAGTTGATAACTGAACGTCACCAAACTGAATTGGAACTGAATGCTGATTCAAAGCAATTCATGAGCAATTCTTAAAACCAACAGTTTAGAAGGTTTTGCATTAGTTCACATGCTTACTATTTAAACAAGTTGGGAGACCATGCTTTAAAAAAGGATTAGACCAGGTTAATCTTTTTTTTATGAATAGGAAGTAGCAAAATTTGAGAACATTATTTAAAAATAATAATAATGAATAAAAATCATAATAATGTGAAATAATAAGTTTAGTCTATTAATCTAAAGCATAGCATCAGGTCATGTTAGTCAAGCTCGCATCAGCTGACTCTCGGCTGATCCACATCTACCTATAGGAATACGGCTCCTCCTCTCGTCAGTCAGGATTACCCTCCTCCATCCCCAGCTCCTCCTCTCGTCAGTCAGGATTACCCTCCTCCATCCCCAGCTCCTCCTCTCGTCAGTCAGGATTACCCTCCTCCATCCCCAGCTCCTCCTCTCATCAGTCAGGATTACCCTCCACCATCCCCAGCTCCTCCTCTCGCCAGTCAGGGTTACCCTCCTCCATCCCCAGCTCCTCCTCTCATCAGTCAGGATTACCCTCCTCCATCCCCAGCTCCTCCTCTCGTCAGTCAGGATTATACCCTCCTCCCTCCCCAGCTCCTCCTCTCGTCAGTCAGGATTACCCTCCTCCATCCCCAGTTCCTCTCTCGTCAGTCAGGATTACCCTCCTCCATCCCCAGCTCCTCCTCTCATCAGTCAGGATTACCCTCCTCCATCCCCAGCTCCTCCTCTCGTCAGTCAGGATTACCCTCCTCCCTCCCCAGCTCCTCCTCTCGTCAGTCAGGATTACCCTCCTCCATCCCCAGTTCCTCTCTCGTCAGTCAGGATTACCCTCCTCCATCCCCAGCTCCTCCTCTCATCAGTCAGGATTACCCTCCTCCATCCCCAGCTCCTCCTCTCGTCAGTCAGGATTATACCCTCCACCATCCCCAGCTCCTCCTCTCGTCAGTCAGGATTACCCTTCTCCATCCCCAGCTCCTCCTCTCGTCAGTCAGGATTACCCTCCTCCCTCCCCAGCTCCACCTCTCGTCAGTCAGGATTACCCTCCTCCCTCCCCAGCTCCTCCTCTCGTCAGTCAGGATTACCCTCCTCCATCCCCAGCTCCTCCTCTCGTCAGTCAGGATTACCCTCCTCCATCCCCAGTTCCTCTCTCGTCAGTCAGGATTACCCTCCTCCATCCCCAATTCCTCCTCTCGTCAGTCAGGATTACCCTCCTCCATCCCCAGTTCCTCCTCTCGTCAGTCAGGATTACCCTCCTCCCTCCCCAGCTCCACCTCTCGTCAGTCAGGATTACCCTCCTCCCTCCCCAGCTCCTCCTCTCGTCAGTCAGTATTACCCTCCTCCATCCCCAGTTCCTCTCTCGTCAGTCAGGATTACCCTCCTCCATCCCCAATTCCTCCTCTCGTCAGTCAGGATTACCCTCCTCCATGCCCAGTTCCTCCTCTTGTCAGTCAGGATTACCCTCCTCCATCCCCAGCTCCTCCTCTCGTCAGTCAGGATTACCCTCCTCCATCCCCAGCTCCTCCTCTCGTCAGTCAGGATTACCCTCCTCCATCCCCAGTTCCTCTCTCGTCAGTCAGGATTACCCTCCTCCATCCCCAGCTCCTCCTCTCATCAGTCAGGATTACCCTCCTCCATCCCCAGCTCCTCCTCTCGTCAGTCAGGATTATACCCTCCACCATCCCCAGCTCCTCCTCTCGTCAGTCAGGATTACCCTCCTCCATCCCCAGCTCCTCCTCTCGTCAGTCAGGATTACCCTCCTCCCTCCCCAGCTCCACCTCTCGTCAGTCAGGATTACCCTCCTCCCTCCCCAGCTCCTCCTCTCGTCAGTCAGGATTACCCTCCTCCATCCCCAGCTCCTCCTCTCGTCAGTCAGGATTACCCTCCTCCATCCCCAGTTCCTCTCTCGTCAGTCAGGATTACCCTCCTCCATCCCCAATTCCTCCTCTCGTCAGTCAGGATTACCCTCCTCCATCCCCAGTTCCTCCTCTCGTCAGTCAGGATTACCCTCCTCCCTCCCCAGCTCCACCTCTCGTCAGTCAGGATTACCCTCCTCCCTCCCCAGCTCCTCCTCTCGTCAGTCAGTATTACCCTCCTCCATCCCCAGTTCCTCTCTCGTCAGTCAGGATTACCCTCCTCCATCCCCAATTCCTCCTCTCGTCAGTCAGGATTACCCTCCTCCATGCCCAGTTCCTCCTCTTGTCAGTCAGGATTACCCTCCTCCATCCCCAGCTCCTCCTCTCGTCAGTCAGGATTACCCTCCTCCATCCCCAGCTCCTCCTCTTGTCAGTCAGGATTACCCTGCTCCAACCCCAGCTCCTCCTCTCGTCAGTCAGGATTACCCTGCTCCAACCCCAGCTCCTCCTCTCGTCAGTCAGGATTACCCTCCTCCATCCCCAGCTCCTCCTCTCCCAGTCAGGATTACCCTCCTCCATCCCCAGCTCCTCCTCTCGTCAGTCAGGATTACCCTCCTCCATCCCCAGCTCCTCCTCTCATCAGTCAGGATTACCCTCCTCCATCCCCAGCTCCTCCTCTCGTCAGTCAGGATTACCCTGCTCCAACCCCAGCTCCTCCTCTCGTCAGTCAGGATTACCCTCCTCCATCCCCAGCTCCTCCTCTCGTCAGTCAGGATTACCCTCCTCCATCCCCAGCTCCTCCTCTCATCAGTCAGTGTTACCCTCCTCCATCCCCAGCTCCTCCTCTCATCAGTCAGGGTTACCCTCCTCCATCCCCAGCTCCTCCTCTCATCAGTCAGGATTACCCTCCTCCCTCCCCAGCTCCTCCTCTCGTCAGTCAGGATTACCCTCCTCCCTCCCCAGCTCCTCCTCTCGTCAGTCAGGATTACCCTCCTCCAACCCCAGCTCCTCCTCTCATCAGTCAGGATTACCCTCCTCCATCCCCAGCTCCTCCTCTCGTCAGTCAGGATTACCCTCCTCCCTCCCCAGCTCCTCCTCTCGTCAGTCAGGATTACCCTCCTCCAACCCCAGCTCCTCCTCTCATCAGTCAGGATTACCCTCCTCCTTCCCCAGCTCCTCCTCTCATCAGTCAGGGTTACCCTCCTCCATCCCCAGCTCCTCTTCTCGTCAGTCAGGATTACCCTCCTCCATCCCCAGCTCCTCCTCTCGTCAGTCAGGATTATACCCTCCACCATCACCAGCTCCTCCTCTCGTCAGTCAGGATTTGACATTCTGATTCCCCTTGAATCAGAATAAATTCTCGAATTATGTTGTACTTTAAAATCTTGAAATAATGATATCTGCAAAACATTCATGTTGGTTCTGTTCTGTTTACCCTAAGGGGGGTTATTGCTGCTCTCTCTGCTCTTATCTATGCTAGGCTGCATAGATGCACAGGGAGTTCTTGCCCAGAACAGAACCATACCGCCAATCCAAACTGTATGCTAATTGTCAATCGTATCTGACTATAGTGGTCCTGACAGAAATGCTATTCCAAACAAAGCCATGGTTTGCTACTTCCTAATTAACTTCCTTCCTTCCTTAATCTATTCATTAGCATTCTGGATTGCATTTTATAAGACAAAAACATTATACACACCCCTGAGCAGGAGATGATTGTATCAACACTTTTGATCCGTTTTCTAGCATACATGTCAAAACATGGGCATAGGCGTCAAAGCTAAAAGACATATGCCATGTTTGAAATCTCCCCCTATGCCCATTTATATTGCATTACTTGAGGGGATAGCCATTTGTAGTTGTCCAAAACTATAGTGGACATTGAGTCCACTCATATGATGTACTGAGTTCCTTTTTAATAGATATTAGATTTATTCACTAAGGTTTATAAAAGCTAGGTATCAAATGATTATAAAATTCGCAGGCAATAGCAGCAGAACGTCTGATGTTAAAACCGAATGACAACAGAAAAAGATTCTCTCATTTGGGATTTTATTTTTCAGTCTCAAAACAGCAAAACACCTCTCGCTCAGCATGAGCACAGGCCCACAACCACGAACATCCATTCTGTTCAACAAGAACACTTACAGCAATCCCCCCTCCCCCCTCTTTAGCATTAGCCACTAAAGGGACATGGTGGTTGGAAAAATTTGGGCTGTGAAAAAAAAACCCCTTAATAATAATAATTCCCAGAGAAACTGCTTTCCCTTGCAAACCTTTGACATTCTCTCGCAATGATATTTGCATTCTCTCACAAAACCTGTTGTGAGCTCAGACAAACCCTTCCTGTTTAATATCCCGCTGGCAGTGTTTCAAACAGCTCTGTACGTTAACATTGGTGTGTTTCATAGTGTTTGAACTTGGACTCAAATGTAAAGAAATGCGTTCATTGAGTGCTTAGGAGTTCAGTAAAGTTGGCAATATATTCACAGATTCTAACTTTCTGGATCAATAACTTGTGAGTTAAACATTGTTAAAACTCAAATGATACCTATGTACAATCATGGTAACATTACAATTTTCAATTTTCCTCATACAAGCTTTATAATATAAATTGATCTCTATGAGCAGGTGGCTGAGAGACAAAGTCCGAAGGGACAATTTATTTTTGTTTCAAGGGATTGTTAATCAGTAGAAGTAGCTTCAGATGAAACTCCCTGCTAAATGAAAAGGCCATAGATTTGAATTCCTCGAAGTTTGACAGTTTTCTCTAACTTCAGAATTACATAATCTCTTTCTTCTCCACATTATCAGAACCACAGTTCGCCAAAGACCATGAGCTTTTCTCAAGTATCAACTCTACCCGTGTGGAACTCAACCTCATTGGCTGGAACAACGGTGGCTGTCCGATCGACTCCTTCACTCTGGAATATCGGCCCGTGGACACTATGAAATGGACCATGGTAAAGCGAGATTCCCTCACCAAGAGCCACATTCTGTACGACCTACAGGAGGCCACCTGGTACGAGCTCCAGATGAGAGTGGGCAACAGCGCAGGAACAGCAGAGAAGAGGGTGCTTTTCGCAACTTTAAACGTGGATGGCAGTGAGTACTAGATCTGCGACTACTCAATTCAGTGTTCGGAAGCAGTTGCTTAAAGTGTTTTCTGCTGGTTTATGCTGATTAGTGTTAGTGTTGATTTTCTGCTGGTCTAAATGGTAAACCAGCATCGCCATGCTGTCCAAAGGCAAAAATGCTGCTTTCTTGTCTGAACAAGGAAGCCTTATTAGTTATGCCATTTAAATGATTAGTTCACTTCAGAATTACAATTTCCAAGATATTAATGTCTTTCTTTCTTCAGTCGAAAAGAAATGAAGGTTTTTGAGGAAAACGTGGACTTTAATGAGGACCAACGGTTTGAAGGTCCACATTGCAGTTTCATTGCAGCTTCAAAGATCTCTTCACGATCCCAGCTGAGGAATAAGAGTCTTATCATTTAAAAAAATCATGAAAAAAATTCAATAATATTTATATACTTTTTAACCACACATGCTCATTTTGTACTAGCACTGTGATGCGCCACGCATTACGTAATCATATTGACAGGTAGGCGAAAGTACCGACCTAGTGTTTACAAAGCAAACGTGCAAAGAATAAGTCAAACACCCTTTACAAAATAAATAATTAAATAAAAGGTAAAACAACGATGTTGGACGATTTCGAAGTTGGAGAAGAAAAAGAGTTTTCACCCTATCCTACTGTACATTTTTCACCCTAAATCAGGTTATCGCCTGACTTTTCCAATGTGATTTCGTAATGCGTGAAGTGGTGGACGTCCACGATAAGCATTTGTGGTTAAAAAGTATATAAATGTAAAAAAAAAAAAATAATGCTTTTTTTTAAATGACTGATCATTTCTCTAGATTAGGCTCGTATTCCTCGGCTGGGATTGTGTAGAGATCTTTGAAACTGCAATGTTGGACCTTCAACCCTTTGTACCCCATTACAGTCCACTATTTGGAGAAAAATCCTGGAATGTTTTCCTCAAAACCCTTCATTTCTTTTCGACTGAAGAAAGAAAGACATTAATATCTTGGAAATTTGAATTCTGAAGTGAACTAATCTTTTAGATGGTTTTAGTTATCAACACTAAACCGCATAACTAATAAGGCTTCCTTGTTCAGACAAGAAAGCAGCATTTTTGCCTTTGGACAGCCTGGCGATGCTGGTTTACTATTTAGATCAGCAGCAAATAAACACTAAACCGCATAAACCAGCAGAAAATGGACAAAAAAATTAGTAGATATCAAAACTTGGTTATGACCAGACCTTGACCAGAACTACTCAATCTTCTTTCTCCAGGCACAATTGCTCCATTGCCAAAGACTGTGGACCCCAGCCAGGAGAACAGGCAGGGCAATGAAGGATTAAAGATGATGGTCACAATCATATGCATTCTGGTGGCAATCTCTATGGTCTTCATTGTTCTTCTGGTATTGAGGAGGAGGAGAAGAGAGCAGAGACTCAAGAGATTACGAGGTCAGTGGACACATACCATACCTTGCTAACAGAACATCATAGATCCTTGAGGATACTCCAAAAATGTCTTCTTGTCATCAATGTTTTGCAATTCATATCACTTTCTCATTTCTCTTAATTCAACAGATGCAAAGAGCCTAGCAGAGATGCTAATGAGGTAAAGAACTATAGCATTGGCTTATAAACCAGTGCACTTTGTCATAGAGTAGTGTGTGTAATTGTTTTCTGTTGTTTGGATGTGTTTCTCCAGTAAAAATGCACGTACACCAGACACCGTGAACAAACAGCAGCAGACTCTGAGGATGCACATCGATATCCCACGTGCTCAGTTACTCATTGAGGAGAGAGACACTATGGAGACAATCGGTAAGAGACCATTATGTTATGTTAGGGTTTTGCCTTTTTCTAACAAACACCTATCAACCCAAGTATTTAAACATTCTCACATAACTCACCCTGCACCGTTTTTGCAAACATAAATTATATGTAAGAGAAACGGCTACGTTCATGAGTTTTTAAACTCTGATGGTTGACCAACTCCTAAAAGCCAACTCTTTAGCTCAGGGAGTTTTCCTATTTTCATATTAATCAACATGTTGTCTTCTCATTCTCGTGGTTCCTAATTTTTCCACTCTTGCAGTGTATAATTTAGTCATGATTTCTAAAACGGGAAACCAGTAAGTGATTAATAGAGCCATGTGGCTTGTTGAGGAGATAACCAATCACATCCACAACTCATGTTTATAAGAAAATGTTTATTGCCCAATGGTCTTCTCTGCTTTCATTTACCTGTTTTCCTCTTTCTTTCAGATGACCGCTCCACAGTGCTATTGACGGATAATGACTTTGGAGAAACGTCTAAACAGAAGTCCTCAACCGTCACCCATACAGTGCATTACCAGTCTCTATCTCAGGCCACTGGACCGCTAGTAGACGTGTCTGACGCCAGACCTGGTACAAGTAAGAATTGAACTTGTGGGCTTGGTTCTGTTGATGTCATAAAGTCTCATTAATGCACCCATTAGTGTAGACGATTTCATAGTCACAATCAGTAATAAGAAATGGCATCAACAATATGACCAAAAGTAGGCTAGCAGATGTACAAAGTATGCAAGATCAGAATTTGTGAATCACAAATCATAAAATACTATACCAAAGATTCCTGGATAGAATTCATAGATTCATTTTCAAAGGATTCATACATCGGTGGTGGACACACGTCTTTAAGTTCATATACCGTAATGCACTACTACTGCACTGAAAGTATATACTTCTTTTATATTTTACTCTTGCAAAAGTACAAAGGGTACTTACTTTTTAATGTTTTTAATTCATTAAAATTAATTATATATGCTCAATCCTACTGTTCAAAATACCGATTTAAGGAGAGAGGGGTCTACTGTATGTCACACAGAATTTAAATAGAATAGATCTCAGTTTGATATTAATTTTAACACTTTGTAAGACGTAAATATACATACACTCTTTTGAAAGACATACAAGATGAGAAACAAGATAAACATTTGCATTACTGCACTGTGCATATGTGCGCAAGGTATTTTTTAATCTCATTGAGAAAGTATTTGGATTCAGTGGTTTACATGGATAAAGTTTCAGGAGTGCCATGGTATATAGTCTTGAATTGAAGTGTAACAGTTTCACACCTCAAACTAATATTAGATTAATGCTTTGTCCTCCTCACCTCGTCCCTGTCTGATATCCTGAATAATCATCCTGAATATGGACTGGTATTGTGAGTCCCATTGAGTGTGACCTGAAAGAATATTGAGGTTGCCTGTATCCAGTCCTATGATCTAAATAGCTTGTACAGCACATGAGCAGTTTAATTGAGTTCACAGGAAGTGAATACCTAGAGTGAATGTTAGAGTAGTTTCTCTGCTCACTGACGCTTCAGTGGAGCTGAACTGAAGAGAAGCATTTCTCTGACACTGGTCATGATTACAGTCATTGAGTATTCACGTGGATTCATCAGCGGTGCCTTAAATTAATTATAAATTCATCATGTCATTCAAACCCATATTACTTTTTCGTGAAATACAAAGATGACTCAAGATGACTTAAAGTCACCCTGTAGTCAATAATTGAATCCCTTAAAACTCATATTTGATCACCGAAATGACATATTTAAAGTTTTTTCTTTGAAAAAGAGCCTTAAAATAGCTTGGATGTAGCTCTACACCCTTGCCTCATTTTGTATTCACGGTTCTATGAATATCCAAATGCATAGATACTGCATCTCACCTGAGCCTTCCAATAGGCAGATATTTTCATTACGACAAGGCTGTCTTGATCGACGAAAGTAAATGGTAGGCAAGCGCTGTTTTGTTTATGGTTTGTATATCCGCAGTCCTAGTATGTTTCCCTTTATGAATGACGAATATAGACTACTGCCACTTGCTGTAGACAATTATTTCCTCTCACGCAGGCACAGAACATAATGCTGGTTGGCTGTTGACTTTGCTGTGTATTCAATCTACGTTTTTTAGCCCTGAAACACACGACGTGAGGGGAACAACACAGTTGACATTTGCCGCCGCTTATTCTGTCAGTTTAATGCGTCACAGATACAGATGCCATTGCTATGGTAAAATACCATGGTACTGCCATCTGATACCATCACTGCACCATAGTATAACGGGCAGAGGGCCAGAGGATGGAAGGTCAGAGATTTGGTTCACTTCACATCGGCCACTTTGTACAGTTTTAACAGTTGTATGTCTCTGTTCCCTCAGACCCCACTGCCCGCCGCACCGCTAAAGCAGGTCCCGCCACACGCAGTCGCTACGCCAGCCAGTGGACCCTGAACCGACCACATCCCCCCGTCTCCTCACACACTCTCACAACCGACTGGAGGCTGCCCACACCCCGCGCCACGGGCTCAGTGGACAAAGAGAGCGACAGCTACAGTGTCAGTCCCTCTCAGGACACAGGTAACAGATATCAGCTTCTGTTTACTCGTATAACCCCAGTCCAAAAACAGTATTTGGTTTTGTTTTGTGATTTTCTGATGTCATATAGATTACTAATATTATCTGTATTTACGTCAAGGCCTAGTCTGCCACTTGCCCTGCTCAGTCATAGCGAAGTAATAATGATAAAGTAGGACAGATACTATTTATTCTGAATACCAGAACATCATATTATTTTTAAAGAGTTGGTTCAACCAAAATGGAAATTTACCAAACCTCACATTGTTCCAAACTTATAAGATTACATTCATCTTTGGAAGACAAATGAAGATATTTGTAATATCCTCTCATCACTTTTGTCCATCCATTAGAATTTTTCAGACTTTCAAAATGTTCAAGCTACAAAAAGTTCATCAAGACTTCGTAAAGGTAATGTGTTCATCATATAAAGCGACAGTGTCTCTTCAGAAGACTTGTATTAAACTGCTCGATTCATGTGGATTCATTTGTTTCATGTAAGATTTGGTTGCTTGGGTTCTCCACTGGTGGATACAAATAGTGAGATCATATTAGAAATATCCTAAATTGTGTTCTGAAGATGAACAAAAGTTGCATGAGTTTGGAACGACATGAGGGTGAAAAATCAGTTTCTGTCTCTCAATGTTAGAGACAAGGGAATATTTTTTTTTTTTCAATAAAATTCCTGCACCATCTATACTGGACTTGTCAGCCAACTCAAAACCTTTCTTTAAATTGTGTTGCTAATTTCACAGGCAAAGCATTAGCCAATCATGTAATTTCCATAAAAAAATAGCAAAAAGCTGGCAGGAAAATGTTCGAACAGTCAGAAAGAAGTTGGTTATAAAAAACTATTTTTGGTGCAAGAAACTGACAATATCAGTGGAATATATTACCAGACCTCAAGGTAAAAAAAAAAAAAAAGTTATGATAAGATATGACCCCTTTAACTACTTTGTTTCAGTAGATATTGCTTCAACATCCTGGGCCCTATTTGAAGGATCTAAGCGCATGGTCTAAAGCGCACAGCTCAAGTGCACTTAGGTCGTGTCCAAATCCACTTTTGCTAGTTTAACGACATGAAAAATGGTCGGCACTCCCGGCGCAGGTCTAAAAGTGTTGTCCCTATTCTCTTAATGAGTAATGGCTGTGTTTTTGGCATAACGTGCAATAAACCAATCAGAGTCTCATCTCCCATCCGCTCATGCGCGAGGTTAAAGTGTGCTAGCAGACCATCTGCGGGACAAGCCAGATTCCACCATATCTTTATGTAAACAATATTGATCTTTTACATTGTAATCCTTTTATTTTTAATATTTGTCATGTTTTCTGTGCCCTCTGTGTGTAATAAGAAGAGCGTTGTGGACCCGCTTATAGGCACATATTACTAATGTGCCCTTTAAATAACACAAAACAAATACTGCGCCATTGACAATTTGACCAGGTTTCGGTTCTCAAAATAGCACACCAACAATGTGCCTGAACACACCTCGTTTTCAGACCAGCAGCCCATGGGTGCACAAATGGGCGCAAATGCATTTGCTATTTAAACAACTTGGCGCAGGACGTTAAAATGATAACTGCGTCGGACTGAAACTAGCAAAAGAACACTTGTGTCCTGCCTGGAGCTGCGTTGTGCCGGGTGTATGATAGGGCCCCTCATGTTACCCATGTGGTAAAAAGCTTTGTGATATATAACGACATGTGCATTCTCTCACACAGACCGAGCTCGCAGCAGTATGGTGTCTACAGAAAGCGCCTCCTCCACATACGAGGAACTAGCCCGTGCCTACGAACACGCCAAGATGGAGGAACAGCTGCGACACGCTAAGTTCACGATCACAGAATGCTTCATCTCAGACACATCCTCCGAACAGATGACGGCCGGCACCAATGACTACACAGACAGCCTGACGTCCAGCACGCCGTCAGAGTCAGGCATCTGCAGATTCACAGCCTCCCCGCCTAAACCACAGGACGCCAGCCGGGTCATGAATATGGCCGTGCCCAAAGCACACAGACCCGGTAAGGCTACAAACATGTTGAAGCGTCAACAAGCTCGATTTGTGCTTTTAATGACTTGGGAACGCAAGTCATTTCCACAGTTTTTAGGGTGGAGTTTAATTATCATTGAGTCTCTACTTTTATTAAATATACCATATTCCAAGAAAAACACTGTTTAAGTCCTTTTACTTTCATAACTGGACATATTTCTGAGTAAAACAGGATATTCAGCATGAAAAAAAGTTGGGCAGGACTCAAATTTATCCATCAGGATTTGATTGGATTGTAAAAAGTGAGTGTTACATACCAGAATGGAGCAAGGTAGTTGAAGAGGGTTACTGAAATGTTAAAGACATCAAAAATGAGAGTAAAGACATTTAGGGCCAGATTTAATAACAGCTTGCACCAGCGCAAATTATTTTTTGGCCTCAAAAAACTACTGTCAGGATTTACTATAGACACGCAGTGAAAAATTTGCAATGTTAAGCCGTGGTAACAGTTATTTTTCCGGCTGACCTTATTGCATATGCATTTGTTGGAGTTACCCTTTCAGACCCAAAATTTATGGGAGGAGATTTGGTAACACTTTATATTACGACCCGCAAACAACTGCGTAAGTAAACCGAAATTACGGTGTATGTTTCTGTAATTATAGTGTACTTCCGTGTAGGTATAAGGGAACAATATGTTAAGTTGTGGGTAATAAAGGGGTAACAAGCAGATATATAACCTGCAAAGAACTTCGTAAGTAAACCGAAATTACGGTGTACGTTTCTGTAATTATAGTGTACCTCCGTGTAGGTATAAGGGAACAATATGTTAAGTTGTGGGTAATAAAGGGGTACAACCAGATATATAAGCAAATTATTTATGATGTAATTATTTTAAAACTAACAGGTACCTATTCTGTTAATATATTCCAGGCAAAAATTGTACGTCTGTTGTATATAAAAGTTTTTATCACATTTCTGGCAAAATATGTTCTTGTGCAATGTAGTTACATGGTAATTTTGACATCTGTGGGTTGTAAATTCAACATATATATATATATATATATATATGGCTGTATGTAAGCACAGTATGATAAAAAAATTTATTTATTGGCTTTTCTTACTAAACTACTTAACGTTAAGCCAAAAAAAAAAGTTTCTGCTATGATTTTAATTTAGAACGTAACATGTACTTAATACTTACCTTATCACATTGTATTGTAATGACACTTAAATGTCAGGGCAAATATAGCCTACTGTGTAAATTTTTGTTTTGTTTTGTTTTCTTAATAAGAGTACATTTCTCTGTACTGTGCAAATCGTGTTGTTTCGTATTGTTACATAGTAAGTAGTGTTTGTTACCCGTTTCAACTGTATTTACAGGGTAAGTGTGACTCCTGCGGGCTGTAAATTAAAGTGGCGCTTGTTACTCCTTTATAACCCAAAACTTAACATATTGTTCCCTTATACCTACACAAAAGTACAGTATAATTACAGAAACATACACCGTAATTTCGGTTTACTTACGCAGTTGTTTGCGGGTCGTAATATAAAGTGTTACCGGAGATTTAAATGAATCATGCAAGGTGATTTACTACGGTTTGTGCTAGACAATTTAATATTGTCTAGTATTTGCGCCATTATTTAACCTGCCTTGTGGGCAGAGGCTATTTACACTAACTCTGGCTACCATCGTTTCATTTAGCCAGATGAAATTATGAAAGAAATCCTGCTGATAACAGGATCAGTGGCGTGGAGAGAAAGGCCTTTACTTTTGACACGACTGACCCGAGTTCGAATCTGCCTTTTCTCCCATCACGTATCCACTCAGGGAGACATTTATTTTAAATAAAAATTCAAAAAATATTCGAAAAGTGGAAATAAAGTGTCTAACCGGTTTTCGATAGTGGAATAAAGTGTTTACTGGGTAGGGTTCGGGGAGGGCTTTAGGGACAGCATCCATTTATGATTTTAATAAACAATCATTTATACTGAATGTTATTATTGTATACTATTTTATAATATACTATAATACACTGAGGTGTAAATAGTATCTGGCACTATTTGCATACATGGCATCAAACAACTATTTACACGTAGTGCAAAGAAAATACTTTTAGTTGCTATTTACACTGTGCAAATAGCAGCTGCTTTTAAAATATCGAAATGATTCCTTTTGAGCATTAGTATATGAGTGCGAGTGTGTTTTTCCACATGTTCCTCAGTTTACCTGTTCACCAGCCAGCTGTCACTCTTACAGTGTGCTATCAATTCCTGTGTTGATGGGTACAGGCTTGAAGGCTGTTGTCCAAACACACTGCCATGTTCTTTTCACATCAGTGGGCTTAACGTGGCCTGCGTCTGGGCCACCCAGGGCTGATTTCAGGCCCCAGACGGTTCTTTGGTTACTGATTAGCGTTTAGTGTTACCGTCTCATTGTGAATTTATCTGCACTATTCCCCCAGACAGGAAGACTTTGGTTAGTGAGAGCACCTGGCATTGTTCCTTAAGGCCAAGTAGGGGCGATCTGCATCCTGTGCTGTAGAGGTATCGTCTGTCTTTACAAAACAGCAGTTTACTATCACAATGGAGACATTGGATGTGATATAAACTTCAATCACTGGCCTTATTGGAACAAGTTTTATATAATACCGCACTCCGTCATTTTTAGAACGCCCTTTTGTGTGAGATGTGTCTGATCCGTACAGGATTCAATTCTACTAGTTGTTCAGACAACTAGATAAGGAGGAGATTAATAAAGTACTTTCCTATCCTACCCTATCCTACCCTATCCTACCCTATCCTATCCTATCCTATCCTATCCTATCCTATCCTATCCTATCCTACCCTAAACCTTATTTTATCCAATACAAAGACTATTTTATCCAATCCCAAATCTATCCTGTCTTGTCCTGTACTTTCCTGTTTTATGGTGTCAACAGACCTTGAATTTGGAATTTTATTTATTATTTAGAACATTTAAAAACTAGTTCCTCCATCCATTTTTGTTCTCATTTATCACACTGTGGAACGCAAACCTGATCTTATTCTATCCCAAACCTGTCCTATCCTGTCCTCTCCTAACCTATCCTATCCTATCCTATCCTAAACCTAACCTATCATACTCAACTCTACTCTGCTCTACTCTACTTGACTTGAGTCGAGTCAACTCGACTCGACACGACTCTACCCTATCCCAAACCTAACTTATCATACTCTACTCGACTCGACACAACACGACTCTAGCCTATCCTAAACCTAACCTAACTTATCATACTCTACTCTACTCGACTCGACTCGACTCTACCCTATCCCAAACCTAACTTATCAGACTCGACTCGACTCGACACGACACGACACGACACGACTCTAGCCTATCCCAAACCTAACTTATCATACTCTGCTCTACTCTACTCGACACAACACGACACGACACGACACGACACGACACGACTCTAGCCTATCCTAAACCTAACCTAACCAATCATACTCTGCTCTACTCGACTCGACTCGACTCTATCCTATCCCAAACCTAACTTATCAGACTCGACTCGACTCGACACGACACGACATGACACGACATGACTCTAGCCTATCCTAAACCTAACCTAACCAATCATACTCTGCTCTACTCGACTCGACTCGACTCCTATCCTATCCCAAACCTAACTTATCAGACTCGACTCGACTCGACACGACACGACACGACACGACTCTAGCCTATCCCAAACCTAACTTATCATACTCTGCTCTACTCTACTCGACACGACACGACACGACACGACTCTAGCCTATCCCAAACCTAACTTATCATACTCTGCTCTACTCTACTCGACTCGACACGACACGACACGACTCTAGCCTATCCCAAACCTAACTTATCATACTCTGCTCTACTCTACTCGACACGACACGACACGACACGACTCTAGCCTATCCTAAACCTAACCTAACCAATCATACTCTGCTCTACTCGACTCAACTCGACTCTACCCTATCCCAAACCTAACTTATCATACTCTACTCTACTCGACTCGACACGACACGACATGACTCTAGCCTATCCTAAACCTAACCTAACCAATCATACTCTGCTCTACTCGACTCGACACGACTCCACCATATCCTATTCTTTCCTAAACCTAACCTATCATACTTTAATCTACTCTACTCTGCTCTACTCTACTCTACTCTACTCTACTCGAGTCGACACAACTCGACACGACACGACTCTACCCTATCCCAAACCTAACTTATCATACTCTGCTCGACTTGACTCGACTCGACTCGACTCGACACGACACGACTTTGGCCTATCCTAAACCTAACTTATCATACTCGGGCTCGACTCGACTCGACTCGACTCGACTCGACTCGACTCGACACGACACGACACGACACGACTCTGGCCTATCCTAAACCTAACCTAACCAATCATACTCTGCTCTACTCGACTCGACACGACTCTACCATATCCTATTCTTTCCTAAACCTAACCTATCATACTCTAATCTACTCTACTCTGCTCTACTCTACTCGAGTCGACACAACTCGACACGACACGACTTTACATTATCCTACACCTAACTTATCATACTCGACTCTGCTCTACACGACACGACATGACTCTATCCTATCCTAAGCCTTACCCATCAGACTTTACTCTGCTCTACTCTACTCGACACGACATGACTTTACTGTCCTGTTCTGTTCTAACCTTTCCTACTCTAAACATAACTTATTTTACCATAACATATCTATCTAAAACAAACCTTCCTTATCCTATTGTAAACCCACCCTATCCTGTCCTGTCTTGTCCAACCCTAAACTTAACATATAGGTGCACTATAAATAATGTTTAATGACGTTTTGTACACGCGTCAACAGAAAACAACATTGACTAAAGTGTAAACCTTACCTATCATGTTATGCCCTGTCCTATGCTGTTGATATAGCTTGAACCTGGCAGATTGATTCGAACCCAGAACATTCCTTTAAAGACTACCCCTTATTTATCACATTGTGCAAAGCAAATCTGATCTTTGAGCAGTGCTCACACTTACATGACCCTGTCTGTCTCGTAGGAGGTGAGCTGGTCCATCTTCCCCCTTACCTACGTATGGACTTCCTTTTGAACCGAGGAGCGGCCCCTACAGGTCGGGAGGCCACAGGACAGACTTGTATGGACCCACAGAAGAGCCGATTGGCGAAGCGGCCAGCATTGCTGGCCCCCACACCCTCCGAGACCCCCTCGTCAGCCCTCTCTTCCTCCGGGCCCCCCAGCAGAGAGGCAGTACAGCAGTGGCAGCCGGGAACTGCCTCTACACTGCCACAGCGCGAGCCGGGCGACCTGGCCCAGGCTGCCAAACTCAGCAGCTCCCAGGAGTCGCTGCTAGACTCCAGAGGACACCTGAAACAAAGCAACAACCCCTACGCAAAGTCCTACACACTTGTATAACACAGGACTACAGCTACGGACCACGTTGCACTGTCACGCACACACACAAAACGTGAGGACCCGCTGCAAAGACGAGCGCTTTTCTGATTCAGAGATGAGTCCTGTACATACATTCTGAATTCCTAAAGAAGTGGATAGTTTTCTTTGCATCTGACTTTCTCTCTCTCTCTCTCTCTCTCTCTCTCTCTCTCTCTCTCTCTCTCTCTCTGCTGTTTTTTTTTACACTTTCTTTTTCTCTCCCTCTTCTCTTGCCCTCTTTTCTGACTAAGTTGGATTTTTTACTTAATCATTCATTTATTTTAAATACCACCGTTATGAAGATTGCCAAAATTATTTATTTAAATTGACAGAGGAACTACTTTTGAATTTATATCAAGGATAATTCTATAGTCATTATTATTATTATATAAAAATAGAGAAAAATTATCAAAAAATGGTTTAAAAAGGCGGGGTGTGGTCAGCTCTGCGGGAAGACGTTGCTTTCTTTATCCATGACTCTACTGTTTGGATGAAACGACGAGGTGTGATCGGCAATTTCGTAGCTGTTTATCGCGCCTGTGTATCTGACGATCGCAGAAGACATGGAGAAAGGACAACGAGTCCAACTTGGAGGTTGGACACACGTTCACAGTTTCCAGTCGTCTCAGAATGTTGTGCTTTCTAAGGACTGCATGGGGACCTGAAAATAAAATAAAAAATTCCAAGAGATTTTTTTTTTTGTCACACTAAGGGAATATATAATGTTGTGATATATGTTATGACATTATATGTTATAATATATGTTATAATATACATATAAATATAAATATATATAAATATATACATACACATGAAGAAATCACTTTTATTTGTGGATAATACAGGGAGAAAAAAAAAAAGATTTGGTAAATAAAGTCCTTAGTCATGTTTGCACACATCTGGTTTGATTAGAAAATTGAAACTGTTGGGTTCTCTTGTCTTTTTTTCCTCTTTTGGAGCTTTTTGTGACTGCGTAACGGTAGTTTCATCTGATGAGCTGCAGAGCATGTGTGACACAAAGAGAGAACCGTGGAAGAAACCTAAACGTCTATATGCAGTTTTCTCCAGCAGCTCCTTGAATGAATGGTATCTGATTCACCTGTTTGTAGATGGTGTGGCCTGTTTTGTGTAAGACACGCAACAAAGAGAAGATATTTTAATTGAGCAATATGACACTGGATTTACTAATAATTTCGTAATTCTTGGACATCTTGGAGTACTAACAGATATGAATGTATTCAGTAATGCATAATGAAAAATAAACCCGAAGATGATTGACAATAAAGAGACAAACTAATGACACAGTCTCTAAACTATAATTGAAAAACCTGTCTAATAGTGAGAATAGTAAACAGACAGAATGGTGAAAAAACGGGACTCTGATATCTAATGCTCTTATTTCATGATTCGTTTTCGCCATTCATCTCTTCAGTTGTCAAGCCTGCCTTTCGAATGTCAGTGTAGACATCAGTTTAAATACGCTTGCCTTAAACACAAAGACCAAAATGTAAATCATACCACACTTGTCAAGATGACGATAGAAAAATGACTGAAATGAGAATCAAAATTATATATATATTCAGAATTAGCTTAAAACAGGAAAATTCACAAATATTTACAAAAATCTGGTCAAAATGTTGTGCCCAGGTTACAGACTCCCATCCATGATCATAACCAACAGATGGCACTGTGAGGTCTTCTGAGATGTTAATGAAAGAAGCTCTGATTGCTGCCTGTAGGAGGAGCTCTTCTGTTTGTGTGGATTTCTCTAAAGTCAGCTGGAAACTAGCACATGCAGCTAACCAACATTCATTTACTCACATTAAAGCAAATCAGATTTTTTAAATTCCAAAAACATTACTTTTTTTTTTTAACACCTTCCAATAAATAAAGTCAAATGCCTCCTGAAAAAAAGCAATAGATCATGGTTGCTCAGACAAACAACATGAGTCAAATTTACAACTAAAATTTATAAACTTTTTTAATAATACATAGTATCTGCCATATAACTCAAGGCATCAGCACTCAAGGTTTTTACTAGTTCCTTTTTATCTGGAAGCTTCCAACTCAACTCCAAGAACTACAATGAATGTCCTAAAAAAAATTTTTTTTTCAAGTTCTTTTTTTTTCAGTTAAGGATGATGACAAAATTATCACATACAAAAATAGTGCATACTAATAGTGTGGTAATGTGTAACAATAGTGTGACTTGAGAAATCTATCATTCAAAATGACCATATTTTGGATATTACATATTAATTAAATGCAGTAACATTTTGAATTCCCAGAGTTGTTATCCCATAGTAGAACCCTCTTAAAATGATCACAAAAATAAAAAAAAAGTCATTTCATACAACTTCTGTGGCGGAGTTTCCATATTATGGTTAAAAGAAACTAAAGCATGAGTATCTAGAGTATCTGATATATAAATAAATATAAACTATAACCAAAGGCTGTGTTATCTTGAACTCATAGCTGATGAAATATGGATGAAGACATTCACGATGAAGGCTGATGTTGTTATTACCTGATTTTTAAATGTTTTCATGGATATCTGACAATGATGACAATAGGGACATAAAAAAACTTATAAAAGAGGTATTTAAAAAAAATAACATAGTGGAAATCTCTCTAAAAAAAACACTATTATAAAAAGTTTGGAATTACTATGAAATGTTTATGTTTTTGTAAGATATTGATACCTTTATTCAGGAAGGATGCATTACATTGTTGAAAATTCACAGTAAAGACATGTATAATGTTACAAATGACTATTTCTATTTCAAATAAATGTTATTCTTCAAACGTTCTGTTCATCAAAGAATCATCTACGTGCAGTAATGTCAGCTGTAGACATTCTGGAGTCTCCCTCGAAGGCGTCTGTTAATCTGATGGACTGGTGTGCACCTGGGCCGTCCACTTCTCTCTCTGACACAGTTTGCTTTCTTCCTTCAAGACAAAAGTGCATGGTATAACCTTCATCTCTCTCAAAAGAACAATATACAGATGAGTTTCTTAGATAAGAAATTCCACTCAATTATAATTTTAATCTGTGATAATAATAATATATATTATTATTAATCATATACATTTTGTCTTAGAAATCTGTGGGATGTTTAGAGGGAGTTATTGTAGTTTTGAAGATACTCAGGACAGTTTATTATTATTTCATGTCATGATTATCTTTAGAACAAATTATATTTTGTCATTTGCCAATGTATCATATACAAGGCCAAATGTACTTGATTGTTTTGCTAAGCAGAAAGCTCAAAGAAAGTCACTTTACTAGCTTCTGATAGCGTCATATCCGTCAGTACTGGATCACATGACTTGTGTGAGCATTTGACTTGTCATGTTAAAATTACCAGATTGAAGGTAATGTGTTTTGTTTCATCCAGCAGATGGGATGTTAAGAGTCCGATATCCTGTATTTTGCTGCTCATTTAGGCTCTGTAATTCTATCTATTCTACAGTATGTAAAAAAGTCTCTTATTTAGTCCTTTTCATTTAAGGTAGTTCAAACCACTTAAATAGCTCTTTAAACAATATGCGTGTGCGCTGTTTCAGACAGCAACATAGTGTCGGCCCAGATCCGGGCCACATCTGATACATGTGGATTCAACGTGTGCCAGTGGGCTGCATCTGGGCCGACGCTATCTTACTGTCTGGGGTCAGTACCATGAGAAACATTTTCCCTGTAAATATTTTAGAAGTTATTAATTGTGTCCAATATTTCCGTTTACTGAAACCAATAATTTGTGAATTAATCATTATTAATTCTATTGTTTTTTTTTTGTTTGTTTTTTGAGTTGGTCGAGTGAGTTTGCAAAATGGTTTGATTCGTATTCGTTCGGACCACTCTCTCACTGAATCATCTGAAGCGGTATCTCAGTCAGTCAAACAGACAGTATAGTTTACTGACACTATACTTTAGAACACAGAGAACAAACAATGCAAGGATGAAGTGGATATTCACCTGCAAACAACTGAAACAAAAGGCTACTTTTTGAGAGGTAGCTTTGTGATAATCCCATGTGAATAAGCAGCTGCCACACAGTGCTTTATACTACATATATTTGATATACCGCTTTCTTCAAACAGTGGTATATTCCCTGGGTTCTGCACTTTTCAGGCTACAGGAAGCACTCTGAGGAGAGATTATTTAATAGAAACAATTGTTGTAACACTGTTCCCTTTTATGCTTGCAGAAGGCACAAAAAAGGCACTGTCAGTGTACTTATTGGGGGTTTATCCTATGGTGTTACGAGTAGTCTGCTACAGATTGGTGCCATGACCCGGATTCAGAGATCAGCGACTACAGGTCCCTGGGGACCCATTTGTGAGGCCACATCCTGTTATCCTAAAAGAGATGATGGTGATGAAGTTGTGTTACTTCTGAATGTAAAGTCAACAATGAGGAAAATATGGACAGTTATAGTACTTTTACAGGTATAGTGAGTACCCCACAAACATCAGCAGGGAATATTGCAGGGATAGGACACTAACCTATGATTGAGCATAGGGCCAGGGTTTCTACACTGTCCCTATTAGCAATATCCAGACCAGCTGATGGTGAAGGTCGATGAGACGGAGCTGCGCTCAGCCAAGGTCAGCCTGAGGGTTTAAACTCTAGTAGATCTGGTCAAACAATTAGGTTGTGAAATAGGGGTGCAAGACTTGACAGAGCAGTCATCAGTGTTAGACAGTATTCTGGGTTATTACGTGCAGAGGTTTTTTGGTCCAATAATTAAAACCTCTGTTTTTTCAGAATTAAGTAGTGGGCAATTACTAGTCATCCAATTGTTTAAATCAACTATGCATTCTGTTAATTTTGTGAATTGGTATGTTCCATCAGGGCGTAAAGAAAAATAATATCAGCAGGAATAATATCAGGAAGCAGACAGACTGGCTAAACCGACCGTCTGTTAGCGGCCTCGCGTCACCAAGGTCAGATAAATCCCATCACACAGAGCCTCTTTCACCTAGATATCATCATATAGAGAATGTGTCTGTTCCCCGAATTTGGAAATCCAAAAAACGTCCAAACCCATATAAGGTTAAAAATTGTATTGATGTTCAAGAAATAAAAAACAGATATAATACAGATGAGCAAATGATAAAGCTTGGGTTGCTGAATATTCGATCCCTTACTTCTAAAGCACTTGTTACATTATGCACATTGTTAATGATATGATTTCAGATTATAACCTAGATGTGCTGTGTTTGACAGAAACCTGGCTAAAACCAAATGATGACATTACTTTAAATGAGTCAACCCCACAAGATTACAGTTATAAACATGAACCTTGTCTGAAAGACAACGGGGGAGGTGTTGCTGTAATTTATAGTAATATTTTCAAAACCACTAAGAATTTTAATTTTAAATATACTTCTTTTGAAGTGTTGGTGCTTAATTTAAAAATATATAGTGTAAATGATACATCACTGTCACGGTTCATGGATTCATTGGCTTGCCCTCGCTAGGTGTGTGCGTGTTGTATAAATGGGTGTGACTCATCAGAATGGCTCGTTATTACCGCTGATGAGCTGATCAGCGCCAGCTGTTTTGAATGAGAATGTCCTATATATTGTTTGTCACCTCGTCTTGTCTTTGTCAGATGGTTGTGGAGGTTTTTCCTCGCTCCAGTTCCTGTTCCCTATTCTGTGGATTCTGCCCTGTTCTGAGGATCGTTGCTGATTCCTGTTCGCCCACTGAGTCCTGCGTTGCCGAGCCTGGATTCGTCTGCTTGCCTATCTTTGGACCTGCACTGCCTCCCTACTTCTTTGTGTTAATAAACACCAGTATTCACTTGCTATTGAATCCTTGACTGTTCTTTTCGAGCCATGACAGAACCATCTGACCAGACCATGGATTCAGTGAGTGCAGCCGAAAAGATGTTTGCCGATAACCATGCCCGTATGGATCGTCAGGGTGAACAGATCGGAGCCCTGGGTCGGGCGATACAGGCTCTGGTAACGCAGGTGTCCGAGCTCACCTCTCAAATACAACGTCTGAGAGGTCCCACTGCGCCAGCTCCGCTCCTGCCTGTTCCCCCGGAACTTCCCAACTTCAACCGACCAGAGCTGCGCATTCCCGAGAGGTATTCAGGAGAACCGAAGCTGTGCAGAGCTTTTTTAACCAAATGCTCAATTTTCTTCTCTCTCCAGCTTGTGACGTTTTCCTCCGAGGAGAGAACACCACCGCTCGAGGGGTCTGTGTCTATTCTGTGGGGAGGCCGGCCACTTCGTTTCCACCTGTCCTTTAAAAGGACAAGCCCGGCGGTAGGACGGAGACTACTGTCGGGTGGACTTTCCATGACCAGACCCTCGAACGCCACCCTCCTTCCGGTGAGACTCCAGTGGGCAGACCACTCCTTCAACGGCCAGGCGCTGGTAGATTCGGGAGCAGAGGGTAACCTGATGGATTTTTCATTGGCTCACAAACTTCACATCCCCATTACTGCTCTGGAACACACTATCACCATCCATGCACTCAATGGACAGGAACTCCGGGGCATCACTCACACCACTGGGCACATCACACTCATCACTTCGGGTAACCACACTGAGAGGATCTCGCTCTACCTCACCCAGTCACCTCACGCTCACATTGTCCTGGGTCATCCGTAGTTGGTGAAACACGGACCCAGGATAGAGTGGGGTCAGAACTCTGTGTCCAGTTGGAGTGATCAATGTTATGCCTTATGTCTTTCGTCTGCTGTCCCGTCTGTTTCTCGTTCTGTGTTGCAGGAGGAGCCAGTGAATCTGTCTAACATGCCACCGGAGTATCTCGACCTGAAGGAAGTGTTATATAATTAAGTCCCGGGCTGCTTCTCTTTCTCCACATCGTCCCAATGACTGTGCTATAGCAAGTTATATTCGCTTTCTGCTCCAGAAAGGGAGGCTATGGAGAAATATATTTCTGATTCTCTAGTAACTGAGTTCATCCGCCCTTCCTCTTCACCAGCGGGGGCGGGATTCTTTTTTGTAGGGAAGAAGGATGGTTCTCTGCAACCTTGTATTGATTTCTGGGGGTTGAACAGCATCATGGTAAAGAATACTTATTCTTTGCCGTTGATGTCTTCAGCCTTCGAGAGGTTGCAGGGAGTATCAATCTTCACAAAATTGGATTTATGTAATGCATATCATTTGGTTCGCATCAGGAAGGGGGATGAGTGGAAGACCGCGTTCAACACCCCCATATATGTTTACCTGGATGACATATTGATTTTTTCTTCGTCTCTCCAGGAGCACGTTCAACACGTCAGACAACTGCTTCAGAGGCTGCTAGAGAATGGGCTTTTTGTCAAGGCGGAGAAATGCGCTTTTCATGCTCAGTCTGTTCCTTTCCAAGGGTACATCATTTCGTCTGAGGGAATACGGATGGATCCTGAGAAGGTTAAGGCTGTGGTGGAGTGGCCAAGCCCAGATTCCCGTAAGGCCCTACAGAGGTTTCTGGGGTTCGTCAACTTCTACCGGCGTTTTATTCGCAACTTCAGCCAACTAGCCGCAGGCTGTGTTTCCCAAATCTTCATCCTTATAGCCCCTGATCCATCACGTCAGTTCGTGGTGGAGGTCGATGCGTCAGAGGTGGGGTAGGAGCAGTGCTGTCACAGCGTTCTCCCACAGATGACAAGATGCATCCCTGCACGTTTTTTCCCATCGTTCATCGCCTGCCGAACGTAACTACGACATTGGTAATAGAGAGTTGTTTGCAGTCAAGTTAGCGTTGGAAGAATGGCGTCATTGGTTAAAGGGGTCGGGGGTACCTTTTATCGTCTGGACCGATCACAAGAACCTGGAATATATCTGAACCGCCAAAAGATCCAGGAAACTCCAGGAAGGTATGTTTCCTTTCAATTACAGCTAGTTCAAAACGCAGCAGCTCAAGTTCTTACCAGAACCAGGAAGTATGACCATATTAGCCCGGTTCTGTCAACACTGCATTGGCTGCCTATTAAACATTGTATACATTTAAAAATATTGCCGATTACTTACAAAGCAATAAATGGTTTAGCTCCGCAGTATTTGAGCGAGCTCTTAACGCATTATAGTTCATGTCACGTCTATTGCGATCTCAAATAATTCGGGCCAGTTAATAGTACCCAGAATATCAAAATCGACTGCTGGCGGTAGATCCTTTTCCTATTTAGCTCCAAAACTTTGGAGTCTTCTTACCATTGTCTGGGAAGCAGACACACTCTGTCAGTTCAAAGCTCGATTAAAGACACATCTCTTTGACCTAGCATTCACATAATACATTATCGACTTCTATAATTCAATGTTAGGCTGCATATATTAGGTTAGCCGGAACTGGGAACACTTCCCTTAAATCCTGATGTACTCGTTACATCATAAGAAGAATGGCATCTACCCTAATTTTAGTGTCTTTGTTTATCCCAAGGTTTTCTCGCAGCCTGCCGGATCCAGGCCGTATCCAGATCTGACGAAGGAGCTTCGCCTGGACCCGGTGACAATGCAGTGCTGAAGTGCCAACTAGCCTCTCCCTATGAAGGATCCCTTAACCATTCTACAGATAAAGGGTTGTTTGGAAATTTGGTTCGCGTACCTACCCCGAAGTGATAAAATTAAATTCTGTATCAAAATTTATAGGCAAGACAAGTAGTTTGTTTAGGCATGGTTTGTAGGGAATTACAAACCGTCTCAGGTTACGACTGTAACCTTTGTTCCTTGAGAAAGGGAACGAGAACTGTGTCGAATGACACTTTGGGGGAACGCAGCATAGCGCCTCTGAAGTATGAATGAAACTAAGCCAATCTTGACTGGTCATGACATAACGTGTGACGGCATATGCGGAAGCTACAAAAGGACGCCGACACACAACAGAGTTAGCTTCTGCGATGAAGCAAGCGCTCCAGGCAGGGGAAGGCGTGGCGAAGGGACGCAGTTCTCGTTCCCTTTCTCAGGGAACAAGGGTTACAGTTGTTACCCTTTCGAGGGAACTCGAACTGCGTGGAATGACACTTTGGGGGAACGAATACCCACTATGCCACAACGAGCCCTGCCTGTCCCAGTGTGAAGCTGCGCAGTGCGCACTGGCACACTTAGGACGAGAGCACAAGGTTGTCGGGTGTAGATGGAATGTCCAAGCTGTAAAATCTAATAAAAGTGTGAGGGGTGGCCCATCCTGCTGCATCGCAGACTTCCTGAATCGGGGCCCCTGAAATGAGGGCTCTAGAGGACGCCATGCCTCTGGTTAAATGAGCCCTCACGGCCAAAGGTGAAGGCAAACTGCGCACCTGGTAGGCCATAGATATAGCTTGGACAATCCCATTGCTAATGGTCTGCTTGGATGCGGGAAGCCCCTTCTTGGGTGACCCTAAACACACTAGCAACTGGTCTGACTTCCGCCGAGGCACTCAGAGAAAACCCCTTGGTCCTGAGCCACCACTGCAGGGGTCTCATGTACAGAAGGCCAAAAGTAATTGCGTTGGACGCAGCTGCCATGAGACCCAACAGTCCTAGACCGAATGGAAGAACCCGATGCTGGTATGCTTCTCCCCCGAAAGCAAACCTCAGGAACCTCCTGTGATGAGGATGGGTAAATAAGTAAGTGTCCTTCAAGTCTATTGTGACAAACCAGTCCTCGGACTGAATGATGTTCATCATTGTATGCATCAGCATACTTTGAACTTACTTTGGACGCAACCCCTCATCCTCTTTCAGAACAATGAAGTAACGGCTGTAAAACCCTGACTGTCTGCTGGGAGGAGGAACCCCTTCTATAGCTCCTTTTGCAGAAGTGTCATTACTTTCTGCTCCATAACCAGATCCTGCTCGGGGTCCACCACTGTGGGGAAGACCCCTATAAATCTGGGTGGACGAGAACCGAACTGAATTCTGAAACCCTTTTCTATAGTGTGCAGGACCCACTGAGAAATATGTGGCAGTAGTTTCCACGCTGCCAGAAATTCTACAGTGGACAACTATGTGTTATAGTTGGATCAAATGTGTTATGACAAGTAATGCTATGACCTACTGTAATTATAGGCCTATTCACCGTAGGCTTTTATATACAGGAGACTGAGTGAAATATGTTTTTGTGAATTTATATAAAGTCACATTTAGATATTAACCATATTTAGCCCATTAGACATAGAGTACCGTGTAATCATATGGATCCTCGATGAAATATCTGCTGTACTATTCTCTATTGGTCGTGTCCTACATAGCATTTTATGAAGACAAACACAATTTATCCCTTTTATAAAATTCCAAGGGCCATTTAGAAGAAAGAGACAATATTGTTGTTCACAAAAAAAAATATTTATTAACACCATTTATGAATTATGATGACTTGGTTTGCCACTCTGTTTTAACTATTTTTCTATCCTCCTGTCAAAGGGCTCCCAACTCCAGTTAAGAAAGTCTTTAAATGCCAATCCCAATGCATCGTTTTCATATATATTAAAATCACCAACAATTAGGACTTTATCTGCAGCCAATACTAACTCTTATAGAAAATCAGAAAATAGTCCTGAGGGTGTTGAGGGGAGTAACAGAAGGGAGAAAGATAACAGAATAAACAAAAGAATGGTGAAGCCAGTGATATAAATTCATGAATATGTTGATGACTGAACCTAGGAAAAAAAAAGATGCTCTCCACCTTTGTTGAAATTTGAAGCGTTATACAATTTGATTTTACAAGAAGGGAAATGAGAATGCAGTTAAAAGAGATTAAAAAAAAATGTGCAAGAAAAGTGTATAAAGGGGGTAAATCGTTTAACTTATCTTTATATATGTGTGTGTGTATATAGACATTTACCCGGCAGATTAATCTGCAGGCTTCACAGATGACTTCACTTCATAGTTATAAGGTCTTGTAAAGAAAAAAATGTGTGCCCTTCAATACTTTTTGATGTTTGATCATTTGAAAGTTTGATGAAATTGGGAAGAGTGAAAAGTCTTATAATTCACCAAACTTTATTAAATAGATAAGCAGTTTATTTTGCTTTTTTTTTTTTACCTAGTGCAGGGTGTGACGGCTCAGTGAGTAGTTGTGTGTTTGTCCACGAGTCACAGGTGATTGCTGGAGGGCTTTACACCTCAGTGAAATCATGGCACTTTAAAAGACACTGGGCTAAACAGAGTAAGAGAGAACTATTGAACAATCTTGGCGCTTACAGAATACTATAATTGCACTACTGCTTTAAACTGAATATATTTGGTTGGAAGTACACTGTTAGACTTTGCCGTAATTTTACAGTTACTTACCGCAAAAAAGCCCAGTAAAATACCATTTATATTATTTACAGTTAACTACTGTAATATGCACTGCATTGTGGGTATTTTTATGAAATTTACAGTAACTTACTGTATATGGGAATTTGCAGTACTTTACTGTTTATGCAAAAACAGTAGTGCTACTGTAAATGAAGAAGATTTCTTAAAGTGTGTATTGTATTTATGTTTTAGGCATATTAAAATGTCATAATGTTGTATAGTTTTTTCCCCACATCTTGTTCTGTAGATGAAAATCATGAATCTGCATTCTCATTTATTTATGAACACGCTGGATGTTTAAAAGTTAAACAAATAAAAAAAAACAGATGGTTGGAAGGATTTAAAATTAGTTCTTATGAGACGAGAGTCATTTTTATATTATCATTTTCTCCAATAACAAAAAATAAAAATCCACAACTGGTTCCCATCTATGGTTCCCATACAGGCAAACTGTATACACACACATATATAATATTTGCTTACATACACCTCACAAAATTTACATTGTTGCGTGCAAAGCCCGCGCAATGCGCGCAACAATCTGGCAGACGTCACGTGTCGAGTGCGCGCAATAACGGACGTCCCTTGGTCCCTGCTGGGAGTGGATCGCTATCGCTAGACGCCAGCTGTGAGTTTTTCTGAGGTAAGTACTTTTTACTGAACAAATGTATTTTATAAGTTACTTTTACAATGTAAACCATTACCAATATCAATTAAATATAGCTAAATTTATGAATAAAGTATAAAATCTAATAGGCTTTTAATAACAGCTGAGCTAACAGGACAGTCTGAAGGATAGTTTTCCTCAAAAACTGCCGACTGTCTGTCTTTTCCAGTAGATGGACCCAATCTAGCACAAACAATGGTTTTCTGTCTTTTTTTGCGACCAGTTATGGGATATTTTACTCGTCAGTTAATGTGTGTGGCGTTTGAAAGTAACGTTAACGTTAGGCCTAGCGCGTTTTCTCAAAGGCATTCTCTCGCGCTCTCTCTCTCCCACTCCCGGTTCTGTGGGGGTGCTATGCACCCTCAAGCGCAAGCAAGAGCACCCTCAATTGATACTGTTATAATATATTGGCGAAACATAGTTGCCAAACGCTCCAGTGCATATTTGTGCTTATGTTTTCGCGCTCTGGAGAACGCCAGAGTTTTTATTCAGTACCGAATTAATGCAGGCTCGCGAATCCTCAAAGTGTCGTCGTCGTCGTTTAAGAGATATGTGACAGCTAACGTTATATATATATATATATATATATATATATATATATATATATATATATATATATATATATATATAAATTCTGGATTCACTCTTCACAGGACAGAAATATGACATGTTCAAAATAGTAACGCATTTAAAGCAATGTAAGGGCAGACTAATAGATTAATTGAAAAATATTCATTGCAAAATATTTGAGAAACTCTAATATGCCCATTATTGGTAAAACTGTGTCATCTGATTGTGTAATTGATCAATCTAGCTGTCATCCTAGATATGTGATTTATCATGTTCATAACATATAGTCATTAGCCAATAATCATTAATGAAAAATAATGTTTCTTCTGTTTCTCTCTTTTCTCTCGCCATGTCAACAGGAGCTACAGCCCAAATGCTGCAAAAGAGCCACTGCACTGAGCATCTTTGGCTTTGTAAGTATATGTTTTTTGACTAACTATCAGATGCCTTATGTGATTAACATGTTGTAATGCATAACTTGCAGGGCTCTAAGCTTACATTTCTTTTTAGGAGCACTTGTGTGAATCAAGAAACATTTCTGCTTATTTTTCAGTTGTAGACTGACTATTTAAACAGTATTCGACTGGGAATAACTGCTGTTGCTTAAGTTGTTACCTCGTCTGTCCATGAACAAATTTAGATTAAATAAACTCATGACCATTTCTCATACATTTTCTGGGTTTTTTTGTTGTTGTTTTTTCAGATCAGCCATCAGTGGTTTAACGGTCTGGGTGCGGACCGGATTGATTCCATTCCTTGAGCTTCCGGACAAATCTTTGGGGTGCGGACCATCAGGGCAGTGAACCCGGGGTTACCCCGTGAGTCCTAGAGCTCCTCCTGTACAATTTTAGGGACAAATCAGGTCTATTGGATACATCCAATAGATTTCTTAGGCATTCCACAAGAACACCACAGACACAGTGTAATTACCATGGGAAAATCTCAGAGTAAAATTGGGAGTTGTGAAAAATGATATACTGGTGTTTTTCCAGATGAGAAGTTTATCTATGTATCATCTTTTTACTCTTAATTCATTTTATAAATTGTATAACTGTATTGTATATCTCTTTTAATTCCTTTTATGGAACTGTTTTAAAGTGCCCCTATTATGAAATTTTAAAGTTTCCTAATGTTGTTTTCAACAAACAGGTTTACATGCATCAAAGGTCCAAAAACTTTCTCATAATATACATTTGCACATCACCACATTTTTCAGTGATTCTCAAACGACTCGTCAGATGAATCAATCTCTCTAAATCCCTCCTTTCCACATGTTACTCTGCTCTGATTGGCCAGACAGCTCAGTCTGTTGTGATTGATCTACCGCCGTGAGTGTGCGTGTCGAAAACAAAAATTGCCATTGCCATAACTACGTCAGCTGTCCTGAGACTTCCTACACCGTAAACTAAACAGTAACGAACGATGACATCGATTTTATCATATCAATCCGAACGTGAGTTTTTAAATTTTTTAAATAAATTTTTCTAATTTATTGCGTCGAACATGTGGAAACTGTATCAATAACAGTGCATACATTAGCCGAGCTCCAGCGTGAATGACTGATGTAATATAAACGTTGGTAAAACAATTCTTGCTCCATGCTTAATATTTCCTCAAAGTAGTGAGAACGACAGACAATCTGCATTAATAGACACTGTTTTAGGTAATAGTGGCCCATAGCTGATTAGCTGAAGTATTTCAGTAAGAGTTAGCCAGTTAGCAGGAGATCTACACAATTTAAAACTCAAAACTATGTTTTGAGAAGCGGTCGTCGGTAAAATAAGGGTAACAGCAAAAGTTTAGGATTATACTACTGTGGTATGAATTTTAACCACAGATTCTTCACATGCTCGTCCTTGTGCAGTGGGAAAAAAATGGCTTTACCTTCACATTATGAGCACAGTGTGTTCTCGATATGATCTATCCAGTGTCCACAGGATCAGCTGCCGGTTTGAGGTTTAAGTTTCCCTGGTGTCTGCGCGCGTGTGGTGGGCAATATGCTAATGTTTCGTCTTGATGTCACAACGAAACGGCTTATGACTCGTTTGAAAAACGATTAATGTAATTAAAAACAGTTAAAGTAATTGACTCCGTCAACTCTTACTTTTGAAAGACAATAACTTTATATATGGTGCTATATATGGTGCACTTTCAGATTTAAAACTTTGCAGGATGTTTTCTTTCACTTAGAGCTATGTTGCACACTACATGAAAGGACATTTTCAAAAATCCATAATAGGGGCACTTTTTTATTTTGTGATTATTTTAATTCCTTACTGTGTAAAGCACTTTGAATTTCCAAAGTGTATGAAATGTGCTATATAAATAAAACTGCCTTGCCTAATTTTGCATCACAATAAATAAATAAAATGGATGTAATTGATTGTGACAGTGAATAAAGAATATGCTGATGTACATGGACTCAAGTCACTTATTTGGATTTTTTTATACTTTATACTTTTAAGGGCATACTACTGTAAAAGTAAATTGCGGTAAGGGCATACTGTGAAATGAAATTGTGGTAAGGGAATCATACTGTAAAATTAAATTGCGGTAAGGGCATCATACTGTAAAATTAAATTGCAGTAAGGGCATCATACTGTAAAGTTAAATTGCGGTAAGGGCTCCATACTGTAAAATTAAATTGCGGTAAGGGCATCTTACTGTAAAGCACATTTACAGGTAAGCTACTGTAAAGGTAAACTTACAGTAACTTACTGGCAATAGTGCTGCCAGTAAGTTACCGTAAAAATACGATAAAATGTCTAACAGTGTATGTTTTATGTTATTTTATATTGGCGATTTTATATTCCCCTTTCTCCAATCTGTGGTATATTCCCCAGGCGATGGAAGAGAGTTTGTGAAACAGAGAACAGAGATGATAGTTGTAACACTGTCCCATTTTATTCTTGTAAAAAAAAAAAAAAAAGACAAGGAAAAGAACATCTGTATGTACCTTAAGATGAAATATTACATGCACTCCTGATTCATTCCATTTTTTTAAGCAAGAATGTTTTTCATGGTATTGACGACTTTATCAGAAGAGACCTGTGACCTACCTGTTGATCACTTAGGGTAACATTGGTTACCTTCTGCTTTTGGGAGTTGGAGTGCGATGTTATTTTAGGCTTTATCATGTCTGGAACATACAGTAGTACACAACCTCCAGCAACAATCTTTTTCCAATTCTGCACCATGGGCCTCATTTATAAAACATGCGGACACAGATTTGATCTTTGAGTGTGTGTACGCTAAAATCCACGACATGGTTCACTTTTATAAAAAGTCTTTGACGTGGAAAAGTGCTTAGTGCCACATCAGGTTCTATTGCAGAAGTTCACACTTTTCCTTGTGGCAGAGAGTCGTAGAACTTCAGGTATTTGGAAATATAAGCAATTCTTGCCACTCACCATTCTCAAGTAAAGGATTTGGACGTTGACTGGTGCTGGTTTATATGTTAATGACATTAATAAGGTGCCGTTTACAAAGCGGAGGTCTGAAAGTATATAAATGTTTGTTTTTTTAGAAAATGGCTGATGGTTTCTCTAGATAAGACTCTTATTCCTCGGCTGGGATCGTGTCGAGATCTTTGAAGCTGCTCTGAAACTACAATTTGGACCTTTAAACTGTTGGTCCCCGTTGTAGTCACTATATGAATTCCTGGAATGTTTTCCTCAAAAACCTTCATTTCTTTTCGACTGAAGAAAGAAAGACATGAACATCTTTTTATTCTTAAGTGAACTAATACTTGAACTATTGCAAGACACACTTTTCAGGGAAAAGCATATGGCCATTTTTCTGAGCACATTAATCACACGGTTCCCTATTTCCCACTTTTTTTGTTTCCCATGATGGGAAGAGTGTCTCTTCATGGATCTCACCTCTGTACAGAGGCTCAGGAGGTGTGTGTGTGTGTGTGTGTGTGTGTGTGTGTGTGTGTGTGTGAGAGAGAGAGAGAGAGAGAGAGAGAGATCTGGGCTCAAGTACACTAGAGGATTCAGTGTAAATAATATATTACTCGGTGCAATGTGTGACCTACACATGGTGTGAAGGGTATTCTTTCAAACACTTCTTTCATATATAGAATTTGCTGAGAGAGGTAGTTCATAGCTTGCACTGTCAGCCATTTTGACTCTGATATCAGAATAAAATGTGCAAATGAAAGACTGATATTTTTTTTTTTTTTTTTTTTTTAAAGGTTGTATGGACCTTTGGATTAAATTTAATTTGTCTTTGTGTAGATGAAATGAGATGAAATTGAGAAAGTGTTTTATGCAGCGTGAAAACCTCAATGATTTTTTTTTTTTTAAAGTGCAGTTCTCCAGATGTCCAGAAGTTAATGAATGGTAGAGTACATGCCAGTTGGTCAATCTGTGTAACATTATGCTGTATATTATGTCAAAAATGCCATCTTATTATTTTGTTTTGTCATCAACTGAACATGAGGGCAATTTTTTTTTTCTAAATAAGCATCCTGCTTTAAGTTGAGTTTAATTAAAAGACAATACAGTATTTAGTTCCAGAGACTCAAGGATGTTTATTAATAGTTTCTCGTTTCATTCAGACTTGAGTTGAGATAAGAGTTGAGGTGAGATAGAAATGAGTGAGTGTTTGGTTTGGCTAATGTCTGTGCCGTGATTCTTTGCAAAGGAAGAAAATGAACAGAAATGTTATGATACGCCACAGCAAAATAGACAATCAAACACTCGCTCTCAAGTCATTTTTATCCAGCATGGAATTCAACACAGAAATGAATCGATAAAGAGAACTGAGCACACAGTGAGGATTCGGTAAGATAAGCTGGGAATTATATGGCTTTCAAAAGACAAGCTATTTTTAAAACTTTGCTGGGATGTGAATGTATGCTAAAGCATTCATCAGATGAAGACTAATGGTGTGAAACAAAAATAAAGATCTGCTTTATATTTATGTACACATAATGCTCAGTATTCAATAAATAGTTTCAGACTAATTTTGTAAGCAGCTCACAATGAAAACATGTTGTGCTTTCACAAATAATGGACAGGTTATTTGAGTTACAATAGAAAATCATGCATCAGTACAGCAGTAAGACATATATTCTTGGCCAGAATGGAGAACAAAGCTGGAACCAAAATGAATATAAACTATCGAGTTCACAGTTACAGCAGTAAAATAACAGGTTAGATCAGTGATTGACAGATTACGACCTTGATTCCCCCTCCCCCTCCCTTGAGTCCATATAGAATGGATTCTATTACATGCAACATCAAACCATGCTGTCCTGATGAGGCCGTACGCAGAGACATGTCCGCTGGCAACTATGACTTGTCATCGGTTTTTTTCTTCTGGAACTTCCTGAACTGCGATTGAATAGCGACCGCTGCCTTCTCGGTTTCAGGGGCTTCCATGTCGATGTCAAAATCCTCAGGGACGTCTTTCTTAGATTCATCTGGGCGTAGAACAATAAGAGCACTTTAATAATGATGTAATGTTAACTTCTAAATATAATCAAACACAATGATGCAGGTGATGAAAAATGAGCGGTCAAACTACAGGGTTAGAATTACATTTGTATGTAAATGCTATCAAACTGATTCAGTGTGCATGCAGTGTATTGGTGAAAATGATCTGACTAAGAGCTAAGGATAAAACTAATTACACACACAATGTCAACTGGCAAAAATAACAGCTTTCTAGGCAATACTTTCTAGGCAATACAGCTCCTATTTACCTGAATGGAGAAAGACAAAAATATCCAAGACTGTTGGCTGTTAGCTTAAGCTTTGATAACATATTTCAAACCAAAAAAAAGTATGACAACTGTGTAGTAATTGTATCATGGAAAAATGGTTCATCTTATAAATATGCTAAATAAATATTTTGCATTCATCCACCCAACCAACCAACCATCCATCCATCCACCCACCCAACCATACATCCATAAATTCATCTGTCCATCCATCCATCCATCCATCCATCCAAACACCCACACCCACCCATCCATACATCCACCCATCCATCTGCCCACCCATCAATCCATCCATACATCCAACCATCCATTCATCCGTCCATCCACCCATCCATACATTAATCTAATCACACATCAATCCACCCATTCACCCATACATTAATCCATCCACTCAAACACCCACCAAAAATATTAAAAAAGACTGTTGGCTGCTAGCTTAAGCTTTATTAACATATTTCAAGCAAAAAAAAGTATTACAACTGTGTAGTACTTTATTCATGGAACAGTGGTTCATCTTATAAATATGCTAACAAATGTTTTGCATTCGTCCACCCACCCATCCATCCATCCACCCACCCACCCACCCATCCATCCATCCATCCACCCACCCACCCACCCATCCATCCATCCATCCATCCATCCATCCATCCACCCAACCATCCATCCATCCATCCATCCATCCATCAACCCACTCACTCACTTGCCCATCCCCCCACCGATCCACCCATCCATCCATTATTTAAACCACTTATCCTATGTAGGGTTTGCAGGACTTTTAACTTTTTGTGTAAACATGTCTTTTCATAGTCATTATTTATGACTCATATGATATTAGCAATAATGCATCAAGAAAGAAATGTCACACAGTCACATTAATTGCAATGTCTTATAAATGCACATATAGCAACTGTACAGTCAGTGCTGCTGGGCTTTTGGAACAAAGCACATCCTGTCTAAAACTTCCTGCAAGCTAAAAGCACATGGTGTACAGAGGCTATCAAAGTAAAATTCACTGGAGACACTCATATACATTTCCAGTCCAGTTCTTGTTTCCAGCTGCGCTCATGATTCACAGCAAAAGTTCCTCCTTCTGCCAAAAGCACAATAATGAATATTCAGGATACATGCATTAGTAGTATTTTATGTTCATTTTCATTTTATATTCACTGAAAATTCACTGATCAGATTATGTTTTATTGTCATCACCTAGAGGCAATGGGTTTCCTCTATCATCATTATCAGACAAAAGCGGAAAAATAAATAAAGTGTAAGCAAATTATAAAAATGTCATCTTCACTCAGGTGTTAGATGGTAGATTCTGTTACAAATTGGTGTAACATTATTTCATTACAGTAACATACAACAGCTCATATTGATTTAGACAGAGGGCACGCAAAAACGCTATGCAAAACCTGTTTACCAATATTTGGTGCCAAACTACTAGTACTGTCTGGTTGCCTAATTATCGTTTTTATTGCAACCATTATTTTATTACTCTACCTAGAGTCTAGGTAATACTTTTCGATAATATGTTAATTTAATTGAATTTTATTTATTTAATGTTTATTTTTATTAATTGTTATCTAGAACATAAATTAGGGGTTTAAAAATGTAGGCAATTCAAGATAGGGATTGGACTCTGGATTTTGGTTTTTGAAAACGGTGAACCTCATATAAATGAATGATGTAAATGCATTAAAAATGCTTTTTAAATGCTTTTAAAAAAAATTGTACAGCATGATTTTAAAAGACTTTCAAGCCCTATTCATGAAAGTACCAGATGTGAAGGCTATTTGTTGTATTGGTCAGAAATTATAGCTCAGTAGTGAATACCTTTTGAGATGAAACCGCGCATTAGATTGTTGGCAAATTCAATAGCAATTTAAGCAAGGGAGGAGGAAAACCTTGACATACACGTTAAGCACAGCAAGATCTTTTAAATATACCTCAAGAGAGAACAGGCCTCATGTTTCAGTCAATACATGAGTGGTTTTCTCACCATGTTCCTTTCTCTGTTTACACAAATCAATGTTTATATCAGAAATTATATTTCACCATTCAGGCTTTATAATTGCAAAAAAAAAAAAAATCATGGTACTGCTTGCTGCTGTACTCAAACGATCAATCTTTAATTCTCAGGCACTGTTTCCACCTGGTATTAAGATGCGTTTTAGTTGATCTGATCACAAGTAGATGAAGGAGACACATTTCCGTTCACACCTGGTCTCTTTTGTTCACTTTCAACCACTTCTGTCCTGATTCCACCCATCCAACCGTGACTATTTTATTCAATTTAATGTAGTTTATTGAAATGATTGTGTAACATACAATATTACCAAAATATTTAACAAAACAAATAATGGCAAGTACTGTAAAAAATATAAAGAAGTATACAATGTATAAAAAATAACAATTCTGTTTTGGGACTGGGTTAGATAAGGCTCAGGTGTGGCTCTGTTTTGGTTTACTTAAGGCTGATAATTGGTACCAAGAATAAAACCTATTCGGTCTCAGTGTCGGGCTAGTTGTGGGTTATTAAATGGATGAGGGTCTGGGGCCCGTTTCAATAAGGAGGTTCAACCAACTCTGAGTTAAAACTTGAACTCTGAGTTGACTTACCCTGAGATGGGAAACTCTGAGTTTTCGGTTACAGAACAGCTGAAATGAGTTGGTTCAATCAACTCTGAGTTGACTGACTCTGAGTTAAGCGCGTGCACCACAACTATAAAAAGCCATTATCAATGGAGCGCAGATATTACGAGTCACCATGGCAACAGCGCCAGACAAAAAGAGGAATTACTGTTATACAGTGTTGGGTGTAATTAATTACCAAGTAATCTAAATATTGTAATTTAATTAAAGGGATTACTCTTACCTCTGTAATTTAAAATAAATTCTGATGTAATTACATTAAATACTGTAGAGACTATAGAACAATTCAGTATAAAACAATAATGGATTTAAAATACATTTTTAAAATACAAGGTATATTTTTAATGTAACATTCTCCCTCTACACACTTTGGTCAATTCAAGAATAATTCATGCAATTGTATATTGTTAATTTGAAAGCATTAAAAGTGCAGTTTCTTGTCTCTCCTTGTATTGTTCAAGTGGTTGAGGTTGATATGGGATTTAGTAATTAGTAATAAGTAGACCAATACTTTCTAAAGATAGTAATTATTACATTAATCTAATTACACTGTTGAAGATGTAATTTGTAGTAATTAATAACTATTTTAAAGTAACTTACCAAACTGTTATAATATCAGAGGTGAAACTGGAAGAACAGTAGCCTATGTTATTCAACCTAATTTTAATTTTCATGTAGGCTATAGGTGCAATCCTGCAGGCATTAAAAGAACGTGGCAGCAGCTGAAAATAAAATATATAAACATAATTCAATCAGGTAAGGCTTGAGCATATCATAGGCTACCTGACTTTACAAACATTTGACATATTAAATAACTAAATAGCATCCAGTATATAGCAGTGAAGCAGCATTTCTGGCTGAGGGAATTCCTTCATCAGAGCCAGTCACTCCCGAAGATCCAAGCCTTCATAAAATGTAAGAGGTCTACATATGTGTTATTTTTTATATAGGGTATTTTTGATATTTCCATTTATTTTACATTGGGTTGGGTTTTTCATTGGTCCCAACAGATTCTGATGGTAATATCTGTCTTTTGGAGCCTCCTGTCCCAACAGAACCCCAGGCAGTTGTAAGTAGCCTACACTCAATACACCAGAAATTATGACAAATAGGCCTAAACTTCATAAATAGTAGGGACACACTTCAGTGTGTAATGCCACAGTTTAATTCTGTAGAATTTGTTTAGAACTACCGGAGGTGGAAAGAGTAATAAAATATTTTACTCAAGTAAAAATAGTATTACTTTGATAAAAATTTTACTTAAGTACAAGTAAAAGAAGCCGGTCTAAAAATCTACTCAAGTAAATAAAATCTACTCAAGTAAAAGTACTTCTATTCAACGACTCTCCTATGTAGGGTTGTAATGTATGAGAGTTTCACAGTATGAGAACCAAAAAAGATCACGGTTTATGGTATTAAACAATTATTAAATATATAAACTGCATTATTAAATTACGGTTATTATTATCATCAGTTAAAATGACAGTTAAATAAAACCTATCTAATCAACTAATTTCAATAATTGATTATGAATTAGATTAACAACTTATTTTGTATCATTAATAACTTATTAAAATGTTTAAAAATAATTGAGTTCTATGAAATGTTTTTATTCAGATTTTTTTTTTAATGATTTAATACAAATATATTAGCAAAAACGGTGGTAATCAAATAAAAGTTTAGCAAACGTTTTAATCCTTTTATTTTTTGACAAAGTGCTGCAAAACAGATTTAGTCAATTAAACCATAGACAAACAATATATATATATTCCTTAAATAATGTTTAAATAAATTGTAGTATTATTGTTGGTGTTTAAACACTGCTTCCTCTTTAAAAAAGGGGAGGAGACCGAAATAAACTCTGGGTTTACCGAAGAAAACCTGCTCCCGACCAGGTTAGGTTCACAGAGTAAGTTACCATGGTAACTGACTCTGAGTATAAGTTACCTCTCTTTCAGAAACGGGCTTGACTTACTCTGCTTTCTCGGGTTTGATATACCTCCCATTCTGAAACAGAAAACCCAGAGTTTCCCTCATTTCAGGGTTAACATACTCAGAGTTTTCACTTAACCTCCTTTCTGAAACAGGCCCCTGGTTAAAAGCTGGTGTTGATATGCTTTATTAATGGCTGAGATTCAGCGCCACTATTAAAACCAGTTCTGGCCCAGTTCAGGCCCTGTTATGGTTATTAAATGGCTGAGACTTGCGGTTGTTGGCCCATGTGTGGTCCATGTCTTCAGTCCAGATCTGAGCCACTACAGGGCCGTCATTCTTTGCGGTATGTGGGCCGGGGGAAATTTGGTTCTGTGGAACGGAGCTGGGCCAGATCAAATTTGCTATGTGGGAGAGTGTTGTGTGTGTATTGGCAGTAGCAAGTCCTGTGCAATAACAGCACATCTATTCCGCCAATACCAAATCAACATTATTGTATCGTAAATGTATTTAAAGGGGCATTAAGGAAGAATTACTCCCATCTAGCGGTGAAATTGTATTTTGCATTCAAACGAATTGTGCTCTCCAGCGCCTCGCATTTTCAAATGCGTGTTGCATCTACGGTAGCCGTTATGTACCAAAAAGCTATGACTGGATGTCTTCTAATAGCACTTCATTGAGTTTTCCTTCGGGTGAACAGGTTTGTTATTTCAAACAAACTTCAAATTGACACAACGAACAAACGAATGTTACAGTATGAATTAATGAGTGTCAAAAACATGAACTATTGTAATTAGTAGTTATGCCTTGTTTACTCGTTATATTTTCTGAAGAAGGCTACATGCATTGTTAGATATCATCATCAGATGATTCAACAGTAGGGAGAGGAAGAAGTAGAGGTAGAGGAAGAGGACAGAGAGGCAGTGGATCGGTGGGATCTAGGCGAGGAAGAGGAGGAGAGCGAGAGTCAATACAACGAGCTACAAGAGACGATCTTGATAGAATTGAAAGTTTCCAAAGGCAGAGAAGAGAAGCGACCGAGGTTTGTACAATTTATATGTGGCTAGCAGTAACTTTAGCAATTCATTTTCATTCTCTGTACAATCTTATGCGCATGGCAAAATATTCACAACTTGAGCTAATTGATTGTTTATGAAAAAAGAGAGCTATAGAAAATCGTCACGCTGGCTCTGAACGAAAACGCGTTGTGGAAACGCGTTGGCGTACTTTTTGTCCTTCTCTGCTATTATAGTTTTTCAAGATGGCGGAACTACATGGAAGCCTCCGTGGACTTACCCATCCCATGTATATAAATATAATAAATTCTTCGTTTACGAGGATAAATCAGATAATTGGCAGAGGTATTTGTTCACCATTGGGGACATATTTATGAATACAAATATTGATTTTAGATAATAAATTACCTAAAAAGCTACTCATTGTCCCTTTAATAATATAACAAATTTGAGAGGGGAATTGATTTCATAAATCCAATAAGTTTAGTTGTTGAGAAATTAATTCTAGCTTCATTTGTTTACATGATTTTATATTTAGTGTCTAATGCATTGAAATTCAGATATTTCTATGTGGCTTAAGTATCCAAATACATTTTGTGGTCACTGAATGGTATTTGGACTTAAAAGAAGCTTTTGAATTTACTATAATGTGTACTGTATGTAGTATAAAATCATTCCTGATAGTAGAGTAAGAGAGTTGGTGCTAGCATTACACTGTTATGTTCTCATGTCTAAAGCATCATCTGCAAATCAATTCCGTGAAGATTCAAGCTTCAGTGAAACCTGCTTCCTTTGAGATGCAGTTCTTATGCCTAGCCCAATAAGCTCTGTACCCAGCTCTCCCCGGGCTTCAGTGTCCTCAAGAGAATTACTTCATCAGGTAGAAAACCAACAACAGAAAAACCCTCAAGTCTTTTAAGTCTGATTTAAGACGTATGGGCCAATTTGTTGGTTCAGATTCATTTAGTTGCCCTTTTCATAAGAGCGTGCAGCTAAAACGCTGGGGACCGTGTTCATTGCTTCAACGCTTTTCTTTTTTTGCCTCCTTCTTCAGCCTTTTTTTCATACACAGGCAAATTTTTTTAAATGCTCTCATATTGACTCTTTCTTACTTCACTGAACAGAGCGTAGAACATTATTGTCTGGTGTGACATGCCAGGGAATACTTTAGAATGCTTATGCCTGAAGATTTCAGATGGGATGCTGGGCTTTTCTGTATGCTTAAAGGTTGTTTGGGGCAAACTCAACAACATGATGAATCTCTTCTCTTCCAAGACAAAGAATTCCTGGGACATGCTGTTTGTATTCACTGTAGAAGCTGCCAAAAAATGATTAAAGATCTACGATGTGTTTGGTTTCGTGTGGAATATTTTCACAGTACCTTGTGCCCCAGAGGTTTTGCTGTTGCCACCAGCTGCTCCGGATCCTTGCCTCTGTTGAAATAAAAAGAAAAGGAACTAAATAAAAAAGCCAGAATCACGTGATTTCAGTAAACAAGGCTTCATTACATCATAACTGTTTCGAAACACTTAGAAATTTCAATGGTTCACCGCTGGGGGCAATGATCTCTGTCAACCCATGAATCATGAGGAGTCACTGAGAACCAATGAACAAGTGTCTGTGGGTTTTACCTGATCTCTGATCAGTTTTATACATTTGTAGACGTTTTAATTAGACATTAGTATAATTAAAATGAATAATGGTAGTTAAGACTTTATTGGCCTGTTTAGCTGAGCCATTCATAGAACAAACAAAACAAACCCTGACAATTGATAAAATAACATATATACGTGTATATATATATATATATATATATATATATACTTAATAATCTTATTAGATGATTAGAGAAATGCATTTGAAAGATTTTACTTTCAATAAAAAAATGTGCCATAGTTGTTAAGTGTTGTTGTTAAATGTTAAGTGTTTTTATGCATGTTTGGCCTGGTTTTTGTTGCATTTACACTGTTCTGACCACTAGGGGTCACCATGGAGACAGGTGTCGGATTGTTTCGAAGCCTCGACACAATATGGCACATTTGCTTCAACTGTTTTAGTGTTCCACAAAGCCTCGATCTGCCCACCACTAACAGTTACAAGCCAGCTGAAATAAATGAAGAGAAGGTTTGTTAACTACAAAACTAGAAACAAGAAAACTAACACAACCTCTACATTTTAATGTGACTGGACAAATGAACACTGAAAAGACTGCAACTTAAATACAAAGCAAACGAGGTAAATAATGATGAACACCTGTGCTGAATAAATGAATCTCCAGGACTACAAATAAGTGGTGGAAAACTAGACAAAGATCAGGAAAATAATGACTAGGATACTAGGATAAAAAGCAACTGAATATCTGTGACAGTATGGCCCATCCCGGAAGGCGGGGCCTCATTCTGTGTTGTGGATAAGGAGGCGGCTTAGGAGGAGGACGAAGGGATGGTGAGAGGAGGCAGATGAGACCAAGGAGGATTGGAAAGAAGAAAGAAGCAGCCAGTTTAGAGATGGAGGGAGGAACCATGATGAAGTAGCTGACAACATCCAGAGGACGACCAACAGAGACGGAACCATTGTTAGGGGAGCCCATGCGCAGACGGAGAGCCGATGGGACCAAGCAACACCAGCTGGCACTGGTGACCAAGGGGGAGGCACTGCGACAAGCGTCCGAGGACTGAGGCGGAGCCGGTGCGACAGAGGACCAAGGTGAAGCCGAAGGGAGGACGGAACCTGCTGGAGCCAAAGGGGTGGAGAGTGACTGCTGACCGAGGGGGAGCCGGAGCAACGAGGGAGCCTGATGGAGCCACAAGGCCAAGGGTCTCTGGTGGAGCCGAGGGTGGGAGTAGCCAATTGAAGCCGACAGGTCGACAGGCCGAGGTGGAGCGATGGGATCAGCGACCTGAGGCAGAGCCGGGAGATCCACTAGCCCCAGCGAAGCTTGTGATGGTAAGACCTAAAGCTTTTCTATGCAGCATGGCGTTAGAGGGGAAGACGAAGGGCTTATGGGAACTAGCTGAGGAGGCATTGAAGGACTGGCATAGCTTTGTAGAGGAGGGCCTGAGAGGGAGGCTAGGCAGGATCAGTGATGATCATTCTGAGTGAAAGCAGGGTGATGAAACAGTCTCAATACAGGGCACTGAAATAGTCCTAGTGCTGGGCAGGGCCAGCAATGTAGGTACCGATGGTTCAGGGTGGGAAGTAGTACCTCTGAATTCAAATCTATCAGCCAGTCCTCTGTATCCAAGACCACCAGTACTGTCACTGGCTCACACCCCTGGTCAGACTCACCCTGGGGCTTCAGCTCTGGGGCGATGCTGTCCTCTCTTCCTTGGGTTCTGGCTCAAGCAGAAGCCTCCTGTTTGCCGGGGACTCAGTCTAAATCACTGCAGTCAAGGGTAGTGCTGGGCTGGGCTCTGGGTCCAGCTGTGTCTTGGATCAGGGGTAGACACTCTCCAGACATTGAAGTATCGCTTCCCTCCAGTCAAGTCCTTGGCTGTCTAGGAGGTCTACTTGATGGTAGTAGTTAAACCTGATTCAATACAAAGATTTGATTGTCTCATCATTGTATTGAGATCTAACAGCGAGACGGCTAAACAATGTTCTGGCCACTCCGGGCCAGAGTGGAAAACTGCGCTGCTATATCCATTGTAAGTTACAGGGGGTTGCAAGAAGAACAGGCAGATGAAGGTAAGGTTCACAAAGGCTTTAATAATCCACACTAGAATACACAAAACAAGGCAGGCAAACTAAAATACCCTCTACACATTAATGTGACAGGGCAAATGAACGCTGAAAAGACTGCAACTTCAATACAAAGTAAATGAGGGACATAATGATGAACACCTGTGCTGAATAAGTGAATCTCTATTACAACAAATAAGTGGCAGGAAACTAGACAAAGGAGACCAGGAAACTAATGAATACAAACTAAAAGTAAAAAACAACTGAATATCTGTGAGAGATGAGCGTGAATCAGGGCAACAACTCACTGCGTGATGGAGCCTATAGAATGCAGTTACAATGCCCCTAGAATAAAAGATATCAGGACAAAAATGCCCCTGTATGAGTCTTTGTCTCATATTAATAGCATATGATATAGTTAAGCAATATCACACTTGTAATGAGCTGCTTGAGTAACACGAGTGCTGTTTTCGACCAGAATAGCATGTGCAAATGTGATATTGATTTTATACAACAGTTGAATAAGAAGTTAATATTGCATTATATTTTAGACACGATATTGTCTATTTTTGCTCAATTTTGCCAACAAAAAGATTGCCTGTAAAGCCAGAGCAGAACTTTTGTGCATCTCTGAGCAACACACAATGGTCTTTAGTTTCTCAATGAATCTGTGTTTTGAGCAAATCAATCGGGTGAACCAATGATCAATGGCCCATTCATAAAGAGAACCATTTACTTCATTCATGAATTAATCATCCGTTTGAACAAATCGAATGAAGGAATGATTTAACGACTTTTTGGTTTTTTACCAGACATTTACCACCACCAATTGGCAGTTTTAGTTTCTTATTTAGAGTATCACTTCATTAAATATAAAAATAAGTTCATACTTTGGGGATAGTTTGCCTGAAAATTCAATTTATTCACCCTTGTGTAGTTTCAAACTTGTATGACTTTCTTTTGCAGAACATAAAAGAAGATATTTTGAAGAATGTTGGTAACCACACTGTTTTGGTCTGTAAAATATATCTAAATACCAATTCAGATGCAGCTTCTGAAAGAAAATCATGGCCGATGTAGCCTAAAAGTTTATGTGTAATAAATTGTATGTTAAATCAAATATTTATTTCTAGAGCTATACTTATTGTAATGTCTATTTGATGCTTTTCTCATTAAACACAATCATGACTTTAAAGGGATACTTCACCTCTGGAAAGATGAATGTGTATTTAAAATGGGTCATTTATGTAGAAGAAATGTGAAATTGTTTTGAATTTGGACCTTTCTAGACTGAGAAAAGCCAGAAAATGTATTTTTGGCTTATGTGGATGAAAGACAACAACTCCCAGAATGCACTTGCTTCACTGCCCTAGGAGGCCACGCCTACCGGTAACAGAGCGCAGTAGTTAAACAACAAGTCTAGGCTACTAGTGAGTCTCCGTGATGAGTCTGCCCGGGATTACGAGATCGCCCAAAGTGTCGGGGATTCGGCTTTTGCGTTCTACAGTCGCCATTCCTCATGTTTACTGTGGCGAGCAGGACGAGACTGAGACGAGGGAGAACGGCGCGAGGCCGGTGGCGTGATTACTGATGAGCGCACCGGTCTCGTATCTCTCACGGAGGAGCGGGAATTTTCTTAGCAATGTTAAAACGCAGATCAACCGATCACTTGTTTAGCGTTCATGTAAACACTACATTCAGATTCACCAATCGGAATGAATTCAGTTAGATTGAAACAAAAGGTGTGCATGTAAACAATGAATGACGACTGCAGAAAGCAAAAGCTGAATCCCTCGACGGCCGGACATGTCCGGGAAAAAGAGGACGGTAACCCGTAACCCCTACACTCAGCTTTCTCCACAGAACAAGAGCCTGCTAGCTTAGCTTCCAAAAAAAGATGGCTGACACTATGTGTATTCTGTGAGTGAGATCCTCACTCTATGGGCGGGTTGAGGACATGCGGGGCGGCCCCTACTACTGGCTGTAGTCTTTAGCCTCTGGCCAAAAAATCCTCCGATGACGCAAAATGACGATTTCGGCGTCATCTGAGGTTTTTCGAAACGGTACGGTAATTCGAAATACTACAGGTTTTCTACTAATACAAAGCTTAATGCTAAATCCTGAAGTATCCCTTTAAATGATCTTTTGTGAGTAATTTCTCAGCCAAATCTGGTGTGTAATTAAATTGTGATTAATTAGATTAATTACTTGGCACATCATTAAAAAATGTAATCGCTTGACAGCCCTAATCTAATTCCAATCAACATATTTACTAGTGTCTGATATCTTTTGAAAGGAATTTGTCATATCCCTGTCTGCTGCCTTTGACATAACACATTATTGTTGTTAAATATTTTATGTTGTTGTAATTGTTGTTGTGGTTTTAAAGACAATTAGGAAAAAATCCCACATATTTTGTCCTCTAAAACAAAAGTTGAGAGGGGCATGTTACCAAGAAGTTATATCACAATGAGATAAAGAGTATTAGAGGTTTGGGGCTTAAAAAGTAATTGAAAATGCTGTTTATGATAGCTGAAAATGGACTGATAAGAATAGAAATACTAAACCCAAAACCAGCAGTATCATTAAAAACAAAGGAGGAGAAAACAACATGAGCTAGCTTTTATTTGATTTATTTATTTTTATTTCAGACCCATTGGTCCATATCATATAGATTTCAACTGTAACAAACATTCTTTTGTTGAATTTTCAGAAACTTTTCAGCCTATTTAAAATCTTAAGCCTGCTGATTCAGCTTGGATAAAATCAAAAACATCAGTGCATGCATTTTTGACAGTATCATGTGAAAAAAGTATCAGTTTGCTTTATGATCTTTGATGATTTTCTTGATATTCCACCAAACCCAAACCAAACTGGGTGGCCCTGAAGTCAAATTCTGAAGTATCGGAAAAATGGGGTGCAGTTAAACAGCTGAGCGAGCGAGAAGGCATCGCCAAACATGTTTTCCCTGGGTACATCCTCTCCTGCATTATTAACTGCACTTTCACTGAATTTCAAACAGTGTTTGTAGTGCTTTGATGTGAGGAGCTCAGGCAACCTGCGTGTCCTTTCAGGCAATGCAGAATGTTCAGCCAACACGAGCAGAAATAACCCTCTGGACAACCACACTGCCGTCCGGTTTAATGCTTCCTTACATTCTGTTTAATGAAAGCTTTCGTGCATTTAAATCATGTGACAAAAATAAACTTTTTGCTACACTTGATCGAGTGTATAAATATTTATAGAGGGAGGGGTGCTTCTGGTGAACCTTCTGTCAGATTATGCCCATCCAGCAAAATTGTTATATTTGACTGATGTGTTTTATTATGTGTTTTATTATCTCTTTTCAGTCCTTGAGACTGTTAGCATTGCTTTTATCGGCACTCAGCTGATTTAATCTATATTCCTTGGTACTTATAGTCCAGATGCATCTTTGTTTCCTAGTTTTTAGATGATTATTTATTTTATTTTATTTTATTTTATTTGATAGCAAGGGAGAAAAGTATAAATAGTTTTGAACTTTGTTCTTCTTTCTGTTTCATTTTCATATTGTCATGTGAACTTTTAGTTTTTATTGTATAATGGTTTGATTTTCTTTCTAGTGTTTTCTAGTTTATTAACTTTAGTTTATTACAGTTACTAATATTTAGCAGTAATTAATCAATATAGATATTATAGTATAATAAAATACAGTAGAAATACAGTAACATTCTGTTTAGTAGTTATGCAGTACTGTATACTATAAATTTCATTACAGTACAATTACTGTACAACTTGCTGGCAACCGTGCTGTTGGAAATAATGTACAATGTTAGTTTCTAAATATTTTTTCCTTTTATTGTTGTGTGATTTATAGACTACTGGTCAAAAAGTTTGCAGCAATAAAGATTTGTTTAAGTTTTTGAAAGAAGTCTCTTCTGCTCACCAAGGCTGTAGTTATTTGATTAAAAATACAGTAAAAACTGTAATATTGTGAAATATTATTACAATTTAAAATAATTGTTTTCTATTTAAATATACTGTAAAATGTGATTTATTCCTGTTATGCAAAGCTGAAATTTTAGCATCATTACTCCAGTCTTCAGTGTCACATGATCCTTCTAATATGCTGACATTCTACATACTGCACATTCGATGGACACTTTACTATCCCATGAGGCCACGTGAGAGGATTTATGAATGGCAGTGAAGCGACACAATTGACGATGTAGGTCACGTGACAGTAACGAAATGGCAGTAACAAAATTTCATTCATACCTCCCACATTCATACTATGTAGAACATACTTCTTTTAACGGTTGCGAAGTAAATTCAAAATCAAATGTAATACCAACTCAGACAGAACGCGATTTTGATGCAATGCGCATGCAAAGGTGAATTTTGCATAATAGGTCCTCTTTAATGGCTCAAATACAGTACTTAAAACTGTATTCTGCTGCCCCAGACAGCAATATAGTGCCGGCCCAAATCCGGCCCACATGGAGTCCACATGTACCAGATCTGGGGCTGTGTGAACGTGGCCTTTGTGTTTCCTTTGGTGGTGACAACAACCAACCACTCATTTTAGCAATGCTCCCTTTGTTTTGGGTAAAGTGAAGAATGTGAAATGCAAAAAGAAACCATTACGTAATTCATCCACTGTGATGACCAATGGGAGTGCAGACAATGAAGCTGAATGAAGTGACCCACCACCCGATACAGTGTAATGCAGCAAGACACAACAGTACTAACCAACAGAGCAGGCATTCAATTACTGTCTAGTGTGAATGTACCTTTAAGACTTCAAAACCTCCAAAATCCCAATTACTATTCACACCCACAATCATACAGCGCAGAGGTGTTTGTACTAAAGCAAGAAACTGTGAAGAAGAAGAAGAAGAAGAAGAAGAAGAAGAAGAAAAAAACATTACAGTAACTGCAAAGAAATTCTATTTATGTTACAAGGAGAAGAAACGCACTCGTACACACACACACACACACACACACAGACAGACACACACAGACAGACACACTCCCCATGGGCTGCAACCATAATCAAACCGCAGTGCTGGCAATTACAGAGGACTTCTTTAGAGGATGTCAGACGCGCATGCAATCTTGTTTCCACTCAGCAAAGAGTCAGAAAAGACAATGTTCAAGGTAAACATGTTTCTTTTGTTGGCTTCTCCTTGCACAACCACAGAAATCAAGAGCTGAGAGAGGCTCCTTCAGCAAAAACATAGTGTCACCGCTCAGAAAACCAATTATGTTGCTATGGTCTCTGCGTTTGGAGGAAAGTGCTTTCTTTAGCATTTAAAACTCCAAATCAAGGTTGCTGCAATGTTTTGCATAGAAATTGAAAAAAGCTATTATAATTACTCTTTCTGAAGAGCAGAGATATCAAAAGCTTTTATTCAAAAGCTCTTCATGTTACATATAGGCCAAAAAAAACCTGCATAGCAGAGTCCCATGCAAAGAATGTTACATAAACCCAACAAATTTTTTTTGGAATAGTTCTACCATTAATGACTCAAAAAATGGCACATCATTTAATTTTTTTTGTACTAAATAATAGTATTTGATTGAAAGACAATCTCAAAAACACAGTTTGAAATCACTGGTGTTTCTGGCGTCACAAACTACCTTGTAACCAATCGGGATCTCTGAGCTGAGTGAGTGAGTGGGGGCGGGGTTAATTTGCATATTCATAGAATCGCGTATACTAAATTAGGCAAGAGCGCAGAGCTACATTCAAGCTATTTTAAGTCCTGAAGAATTTTTTTTGGTGATTAAAGGTGAGTTTTAAGGGATACAATTATTGACTACAGGGGAACTTTAGGAGTGCTTGTTTTGTTTTTTTTAGCTTTGAAGTGTGAATCACATTTACATTTTATGGAAAAGTGCGGCTCAGACGTTCTGCAAAAAATTTACTTTTGTGTTCCACACAGGCAACAATGCAAAGGTTTTAAATGAATTCTTTTGAAGCTTCACCCCAAGACACTTAGCATCTCTAATCTCAAATGTATTCGGTAAACACACTTCCTTGGTTCTCTGTCGCAGCTGTTTTGTGACCATCATGTGAGAATCAGTGTTGAAGCGTCTGTGGGAACAGCAGGGCCCTAAAAACAGCTTCCTCGGCCCGCTGCTCGCTCATAACCATGGAAAACTGGCAGATTTTCCTGCCATAAATATTAAATGCTCGACATTGATGCTTGATGGCCTCTCCTAGCTGACATGGCACGACAAGGTTGTGCAATTCACACGCATGATAGGTTTGTTTTGAAGTTAGCACTTTTAGGCTTAACCTCTCGTCTTCTCAGAGGCACGGCATACATAAATCTGCCTCATACATAAAAGGAAAACCTGAAAGAAAAAAAAAAAGTTTGTATGGATCCCAAACTTGAACATAATAAATAAATAAATATAATATCTGTTTCTCTTAAGGCAACTTGTTTTCTCTAATGTATGCAGGTTGTCTTCAGGATTCTGCTCATATGTCTCAAATGCGGTAAAGATTAAAAAAAAATTCATCCATTTAAGGATTTTAAGGCAAAAACATGAGTGATTCTGAAGGTCACAAAAAAACATGTTCGCTAAGCTTTATTCACCAGTAAATTAAAGTTGTAGTTTTTTTTAAGTCAAAAATTTTTTAGATATTGATGAGATGAGATATTTTCAATGTATTTTGCTTCATAGATATAAAGTGTTTGTGGGTTTGGGTGAATAAAGCCATGTACAGTATATATACATTATGTTTCCCTTTTCCTTTTAAAAGTGAACTTTCACATCGCCAGTTTGAATTATATATCGCATTATCAGAATCTAAAATCTAAAGTCATTAAATTTGTGATTATGCATTGTGAAAATGAACGGTCTGTGTCTTCAGTTGTAAAATTAGAATGAAGGAGTTATGAGCTGAATAAATAAATGATTCCCCACAGCCATTGTAGTGCTATTTTAGAAGCTTGTAGACGTCAGTCTACAGAACGTCTGCATGGCTTTCACTGTGAATTATGAATTCAAGAAAGACGTGGAATTAGGCCACAAACTCGAACAGCATTTGGATTATTCATGCAAGTTCCCTTTTGTGCGTGAATAAATTGTTTTGAACTAATGCTTCTTAAAAACAGCAAGGGGAGAGACAGCAGACATGAAAGTCTGTTACATATCTAGTCATCTTTATGTATATAGCGTTTTATACAATACAGATTCTTTCAAAGCTGTGATAAATGATGCAAACACAGTCAATTTAGTCTTGATTCAGTTCAATAACTACATAAATTATATAAAATATGAAATGAGTTAAATACAATTGTGTTGTCCCACATGGTGAGAAGACAAATTATAATTTCCTTTTTTTCCCATTTAATTTTTAGTGACCCTAAATGTCCTCATATAATTCAAGATCGATCGAAGAGTGAACGGGTCTAACGACATTTACAACTCACGTCTGGCCAAAACGAAGTTTGTTTCGGAGGTTTGAAACACCTCACCGGAAAAAGTTAACCTCTCAATGACTGTTAAACACCTTCAAACTGCCACTGGTCCATGACGGATACACGATAGGATGGTGCGCTCTGTAGACCGCAGGCCAACTCAGCAGGTCTGGCAACATAGCTAGACTGTTCTGCGAGATTTTTAGTAAATAAAAACAACAGATTGAGAGGGAAATCATCCACTGAGCTCTTGAGTTCTCGGGCATTGAAGCAATGTTTAAGTTTAAGATGAACGAGATCTCTTGACAGATGAAGTGACAGATATCAGCTGTCACAGGTGGGGTGATTTATGAGCAGTCTGTCAGGTGAGCCGGAGCTGAAGCCGCAAGGGAACGTTTCACTTGCTCAATGTCTCGCTCCTGCTGTCACCAGATCCCCCATCTTACATTGCAGAAACGTCTCCTTTGACACAGTCAACTAACTTGAAACAGCATCGCCTTTCTTTAATGTATTCAGTTTTGAAATTCAACAATAGGTACTTAATTATCAACATTAACACATAATAGAGTGACCAGGTGTCCATGTTTTCAGGGGAAAGTCCCAGTATGTGGTGTCCTAGTCTCAGACGTTAGTTGCTAAACTCGCATTTTAATAAAGTATTTCAAATGAGAAATAAAATCTTATATTAATGGTATTGTTTGACATTGTGTCTTACCCTCAAATAATGCTAAAAAGCTATACATTTCAGGTTGGCCCAGCCAATGCGCAAGTAAAGACCAGGTGGGTGACTTTGACGATTGACTCTTTTACTTATCTTACTTTACTAGAGCCGCCATTTTGGGGGTTACAGTTTCTCCCAATGATTGTAATACCACTGGTCTGATTTTTTTGTGCAAAAACCTGACCAACATTAGAAGTGGAGCAAAGTGGTAAAGCATGTAAAGTAATCACAATAAGAAATCATATTTTATAATGTGGATTATAAAGAGCATACCAGCAAGAGCATTTCTTATAAACAACGGTCTAAATCAATCAAGCTGGCATGCCGTCCAGTAAGGTGAGATTTATTTATAGTGTTTCTATAGTGTTTATTGTTCAATTCACTAAATGTTCTGCTGTCGCCTTTCAATTCACTTCTCGCTATAAAGGGGCTTAATAAAGTTGTCAGTTTGTTTTATCGATTTAATATAGAGATTTACATCGCATGTGAAAGACAGAGGCAATACAGTCGGCAGGGAATCTTATAAACCCAATGCAATTGATGAAAAATGCTTCAGTAATCAAACCAAAACTAACATATTACAGGGCCAATTTATTTTTATAACAACACTTAGCCTGTCTGTGTGCAATGCACCCTGTAAATTGTGAATGCGAGTGTGTGTGTGTGATTTATGGCCCTTTTCCTGAAGTAAATGACCATTCAAATATTCATAGCTTTTTTGATTTACTTCCTGTCACCATGCTATAATATGGAAAGCAGCATCTAATAAGCATAGCAAATGACAATATTACAGAACCAGGTCTGTGAATACGTACACTTTGGTTCTTGTTCTTTAGACATCTTTAATTTGGTTATGGCAGCTGTGAAAGAATCATGGAAAAGTTTGCACTTTGACATAAAATCAAGTCAAGCTGAAGATGTACAGCAAGGTCAAGGACTTGTTTTTTATTTTATTTTATTTTTTATACATTTTCTTGTTAGGTGGTATCCAGGATACTGTTATATTCGGTTGCAAAGGTTTTCAGTTACTTTTTGGTTAGTACTGTATGTTGCCATGTGGTTCCAATACTTACAAGAGTAATAGCACATCTTTCCTCAATAAGCCGCGTGATTGGAAGCATCATCCCAGACAGCAATAAGTCTGATGCACGTTGAATCCACATGTACCAGATGTGGCCCGGATCTGGGCCGACACAATGTTGCTGTCTGGGATTCATGTGCGTAGTACAGATGGTCCAGGAAATGTAATACTTAGGGTTAAGGGTTTGTACAAATCACTAAGCCTCAGTATGAGCAATAGTTATAGTACTTGCCTTTGCAAGCACCACCAAATATTCAGAGGCTAAGAATCATACTGCAAAGTTCACATAATCCAGCTTGGATAACAAAACTGTTTGCTTAAGCTTCTTAATATTATGATGTGTTGATGCCTTCGGCCAAACGAAAAATTTACTGCGGCTTTGCCCTGCAGTTAGGCTACTTCATTTGCAAATGTTCAAAGAAACAGCTTATGCTTTGGAGATTTAAGAAAAGAGGAAATATCCAAAATAACACAACAGTGATTTCTTAGCGTGTAACTGGCAAAAAGTGAAACTTTTTCCTGCCTTCACTACAGTGGCATGAGATGGACTTCTGAAATGAGAGAGCAAAGTCCTGTTTGTGTCTTTATATAGTCTTATGTTCCAGTTCCATTTGTTCTTTACACAGTTTCAACAACAAATACATGTTTGTGTTTACATTTCATACTATTATTATCTCATGCTTTTATTAAAAACACGTCAGGCCAGATTTTTGTTCGTGTTTAATTTTTCACGTTTTCAGCTCATGTTTTTCAAGTCATGATTTTTTTTTTTATTCCTCATCGTCATGGTGTTTTTCATATGATGTTTATTTCCTGCTTGTTTCTCATCATGTCATGTTTTCATTATATGCGTTCGACTTCGGCTGCTGTACTGCTTAATACAGCGTCTGTTTGTACAAGAATAAAGTTCAACATAAGCCTATGCTACTTAAATACCATTGAAGTAAGGTCTGTTTTTTTTATCAGTTTTATTTTGATAATCAGGACACAATATAACATCCTAATCACATTAAAAGAGAGTTTACTTTTAATAAAAACACTGATTTGTGAACATTAGTGAAACTGAAGGTGTCAGAATAAACACGAAAAACATGTGATCGTTGTCATGTAATGAATCCGGCCAATCGTAAAACAGCTGTGTCGTCATGACAGCCCGTTCAGTCGCTCTAGAGAAGTTGCACCAGCTGATAAAAATCATAATGGCTGCATCCAAAATCGCATACTTCCTTACTTCTTTTGTCACATAGTTGTTCACCTACTATATAGTATGTCTGAATTCACAGTAGGCCTACACATAAAAGAGTAGGTAAAAAGTACCAGGATGACCAACTACTTCCAATGAGATTCCGAAGTATACAATGGGACACTTTACTATCCCATGATGCCACGGGAGAGGATTTGTGAATGGCAGTGACGCGACGCAACTGATGCTGGTAGGTCACCTGATAATGACAACATCCAGATTACATTCATACTACACAAAATCATACAATGTAGAACATACGTTTTAGTACTCACAAAGTAATTATTTATTCAAAATTGCCTACTCAAGAGAGCATGCGATTTCAGACGCAGCCATGAATACTGGTTCATGGGTTCACAGAGATCATAGAAACTTAGAAACATTTAGAAACAATTATGACATAGTATTTTTTACTGAAATCACGTGACTTTGGCAATTTGATACACGCTCTGAATCATTGGTTCGAAACAAATGATTCGCAAGGGTTTTGAAGCTTCATAAAGAAGCGTGTTTTGAAAGCACCCATCACTGGCGTTTAATTAGGGTTGAAGCAAAACTCTGCAGGGCTGTTTCCCCTTCAGGAACTGAGTTTTGAACCCCTTTAAAAAACTAATGTTCAGGGTCTTGAAGTTTTGAAGTACTGCATGTTACGCTGTTGTGTTCCACGTGCCAGGTCATTGTTTATTGTCTAGTCAAGCTCATAGTTCATGTTTATTTTTTGTGTGGACTTGGATTAAGCTTTTGGATCATTACCTTTGAAAATATCTAGGTGTAATAAGCCAATAAGCATGTCCAGACGTTTCCAGCCAAATAGCATATCAGAACCCTCGGAAACCTTTGACAGCTTATTAATTTCTTTTTGCGTCAGTTTAATTTTATTTGTCCATTTTGAACCAGTTCTTGTCATGCTCTTTGGCAAATTCTGTGCTGCGCAAAAAGCATGGATGCTACTTTGGATGTGTGTCTTGCATCATCAACCTGAAAACAAAGTTAAATTCAGTGCGATTCTGTGAAGCTGCTTGACCAAGAATCAACAATCAAAACATCACTAGTCTCTAAGCCATTGTTTTTGTTTGCTTCATGTCAGTGACATTACAAAAAACAAGTCATGTCAAAATCAAATATTTCTTTATGTAAATATTTTTATGTCACTTCAGGTAATGTAATCTCTAATATCTAGAATAATATAAACTGAGACAAAACATTATAAGCAGTCACAGGTGAAGTGAATTTCGTTGATCATCTCCTTACAATGACACATATTAAGGTCTGGCCAGATTAGATGGTAAGCAAACAATCAGTTCTCATAATCAACATGTTGGATGCAGGAGGAATGGGCAGGAATAAAGATCTGACAAAGTACGACTTTGACAAGGGCCAAATTGTTGTGGCAAGGCGACTGGGTCAGAGTATCTCAGAAACAGCAAAGCCAACTAATTTACCAACAGTGGTCTGAGGAGAGACAAACACAAACCAGCAACAGGGTGTTAGGGATCTAAGGCTCATCAATGCACGAGGGCAACAAATGCTATCCAGTCTGGTCCGAGGCAACAGAAGGTCTTCTGTAGCACAAGTCACACAATATTTTAATGATGGTTATGGGAGGAATGTGTCACAAAACATGGTGCATCACCTGCCCACCTTTGAAAGCACCCACAACGTCCACAATGGCCCGGCCATTCATGTGGGCGTCAATTTGACACGTGCCACCTACCTAAACATTGTTGCAGACCATGTACACCCCTGCATGACAGTGGTGTTCCCTGGTGGAAGTGGCCTCACACTGCACACATTGTCCAGGAATGGTTTGAGGGACATGATGAAGAGTTGAAGGTGTTGCCTTGGCCTCCAAATTCCCCTGATCTCAATCCAATTGAGCATCTGTGAGATGTGCTGGACCAACAAGTTCGATCCACGGCGGCTCCACCTCGCAACCTACAGGACTTGAAGGATCTGCTGCTGATTGGTGCCAGAGACCACAGCACACCTTCAGGGGTCTTGTAGAGTCCATGCCTTAGAGCGGGTTCCCCAAGCCTACCCTATCATGGGGCACGCCCCAACTATCTATCAACTAAGATAGATTTCTAAAAACATTTGCATTTAAATTATGTAAATTGGGACGAGGGGTCTACACCAACAAAGGTGTAAATTGGGTCTCATTAGCCATGACGTTGTTAAATCAGTGGGACACCTGTGCTTGCTTCATATTACAAAGATATGCAATTCGCGTTTAATTGTTTGACAGCGCAAACCTCATGTAATTCTCAATTTTGATAATCCGGCCTTGCACAGATAAGTTGAGGCAAATGGAAGAAGTAACTTTATGGTGGCATCAGGCAACTGCAGATATTCAGTCATCACACTCAACAACACAGCTTTAGAGGTGTCGCTATCTGGTGTCGCTCTTTAATTCGACTAACTGCTCCTCCATGTCACCTGAAAGGTCTTTTCCTGGGCAACTGAAGGGATCTCTGACCCAAGCAAATGAACTGAAATCCTCACTGAAATAACGGTCGAATTGTTTCAGTCCTTCAGCATGTTGAGCAACGGTCTTAATCAAAGGAGAGATATTTATCCATCTCTTGCACACAGTCAGCAAAGTTGGGAAACATGTCAACATTTTTATTAATCAGCCGATTTGCCAACGAATGCACTGACTTTTTGTCTAAAAGAAGCAAGATGTTGGTATCCCTCGCTTGCATCGATGTGTTCAACAAATTCAACCTGTCGAAAAATGTCTACAAGGTATGACAGCTGTGCTAACTCAAATAAAAATGTGAACTAATGATTTTCAGTAAAGACTACTAATGTAAACTTGATTTGTCTACTGCACCCACTTAAGATTCTCTGTTAATACACCTGTTTAGTTTCACCCTGTGTAAAAACTAAAATGGATTAGTGGAACCGGTTTCCATGCAATTTTCTAGTAAAGTTAACTAACTTCGGGTTAAGAGTGCACAGGGGGTGTCCAAGTACTGCGCAAGGTCGGACTTCGCATCAACAAGAAATGTCTTTACCTCTGAAAGCAATTCATAGTGGCGATGTAAACTCTGGACCTCTGGAGAGCAAGCAGGGTTTTTTTTTCTGTGGAGCGGGTTTTTTCCTTCATTTATGTACATTCTACTTGAAAAGCAATTTCTACACAGAGTACCTAAATGACGCCCTGTCTGTGTTTTTTCTTGAAAACAATTTGTGCTCCTCTTCCAATCTCTCGGCTCCCCCGTGTTGAGAACCACTGCCTTACGGTGCTGTTTTGGCAGCACACAAAGGACCAACAGCATATGAGGGAGGTGTTCATAATGTTTTTGCTCATCGGTTTATTTTGTGACTACTAACTTTTTCAGGTATTATTTCACCTCCTTTTATTCCCATTACTCACATTTTAGGTTAATGTCACAAGTGTCATTAAGTGCACAGATGCTTGTCAAATTGAATGTGAAAGCTGACTTCCTATTCACTATAAACAGACAGAATGAAAACAGCTTCTGTTTATGAAAAATTACATTCGACATTTGCAGGGGGCAAAGAAAGTTGGTGGCAAACGCGGGGAGCTTGGATTCTGCAGCTCATTCTTGCTCATGGCAACACATGTCCAATCAGATTCCCGACAGTCCAGACAATCGTGTTGCTTGGTGAAATGTAGTAGGCCTTTTGAGTGTCATGAAGCAATCCAGTGGGAGGGAAGTGTTGTGTGGAGAGGTCAGAGATGAATTAGACGAGAGACGAGGAGACCATTTTGAATTGAGTAATGTGGGCAGTTTTTCAAGAGTTGTCAGAATCAGATTAAATGTGTCGTGTGGCTCTTGATCTATCCCCAATCTGCGCTCTGCAGCTCTGTTCAAGTGATGAGTACATTCATATGGCCCTATTGCCACAACTCAAACAACATGGACAGAAAAACAGAATTAAAAAATAATTAACCGTGAAGCAGAATTTGATTGATTTTGGATTAAATTACTTAAAAACTGAATTTTTTTTAATGAAAGTTATAATTAGCTGTTTGCTATCATTGTTGTAATCTTAAATTACATTAACGTTTGTCTAATTACATAAAATAGTAAATTAAAACAATGTCTTAATAGCGGTTAATATTATTTTTCCCACAACAGCCTGAAACGGAAGTAGTGGTGTGGAGGTGGTACGAGTTGTTACATTTTCATTAAAAAATTACTTTTTGTTGTTAAATTAATAATGTTCTATGTATTGATAAAGTAAAAAGATTATGATTTCACATCCCATTTAAAGTCGTTCTTTATTAGGCCAGATAGAAACATTATTACAACAAATATGTGGATAGAAGAATCTTTTCACTACCAAATTTCTTACAAGAAAATGCAGAATAAAAGAGAAGAAGCTGCAGAGATGTGGCATATGGTGTTTGATCACAGCTCTCGCAGTAATTGGTCTTTTTCTTTAGATATTAAACGCTCTAATACTTTGAAGCAAACTGAACGCATGGTAATGACCTGACTGCTTAAATCAGTGCTGAGATTATGCTAATTTCATCTCTCATAATTAGCATCCCTCTCTGTTACATCTGGCACATCATGTTCAAAAGCACTGCAGGCCACAGAAAATAATGGCAAGAAAACACACACACACACACACACACACCTATAGCTCATGTCGCTGGAGAGAGACGCCACAACATCACCGCTTCTAGACGAAGTTAATTAGCACTTCCTCTCTGGAAATTTAGTAACTATTTACTGAGAGAAAATCTCTAAGATTATCCTGACCTGTACCCAACACAACAAGCACAGACACAGCTGCTTTCAGCCCTTCTAATATGAACATCTTAATAACCAAATCAAAAGTCCAGAAGAAGGTAATCCATCAGATATTCTAAGATGAAAAAAGGATTTCCTAGTGAAACAGCAAAACTGAGAAAAGAGAAAGGGTTTGCCAACAGAATAATGTTGTTTGTAGAAACTAGCTTTGCTTCAGGACTTAGATTTTACATTGGACACAAGTGGTGTTTTGTTTATCGTACAAAGTTACCGAAATATTACCAGGAACTATATAAACCCAAACATACAAAATGACATAGTAAAAGTGACAGTTTTGTATGGAAATAAAAACCTATGCACGATTTTATTATTCATATTAAGCATTATTTTTCCATACTGTCCGCAAACACAGAACAGACCTGCGATCCACTAGTATGCGGCAAGAGAATACATTTCATCGTCAAATTAAAGTAAAACAGATAATCAAAAAATGAACACAGGTTAGTTAATCTAGTTCTTGTTCTGCTATGTAAATATTATATAATTGAAAGACAATAGCTCTATATTGGTATTAATAAGGTTTTGTGTCAAAAGTCAAATTATGCAAATTGTGGTTTCAAATATCAAGAGAAAAAAATGTTTCAAGAAATGCAACTAAAATTCCAGTACTGTCATATTTTTGTGACAATATTATAAACTCATAGGCTACATCATAAAACCACAGTGGCGTACATTACTAAGGCAAGGCTCAACTGTATTTTAATGAAAGGTCAAGCTGTGTACTCAGTGTATTTTTTTTATAAATGTCACATTGGGGTAAGCTATCGCGTGTTTTTAAAATATTATAAAATAATGAATTAATTAGGCTAATTACGAAATCTGTCAAAAACAATTTTTGATGTTCTGCATGTTCCATTTTTGCTCCTGATGATTTGGTTAGTGCTTTATTATTCGGTTACTGTTCTGATTTTGCTGAACTGGCATCCTGTAATGTGCTTTTTAATGGCAGGCTCCCATGGCAATAGCATGCACTGCTATTGAGTGATGCTGTTGCAAAAGGTCACTGTGTGTTTAATGAACTGTGCAACTTCTCCAGGGCAATGACAGTGGAAATACCCAATGCCTTTGTGTAGATAAAAACGTGTCTACGAACACATTGTGTATTTAATGTAGCCTAAATGTTTAGATAGATGCAGTTTAGATACAGAAAATAAACATTTATTTAATTAGCCGTTATGGTAAGTGCACCCTCTCATCAGAAGTCTTCGTCAAATGAAATAGCCAAGTTCCTTCAAGTAGTAAACACAGTTCAATCGGCAAAGCTAAAGTGAATTAAAGTGCGCTGAGCGAATATTCACAACACACTGCTGCACTCAAAATAAATCAATATGAGCAAATCCAGTATGCATATTTCATGATCAAAATCTGCTCTTATGGCAGGTTTAAATCTCGCCTGTATGCGGTAAAGCCGGAGGCACTTACCTCACTCATGGTTCAGTGTTATGTCACGGGTTGTCCTCAGCGCCACTTCAGCTGTAAGGAGTTCACAGTGTTTCCTCACTCCGAGGGAGCTTTATAAAGTATGAAGCCGTCACCTCAGTGCCATCACGGTTGCACTAAACCAATAGGAGAGCCGTCGGCAAATCTCCTCCCTTCCTTCTGAAATATTACTATCCCTCTTTTATTCCTCCAGTAATGAAGAGCTTCGTCTCTGTCCTCTCATCATGAGCGCAGCTTCAGACTCAGAGCCTGACAGTCTAGGGTAAACAAGCACCAGGATTATATTCGTGTGATGCTAGGAGTTGAAAATTGTTTATTCTGCTATCCATGAAACAGATACATATCTAATCATTTATTGTTGCTATGTTGTAGTTGCCATTTTACTGCTGGTTACAAATTAGCCGGTTTCCAATGGCTTCTTGGGCTATTATCACTCTTTACAGAATATTATCTATTAATCTAAACATAAATTTTTCGTGGGTCATTAGATTAGTACAGTAAAAGATGTCAGGTAATTCAACTCAGTTTGTTTAATATATATATATATATATATATATATGTATGTATGTAGCCTATATATATGTGTATATATGTATATATATATATATATATATATATATATACAAACACACACACACACACACAGTGTATATATACTGTGTGTATATATATATATATATATATATATATATAGCCTATATATACAGTGTACATATACAGTTCTATAGGCTATATATATATATATATATATATATATATATATATATATATATATATATAATGTAACTCTGAAAAGCACAAAACCAGTATTTTGCTGCAAATCCACAGATATAATTTACGGTTTACCCTCCATTTACCATTGCACTCATGTGTGCCATTCAAATTTCTCTCCTCAATTCCTGTATTCAGTCTGTTCAAAAGCCTTCAGACTTCCACTATGAGCATTTCTGCAGATGTTTACTCTGAGAATGAACACTATATTAGGAGAAGCCTATATTGCATTGGTGTCTGCAACACATTTTAATCACATGAGCGTCTCTGCTGCAGAAGATCCCGCCAGGGGTGTTCGCAGAGGAAATGCTGCAGAGAAGCTCCCACATGAGGAGAAGTCCCTCCTCAACCCCTGCAGCCTTCCATAATCAGGCTATACTGTCAGACATTACTTCATATTTGACAGTGCAATATCATGTTTTGATTCCTTATAGTGTTAGTGTATCTTAGAGCACAATGGGGATTCTTTAAGCTGTTAATTGCTTTGTGTTCCAATGAGTGAAGGATCTTGTCCACTTACATCAAATCTCCAATGAGTGAGGGCAGAAGACCCTTCCTAATGTAATATTGATGAGAGGAAAGCATAAGCATATATGTATATGTATATGTATCGTTTGTATATGCATAATCCCCAAATAAAAAATAAACAAGAAATAATATATTTGCATATTAAATAAACATATTTTATAAATATTAAAGGGGACCTATTATGCAAAATTCACTTTACATGGTGTTTGAACAAATGTGTGTCGGCCGTGTGTGTACACAACCACCCTATAATGATGAAAATCCAGCCACTTCTCTTGTTTTAAATCCCCATACATAATAAATAGTGTCTCAGAACAAGCGGTTTGGAGATTGTAGCTTTTGTGAATTCACAAATGCCTATAGGCCCCGCCCACAACTGTTAACAAACTCCGCCCTATTAGCATAGACCCCGCCCTGAGTAATCATACACAGTCCGCCATGTTCATCTCCTCACCAGAGCATTTAACAGCAGCATTCAAGTGAGAAATTTCTTCTTATTAAAGCTACTAAAGTTATTAAATCAAGAGCTGTGAGTTGTTTTCTGTTTTTATTCTGTTGATTAATAGCATATAGCATGCTATATTACGCTGCTTTCACTTTAGTGCACAGATCTAGATAAATAAGTCTAGATTTCTAGAAGTCTAGAAGTCACAAATGCGATATCTTTACTTGCTGTTTACATTACAGACATAACCGACTGTGTTTATGTGAACTTTGTGGGTTTTTTACATAAACTTGTGTGTATTTAACAATTTCAGCGCAATAAGACGTGAAAGAGAACTACGTTTAATACGGGATGCGCTGTCTGACATCCAGCTTTCTGTGCGCGTGCTTTGGATGTGTTCGCTTAGAAAACCATATGTCAGAAGTTTAGACTGATTTTTTTAAACGTTTCCTTTTTTAAACTACAGAGTATTCAAAGATCATGGCCGTATTTGGTAATACAGTTAAAATGTCGGTTTTGCAATAATGAGAATGACCATTGACAATAACTGGATTAAAATAAATAAAAGGTTTAATTTTCTTTATGATGATGATGATGATTTTCCTTTTAAATGTTTTCTTTTTTTTAACTCACCATGCACATTAAAGAACATAGAGATCTGGGTAGAAAAAGTATGTACTTGATGGGAAAATATATACTTACCATGTCATAAAATCGTGTACCGACACCACGACTCCTTGGTTGCATACTGTTTGTCTTTCCATATAAGTGTTGTAAAATCAACAACAAAAAATAATTTATTAGCAGTCATCATTGGGTTCACCCATCAAAATAATATCATTAACTAACAGATAATTCTGTAAAGCCTCAGGCACCAACCCAGTGATCAAAGTCTCTATCTATATCCCTTATGAGGAAAAGAGTATATCTCCCCCAGATGCAGCTTTTGATAGCCAATATCTTTCCTCTGTAGGGAGAGCCTAGGGTTACCCAATATTAATTCTGTAGGAGAGAGTGCAGAATGAGATAAGCCAAGCATGGCTGGCAACCCCATGTAATTCATGCAAATTGGATCATTAATATGGAGCCCATAATTGAAAGTAGTTTTATCTTCTTTAAATTGCATCAAAATCTGGACCCAGAGCAATACAGCCACGCTGTGATGATCACTTACAATAACACAAGAGTCATAGGTTCACTCCACGATATATCAAACTTTTCCCATGAGCACTTGAATCACAAGGTGTAGGGCTAAGTGCAGAAACATGTTTCTGTCTGCACAAATACAGCTTAGAGAATGCATAAATATAATTTAATCCTGCATCTTTTAATGTTTTAATCAGTATATTTAAATTATTTAATAAAAAATATTTGTATATTTTGTATGAAACATGGCATGGTCTTACATTTATGTACACTGTTAGACCTTACCAGGCTTTTTTGCAGTTAAATACTGGCAACACTGTTGCCAGTTCTTCACTGTAATCTACAGTATGTTACTGTAAAAATATCATGCACTAAATTAAAACTCGAGTTAACTATTTCACTTGCAGAAACCGACTGCTTTATATTGACCAACTGTCATTTTAAATGTATTAACTAAAATTTACAATGCACAAAAAATGTGAGCAAAGTATTGCCATGAACTTTCATCTGAGACCACTAAAAAAAATTTTGTAAACAAAGAGATTTCCACTTGACCAGCAACTACACAGCCACCGCCCATTAAATAAAGTAACATGTAGCGTATCATCAATGTTTGTAGATCTTCTCCTGGACTGAAGCACAGGCTCTACTCTTCAGCACAATGGTGACCAAAAAAACTAAATTTTACAGTAAACTGTTTTATAACTGACAGTTTATTACTGTTTAAATACATTTCGTGGGTGTGTCTTTTTATCTTACACTGTTAACCCTTTCAACCCCACCGGAAAATCCACACTACAAAGAGTAAAAAAGTAACATTGACACAGTGTCGCAGTGAGATATTGGGCCGTATTTTAACGATCTGAAACGCAAGTATCAAGCGCGAAGCGCAAGTAACTTTGTGGGCGGGTCTTGGGCGCTGTTGCTATTTTACTGGCGGGATAAATGACTCTTGCGCCCGACGCAAGTTTAAAAGGGGTTGGTCTGAATTAGCTTCATTATTCATAGGTGTGGTTTGGGCGTAACGTGAAATAAACCAATCAGAGCGTCATATCACATACCCTTTAAAGGGGACATATCATGCTAAATCTACTTTTTTAGCCCTTAAATGCCTTTTGCTGTATATTTGGAGTGTTTATAAGTACAGAAAATTTGAAATTAGTCTCTTCAGGAACTTCGTTGATATCTTTATATTCTGTTTTGGTCACATTTTTCAACCGGTTTAGATTTTTCTGTAATCTATGACGTTTTTTGAACTATTACGTCACAGTATTTGCAGCGGAACTGCCAAATAAGGACATCGACTTCCGGCCCAACACTTCAAGCAATCCGCCATTTTTATTTCTCGCTGCAATTTTGTAGTCCAAGTTCAAGGATGCAGAAGTTACGAGGGGGTACGTCAAAATGTTCGGTTGTTGGATGTAGTAACCCACACGCTTCATTACACCGTCTCCCAGCATCCCTCTTCGAAGTGCCTGGTTGAGTTTTATTTTTCATGGAAATGTACCCACATCTGTGGGTAAAGTCATTTTTGTGTGCGCGAAGCACTTCAAGGATAACTAGCTAACGTTACTTCAGCAACCTCCGCCAGTATTGATAAAGAAGGATTTGCCGATAGACTTCGTCTGATTGATTGAGGGGCAGAGGTGGACAGTAACGAAGTACATTTACTTGAGTACTGTACTTAAGTACACTTTTTGAGTATCTGTACTTTACTTGAGTATTATTTTTTCTGGAAACTTTTTACTTTACCTCACTACATTTGAAAGACAAATATCATACTTTTTACTCCACTACATTTCTGTCAAGGTCCTTGAGTAGAAAGTACTAACGTCAGTCAGTGGATGATTTTTTTTCATCTAAAATGTGATTGGTTTTTTGCAGGTGACAGACAGTAATCACTCTTGGGTCACGTGTTGTTATGTCCGGCAATTTTTCATAATTTTCTTTAAACACTAATGAACTGGTGGTAAAATGGATAAAGAAATGGTAAAATGGAATCCTCGGCGCAGTGCGCGCATCCATGGCAAACAGGTCTTTCTGTTTTGCTGTTTGTTAAAACAGTATTGCTGTTGGGTAGTTATCCAGCTATGGTTGTGTAGCACCTGGCTTTTAAAGCATGTTGTATTTTTATAGACCACTTGATTCAAATGTGCATGAATGGATACACATAGATTGTTGTGTACTTCTTTGTTGGGGTGGTAGGAGTGTTAAATTAATATGATTAAAAATGAATATGATTTTGGTCTTTTTTGTTAGTTCAGTTGTTTAATTTCTATAGGTTTTTATAACATTCTAAGAGCTCTTAATTCCACAGATACTACTGGTAGACTAGGTTGCTTCAGAGGCATGAGGAACTGTAAGAATTACATACAACAATAATAAAAAAATGCATTGATATTTACTTTTTACTTTTGATACTTAAGTACTTTTTAAAATGAGTACTTCTGTACTTTTACTTAAGTAAAAATCAGTCTTTACAACTTTTATTTGTAACGGAGTAATATTTTACCAGTAGTATCTGTACTTTTACTCAAGTAAGGAAGTTGTGTACTTTGTCCACCTCTGTTGAGGGGTCAGTTCCTTCTATCTTTGGAGACGACGAACAGAGCACTTCGGTAAGCTGTAAATAACGTTAATAAAAATAAAGTACTATAGTTACTTTCTTAAAACACACGGTGGTCATGGTTTAGCAGTTGTCTTGTTATTGTGCTTGTTTTAACAAGAGAAATAATCGACTATTCTTTAATTGTTTATAATATAACTTATATTTTGTTTTGTGAGCAGTATTGTAGTAGTGGGCATCCATGGAGAAGTTACTGTAAATACAGTAACACACCATTGCGATACATCCATATGAAGACGTTGTTCTGCAGGTTCGTCGTCTTTATTTTCATCTCGCTCCGACTCTGGCTCGAACATGTAAAGCTTGATGGACAAGTCTTCCGTTGTTGACATTTTGTTAATAACGTGTGGAATAAAAAGTTTTTGTGCCGCTAGATAATCGTATCTCTGCTATCAAACTACAAAAATGTCCGAACGGGGTGGAGTTGAACCGAGTGTCACCTCTGACACCTGGATTTAAAGAGACCGCACCAAAACGAGTTGCTCTCAGATGCACATCAGAAAAGGGGTAGAAAAGGGGCCCGTGGAGCTATAATAATGAGGAATTCAGACCCAAGCATTGCAGTTCCGCTTTATATAGACCACAAATGTATGATTTATATGTAAAAAGGAACGATTTAAAAGCATGATATGTACCCTTTAAGAGCATGATGAACGAGGTGCGCTTGTTCCATGGCGCAATACTATTATAATGGTGCATTTACCAGGCGCGCTTCAGAATCGGTTCATGGCCGAGGAGATCGATGTTCTCGTCAGGGCCGTAAAAGAAAGAGAAGTGACATTGGGGATGGGACAAACCCACCCAAATTAGCTTTGTTTATACATGCATATAATAATTTGGGTAAATATGTAAGCTTTATGCCTATTTTTCCCATCGTCATGGACACAACAATGATTTCCCTCGTGTTTTAATATTTTTCCTTATAATAATGTATCATTTGCAAAAAGGAAAATGCATCTGTGTAGATGAGAGAATCATCTACAGTGTATGCGCGTTGTTCACACTCTGTATTATGACCAAGCATGCGCGCTTAAAATAGCATCTGAATGTACGCTCAATGCGCCACTGACTTTAGACTAGGTTTTTTCTGGTCAGTGGCGCAATTGTTTTCTGGAACTGTAAAATAGCACCAGGGATTGTTTGCACCGGAACACGCCTCCTTTTTTGCGCCGACCCACCCAGGGAGCGCAAGTTCATTCTCTAGTTTGCCGGCGTGCGTCTGTGGAGGGAAAAGTCTGCTTTGCGTGGGTGCAAAATACGAATGATACATGCGTCAGTGTACAAAGTAATTTGCGCCGGGTGCAAGATAGGGCCCATTAAATGAATATGTAAGTGATTGATGAGCATTAGTGATGTTAACTGCTGTTAACAAGCAGAATCACTGAAGGAAAGAGGAACGCAAGAACAGAAAATTGAGAAACACAAGAACTACAACTGACTTCCAGCCATTACACATTATTACACTTATTATTAACCAGTATGACTTTATTTCTGTCATACATCTACAGAAGTTGTTATTGAGATGTTTAATTGATAATTTTTATATCAAATGTGTTATATTACCACCACTGCGAAACTAGGAATGAGAAACAATGACTAATATTTATAACCACGCACAACCAAAAAAAAAAAAAAAAACAGAGCAACACTAGGCGCGTTTCCATTACAGATTTGCGCCAAACTTTTGCGATTTTTTCTAAATGTCGACAAAAAACTATTGCGAAATGACGGTGTTTCCATTAACCGATGTTATGCGACTAAAACCTCATTTATTCTTCTCTCGATAATCATTCCAAACATCATGGCGACGGATGTTGGTGGGTTTATGCCACTCATCTCAGCCACTGCACTGGCCATTATTATTAATCGCAGGTAGAGGTGGGAAATCCAGGGGCCAAAGAGTAGAAGTCCTGCCATATGTTTATTCCACCCATGAACTCAGTCATCTGATTTCACTCATTAGTTCTGTCTCCTGTCTGAATTAGCAAATCCAGGTGATTGGAACAAAATACTGAGGAGGACTTTTATTTTCTGAACCTGGACTTTACATCTCTGCATAGCAATGCCACATGTCAGCCAAGAGTAAAGAAATAAACCAGAACTGGACCATATCGTTGCCAAAACAAATCTGTGTATATATTAAATATGGAGTAATTTCAGACACACACAGCCTTAGATGAAATCAACTGAAGAGAAAAGAAGACATTAAATCTGTGAAGATCTCAGCAGAGGAGGATTAAACAACTCCACAAACAGCATTACCAGCTTCACTTATTACTAACCAGACTCACTTTATTTCTGTCAGACGTCTACACAAGTTTTATTGAGAATTAACAGAGGTTTAGCTGTTTCATTTGAAGTCACCATAACAGAGAGTAGCATTTCCATTAGTTGGTCTCTTAACTCTTTTTATGTTTTTTGTCTTTTTTTCTGCTGTTGTGACAGTGTGTGTGTTAAACACATTTACAGCAGCAAAGAAAGCTGAAGTGAACTGAGATCAGGTGATGATGGTTAGCTGCTGATGGTTTTATAATCATCATGAAACAGACTGAATTACTGAGGCATTTTAATCTAACGATCATGATGTCACTTTAATATTTTTTTCACAACATATTGTGTTACTGCAGCATGAGATCCAGCAATATTATAACAAGTTAAAATACTATAACAAACATGAGCACAAAAAATCTGTTTAAGATGACACACACAGACATCAATAATCAGCGTATGAATCTCAACTATGGTGACAATCAAAAGTACCTTGATGCAATACATGCTGGGTACCAGCATAGTACAAAACTCCCAGCATGCATTGCAACATGAATAAATTATGCAGCTGAATTGTCCTATAATTTAGTTTGATTCTAAATTTTTGCTTTTATTTTTTGCTGTTGTTTTTGTTGTGAATTAGTATCTTTTCAGTGATGTTCTGAATTAATCTGTTTATCTAAATATTTGTGATTGTCACCATTGTTGAGATTCATACACTGACTTTTGATATCCGTGTGAGACAATTTTTTTATTTAATGTTTGTTAAAAGATTTAACCCGGTTGTTATATTGCTAGATCTCATGCCGCAGTAACACAGGGTTTGTGATGTGAATATATTAGTGGAACAACATAATTGTTGGATTATAAAAACCTCAATGAATCAGTGTACTTTATGATGATTATAAAACCATCACCAGGTAACCATCATCACCTGATCACATTTCACTTTAGCTTTCTTTGCTGCTGCAAATGTGTTTAACACACACTATCACAGCAGCAGGATAAAAAGACAAAAGATATAATAAGAGTTAAGAGCCCAACTAATGGAAACACTAATCACTGTTACGGTGACTTCTGTCTGTCTGCCTCGCTGCCTGCTGTCTGTGAGTGTGTTTGCTCCGGGGCTGTAAGCTCCATCTAAAGCCTCGTATTTCTCTCTGTTTTGAACCATACATTTACGATCATTTCTAGTGTTTATACTACTAAAACAGTTTACCTAACATCTCAGACTAACCTAACATCGCTAGCTTCCGTTATTGTTAACACAACACGCTTGTATCTCGTTAGCCTGTTAACGCGCCGCCCGTGCGCTCAGTTATTTATTTATTTATTTTTCTCGTGCGCGCCCGCGCCTCTGAGTTCATAAAAAGCCTAGGTGAGTAAGAATCAGTCAACAAACACGGTGAGTAATGTCTTGTCCTGTTATTGTCACCTGCACCTCATGCCACATGTTTACCATAGCCTTCCCCGTCGGCAATATAGGGTTTATATGTGATAAATGCAAGGAGACAGTCAGGCTGACGGAGAAGATTTCAGAATTAGAGACACGCATCCAAACTTTAATCGAGGATAGTAAGTGTGCTCGAGCCTTAGATACTACTTTGGATGCGCCTAGCATAGTGAACCATTTACATGATTCGGTTCCGGCTGAGTTATTGCCTGTGTAGCCAGGCAGATGGGTAACTGTGAGAGATCGCTCTAGTCGCGGATCAAAAAACCACTCTTCTGTTCCGATCACCATAACAAATCGATTTGCCCCACTCAGTGAAACACCCACTGAGAATTATGTTGATTGTGCCCTGGTAATTGGCGATTCTATTACACGGAACGTGAAAATAGAGACACCAGCCACCATAGTCACATGTTTGCCGGGAGCCAGAGCGCCTGACATCAAAGCAAATTTAAAAGTGCTGGCTAATGCTAATCGTAAATTCTCTAAGATTGTTATTCACGTCGGCACAAATGATGTTCGACTTCGCCAGTCGGAGATCACCAAAATTAATATTAAAGAGGTGTTTGAACTCGCAAGTATGATGTCAGGCACTGTAATTTGCTCTGGCCCCCTTCCTGTTCGAAGGAGTGATGAGATAGTAGATTGTGTTCACTCAATGGCTGGTTGTCTAATTGGTGTCCGCAAAATAATATAGAATTCATAGACAATTGGAAAAGTTTTTGGGGCAAACCTGACCTGTTGAAAAGAGATGGTATTCATCCCTCCTGGGATGGTGCAGCTCTTCTCTCTAGTAATTTGGCTCATAGTCTTAGAGATAAAACATGACAACCTGGGGCTCAGGTCAGGAAGCAGACAGACTGGCTAAACCGACCGTCTGCTAGCGGCCTCACGTCACCAAGGTCAGATAAATCCCATCACATAGAGGCTCTTTCACCTAGATATCATCATATAGAGACTGTGTCTGTTCCCCGAATTTGGAAATCCAAAAAACTGCCAAACCTTTCTAAGGTTAAAAGTTTAATTGATGTTCAACAAATAAAAAACAGATATAATACAGATGAGCAAACGATAAAGTTTGGGTTGTTGAATATTCGATCCCTTAATTCAAAAGCGCTCATAGTTAATGATAAGATTACAGACTATAACCTAGATGTGCTGTGTTTGACAGAAACCTGGCTAAAACCAAACGATTACATTACTTTAAATGAGTCCACTCCGCAAGATTACTGTTATAAACATGAGCCTCGTCCGAAAGGCAAAGGGGGAGGTGTTGCTGTAATTTATAGTAATATTTTCAAAACCACTAAGAAATCTAGTTTTAAATATACTTCTTTTGAAGTGTTGGTGCTTAATGTAAAAATATATAGTGTAAACAATAAATCACGTTTGAGAATTCTGCTGGCTACTGTTTACAGGCCACCAGGGCACCATAAAGATTTTATCAAAGAATTTGCTGACTTTCTATCAGAATTAGTATTGGCTGCCGATAAAGTCCTAATTGTTGGTGATTTTAATATACATGTAGATAATGAAAAAGATGCATTGGGATTGGCATTTAAAGACATTATAAACTCAATTGGAGTGAGACAACACGTGTCAGAACCTACTCATTGTCGTAACCATACTCTAGATCTAATATTATCTCATGGAATAGATGTTGATGCCGTTGAAATTCTGCAGCAGAGCGACGACATCTCAAATCATTATCTAGTCTCGTGTAAATTACATTTAGCCAAGGCTGCAAAGCCGACTCCGTGTTATAAATATGTTAGACCTATCACTTCTGCCAGTAAAGATGGCTTTATTAATAATCTTCCTAATCAGTTTCATCATCTCAGCATCCCGGATAGCTTAGAAGAACTTGATATTGCAACAGAAACGTTTGAATCTCTCTTTTCCAGCACTTTAGACATAGTTGCTCCGTTGCGCTTAAAGAAGATTAAAGAAAATAGTCCAACGCCGTGGTACAACGAGCACACCCGGGCCCTTAAGAGAGCAGCCAGAAAAATGGAGCGAAACTGGAAGAAAACAAAACTAGAGGTATTTCGGATTTCATGGAAGGAGAGCTCGATTGTTTACAGAGAGGCATTAAAAGATGCTAGAACGGATTATTTTTCAACCCTATTAGAAGAAAATAAACATAATCCTAGGTATTTATTTGAACAAGTGGCTAAACTAACGAAAAAGAAAGCTTCAAGCCCAGAAGTTTCCAAGAAACACAGCAGTAATGACTTTATGAACTTCTTCACTTATAAGATCTATAATATCAGGGACAAAATTATAACTATGCAACCGTCTACTACAGTAGCGCATCAGGGAGTGCATTGTAGTCTCCGTGAGGAACATTTTGATTCATTTGTTGCTATAGGAGAGGAAGAATTTTGCAAACTTGTTAATTCATCTAAATCTACAACTTGTATGCTAGACCATATACCGACTAAGCTACTGAAAGAGATGCTTCCAGAGGTCATAGATCCTCTTCTAAATATCATTAATTCATCTTTGTCTCTAGGATACGTACCAAAAACCTTTAAGTTGGCTATGATTAAACCGCTTGTTAAAAAAACGCAACTTGATCCAACAGAATTAGTCAATTATAGGCCAATCTCGAATCTGCCTTTTCTGTCAAAGATACTAGAAAAAGCAGTTTCATCACAACTGTGTTCCTTTTTAGAAAGAAATAATATCTGCGAGGATTTTCAGTCCGGATTTAGACCGTACCATAGTACTGAGACTGCTCTCATTAAAGTCACAAATGATTTGCTCTTATCATCCGATCGTGGTTGTATCTCTCTATTAGTGTTACTTGATCTTAGTGCTGCATTTGATACTATCGACCACAACATTCTTTTAAATAGACTAGAAAACTATGTTGGCATTAGTGGAATTGCACTAGCATGGTTTAAATCATACTTATCTGACCGTTTTCAGTTTGTGGCAGTAAATGAAGAGATGTCTTATCGATCACAAGTTCAGTATGGCGTACCACAAGGCTCAGTACTAGGACCGCTGCTGTTCCCTCTGTACATGCTACCATTAGGATATATCATTAGGAAATATGGAATTAGCTTCCACTGTTATGCTGATGATACTCAGCTGTATATTTCTTCAAAACCTAACGAAACTTACCAATTCTCAAAATTAACGGAATGCATAGCTGATATAAAAAATTGGATGACCAGTAATTTCCTATTACTAAATTCTGAAAAAACAGAGATTCTAATCATTGGACAAAAAACTGCCACACGTAATAACCCAGAATACTGTCTAACAATCGATGGCTGCTCTGTTAAGTCTTCGTCGTCAGTTAGGAACCTGGGTGTGCTCTTTGATACCAATCTTTCATTTGAAAGTCACGTGTCTAGTATCTGTAAAACCGCATTTTTCCATCTTAAAAATATATCTAAATTACGTCATATGCTCTCACTGACAAATGCGGAACAATTAGTTCATGCATTCATGACATCAAGGCTAGATTATTGTAATGCTCTACTGGGTGGTTGCCCTGCACGCTTAATAAACAAACTACAGCTAGTTCAAAACGCAGCCGCTAGAGTTCTTACCAGAACCAGGAAGTATGACCATATTAGCCCGGTTCTGTCAACACTGCATTGGCTGCCTATTAAACATCGTATAAATTTAAAAATATTGCTGATTACTTACAAAGCACTAAATGGTTTAGCTCCCCAGTACTTGAGCGAGCTCTTAACGCATTATAGTCCTTCACGTCTATTGCGATCTCAAAATTCTGGCCAGTTGATAATACCTAGAATATCAAAATCGACTGCTGGCGGTAGATCCTTTTCCTATTTAGCACCAAAACTTTGGAACAATCTTCCTAACACAGTCCGGGAAGCAGATACAGTCTGTCAGTTTAAATCTAGACTAAAAACACATCTCTTTGGCTTAGCATACACATAACACATTATAGATTTCAATGTTAGGCTGCATAGTTTAGATCAGCCGGAACCGGGAACACTTCCCATAATTCCTGATGTACTTTGTACATCATAAGAAGGATGGCGTCTACGCTAATATTAGTCTCTTTGTTTATCCCGAGGTTTACCGCGAACCGCCGGATCCAGGCCATATCCAGATCTGAGGAAGGACCATCACATGGACACATGGGCGTAGATTACGGGGGGGACGCGGGGGACGTGTCCCCCCCACTTTTTATAAAATGTAAATTCGTCCCCCCCACTTTTTATAAAATGTAAATTCGTCCCCCGCACTTTTTCATAGGGCAAGTGTGTCTACGACAAACTGAGGTTTTCGCGGGTGTGTAACGTTATAGCCTACATTGAGATTTAAAATCCAAAGAGTCAAGGATAGTCTATTTACGTGACTTTCACGTTTCCATGGTAATCAGTCACGCATCACGACACGCCCATGCTCGCACCCGCGCCGAATCTATCAGTTTCAAAGAGGTCGCAATGATTTCAAAACGGCAAAAAAAACTCTCTTCACTCCTTTTTCGCGAAAAAGTCAAGCACTGTAAGTAAGTTGTCATGTATCCGAATTGTGTTGCACAGTGATGAATAACTCTGCCTATTTCTCTTGTTGAATAATTAACAAGTTTTGTTGTAGGCTAAATTAAAAATATTCACTACCCGCACAAACGAAACATGCACTTATTTTCAATCTTGTTTTACTCGTAATGTCTTTTATTTTCACAGATATGTTATCAAAGCCCTTCAAATTAGAATAAACATGGAGATTGTTAATGCTGAATGTGTATTTTCATGCATCAACCGTCACGATCTGCTTGAATCAGGCAGCGTTGGAACATGTGTACGTGATGTTTACCATAATTCGGTAACACAATTAGCCTAGATAAAAAAGTTTAGACAAACTTTAAGTTCTCTTGAAAATACCTAACTAGAAAGTTTGAAGTAGTTTTAAAAGCTTGAAGTTTGAAGGTTTTCAATTGGAAAGTTTTAATTTAGTAAGACTGTTTAGGCTATTGAGGAATATAATTTTGCCAAAAGAAGAACTTTTATTTTAAGTAAATGTTATTTTTAAATCAGCTTCAGTGTGATATTTAACCATATTATCATGCTTAACACTGATAATTTGAATAATTGTAATGCGATGATCAGATATCTAAATCAGAAAATATCTATGGTTGGCGGGTGGATTATTTATTTTTAACAGTGTATTTGGGGGACTCAAAGTGCACCAGATTAATGAATTTATCTTTAAAATGTACAAAATTTTCTTCCGGGGGGGCATGCCCCCGGACCCCCCTAGAACTAACGAGATCCACATAGAAAAATACTGTGGGTAACACAGTAGGGCAGGCTATAATGTTATACGAAAAATTCATTTTTTATTATCTTAGTAAAAAACATGATCAGGGTTTTACCACCTCCAACTCGTTTTAAGCCAGAAAAAAACCCTGCATGTGCAAAACAAAGTACTGAACATCTGCATTTCTTTCTTTCTGTTTTATTGCTTTAAAAATAAATAACATATTAAGCCAATTAAGCAAAAACCTGTCAACAAAAGTATGAAGAAAAAAAAAACTGATATTACACTTGACGTTCTGTCCCCCTCACTTTTGAAATGACGGCTACGCCCCTGCATGGACACGACGACAACGCATCCCTGATGAGCCAGCCCCATCAACACTGTGAAGGCCCATGAACACCTCAACACAGTCATCTCCTCACCGGCCGGATGACCCAACCCAACCAAATGAACTGGATAAATATCGTGAAAGTTCTGATCACATCTGACTCCTGACATTATGCTGCCTAACTCATAATCATACACTGTTCGTTCGTTGGCCAAAGGAGGACTGGCCCCCTGACTGAGCCTGGGTTCTCCCAAGGTTTTTTTCTCCATTCTGTCACCTGATGGAGTTTTGGTTCCTTGCCACTGTTGCCTTTTTCGCCTCTCTTCGCTTTTGTCGCCATTGGCTTTTGGCTTGCTTAGTTGGGGACATTTAACATTTAATTTTGAATTTAACAATACTATTACAACATTGTTTTCCTGTTATCTCTGTAAAGCTGCTTTGAAACAATTTGTATTGTAAAAAGCGCTATATAAATAAAGGTGACTTGACTTGACTTGACTTCAAATGAAACAGTTAAACCTCTGTTAATTTTCAATAAAACTTATGTAGACGTCTGACAGAAATAAAGTGAGTCTGGTTAGTAATAAGTGAAGCTGGTAATGCTGTTTGTGGAGTTGTTTAATCCTCCTCTGCTGAGATCTTCACAGATTTAATGTCTTCTTTTCTCTTCAGTTGATTTCATCTAAGGCTGTGTCTGAAATTACTCCATATTTAATATATACACAGATTTTTTTGGCTATGATATGGTCCAGTTCTGGTTTATTTCTTTACTCTTGGCTGACATGTGGCATTGCTATGCAGAGGTGTAAAGTCCAGGTTCAGAAAGTAAAAGTCCTCCTCAGTATTTTGTTCCAATCACCTGGATTTGCTAATTCAGACAGGAGACAGAACTAATGAGTGAAATCAGATGACTGAGTTCATGGGTGGAATAAACATATGGCAGGACTTCTACTCTTTGGCCCCTGGATTTCCCACCTCTGATCGCAGGAGACGTGTCTGTGTGTTATCCAAGCATTAATGGCAATGAAAGACTATTATACTGTGAGCGGCTCGTATGAAGACTTTCTGGTGTTTTTCCCTAATTTCTGCTTCCAGGTCTTGATTGTGGCTTTTCTTTGAGGTTTAGAATCCAGTATTCCTCTAATTCTTTTGTCTTTTATGAATTTAATAAAGAACTGTCTAGTCTTCTGTCCAAACACACCGCGTCATCTACGTCAGGCGACTGTAAATGTACAAAAACTGTTTCCTTTTTCGAATTGCCTGAAAAACCACCTCATGCGAGTGTAAAAACATTTTTGCGATAAATGGGAGGTTTTGCAAAATTGACGTGTTTCCACTGAGCGTATTTTCAATTCACAATTTCAATTTACGCAATTTGAAGGGTAATGGAAACGCGGCTACTGTCTTATGGAAACACAGAGATATCAAAAATTAGCACATGAATCTCAACAATGGTGGCAATATATATATTTCAAAAAAAAATTCATACTGAAGTGCATGCTGGGAGTTTTATACTATCCTGGGTCCCAGCATGCATTATGACAAGAAACTTTTGATTGTCACCATTGTTGAGATTCATATGCTGATGTTGATGTCTGTGTCTAAGTCAAGGAAGTGTTTGAAATGTTTTAATGCACTATATTATTCCAATATCCTCCATAATAAATATTTACAGAAACATTACTGGATTTCATGAAGTAGATTCACAGATATATTATAAATAAAGGTTAAATACTCATAAATGCAAAGCTTATACACAGGATGAGATCAGACATGTCCAGGATGATCACGGTATCATCACAACAGCCATAAACACTTGATCAACTTTCTCTTGACTTTTACTTGCAATAACAAATGTGCTTTATAACCTCACAGGTACAGCAGCCAGAGAGAAACTTATAATGAAAAGTCAAGAGCCCAACTAAAGCAAATCCTGATCTACATCAGGGTGATTACCATCTTTATTATATTCAATAAAACATCAACAACTAAATATCTGTTAATTCTCAAAAATAACTTTTGTACATGTATGAAAGAAATAATGTTAAACTGGTTTGTAAACTGGTTTCACACTCAGTGTGTCTGGAAGTCAGTTGTAGCTCTTTTTCTGTTCTTGTTTCTCTGTCCTTCAGTGATTCTGCTTATCAGGTGTTCATCGGTTTCTCAATTCACTCTCTTCTTTCATTTAAGTGGGCTATATTAGTGAACTAATGTAGGGAATAGTGAATGAGGGTATAGGTGTCGACTTTGAGCGCTGTTAATTCACAGTATATTCCTGTAGGCTAGTTTTGTTTTCTACGGTATATTACTGTTTTCATGGAAAATGGCATGATATTGTCAGAATTTGGCCCTTTTTTACAGCAAGGGTTAACAGTGTACACTATGATTGTTCCTGTCACTGTTGGAGATATTTCCATCTAAGCTTGCGTGGACTGGCATTAGCCTTAAAGAATTACTTTATCAAAATGACAATTCTGTCATGATTACTCATCCTCAGGTTGTTCTCTGGAAAACAAAAGGATACATTTTGACAAACTGTACTTGTTGCAAATGCAATGAAAAAAGGCAGAGGCTTTTAACTCTTTCCCCACCAACCACCCAAAGCATTTTTTTTTCTTTTTCACACAAGTTTAATGGCCCCCAGAATATTTTGTTGTTTGAATATCTGAACATGCAATTTATCAAAAGAAAGAACAGATCCCTCTGCTTTAAAAAAAGACTACATATAGATCTGATGATCTGAGATACCAAGGCTGTATCTCAATACTAGTTTTACTTGATCTTAGTGCTGCATTCGATACTATAGATAACACAATACTCTTAGATCGACAACAAAATTATACTGGTGTTCAAGGACAAGCATTAAGCTGGTTCAGGTCATACTTATCTGACCGCTACCATTTTGTCTATTTAAATGGAGAAAAATCTATCATAACTTCGGCAAACTATGGAGTGCCGCAGGGATCTGTGTTAGGCCCTCTATTATTCTCAATATATATGCTGCCACTTGGTAATATTATAAGGAAACATGGAATTAGTTTCCATTGTTATGCTGATGACACTCACGGCCAGATGAACACGCTAAATTATCCAAATTGACAGATTGTGTTAAAGATTTAAAAGATTGGATGATGCTTAATTTTCTTTTATTAAATCCAGACAAGACAGAGGTACTACTTATTGGTTCTAAAAACCGTCCACAAAACCTCTCACAACACAACTTTAACATAGTAGGATGCCCTGTTACTTTATCCGCTACAGTAAAAGAACTGGGTGTTATATTAGACTGCAACCTGTCTTTTGAAAATCATTTTTCATGTTACAAAAACAGCCTTTTTCCACCTTAGAAACATTGCTAAGCTACGTAATATGCTATCAGTCTCTGATGCAGAAAAGTTAGTTCATGCATTCATGACCTACATAATAAGCTACAGTTGGTCCAAAATGCAGCCGCTAGAGTTCTTACTAGATCAAGAAAATATGATAATATAACACAGATTTTATCATCACTTCATTGGTTACCTATAAAGTTCCGTATTAATTACAAGGTATTGCTACTGACTTATAAAGCCCTAAATAGTTTAGCTCCAGTCTATTTAACGGATCTTCTCTTTAAGATCACTAAATTCGAGGCTTCTGGTCATACCTAGGACATCCAGATCCACCAAAGGAGGGAGAGCATTTTCACATTTAGCTCCGAAGCTCTGGAATAGCCTTCCTGATATTGGTCGTTGCTCAGACTCGCTCTCCCAGTTTAAAACTAGACTAAAGACGCATCTCTTCAGCCAGGCATTCATATACATTTTTTATCTTACAGTTACTGTAAATCCGGCCTCCTGTTCATAAATGCCAGAGGAGAACTGGCCCCTGACTGAGCCTGGGTTATCCCAAGGTTTTTTTTTTTCTCCATTGGGTCACCTGATGGAGTTTTAGGACACCATTAGGTCACCGGATAGAGTTTTAGGACACCATTAGGTCACTTGATGGAGTTTTTTAGTTTCTTGCTACTGTTGCCTTTGGCTTGCTCAGTTGAGAATACTCAAATTAATTAGCCGATCATTAATACCATTGATCAGCTCTACCAAACGTGGATGCTTTTTCCACTAAGAAACGAACATTGTTATGTTGTTTTGATTAATACTGTGAAGCTGCTTTGATGCAATCTATATTGTGAAAAGCGCTATATAAATATATTTGACTTGACTTGACTTGACTTGATTCAGACCTATGATCAAAACATAGATGGGTGTAGTTATATAAAAAGCGCTTCTGTTTCTCCCCTCACTGTACTGTAAAGTTTTCTCACCGGTGAATGACACATGATGTAATCCAATAACATTGTCTCTGGTTGTCTCTCTTCTGGTCTGTGAGCATTCATGTGTTTCGGAGGAGGCATGACTTTGGATGGCGATTTGCAGGCAGGGTGGGGTCATATGCTTTCAATGCTAGCAGGCTGAAGTTAGGATTTCCCAGATCACCTATTGGACCTTTAAAATGATCATAAAAGTGGTCCATTCCACTCATGTTCAAATTTTTCTGCAATCTTCCCCTAAAGTGAGCTATTAGGCTGTGTCAATGCATCAAGTCAGTGAGCTGAATTCCCTCACAACCACTTTTCCCATGAACTTGCCACGGTGAGCTAGAATGTCAAGATTTCCAGTAAATGGCAGCTTAAATTCATATAGTATTAGAAGAATATAAAGCATCGTATGGACCTCATATACTGTATGACTCTTTTATGCTTTTGTGGCCTTCCGGCATGACATTTTCTAAATGTATGTTATCGATCTTACTGTGAATGATTCATCCTTGCATCCAAATTGTTTATTGAAATGCCATAATAGGATGTTCTAGGGAAATTTTCCAATCAACTCACATTAAAATCTGCCTCCAACCAATGTAGAACCGATGGATAGAACCAAGTCCCTGCATCTACATTTTTTCTTGTCCTGTAATCCATTTCACTCATATATACATCACATGACAAAATATGTTTTTTGCATGTTCAATGCATGAGAGCATACAGTAAAATTGTTCAACCAGTGAAAGTCCTCCTATGGTTCAAGGAAGCATGAAAGTCATTTGGAATGGCATGAGGATGAGAAAACTTTGACAGTATTTTACATTTTTGGATGAACTATTCCTTTAAGTTCCAGTTATTAAGGTAGTAATTTTGTGAATAGAAAATTAAATTTGTGTATCTAAAAAGCGTGCCACATTTGGATGCAATGTCCCCTCCTCTTCAATGTCTATGAGAGTAAGCTCAGTGTTCAGAGAGCTTTTGTATCTCTCATATACTTAGTTTGTGTTGACTGAACATTATTCTAATCATTACATGGCTACAAAATAAATGAATAAATGGAAATTAACTATGATTTCACTTTACATTATTATAAATTTGTGCACGTACCAGTTGTGTTTCGATTCGGAGCCGATCGGTCTTCCTGTCGATGTCTCTGAAGAGTGTTGTCATATTACAATGATCGAGTGTGTCGGCGCTTCTTTAGGAAGTCTCTCCTGAGCTGGTGGTTCTACAGCGCGAGTGCAGCGGTGGTCGCGAGCCTTCTGAGCTCTCAACTCGGCTGCGAAATCTTCCTCTAGGAGTGTAACGTTGTCCGAGCCAGATCCGGAAATGTTAGCTATGCTGAAAAGGGCCGCAGAGGCTGTCGGACTTGAGTGGAATCCTCCACCGTATCTCGCTCAGTCTCGTTGGATGATTTGTATCTTGGGGTGGGCCATGCTGGTTTTCAGCCCGCCACTCCAGTGCCTTTTTTTTCCCGAAGTGCATGGAGAGCTTACTAGGTCGTGGATGGCACCTTTTACTGCCAGAAACTGCCTAGATAGCTCTTCCCCCCTCACTACCCTTGACGGAGGAGCGGTGAAGGGTTACGAGGATATCCCTCCAGTGGAGTGGTCTGTCGCGGCACACCTGTGTCTGGCGGCCGCTGCCTCTTGGATGGGGGATCCTCGTCTCCCCTCTCAGGCTTGTGAGTTCTCCTCCATTCTAAGAGCCTGTGGGCAAGCCGCTTCGTCTTTGCATGCCATGGCGTTGCTAAAGGTCTATCAGGCCAAGCCACTCATGGACATGCACGAGGGTAGCCTAGACTGTGCGCTTTTGACTGAGCTCCGCACCCCGACTGACTTGGCCCTCCGGGGCACGAGTGTTGCGGCTTGCGCGATCGGTCTAGCGATGTCCAGCCTGGTGGTCCAGGAGAGCCATGTTGACGTGGTGGTGAACTGCGCCCAACAGTTCTCTGCTGCCCAAGCACAGATGGAGGCCATTCAGCCCGTCCTGCCCCGGCGGCCCGCTGCTACCCCACCGCCGGTGGCAGTTCCTCCGCCTGCTCATCACCGAGGGCATCCCCCTGCAGCCGCTTCCGCTTCAGGGATGGGGGGACGAGCTCTTCAGATGGTTACTGTTCCGCTGCTGGCTCCCCGGATTCCAGCGGTACCTGAATTGTAAAAAGAGCAAATTCCTCCGTTCCTGGGTCCCAAGAGGGTCAGATTGGCGGTGTGCGACCCTGTAAAGCCTTGCACCCCTCAGCCCCCTCTTGTGTCGCCAACCGGCAGCCAGGTGTGGTTTGAGGACCCGATTACGCCTTCTCCCATGCCCCCTGCTGACTCATGGAGACAGGTAAGTATTGCACCACACAAGCAGACCCCGCTTCAGGCCGCCACTGGGCCTTCCGAGCCAGGTCCCTGTCCTCCACCTCGCTGCCCCAGTCCCGAGGTGGCCTGTGACAATCACCCCAGCCTGCCGCCAAACCCTCAGCCCGTGGTCAGACTTTTTGTTTCTCTGGGCCGGAGTGCCCCTAGAACAAGTGTCCAGGCATGCTGTGGTCACCACAGATGCCTCCAACACCGGCTGGGGGGCCATGTACAAGGGGCATGCAGTAGCGGGTATCTGGACGGGCCCCCAACTGCATTGGCACATCAATTGCCTTGAGTTGTTTGCAGTACACCTTGCTTTGAGACGCCTCAAAAGTGAGCCTTCTTGCACAGACACTGTGCAAAGTCAGGGAGGAAGAGGAGCAGGTCTTCCTTGTTGCCCCTTATTGTCCCATATGGACCTGGTTCCCCAAACTTGTGCTCCTCTGGACATGGCACCCGCATCCAGACCTCTGGAAACTCCATGTCTGGTCCCTGGACGGGATGTGGAGATTCTAGGTGATCTACCACAGTCAGTCGTAGACACCATCACTTCTGAGAGAGCACCCTCTACGAGGCATGCTTACGCCCTGAAGTGGAACCTGTTCGTTGAGTGGTGTTCTTCTCCAAGCAGAGGTGGGCCCACTGGATAGTGGATGCTATCATCTTGGTGTATGAGTCCCAAGATGCACCTTGTCCCCCGGGACTGCGAGCTCACTCAACTCGGAGTGTAGCCGCTTCCTGGGTGTTGGCGCAGGGTGACTTGCTGACAGATGTTTGTAGAGCTGCGGGCTGGACGACACCTAAAACGTTCGCTAGATTCTATAGCCTACAGTGAAGAAAAGAAGTATTTGAACACCATACTATTTTGCAAGTTCTCCCACTTAGAAATCATGGAGGGGTCTGAAATTGTCATCATAGGTGCATGTCCACTCTGAGAGACATAATCTAAAAAAAATAATTCAGAAATCACAACGTATGATTTTTTAACTATTTATTTGTAAGATAAAGCTGCAAATAAGTATTTGAACACCTGTCTATCAGCTAGAATTCTGACCCTCAAAGACCTGTTAGTCTGCCTTTAAAATGTCCACCTCCACTCCATTTGTTATCCTAAATTAGTTGCACCTGTTTGAGGTCGTTAGCTGCATAAAGACCCCTGTCCACCCCATACAATTAGTAAGAATCCAACTACTAACATGGCCAAGACCAAAGAGCTGTCCAAAGACACTAGAGACAAAATTGTACACCTCCACAAGGCTGGAAAGGGCTACGGGGAAATTGCCAAGCAGCTTGGTGAAAAAAAGGTCTACTGTTGGAGCAATCATTAGAAAATGGAAGAAGCTAAACATGACTGTCAATCTCCCTCGGACTGGGGCTCCATGCATGATCTCACCTCGTGGGGTCTCAATGATCCTAAGAAAGGTGAGAAATCAGCCCAGAACTACATGGGAGGAGCTGGTCAATGACCTGAAAAGAGCTGGGACCACCGTTTCCAAGGTTACTGTTGGTAATACACTAAGACGTCATGGTTTGAAATCATGCATGGCACGGAAGGTTCCCCTGCTTAAACCAGCACATGTCAAGGCCCGTCTTAAGTTTGCCAATGACCCTTTGGATGATCCAGAGGAGTCATGGGAGAAAGTCATGTGGTCAGATGAGACCAAATAGAACTTTTTGGTCATAATTCCACTAACCTGTGTTTGGAGGAAGAAGAATGATGAGTACCATCCCAAGAACACCATCCCTACTGTGAAGCATGGGGGTGGTAGCATCATGCTTTGGGGGTGTTTTTCTGCACATGGGACAGGGCGACTGCACTTTATTAAGGAGAGGATGACCGGGGCCATGTATTGCGAGATTTTGGGGAACAACCCCCTTCCCTCAGTTAGAGCATTGAAGATGGGTCGAGGCTGGGTCTTCCAACATGACAATGACCTGAAGCACACAGCCAGGATAACCAAGGAGTGGCTCTGTAAGAAGCATATCAAGGTTCTGGCGTGGCCTAGCCAGTCTCCAGACCTAAACCCAATAGAGAATCTTTGGAGGGAGCTCAAACTCCGTGTTTCTCAGTGACAGCCCAGAAACCTGACTGATCTAGAGAAGATCTGTGTGGAGGAGTGGGCCAAAATCCCTCCTGCAGTGTGTGCAAACCTGGTGAAAAACTACAGGAAACGTTTGACCTCTGTAATTGCAAACAAAAAAATATTAACATTGATTTTCTCAGGTGTTCAAATACTTATTTGCAGCTGTATCTTACAAATAAATAGTTAAAAAATCATACATTGTGATTTCTGGATTTTTTTTTTTTAGATTATGTCTCTCACAGTGGACATGCACCTACGATGACAATTTCAGACCCCTCCATGATTTCTAAGTGGGAGAACTTGCAAAATAGCAGGGTGTTCAAATACTTATTTTCTTCACTGTATGTGTCGAGCCGGTTGCTTCCCATGTGCTCTCTTCACATAGAAGTCAGTTAACACCGTAAGCCCCTCTCGAAGTGTAGGCTTGCTGCGCCATTCCCCTCCTATGGACTGGATACGTGAGCCATTCTTCCTCCAGTTGAGTTCCCCTTTAGTGAGTTCCCCTTTAGTGAGTTCCCCTGTGAGTTCCTCAACACCCCTTTGGCATTGGACATGGCGGAGCGTCCGATGCTAGGCCTACCACTCGTATGCACTGACTCGTATGCACTGGTGAAACTTGTGCTAGGCTGGGTGCATATGTAGTGATCCCTACGGCGATTCCATATGTGTATTCTTCCATGGTACGGCTCCCTGTGGCAAGCCTGTGTCTTTCCCTTGGTAGAGCTTGCTCTGCCATCGCTGGCTGGTTGAGTCCCCCCCCCCGTTATAGGCTGGAGCCACCCAGTGACATTCCATATTTTGTACTGCCCAGTAATCCAACCAGTCCATATGTCTCCACATGTTACCTCCCTGCGGGCTGGATGTGGCTCCAGGCTTCCCTCCTTCCATCGAAAGTGCACACTTTCCCAGAGTTATCCAAGTCTAACTGAGTGGGTCTTGCGGAACAGCAGAGACTTCCCTGGCCTAAGCCCTGTCCCATCTCTGCCTCAACAATGCGGGGGGATGAGAAGGCTTTTGTCTAGGCACTGGAAGGTGGCAGCACTAGTAGCGTTTTAATTGGAATCCCAATCAGTCAACAGTTTGACTACATCGAATGTGAGTGACTGAAAGGGAATGTCTTGGTTACGTATTTAACCCTCGTTCCCTGAAGAAGGAAACGGAGATGTAGTCCCGTCACCACTATTGCTGAACCATCAATGACTCCAGGCTCCGCTCGGCTCCTCAGCGAAAAACAACTGGTGCGTGCATCTACTTCCAAATTTAGACCCGCGCTGCGGGCGGAGAGTGAGATGCAAAGCTTGCACAGCAATGTACATTGGCTCGTTTAATCAATACTCGAAGATGACAGGCTCCCTAAGTGTGATCCCAATCAGTCGACACGTCGACTACGCCTCCGTTCCCTCCTTCAGGGAACGAGGGTTACATAGAGACGTTCTTCATTCCTTGCATGACTGAAGCAGTGAATGTTGACCTCTTTGCGAGTGTATGACAAATACAGTTAGCTAGGTTGTTAAGTCAATGATTTGTATTCCTTAAAACTCATCTTTGATCACCAAAATTACATATTTAAAAAATGTTTTCTTAAAAAAAAAAATGGAACAAAATGGAAGTCAAACTAAACTAATGAAACTATGGAAGTCAATGGGAGTCCATCAACGGTTTGGATATCAACATTCTGTAAAATATCTTATGTTCTATTGTGTTTAGTAGAAGAAAGAAATTGGAAGGTGAGTAAATAATGACAGATTTTTTATTTTTGGGTGAACCATCCCAAGTGAACTCTCTTCGTAAGTACACTTAAGTGCCTTTTATTTCTAATATTTTGCAATAAGTACAATTTTAAATATATATACTTTTAAGATTTGAAGTAAACCACAAGAGTACATTCAATGCAATTAAGCGCACTTCTCTTTGCAAGCTCTTGATAATTTAAATTTTTTTGTAAATACTGAAACATTTGAATCCAAAGAACTTAATAATTGTTTCATCAAAGTAAACTATGTTTGAATTATTGAATATAAATGTCCTATGGGGTGCATGATAAAATAGTTTTGCTTTCAGTCACACAAGGGGCATTTAATTGCTGACAGGGGCAATAAATAGTGACATTATAGCTACACCATTAAACTGACATAAAAATGTATCAGAAGTGCAATCTGCTCGAAATTCTATTAGATCGCAGAAGCTGTCGCAGCTAAATTTTATGTAACTGCAACTTCAACCTCTCTGCCTGCCAAAAACGAACACAGTCCCATTTATCAGGACAGGGAATTTCAGGGGACGTCTAAAGGAGTTGAGAGACTTATTTGCTGAAGTGACAGGCTGCGTTTGGCCTGCCGTCTGCCTCTGTGTTTGCCATCTGAGCCCGGCTCTGACAGATGGGGTGCAGCGGCACATATGGAAATGCCCCTGTTAAACTGCCCTCGGAACAAGCAGGGGTCTGGCAAGGCTTTTTAGCTAAATGATCCGTTATTAGAATGCGTTTTGAATTAGATTGAGTGGTGATCTATCAACAGTGTCACTTTTTTGATGACCTCACATATATCGTAGGTTGTGGGAGAGTGCGGGATTGTCGCTAAAAAGTAGTGTCCCGGATGGTGTTTGATGGTTATACACAGGGCCGACGAGTGCACTTCTGCCTCTCTAGGCGAAAAACAATTGTGCCGCCCCTCTATTTGTAATGTATACCAGCAACAACACACAAGACCAATATGCCATACATATAACGCAAAACCAGCAACAACAAAGACCAATAGCCTATGCCATATAACGCAAAACCAGCAACAACACAAAAAGACCAATATGCCATAGGCCTACTAACGCAACCCAGATAGCAACACTGTTTCGGCCCAGATCCGGCCCACATCTGGCACTTGTGGAATGCAGATCTGGCCCACATGCAGCGTGGAATGACGGCCCTTGGGTGGCCCATTCCTGTTTGCCAGATCTGAGCCACAAGCAGGCCATAACAATGCCACATGCCAGTCAAGAGTAAAGAAATAAACCAGAACTGGACCTTATCTGAGCCACAAAATCTGTGTATATTAAATATGGAGTCATCTCAGCCTTAATAAGCCTGTTAACAAGCAGAATCACTGAAGGAAAGAAGAGAACAGAAAAAGAGACGAGCAGAAACACAAGAACTACAACTGACTTCAGAGACAGCCTTAGATGAAATTAAACATTAAATTAAACACATTAAATCTTCACATTAAATCTGTGAAGATCTCAGCAGAGGAGGATTAAACAACTCCACAAACAGCATTACCAGCTTCACTTATTACTAACCAGACTGACTTTATTTCTGTCAGACGTCTACAAAAGTTTTATTGAGAATTAACAGAGGTTTAACTCTGTTTCATTTGAAGTTACCATAACAGTGATTAGTGTTTCCATTAGTTGGGCTCTTAACTCTTAAATACTCTATATCTTTTGTCTTTATTTGGCTGCCTTGACAGTGTGTTTCTCAAACACATCATTTGCAGCAGCAAAGAAAGCTAAAGTGAAATGAGATCAGGTGATGATGGTTACACGGTGATGGTTTTATAATCATCGTGAAACAGCTTGATTTACTGATGTCTTTGGGAATTATCATTTGTGTCTATCCATTAATATTTTAACATTACAAACCCTGTGTTATGGCAGCATGAGGTCTAGCAGTGTTATAACAGTCAGTTTAAATCTTTTGATAAACATGAAATCAAAAAAATAGTTTATGATGACACACACAGATATCAACGACCAGCGTATGTATCTCAACAATGGTGACAATCACAAATATTTACATAAGAACATGATTTGTTCATGTTGCAATGCATGCTGGGAGTTTTGTACTATGCTGGTACCCAGCATGCATTGCAGCAAGGTACTTTTGATTGTCACCATTGTTGAGATTCATACGCTGATTGTTGATGTCTGTGTGTGTCATTATAAACTGGCTTTTTCGTGCTCATATTTGTTAAAGTCTCCTTACTAATTGTTATAATATTGCTAAATCTCACGCTACAGCAACACATGGTTTGTGATGTGAAAACATTAATGGAACAACACAATTGTTAGATTCCTAAGACATCAGTGAATAAGCCTATATCATGACGATTATAATACCAACACCAGGAAACCATCATCACCTGATTTCATTTCACTGTAGCTTTCTTTACTGCTGCAAATGTGTTTGAGAAACACACTATCACAACAGCCAAAAAAAGACAAAAGATACAGTTAGAGTTAAGAGCCCAACTAATGGAAACACTAATCACTGTTATGGTAACTTCAAATGAAAGAGTTAAACCTCTGTTAATTCTCAATAAAACTTTTGTAGACATCTGACAGAAATAAAGTCAGTCTGGTTAGTAATAAGTGAAGCTGGTAATGCTGTTTGTGGAGTTGTTTAATCCTCCTCTGCTGAGATCTTCACAGATTTAATGTCTTCTTTTCTCTTCAGTGTATTTCATCTAAGGCTGTGTCTGAAGTCAGTTGTAGTTCTTGTGTTTCTGCTCGTCTCTTTTTCTGTTCTCTTCTTTCCTTCAGTGATTCTGCTTGTTAACAGGTTTATTAAGGATGAGATGTCTCCATATTAAATACACATAGATTTTGTGGCTCAGATAAGTTCCAGTTCTGGTTTATTTCTTTGCTCTTGGCTGACATGTGGCATTGCTATGGCCTGCTTGTGGCTCAAATCTGGCAAACAGGAATGGGCCACCCAATGGCCGTCATTTCACGCTGCATGTGGGCCAGATCCGCATTGCACAAGTGCCAGATGTGGGCCGGATCTGGGCCGAAACAATATTGCTATCTGGGAAATAGTGCGCAACGCGAGTGTGCCCAAAATGTCAACAATATTAAAGTAGGAGGCAATGCCTGCTGCCATTTTCTTTAAAGGTTGTATCAGTGATTTCAGGCCCAAAAATAAATGTCTAATCTTTTCTAACGATCCGCTAGCTTCCCGCCCCATAAGCATGCCGTCCAAAAACCGCGTCTCTGTAGGCAGCCTAGGCTCTGAGATCTACACACAAAAAAAATGGGTACAACCACCACTCAAAACCAAAATAAACAGTGTTCCAAACAATCACCGACGTGCACCTGAGACCCGCAGAGATGAATTAATTGACAGACTCGCTAAAATGGAGAGCGACTGGAGTGACGCAACCATAGACAGTAAAAGAAATGGACACAGCGACTCCATAGATTTCAATGGAGAAAAGTGAAGCCAATTAGAAGCACTCACTTCCTGATCGCCAGGGTTACTGCGCAGGCTCACACTGAGCTGGACGACGTAGATGTGACTTGAGCAACCTGTCTTTCTTCTAGTAGCTGTGCCGAGAGAAATCTGAATAATTCCCTTCCGAATCTCGCAGAGACGGAGAGCGTGAGCATTAGCTGTCCATGAGCTAGCAGCAGGATCAACTTTATGACTCTCTATGGGCTTCTCCCTTGACTTTATCAGACTTTATGCCTCCACGTCCCCTTATTGCCTGTGAGCTTCTCCTCCGGTCTATACGGTAATTTCTCTACTGTGCGACAGAGAGTCGAGTGGTAATGACGCAATCGTTAGCCTATTTTTACAAAAACTGCTTCTACGGGGCCATAACGTAAGATACGGTAATGGAGCCTTTTATACATTGTCGTGTTTCTTTACAAATAAATAATGGACAAATGGAGTCTTTAAACGCCTCAGATGTAAAGTTATTTGCTGTCAAAGTGACGCCAAAGTGAATGGGAGTCAATGGAAGGCTACAGCAGGTGATGGTCTGCTACAATGGCGCCGCCCAGGGAGGGTTCAATTTCCAGCTGATGGATTCCGGCTTGCTTGGACGCAAGTAGCTTTGCAACAGAGTGGTCATTTGAAGTCGAGGACTTTTCTTCACCACCTTCACCTGATTTTTCAGCCTTTTAAGACGACCAAATCTGAGGTATGGTTCTATTTAGGCTTTTACAAAAGTCCTGAGGGAAACTTAATCGAGGATGGTCACCCTGTTTGCAGAATATGCACAAAAAAAGTCGCTGCAATAGAAACACTTCAAATCTGGCGATCGTCTTGTGTGACCATCACCCACTGTTGTATAGCGAACCCAAAGCAAGTTAACTTTGATCTCAATACCAAAACTACGTCTGATAAATGGGCACAAAATGTTGTTTTGAGTTGAAATATTTTATCTCACTCATTTGAAATAAACAAATTTAAAGCTTCCACGAATAAAAGTTCGGAGTAATGTTTTAAATCTTATGTTTATAAATCCATTTTGTACAGCGTAGGCTACAAAACATTCGTCCAGACAAGATGATAAAAACAATATTATCAAACTCTGTAAACAATACATTAACTCTGATTTCATTTTCAATACAATCAAAAACGGAGACACAAGACGGCAAGTTGTATTTGAATGAAACGAGAGCGCGTGTCCGTTGTGATACATGGATTTGCGTTGTGTTATAATGCGTTGATATTGACGACGGTCAGAAGGAAATACCACAGAATAGAATCTGAATAGTGATATGAAATTTTCATACCCTCTCATCCCTATAAATAACTATATAAATGCCATGCTAAATAGATGCTAATATACGCTATCCTGATCGTTTTCAATACTTGCAAATCCAACTCCTGACTCGCTACAGTAGATGCTTTTTATACCAGGGTTTGCAAAGGGCGTGAGCTCGCACCAAGGGCGTGACAGAGTGACGTCACAGAGTACCCTACGTCAGTGGTTCCCAAACCTGTCCTGGCGACCCACCAACACTGCACGTTTTCTTTGTCTCCCTAATCAAACACAACTGATTCAACTCATTAGCTCATTAACCCATTTAATTATGAGCTGATGAGTTGAATCAGGTGTGTTTGATTAGGGAGACAAAGTAAACGTGCAGTGTTGGTGGGTCGCCAGGACAGGTTTGGGAACCACTGCCCTACGTCACAGAGTACCCTACGTCACAGAGTACCCTACGTCAAAGAGTACCCTACGTCACAGAGTACCCTACGTCACAGAGTACCCTACGTCACAGAGTTCCCTACGTCACAGAGTACCCTACGTCACAGAGTACCCTACATCACAGAGTTCCCTACGTCACAGAGTACCCTACGTCACAGAGTTCCCTACGTCACAGAGTACCCTACGTCACAGAGTACCCTACGTCACAGAGTTCCCTACGTCACAGAGTACCCTACGTCACAGAGTACCCTATGTCACAGAGTACCATACGTCACAGAGTACCCTACGTCACAGAGTACCCTACGTCACAGAGTACCCTACGTCACAGAGTTCCCTACGTCACAGAGTACCATACGTCTCAGAGTACAAATCTGAAGAGGGCAGCACTCAGATGTTTTTACATCAAATATTTGAAAATTAAAACACTTTATACCCAAATGTCAAAAAATGTACTTGAATCAATGAACAGCATTTATGAAGCTCCATTCTTACAGATCATTAACTAAAAAAAGTTGTTTTAGTGTTTAATTACCCTTTAACTTACCTTTCAGAAGTGCGCACGGTGGGCCTTCATTAATGATGGGTGATTCATGAAAAAAACGCATCATGCGTTTTGATATGTCACGTGACAAATGAACGAAAGACTCGGAAGGTAAAGTAATTATTTATGTTCCCTGTAAATTATTTTTGACTGCATTATAATGATTTCTTATTTCAGAATATGATCAGTAGGTGGATGTGACCGGGGATTTTGGCTGTTAAAAGTATAACATTTAAAGCCACTTAAATGAACGAAGGACTCGAATAAAGATTTGTTCATTTTGATGAACGAGATCGAACAAGAGAGTCAGTAAAATGGCCATGACTCGTGAGAGCAGGGGGCAGGGCGGGGCAGCGGCAGCTCAGCAAATCACATAAGCCTATTTTGTGAATTGTTCATTCCCGGTTGGCACACATTTTGCCGCCCTTACAAAAGTGCCGCTCTAGGCAATTGCCTAGTTCGCTTATAGAGACGTGCCGGCCCTGATTATTCAGTGGTACACTAATGGTAGATGGTACTGAATGATTACCATATTAACATACCGTTCTCTAAGATACCATGGAATATGATAGTATCATGTGTAAATGGTATTACTTTAATGGTTTATATCGTTACCTTTAATGGTTTTACCCTGGAAGGTTGTTTTCATGCTCATGTTTTAGTTTAGCTTGTGTGTGTGTGTATGCTTGTCAGGTTTGCTTTTATACTATAGTCTACCTTTTTATAACTGCCCAAATCCACATTATAAATACGCAATGGGGTGAAATCCTTGCTGGGCAATTAAATAGTTTTTTTCATGGCTGCTTATGGCCTAAAGCAATTATGAGTTTGTTGTTCCATGTTAACTCTCTTCTCCTGCTTTTTTGGGGAGGGGGAGGGGGGCATAGACTTCTCACCATTTTAATTGTGTTTCAAAGCATTTTGCCCAAGGTGAGACTCAGACATTTTACTTTAGTGAATTCCACCTTCTGCTCGCTCAAGGATTTTTGTTGTACTATGTTCTGGCTGACTTCTGCATAATTGCTTGTTTGTACTGTTGGGAATGTATAATCTAGTAACATCCCAGTGGCACCCAGGAAATGAGATGTGACGCCATCAATAGAGCTTTGTGATGAGAGATATTTGTGCAACGTAAAATAACGATTTTCAATTAAAGGCCATTTTCAGCAACATTGTCTTCAACTCTGCGGGGGGAAAAGACATTCACTTTTACACATAAACAAATTATTAAAACTCAATGTCGTAATTGTGGTTTGTATTAGTGCTTCATTGCACTCTGCTTATTTGTTTTGCTACAGTATAAAGTCTTTTTGCCAATAACAGGTTCATCGAGAAACTGCATCAACCTTAAATATTGCAGGAATCTGTATTTTGTTAAGTACACTACCATTCAAATGTTTGGGGTCAGTAGATTTTTTAAAAGACGGAGAATTTTTTTTTTTTTTTAATCCTGAATCCTGAAAAAAAGTATATCACATTTCCACAAGTAAGCAGTTTTCGACATTGATAATCATCAGAAATGTTTGTTGAGCAGCAAGTAATCATATTAGAATGATTTCTGAAGGATCATTTGACACTGAAGACTGGAGTAATGATCCTAAAAATTCAGCTTTATGAGATATATAAGGGATATATTTTAAAATAGAAAAAAAAATGTAATACAATTTCACAATATTACTGTTTTTACTGTATTTTTGATACAGTCTCGATGAGCACAAGGACTTCTTTCAAAAACATTAAAATTCTTTCTGACCCCAAATTTGTGAACAGCAGTGTCCAGGTTCACCTGTGTTTTTTTGCCCTAAGACTGATGTTGATGTTTATTTTATTTCGTCGCCCCTGGTTTCTCATTTCCTAGACCTGTCTCATGCTAGACCTGCTCCCTCGATTGTCTATGCTAGTATGCTTAAATATTTTGTTGTGGTGTTTTTTCCAGAGTGTTTTGTTTTCTATTATAAAAGATAGATTTTTCAATTGCTCCTCTGCTTGCACGTGACAGAATAACCAACCAAAATGGATCTAGCAGCAGTACAAATCCTTCTCCTCACCCAAGGGGATCATTGTGTGATTTTTTAGATCTGGCGCATGCCGCTCACAATGATTTTCTGGTTTTTTTCGTGCTGGACCAACCCGATATCAATATTTTACGAGGTGGCTAATTCGTACGAATTCATATGATCTCACTTGTACGAATTCGTACGATCTTTGCTAAATCGTACAGATTTACCGAGTTGCCCAATTCGTATGAATTCGTACGAATGACCTACGCCTGACCCCGCCCCTAAACCTACCCATCACTGGGGTTTAGACAAATCGTACGAATTTGTACGAGTGAGGTTGTGAGATAGTGTTGGCTGGAATCAATGCACCAACAAAGGCATGCCTGCCTGCTCCTTTAGGGATCTCCTTGGAGTTATGTACTCCTTCAGTGTGGATACCCTTTCACAGTGGGTGAGGATGAAGAGAATTTGGACCCTGAATTACATGGACATGGACCCTCAGCCAGCAGCCATGTCCATCCCAGAGCCAATGCTCATTGACATGTCCCACTACGAGTTAGTTCCTGGCCTTAAACCCACCCACCCAGTTCTTCCTCCTCCTCCGATTCCTTCTTGCTTATTAGACTATAGGTTCCATCCATAGACTGTAAAAAAAGGTGGACGATGCACCTTCACTCTCTTCCATTGAAGAAAAGTGAATCCGCCAATGTCCCAATATGGCACTGACATCTTGCTGTGATTTGTTTACTGCAGAGTAACTCATTATGTCAGTGTGAAATAAACAGTTATGGAAATGTAGAAATTAAAATTGAAGCTCCAATCTCCTCCCGAAAATCCTGAAAAAAGTCTGTTAGTGCCTCAGTGACTACTTCGCTCAGAGAAGCTGTCGATCATAGCTATTTTTATAGCATCAAATAACTACAACCAAACTTATTTTAAAAAACGAACACTTAAACTTACATCAGCATGATAAAAACTACATACAATGACAGAAAACATCTTTGGAAAAAAAGTATTTGAAGTATAATTTGATTGTTTAGTTTGCCTCACATCCCAGTAGACTACATGGAGAGGGTGGGGTTTATGACCTATACTGGGACCAGCCGTCTGGGGGCGATCGAGACGCTTTGGCTTCACTTTTCAGGACTTGTGCGGCAGGCCTGGTCCCATCCATTTCCCTGGCTCCCTCTCATCCTACTGCTCTGCCGGCTCTCATCAGTCCCCCGGCTCCATCTGTGTGACCACAGTCTCTGTATCCACCATGATCTTGGGAGTTGAAGCATCAGAACTGTTGCAACCCTTTGGCTCCCCCTTGGCCCTCTGATCCTGCCTGAGGATGGCTCATCGATACCTCAGCTCCACCATGGCCCATCTTCCCTCTGGCTCCACCAATCTCTCTCGTCCCTGTGACTCCGCCTTGGTCTGTCATTTCCCTGGCTCCACTACGGTCTTTTGGGCTTTAGCAGAGCTTAGGCCCTCCACCCCTTCGGCTCAAAGAGGTTCCTCACTCACATCGGCTCCACCTCGGTCTTCCAAACCACCAGCTCCAGCTCGGTCCTCTAACTCTCCGGCTCTGCTTTGGTCCTCTGAGTTTACGACTTCACCCTTTGGTTCAATGTTCCTCTGGCTTTACCTCGGTCTCCAGCTCCTCTGGCTCTTCCTCAGTCTTCAGATCCACTTGCCAGTGGTCATGGTCAATGGTTCCTCAAGTTTGATTTGTTGCTTATTGTCTATGCTAGTATGCTTAGCTGTTTCATTTTGGTGTTTTTCCAATGTTCATGAGTTCCAGAGTGTTTTGTTTTTGAATAATTAAACACGATTTTTCAGTTAGATCCTCAACTCTTCCCTGCCTGCACATAACAGGTATTGTATGCATTTCTGTATTTGTTTTTACCCTTTTGATATTATTGTTGTAATACTGGATAAAAAACAGGATAAAAACAGGATTGTTTTTATAAAAATATTATACCAGGGGTGTCCAATCCTGCTCCTAGAGGGTCACTATCCTGCATAGTTTATATACTGCGTTCACGCCATGTCGTATTTACTGTAATTACTAGATGACGACCCGGGATGTTGTGCTTTAATGACAACACTATTAATGTATTATTTACAACTGTATGATTTGAATAATAAAGAGACAAAACCACAAAACAAACAAGTAACAGTCTTTATTCACATGCCTTATAACTACATTAAACTGTATTGTATGTCTTTCATTTTTATTCAGATTATTCTTGCATTAAGACATTACAATAGTCAATCAGATATAAGTTCTTAACCAATTTTTTTATTTCTCAAGGTGCTTACATTTTGAGTGTTTCTTGCGGCAGTCAAGTTGAAGCTCTTTAAGAAAATTCCCGAAATCTCATAATTAAGTAATTCCGACATGGCATGAACACACCCATTAGCTCAAATCTTAATTAAATACAACAGAACCAGCTAATTAACGTCTTCACGATTACCAGTAGAAGCTTCCAGACCAGTGTGCTGGAGCAGGTTGGAGCTGAACTCTGCAGGATTTTGGCCCCCCAGGAACATTGTATTATTTAGTTGGCAAAGCCTATTTTTATTTGTCACATGCTGAGTGTACACTTTGTAGCCTGCATGAGAAATTGGAGCAAATGTGTTGAGTTTGATACCTCAAGCTTCAAGGAAGAACTTTTGTCCTCCAGCAAAGTTACTGTTGGTCTGGATTTGTCGGTACGCATTCACTGTGATGAAACTCTGGGTTACTTGAAGTGTATTTAGAAAGACAGGGCTGTTCGCTTTGGGAAGCAAAACAAGGCTTCAAGTGTTCTGCTGTTAGCTTGAATTCACATGGTGGACATTCTCTGAACTTCTCCCACTTCCACTGAGTTTGCACATAAAAGAGAACACTGTAGATCTCAAATGTAAAGCTTTTCTGCATTTCCAACTCAACTCATCGGTTTTTAAGAGGCATAAATCTGCTAATTAGGTTGGCCTTAATTATGCTAACAGCACCATGTCAAGGGCTCCTGTCTCCAATTCCCTTTGATAGCCAGTCACTTAATACAGTGGCACCTAACTGACTCTGGAAGCACTTAAATGCCCTGTTGTAAGGATGCACTAGAATAGATTGCATTTCAATCACAGAGAAGACATGTTAAGTTATTCATCAGCATCGCAGCGAATCGCTCCGCACAAAGTAGGCTGCAATTGTTTCAAAGTACTGTGACTGATTCCAAAAGGGATTCATTCAGCTGAGGTCAATTACATAAAGACTGAATCATTGTTTGGAGGCGAAAACCTTTATGTGGTGGCTGGGCTCTAATGTGCATGAATAAATATTTATGCTCATGATTAGATGCTTTCATGTACATGATTGCAGCCAGTGCCTGTACGTGCCAGATATAACACAAATGGGTTTCTGAGACACATTGTTACATTCACTGTACATTACTGTACGGAATAAGTGTATGCAATTGTGATATCATGAATGTCTTTGATTTGAATCCTTTGTTTAGGATTAGAAAAGTTTTTTTAAGGTTGTTTTTTGTTAGAAATGGCAATGGAAGCTTGTTTTCACCCCTGAATAAAAAATACTTTTTATCTCCCAATTCGGACTTTTTTTTATTTTATCAGAATTGCATGATATGAAATCGTGCTTGCGATTTATAAAGTCAGAATTGCGTGTTATAAAGTCAGAATTGCATGTTTACATCTCGCAATCCTTACTTTATGACACGCAATTGCAAGTAGCAATTGTGTTATAAAGTCAGAATTGCGTGATATTAAAGTCGCAATAGTGTTATAAAGTCAGAATTGCGTGATATTAAAGTCGCAATTGTGTTATAAAATCAGAATTGCATTGTATAAACTCGCAATTGCGTGATTTAAAGTCAGAATTGCAAGATCACAAAAAGTCTTATTTGAAAGAATATGTTTTATTCTGTGGCGTAAACAAGCTTCTATAAATGACTGCATATTAAAATGGAATAGGAAAAAAATGACACTTCATCATTAATTGCCAAAAGAGCGATTACAAATACAATGATGGTTTGTAGAAGAATACCACAGTTATTATCTAACATGTCTTAAATACTGCATTGCAAAACCATTTTCTCAGAACAGAGAGAGGCAATCAAGACATCCTCTGTAGTAAATGCCAAAACAGTAGGAGAGCGGCAGAGAGAAGAGAAACAGACTTCAGAAGCAATGATGCAGAAGTCTTTGAAAGACTAACAGTGGCCTCTGTAAATCACCCCAGAGAAACAGTCTGCTTGACCCTGACATCAATCCACCACTTGTGAATGGCAAATGAAAACCTCAGTAACACAAGCAGGTTTAGGAAAGATAACACTGGTCTGGAGACCCAAACAAAAACAAAAGGGTTATGTTATCGCCCTCTCATATCATGACAGCTTTGTGTGACTTACTGAGGGTGTCCCTAATTTATTCAGCAGATGCCATCCGTGAGTGACGAGCAGCCAGAAAAACACGAGGAGAGACAGAAATTTGCACATTTCCCTTATTTGAACCCTCAACCATCTGTGAAAAACGTTGTTGTTTTGTTGGAATACTTGACAGTATAACACTCATTTTATAAAAAAAAAATACCAATACCAATACTGAAATATACTGCTTTATTGTGTAAAATATGGATCCGCATAAATAATTTATAAAATATTCCAATTGAATAAGGTGGAACACCAGTAAAAAATGCAAAATAATTACTTTAGTTTTTAAAAGTAAAAAAACAAACATGCATTGTTGACATTGTAGTTGACATCACCGCAAGTCAGTGTATCTTGATCTTCAGCAATATGACTTCTTTAGAGTAACTATAAGGTCAGATTGAATTTCTGGCTTCTCTCTGAATAGAAAGCTGGTCCAAAACAGCAGCATGTAAACAGCCTTTCCTTCGATCTGTGGTTGACCCTGAGGTCAGACAGTAGTGACCCGGCGGACTGTCTTCTGTGCTCCACTGCAGTCCAAGTTAGAAGCATCTTCCTTGTTCTGATTGTGAGAGCTGAAAATTACAATATCAGGAACCTGTTGAGGAACAATATTTGGAGAATGAACCTTTTTTTACTGACTAATGCAAAATAAATTTGAAATAAAGCTTGAAATTTACTTTTAAATGCTTGTTTTACACTGGAATATCAGCTCATTCATAAGTTCCCATTCATAAGAAGTTTTTTTATGCTAACGCTTTATTGTGATGGTCCTTTTTGAACATTCTGTTGACTATGAGTAACTTTGCAACTACAAGTCAACTAACTCTCATTAGAGTATTAGTAGACTCACTGCTTAAAATCTGCAGACTCATTATTGTGATGATCCTTCAACAGAAACTCTGGGCCCTATTTTAACATTCTGAAACGCAAGTATCGAACGCAAAACGCAAGTAACTTTGTGGGCGGGTCTCAGATCTAAAATGGGTTGGTCTGAAGTAGCTACGTTACTCATAGGTGTGGTTTGGGTTTAACGTGAAATAAACCAATCAGAGCGACATCTCACATTCCCTTTAAAAGCAGGCGCGCTTGTTCCTAATAATTGCTATTATAACAGCGGATTTTCCGTTCTCGTCAGGGCCGTAAAAGACAGAGAAGTGACATTGTATAGGGATGGGAGAAACCCACCCAAATTAGCTTCGGTTAAACAGGCGTATAATAATTTGGGTAATTGTGTAAGCTAGATTTATGCATATTTTTTCAAATCTTCATAGACACCACAACGATTTCCCTCGTGTGGAATATTTTTCCTTGTAATTATGCATTACATGTACGCAAAGTGTATGCGCACAACGCGCACGTTATTTTATGGCCAAGCATGCGCCCTTAAAATATCATCTGAATAACGCACCACTGACTTTAGACTAGGTTTTTCCTGGTCTGTGGTGGAATTGTTTTCTGGAACTGCAAAATAGCACCAGGGAACAATAGCACCCCGGGAGCGCAAGTTCATTCCCTAATTTACAGTCTAAGGAGGGAAAAGTCTGCTGTGCGTCGAGTGCAAAATAGGAATGATACAGTGTACAAAGTCAATTACGCTGGTTGCAAGATAGGGCCCTCTGACTAGTAACTTTGCAACTACATGTCAACTTATTATACAAACCCAAACCCTATCAGTCTACTAATACTCTAATGAGAATGTAGGTGCAACGTTACTTATAGTCAACAGAATATGTTAAAGGGACCATCAAAATAAAAGTGAAACTGTTTTTATGAAGCTAATTCTACCAAAAGGTTGCATTTATTGAAACGTATCATTTCGAGATTGTGGCCCCCCAATGTTTATTATTGTCATGGCTTTGGCAGTTTCAGCCTGAGGTGAGAAAATATGTTTTCTTGAAAGTTCAAAAGAAACCATTTTAAAAAAATCCTTAAAAATTAAAAGGTTGTTTCTTGAAAATGACCCAGCATCTAATTAGCATTAATCAGAAATATTTGCATTTGCATTATTTAAAGTCCCCCTGTTGTCAATAATTTTATCTCTAATCTTTAATCACCAAAATGCGACATTTAGACGTTTTTCCTTGAAAAAAATTTCTTCATGCCTTAAAGTATCTTGAATGTAACTCGACACCCTTGCCTCATTTAGTATACGCAGTTCTATGAACATGCAAATGAGCCCCGCCTCCACTCACTCACTCAGCTCAGAGATCCACTGGTTGACGATCACACGTTGATCTGATTGGTTACAAGGTAGTTTGTGACGTCAGAAACACCAGCGGTTTCAAACCGTGTTTTTGAGACTGTCTTTGGTTCACTGCAGTTTTAAGGAGAAAATACTCAGCAATGCTGTCGACTTATGAATTTACACATGATTTGTCTTAAAGCGAATTAAAAACCCCATATAGACAAATAAACAACATTAAAAGCTGGATTTTCACCACAGGGGGACTTTAAACATAATAGGTTATATAGAGCTCATTGCTGCTCCACAGTACGATAAAGGTATTTTCAAAAATAAAAAAAGGATTATAAAGCATTTACACAGTATTTAAATGTTCGGCTGAATATTCCTTCCCGCAGTAATAGAGAGACCAGCGTTTTCCCCAGGTGTGAGGCAGAAGACTTTACACTGAGGTGTCAGAAAACCCACTTTTGAATAATGCAGAGGCTGTAATTCTCTCTCCTCTTACCCGTGAAGGGCTGATGATGTTTATCGGGCTGTCAGCTCTATTCCTGAGGTCACTGTGTCCCGAACCTGCGGGTGAAGAGCAGTTGTGTGTGGGACTTTACACTGCCTAAAATCTTACAGACAGAACTTACACTGCTCAATGTGCTCTGTCTGCTGGACAGAAATACATATTAAACAGGCTTGTTTTGTTATCCAGTAAAATAACTAAAGCAATATTTACATTTTAAGTAAGTAAGGCTTGTTTGATGGTCTTTATAAGAAATCTTTGAACAAAGAGATATCTCTTTAAGAAAATGTAAAAATTAAGTGTATTTTATTCCCTGGCAGATTGTTTTCCATTTGTTTTAAGTAGAAACATGACTAAATATATTATTTTATTTCAGTTAAAATTCATTTAATTTCAAGCAACAAACGTTTTTTTTACGAGTTTTAGTTTTAGTTAAAGTGCCCCTATTATACTATTTTAAAGGTTCCTAATATGTTTACATGCCTCCAAGGTCCCTTTCATTTTCTCATAATACATTGCAAGCATCACCTTTTTTCTCACTGTGTCTGAAATGGTTTGAACAAGGATTCGGTCTCTATAGACCTTGTGTAGCCCCGCCCCTTTTCAGCGCTGCGCTCGTTGTCTTTTGACTTCCGGTCTGTATTTTCACAACGATCTTGCATAGATGAATGAACGGCTCGTTTAAAAAAGTTCCCGGTCGACATTTGTTAAGACATCTGCTTTACAATGCTTATGATAAACATTACAATGCTCGTGATAACTTTCGTTAACTCTACAATAAGTAAATCCACTTCACCAGCTAATTACTCCTGGACAGCGATGCCATAGAAATATACAGAGCGACCGCAGAAACGGAAGTTCAAAGACAATTTTCTAAAGATGGCGGCGCCCTCGTTTCTCTTGTGCATAAGGTCTATAAAAACCCTCCTTTCTGAGAGCCTACTCTGCTCTGATTGGTCAGATGGCCCAGTCTGTTGTGATTGGTCTACTCTAATTGTTCAGATGGCCTAGTCTGTTGTGATTGGTCTACTCTGCTCTGATTGGTCAGATGGCCCAGTCTGTTGTGATTGGTCTACTCTGCTCTGATTGGTCAGATGGTCTAGGCTGTTGTGATTGGTCTACTCTGCTCTGATTGGTCAGATGGCCCAGTCTGTTTTGATTGGTCTACTCTAATTGTTCAGATGGCCTAGTCTGTTGTGATTTGTCTACTCTGCTCTGATTGGTCAGATGGCCCAGCCTGTTGTGATTGGTCTACTCTGCTCTGATTGGTCAGGGTTAGGGTTAGGTTAGGGTTAGGGTTACTAGGCCCAGTCTGTTTTGATTGGTCTACTCTAATTGGTCAGATGGCCCAGTCTGTTGTGATTGGTCTACTCTGCTCTGACTGGTCAGATGGCCCAGTCGGTTTTGATTGGTCTACTCGAATTGGTCAGATGGCCCAGTCTGTTGTGATTGGTCTACTCTGCTCTGACTGGTCAGATGGCCCAGTCGGTTTTGATTGGTCTACTCGAATTGGTCAGATGGCCCAGTCTGTTGTGATTGGTCTACTCTGATTGGTCAGATGGCCCAGTCTGTTGTGATTGGTCTACTCTGCTCTGATTAGTCCGATGGCCCAGTCTGTTGTGATTGGTCTACTCTGCTCTGATTGGTCAGATGGCCCAGTCTGTTGTGATTGGTCTACTCTGCTCTGACTGGTCAGATGGCCCAGTTTGTTTTGATTGGTCTACTCTAATTGGTCAGATGGCCCAGTCTGTTGTGATTGGTCTACTCTGATTGGTCAGATGGCCCAGTCTGTTGTGATTGGTCTACTCTGCTCTGATTGGTCAGATGGCCCAGTCTGTTTTGATTGGTCTACTCTAATTGGTCAGATGGCCCAGTCTGTTGTGATTGGTCTACTCTGCTCTGATTGGTCAGATGGCCCAGTCTGTTGTGATTGGTCTACTCTGATTGGTCAGATGGCCCAGTCTGTTGTGATTGGTCTACTCTGCTCTGATTGGTCAGATGGCCCAGTCGGTTTTGATTGGTCTACTCTAATTGGTCAGATGGCCCAGTCTGTTGTGATTGGTCTACTCTGCTCTGATTGGTCAGATGGCCCAGTCTGTTGTGATTGGTCTACTCTGCTCTGATTAGTCAGATGGCCCAGTCTGTTGGGATTGGTCTACTCTGATTAGTCAGATGTCCCAGTCTGTTGTGATTGGTCAGAATCCAGATGGACATTATAATATCTTAATTTCAGCTCCGGATCTTCCTCAGCACTTGATACACAGCGATACGAAGAGTAATGATGGCATCAGTTTTACCATATTAATTCAAGCCTGATTACTCATCCTTTGGAAGTGTGTGCAAAGGGGAAACCTGTGTCTTCTAATAACTCCATTTATCACACACTTTAATCTTTGAAACTTTGAAGAAACTTTTACTCTCACAAACAGCTATTTAATTCTGTGAAAAATATATTAAATAAAGCAGGAATTATGCCCCATCATTTTGTTTAACACATCAGGGTATTCAGTGTATTCTGTATTTTGGTGCTATTACTTGTTACGTCTTCAGCGTTGTATCCTGGGTTCACTTTTCCTCTGGTTTCATCAGCAACGGACCTCCTCTCACTGCTTAAATTGACAGTCCATGAAGAGGAGCTGGAAAGACAAATGCAATACAATGAACAGTTTTTCTTACACACAACATGAGTCAGTGGCATTGTTCAGAATGAAATGCCAGAGTAGAGGTCTTCAGGGGACAAGAACCACTGACACTACTGAAACTAGAAGAACTGATGAGAACTGAACTGAGCTAGACTGTGCCATCACTGTTTTCTGCAGAGCTGCTCTATTGCTGAATTGAACTCACTTCATATTTGATGATCTTTAAATTGAACTGAATTGAATCAACACTGAACTGACCTCAGCTGAACAATGACTCTACTTCGGGGTTATTCGTGTTTATCACCGGAAAGCTGCTTGTACCTGTATTGCAGTGTTTGGAATTTATGGAAAACATATTTCTCTTCAATATTTCCATGATTTGTTTCAAGGCTGTTGTTTTAATCGCTTTAAAATGTGTAATAGTGCTGCTGTGATAAGTCAATCACATGTTTTTTCACGTATGTGTGTGCAATGAATGTCAAAAACGAGCATCAAGCAAACTCCTCATATGATAGCCTTTGTACATTATGAAACATTACTGTGTTAGTGTTAGCATTTTATAACTGGGAAAAGTGATGTTCAATGCTCAGAAAGACTTCTGTCACTTATTGATCATTTTATTATGTATTTTATGTGTACAGCATTGGTGCAGAAGAGAAAAAACTCAAAATGGATGTAATGTACAAAACCAACTCTTACCTCTCTTACAAGTCTTACCTGAATTTATTTTCAGAGCTCAATTCTGTAAAAGAAAAAAAAGAAAACTGGTCACACTTTAGAATAGAGTCCAATTCGTACCATTAACTAAGACTTTTGCCGCAATAAACTCTTAATTATGCTTATTAATAGTTAGTAAGGTAGTTGTTAAGTTTAGGTATTGGGTAGGCTTAAGGGATGTAGAATATGGTCATGCAGAATAAGGCATTAATGTGTGCTTTTTAAGTACATTTACATTTATGCATTTGGCATACGCTTTAATCCAAAGCAACTTACATTGCATTTCAAGGTACACATTTACATTCTCATCAGTTCTTGCTTTCCCTGGGAATCAAACCCATGACCTTGGCGTTGCAAGCGCCAACACGCTACTATTTGAGCAACAGGAAAGTACTAATAAAAAGCCAAAATCCTAGTAATATGTATGCTAATAGCTAATAGTGAGAGTTGGACCCTGACCTAAAGTGTTAGCAGAATAACATACATGTAACTTGATATTTCTGGTTCTAGCCTCCGGCAGTCCTGGTAGCACGCCTGAATAGCATGACATCTTAATAGATGCATGGTGCAACAAGAGGACAAGAGACTGTAACAAATTTGAGATCCACTATCCTCTGTATACTACACTAACAAATATATAAATATATATATGGCAACAAGTAAAAAATAAATTGGATTTTACAGGTCAAAATATGGTTTAGACTTAAACTCTTCATGCTATATAGTCCTAGGGGCTGTTTACACGACACCGTTTTCAACTAAAAACATAATAATTATGCTGTTTATTTACACGACAACAAAGTGTTTCAAAGTGCGAGTTTTTTGACTGTACAGTTATTGGCTCTGTGTGAACTACAAAAATATGAATTTGTGGAAATGGTGACGTCCTGCACATGTGTGTTACGTGTTCAGTCTATACACAAGTTTACTCACCAAATCACGGGCGGCGCAGAGAATGTCTAATATGGACGGGCTTTGGGCGGCGCATAGACAGTAAAAGAAATGGACACAGCGACCCCAGACTTCAACAGAGAAAAGTGAAGTCAATTAGAAGCACTCACTTCCTGATGGCCAAGCGTGCTACGCAGGCTCAAACTGAGCTTGACTGTCTGATGATGTGAGCAACCTGTCTGACAGTGGTAAGTCTTTTACTAGATGCCTACTGAATTATTTCCAATTCCTCAAAACGTTGTTGAAAATATCGCAAGAGGTAGGTTACAATTGTACTTCGGTTTCTTTGCGGGGACACCGCCTTCACCTGCCATGTCTATCGGCTCACTTTTTCAGGTTAAACTTTCCGCGACTGCGCAACTGGGTAATAGGTTGCCAGGTTGAGGTGACAAACGGGTTGACATTGTTTAAGGTGTGTGGATTGTGTGAATATAATGCATTTCTGGCAACTGGTCAACATTAGACAAGCATATTGGTCCGATTATTCATAACGGAGTTTGGGCCATGCAAATTACGGGAGTTTCCCGGGAGAAATAACAAACCGGGAGGGGTCCGGGAGATAGGGCTAAAAAACGGGAGAAACCCAGGAAAAACGGGAGTGTTGACAGGTATGCTCAGATGTAAAGTTATTCGCTGTCAAAGTGATGCAAAAATGAATGGGAGTCAATGGAATGCTAACAGCAGGTGAAGGCTTGTTAGCCAATGGCGGCCCCCAGGGAGGCTTCAGTTTCCGGCTGGTGGATTACCCCCTTGGGGGGCGCCATAGCTCTACACAAATGCACTTCATTTCCGCCGGAAGTGGTTTGCGCAGCGTCTGCCGGTGTAAACACAGCGATTTCGATGCTAGCTTGGGAACACGGTTCGACTACTTTGATTGGAGATGGCGTTACTCTCCCCCACCCGAATTCAGTGCAGAACTGGGAGGATAACATGACGACGTGGCCCAGCATAACGTACAGCAAGATTTGCTCCTACTTCGTGCAATCCATGACAATAGATGGAAAAGCAATGGACAATCTGAAAGCCTCCGCGGCATATCAATATCTGCACAGCAACAAAGTCGGTTGTGTCATGTCATACAAACATGATCGTTTTGTTTATCTGAAAGCAAATGTAGAGCCTAGCCAGTGTTTGAACAATGCGTAGCATAATTCTTGGGTGCTGGTAACTGAAGCTGGAGAAGTGTAATGTTTCTTTACAAAGTAACATCGCCAACTACTGGCCTGGCAGCAGAATACAGCATTTTTAACCATTTTCACGGATCCTTGTGAACGGGGATTGTTTTGACAACGTTGTCGGCTATACGCGAATGTGTTTTTAGCACATTGTTGTCGTGAAAATGTGCCCTACGAAATATACTTATAATATTCTAAAAAGATTGTTTTTATTATTGTATTAAATATTTTCATTTTGAATGTTTTAGTAGTGAAGCATGTTTACTCATTCCCATTTAGAAATCTGTCAGTAATACCTTATGTACAGTTGGTGTAAAAAGTTTGAAAGACATTTTAAAGTACAGAGAGTGTGCTGTAATATATTTTCAATAGCCTATTTTTTTCACTGGTCTTAGTAGAATATCCTTCTAAATTAACCACTGATAATGTATGCTTTGACAAATAATGAGCAAAGATAGATAAAAACAAAGAACATTTCGAACAATGACATTGTTAATAGATTTTCCATCTTAAACGGTTTATCCATTTTCCTAAATGATGTGTAAGCACTTTGTATGGCAGGTGAGTGGTGCAGTAAAACCTTTAAACTGCCCTTTACTGCTGACAGCTCAATCTACTACAATGTGTCCTTGCTCGCGATTTATGGCAAGCACTGCTAACTTCTCTCTTCATTGGTTTAATAACTTGCAGGAGAGATTTAAAGGGAACTTTTAGGAGAAATGTAAAGTGGATTTGCTTACTTGTCCGTTTTTTTCTATAGCACAAGATGAGGATGAGCGCTGCCAGCAGAATGATCGTACACCCCGACACTATCACGGCGATCACGACTGTGTGGTCCTGTGGGGTTTGCGGTGCCACTGCAAAACACATTTGTGCGTTTATGGCCACTTCATTTATATGCACAAACTGACCCGATGCATTTATTCAGTATTTATGAGAAGACATTATATGCAGCCTACTTACCCACTGTCACTTATATCATATAAACTGTCAAATATATCATATAACGGTCAACGTGATTCTGTCAAGTAAGACATGTTCCTGGGTCAACATATTTTATTGATCCTGGTACAATAATACAACAATCCAGTCCAAAAAATATATAGCCCTAAACCTAACTCTACCCATAAGTTATCCCTAAAACCAGAGGGAAATGATGTTATTAAAATGCAGAAGCACTAACCCTGGCTGTAAGCCTAAACTTGACATAAACTGTAAACTTATCCCTCAAATCTGATTGGTTGATTGGAATGTTGATCCAGAACATCATATATAACACATGCAATATCTCAACAATAAGATTCAATTAAATCAAGTGAAAAAAAAAATCATATTTTTTCAAAACTTTTTATGATTTTCATTGATATGAATCAATGTCCTACTTTATATTGTCCTACAATTATATCCATCTGTCTGTAACTACTATTTACTAACATTTAAATTAATAATTTGATACAATGCATTTATTGTGTACATACATTTTTTTACATTGTACTTATATTCAAACATACCTGCTTATAGCTGTAATTAATTTCTGCAGTTACTTCATAATACAAATAAAAAATTATAATTTGTTACATTTATATAGCGCTTTTCTGAGTACTCAAAGCGCTTTACATGGAAAGGGGGGGGGGGGGGGGGGGGATCTCCTCGACCACCACCAATGTGCAGCATCACCTGGATGATGCGACGGCAGCCATATTGCGTCAGTACGCCCACCACACACCAGCTTACTGGTGGAGAGGAGACGGTGATGAAGCCAATCAGAATATGGGGATGATTAGGAGGCCATGATGGATAGAGGCCAAAGCTCAGCCCTGCTTAGCTTCAGCGGGCAACCAGTCTTGGCTACAGGGTGATATGGCGGCTGGCGCACTTCAATAATTACGCTGTTGACCTTCCCTTACACCTTAACCCACCCTCTTAAACCTACCCATACCACCAAACCCATATCCCACCTCAATAGCTGCACGAGTGTTTTGCAATACAACGTGCAAGATACAATAAGTGCATTGTACCTAAACAAAGTGATGACACTATGAATGCGCATTAGTTTATTTGCAGGAGGAGCTCATCAGTGTGCGATCACTCGTACCTACAGTCAGCGTGACGCTGCTGGTTTGCCGGGCTAAAGCTGCAGACACAGACGCCACACACTCCACTGCGCGGCTCGCCTCCGCCTTCATCTCAAGCACACTGGTGGAGTTGAAGAAGCCGCTGGGGTCCTGAAGACTGCTGGTGTTGTAGTCGCCCCTGTCCACGGCTGTGCCGTTGACCACCCAGGACACCGAAGGCTTCGGATACCAGCCAAGCGCTTGGCAATGGAAGGTGACAAGCGTTCCTTCTTGAACTGACAGGTCACCCTCCAAAATCATGACGTTTCCTTTTTCTAGGTTTAAAAAAAGACATTTTGAGTTATGTTTCCTCAAAAAGTTGAGATATCTCAAACATTATTACACTGAAAAAAATGATTCAGACCCCTTGTAAATGTTACATGTTTTTATCTGGTTAATTTCACTGATTTAATTGTGTTATTTAATGCTACTTATTTTTATTATTAATTTTCTAATTCACTGGCCTTGTTTAAAACAAGTTAATTTAATTCATTTAAAAGTAATTAGAAACAAATTAGTTTAATTTAATAAAATGAATACGCTATATCTACTAAATAAAATTGTGCAGATTACAAGCAATATTATTAATTAAATTTAACACATTAGAATTGAGTAATAATTAATCAAATTAATTCCTTAAAAGTTAACCATTTAAAAACATAATGGTTAACACCTGATGTTAAAACCGTAATTTTAAGTCACCATTATGGAGATAAGTATGTGTTTTAGTTGGGCTCTGGACCCTTAAAACATTAACTTTCTTTTTTGTTTGACTGATCTACGTGAGTTATAACAGCCAGATGAACATAAAGGTCATCTGATAGTGTTGGTTGTGTTTTAACATAATCGTTAATTCACAATCGTTTGACCTGAATCACTGAACTCAATTACCAATAGAGGTTTACTTTATTAATTATAGCAGCACTGGCCTTGTACAACATTTTATTTTTAGCCTTTTCAATGAAATCCAAATGATCAAATCAATAAAAAAAATGTCAACATTTTCTTTTTATGTAGGCACACACAGACATCAAGAATTAGTGTATGAATCTCAGCAATGGTGACAAATAGATCACCTCTGATCTCATTATTTATTCATGCAGCAATGCATGATGGGAGCCATGAATGCGTTTTGATTGGTGGCACCCAGAATGCACTGCAACATATAATTGTCACCATTGTTGAGATTCACAGGCGGATTCTTGAAAAAATGTAGTAAATTTAACTCAAAATAATTTAGCTAAAATTATTAATATAATTCATCTGAAATTACTTATAAAATATAAGTACATTCAACTTAAAAAATATATCTGGATTTAGATAAATTTATTTTGTGCAACCCCTTGACATAATAAAATTAAGCAAATTCAACATAACATTTTTTTCAGTGTAGTAGATTGTGTCTAATAGGTTTTTCCGCAAAGTTTTGATCATGTTGATGATTTAGAAGCCGTTGAAATTTACATGTCCAATATGATATTGTCATGAGTCAGGTTTTTCCATTCTATATACACTCTCACTCGCACGCACTCTTTCTCTCTTTCGGCACCTGTTAGTCATTGCAATCAGTGATCGCGCTGATTTGCTTAGACACCTGTTTCTACCCATCCCTAAGTGTTCTCCCTTTATCTGGTGTTTGTTCTAGTAGTCTCTTGTCGGATCATTGTGGCAAGTCACGTTACGTCTGTTGCGTCCTGCTCTGTACAGTTAAGTGCTTACCCTGTCTTGTCTTGTTTATCTGCATCCGTCTAGCTACTAAGTGTTTTCCGTGCCCTGCTGTTGCTGCTTCATGAGACTCTCATTGGTCCTCTCTCCGTGTTCCGAGACGTCTCCTGTACCTCAAGCCTGCGCTAAGGGAGACCCGGTCTGCGCATCGTGACAGGAGTTTATTCTCTTTTCAGTTATCTTCCTCCAGTTCTGTGTTCTCTAACGACAGACTGCCTTTGTTGACATTTATTAATTAAAGACTGTTATTCCTGTCATCTCTGCTTTTGGATTATCATTTATTTGCATGACAGAATGATCCGACCAGACGATGATCCAGCAGACGAGATGCCCGTCCGGGCGGCAGTTGAGATCCAGGGAGCCATGCTCGGCAGACACGAGGAGGAGCTGGCCGCTGCTCATCAGGCTGTGAGGACTCTTGCTGCCCAAGTGTCTGATCTGTCTGCTCGTTTACTTCATCAGGAATCATCCACATCTCACAGCCGTCAGCTGCTTCCAGAGCCACGAATTAACAATCCTTCCTGTTACGCTGGAGAGCCTACTCAATGTAGAGCCTTTCTCATTCAATGTGAAATTGTTTTTTCTCTTCAGCCTCAGACGTATGCGGAGGACCGGGCTCGCATTGCATATGTTCTCTCTCTTCTCACGGGACGCGCACGGGAGTGGGGAACATCTGTTTGGGAGACCCAATCTGCATGCTGCAGCAAGTACGGGTCCTTTAAAGATGAGATGATTAAGGTCTTCGATAGATCCGTCTTCGGCAGTGAGGCTTCACGTCTTCTTGCTGTTCTACGCCAAGGCAGAAGGTCTGTGGCCGACTTTGTGATAGAGTTCCGGACATTAGCTACTACGAGTGAGTGGAATGAACCTGCACAGATCGCTCGCTTTCTGGAAGGATTGAATTTAGATTTTAAGGAGGAGATTTACGCACGGGGGGCGCCTTCTCAACTCGATCAGCTCATCGATCTGGCCATCCGCCTGGACAAGTGTTTCGAGCAGAGGCGACGTGTTCGTTCCCCTTTTTCCACAACTAACGATACCTTTTCTTCTGTTACTGCTCCCGTTCAGACCCTGCCTGATGCCGAGCCCATGCAGGTCGGAGGTGTGCGCATCTCCCCGGAGGAGCGACAGCGGCGAATAACTAACCGTCTCTGTCTTTACTGTGGTACGGCTGGTCACTTTGTTTCATCCTGCAGTTTAAAAGCCAGAGCTCGCCAGTAGATAGAGGAGTACTGGTGAGCGCTTCTGTCATCTCCTCATCGCCCAGGTCCCGTACCACGATCTCAGCTGTTCTTCGTCTAACTGGTCTCTCAGCTACTGGTCTTGCTCTCATCGACTCGGGCGCTGAGGGCAATTTTATCGATGAGAAGTGGGCTCGTGAACACAAGATTCCCTTGGTCGAGTTGTCTGATGCGGCCTCTGTCTTTGCCCTGGATGGCAGAGAGCTCTCTTCTGTTCGTCGCGTCACCAGTCCGGTTAGTCTCACTGTCTCCGGCAATCATCAAGAGACTATTTCCTTTTATGTATTTCATTCTCCCTTTACCCCCATTGTTTTAGGTCATCCCTGGCTTATTCAACACAATCCTCAGATTGACTGGGTTAGGGGGTCTATTCATTCATGGAAATTATCTTGTCATGTAAATTGTCTTGTGTCTGCTGTTTCTCCCGTGTCTTCTGTCTCTGTGTTTCAGGAAGAGCCTGATGATTTGTCTGGTGTCCCGATGGAGTACCATGATCTGCGGGCGGTCTTCAGTCGTTCCCGGGCGGTTTCCTTACCGCCTCACCGGCCTTACGACTGCTCTATCGAACTCCTTCCTAACACAACGCCTCCTCGCGGTAGACTGTACTCTCTGTCGGCGCCCGAACGAGAGGCCCTGGAGAAGTATCTCACAGAGTCTCTCGACGCAGGGATCATTGTTCCCTCTTCGTCTCCCGCCGGTGCGGGGTTTTTCTTTGTAAAGAAGAAAGATGGGTCTTTGCGTCCCTGTATCGATTATCGAGGGCTGAACGACATAACAGTCAAGAATCGCTATCCCTTGCCTCTTATGTCGTCTGCTTTTGAGATCCTACAGGGCGCAAAGATATTTACTAAGTTAGACTTGCGCAACGCCTACCATCTGGTGCGTATCAAAGAGGGAGATGAGTGGAAGACCGCGTTCAACACTCCTGTCGGGCATTTTGAATATCGGGTTTTACCGTTCGGGCTGGTCAACGCTCCAGCGGTATTTCAGGCCTTAGTAAACGATGTCTTGAGAGACATGCTTAATATTTTCGTTTTCGTTTACTTGGATGACATCTTAATTTTCTCACCATCCCTCCAAGTACACGTTCAACACGTTCGTCGTGTCCTGCAGCGCTTATTAGAGAATCGCCTTTTCGTTAAGGCTGAGAAATGCGTCTTTCACGCCCAATCGGTTACTTTCCTCGGCTCGGTTGTTTCTACGGAGGGGATTAGTATGGACCCTGACAAGGTTCGAGCAGTTCTCGATTGGGCTGTCCCTGATTCTCGAGTCGCGCTCCAACGGTTTCTGGGGTTCGCAAATTTTTACCGGCGCTTTATTCGAAACTTTAGCCAGGTTGCCGCTCCTCTTACCGCTCTCACCTCGTCCAAGACCAGGTTTGTTTGGTCAAGGAATGCTCAGGATGCCTTTGACCGTCTTAAGAAGCTTTTTACTTCAGCACCCATCCTGATCACTCCTGATGCTAAACGTCAGTTTATCGTTGAGGTTGATGCCTCTGACATTGGGGTAGGAGCTGTCTTGTCGCAACGCTCTTCCCAGGATGACAAGGTTCATCCGTGCGCGTTTTTCTCCCACCGTCTTTCGCCCGCGGAGCGCAACTATGACGTTGGTAACCGAGAACTCCTTGCGATCCGTCTGGCACTTGGTGAGTGGCGACACTGGCTAGAGGGAGCCAGTGTACCATTCATTGTCTGGACGGATCATCGCAATCTGGAATACATTCGTTCTGCGAAACGTCTTAACGCTCGTCAGGCTCGCTGGGCATTATTTTTCGATCGTTTAGATTTTTCTATTTCATTTAGACCCGGTTCCAAGAACCTCAAACCAGATGCTCTTTCTCGTCAGTTCGACTCATCAGAGGGTGCCTCGACCGTTGAGAGGGTGTTACCTCAACGCTGTATGGTCGGGGCGGCCGTCTGGGGAGTGGAACAGGCGGTTAAGCGTGCACTTTTGCACATTACGCGATCTCCGCGAGCTCCTGAGGGAATGTTGTATGTACCCGAGGCTGCTCGTTTGACTGTTCTTCGCTGGGGGCACTCTTCTAAATTGGTCGCGCACCCCGGTGTAAGAGGCACGCTATCAGTCATCCGTCAGAGGTTCTGGTGGCCCTCTCGTGAGCGCGATATTCGGCGTTTTGTTGCTGCTTGTTCTATCTGCGCACAGACCAAATCTAGTAACAAGTCTCCGGCGGGTCTTCTCAGACCTCTTCCCATCCCTTCGCGGCCCTGGTCCCATATTGCGCTGGATTTTGTTACCGGGCTTCCTCGTTCGGCTGGTAATAGAGTCATTCTCACCGTCGTGGACCGTTTTTCTAAGGCTGCGCATTTTATTCCGCTCCCTAAATTACCGTCGGCTCAGGAGACCGCACAGATTATGGTGGATCACGTTTTCAAGATCCATGGTCTTCCTTCGGACATTGTGTCTGACAGAGGTCCTCAGTTTACCTCTCAAGTCTGGAGGGAATTCTGTCGTCAGATAGGGGCTTCCCCCAGTCTGTCATCAGGATTCCATCCTCAGACCAATGGGCAAGCCGAAAGGACCAATCAGATCCTTGGTCGCATGTTGCGTAGTCTCACCTCTCAGAATCCCGCGTCATGGTGCGATCAGTTATCCTGGGCCGAATATGCCCATAATTCCCTTCCATCGTCCGCCACTGGCTTTTCTCCGTTTGAGGGTTGTCTCGGTTACCAGCCGCCTGTTTTTTCTTCTCAAGAGTCTCAGGCCTCAGTTCCGTCCGTCGAAGCTTTCATTCAGAGGTATAAACGTACTTGGAGGAGGGTGAGATCTGCTTTATGTCAGACTAGGGAACGTACTCGTCGAACCGCCAATCGCCGCAGAATTAGACCTCCCAGATATGTTTGCGGTCAGAGGGTGTGGTTATCCACCCGCAATTTACCTGTTCGGGAGATGTCTCGCAAGCTCATGCCTCGTTTTATCGGGCCCTTTTCTATTGTAAAGGTTATCAGCCCTGTTGCTGTTAAGCTTAGACTGTCCGGTCAGATGCGCCGTGTCCATCCGGTCTTTCATGTGTCTTGCATTAAACCCGTTATTCGTGCGCCTACCCGTCCCTCTCTTCCCCCTCCTCCTATTGACGAGGGGGCCTCTATCTACAGAGTCCGCAGGCTCCTCGACGTTCGTCCTCGGGGGCGTGGTCACCAGTTTTTGGTGGACTGGGAGGGGTACGGTCCTGAGGAGAGGCGGTGGATTCCAGCCCGGGACATTCTGGACCGTTCAATGATTGATGACTTCTACCGGTCCCGTCAGGCTCCTCCCTCGAGCGCCTAGAGGCGCTCGTTGAGGGAGGGGTACTGTCATGAGTCAGGTTTTTCCATTCTATATACACTCTCACTCGCACGCACTCTTTCTCTCTTTCGGCACCTGTTAGTCATTGCAATCAGTGATCGCGCTGATTTGCTTAGACACCTGTTTCTACCCATCCCTAAGTGTTCTCCCTTTATCTGGTGTTTGTTCTAGTAGTCTCTTGTCGGATCATTGTGGCAAGTCACGTTACGTCTGTTGCGTCCTGCTCTGTACAGTTAAGTGCTTACCCTGTCTTGTCTTGTTTATCTGCATCAGTCTAGCTACTAAGTGTTTTCCGTGCCCTGCTGTTGCTGCTTCATGAGACTCTCATTGGTCCTCTCTCCGTGTTCCGAGACGTCTCCTGTACCTCAAGCCTGCGCTAAGGGAGACCCGGTCTGCGCATCGTGACAGGAGTTTATTCTCTTTTCAGTTATCTTCCTCCAGTTCTGTGTTCTCTAACGACAGACTGCCTTTGTTGACATTTATTAATTAAAGACTGTTATTCCTGTCATCTCTGCTTTTGGATTATCATTTATTTGCATGACAGATATAGTCTAAAACGGTTAAAATACAAACTACTTTTTGTAAAATGTTTTGCTTGAAAAGCATGCATGTGCTTTTCTTTTAAATTAATGTCACTCGGTTTTCTATTTTATAAAATATTGCAAAGACATTTATACATTTTAACTGTGGCTTAGGTGTTTAAATACCTTTTTGAGGCCACTTTAAATGTGTTTCTTTTCCACTTTCCACAATTTTTAAATGATTGATGGTTCATAATTGACCAGTTGATGTGACATGGTAAATGTGTGACAGCTAAATTGTCTCTTTTAAAAGAACACATTATAGGCTTTTTATTCTCCCTGGAAAGAGAAACAAAAGGTAAAGCAGTGAATTGTCATAGACAGCTGGGTAATTAGTTGAAACTTTCTCTTTCTCTTAGTGAACTGCATGGCCACAGCAATTCATTTGTAAAGGTTTTACTGAGTAAGGCTAATGATTGTCTTATACTGTACCTCATAAGTCATGTCATGGGCCTTAGAGTCTTTGTTAATATATATATATGGCCCTTTAACTAACACACAATGTGATATATGTATATGAATGTGAATTTGATTTGAGGTATCAGTACTTTAAATACATTTTAAAATCTTAAAAAGAATCAAATGTCTGTAATGGTTTAACAATTATGTAATATTTATTTTGTTTGCCATAAGACAGCAGTTTTCTGAATGTAAGAATATAAGACGCACCATAAAATGATCATAAACACAATCCATTTTATAATAATAATAATAATCTTTATTTTATATAGTGCCTTTAAAAGTAGCATCTCAAAGCACTTTACATAAAAATAATGAGGATAAAAAAACACACATAGCAGTCCAGGCAGTAAAAACTAAACAAGCAATAAAAAAGCCAAAATAAAAGCAAACAATTAATCACATGAATCACATAAAAGCTACCCTAAAAAAGTACGTTTTAAGGGACGATTTAAAAGCACCAAGGGATTCTGCATTCCTTATCTCTGAGGGCTGTGAATTCCTCAATTTAGGAGCCAAAGAAGAAAAAAAACATCGATTTTAGCCGTGTTGTTTGGACAGTTAAAAGACCAGCTTCAGAAGAGCGTAGAGCACGTGTAGGAATGTATGGGATTAAAAGTTCACACAAATATTGAGGGGCCAAATTATGCAAGGTCTTATAAGTGAGCATGAGAATTTTAAAATCAATACGGAAACTAACAGGAAGCCAGTGCAATTTTTCCAGGACAGGTGTGATGTGCTCCCTTGCACTGGTCCCAGTCAGAATTCTAGCAGCAGAATTTTGTACCAACTGTAGTTTACGTAGAGAAGCTTTAGACACTCCAGCCAGAAAAGCATTACAATAATCAATACGTGAAAAAACAAAAGTATTGATTAACTTTTCAGCCACAGAGAAAGCCAACAAAGAACGTAATTTAGCAATGTTTCTGAGATGAAAAAAATGATGCATTGACTGTATTACGGATATGATGGTCAAATGCTAAATTGGCATCAAATATCACCCCCAGATTTTTTTGTTTAGTTTGGATTTGCAAAGCAGAGCCATCCACACTTAAGGTTGTGGACTTATACGCAACTGATGAGGTGAACCAATAAGCATCACTTCAGTCTTGTACTGTTTAGACAGAGAACATTTTCAGACAACCATTTCTTAATCTCAGTAAAACATTGAGAAAGAAAAGACACAGGCATATTGACATCAGGTTTTGAGTGTATATAAATCTGAGTGTCATCGGCATAAAAATGAAAGTTAAGACCAAGTGTTCTTAAAAGTTGGCCAAATGGAAAAATGTAAATACTAAAAAGTAAAGGGCCCAAAACGGATCCCTGGGGAACACCAGAGTGTACCACACCAACCTCAGACTTGCAATCACCCATCACAACAAACTGTTTGCGATCAGAGAGGTAAGACTTACACCACTTTAATGCAGAATCAGAAACTCCAAAGATAGTCTCTAAGCGGGTTATTAAAATAGAGTGATCAATAGTGTCAAAAGCGGCACTCAGATCAAGAAGAATCAATATAGATAAACGGCCGGAATCAGAAGCCATTAGCAAATCATTAGTAACTTTGAGTAGCGCTGTCTCAGTGCTATGGAGTTTTTGAAATTTTAATATTGCGCTGTACTCCAAATGTTCAGGATCTGTGTGAGGAACCGAGCCATTCAGAACTGAAAGGTCAACATCAGTAAATAGTAACAATTTTATGAATTCTAACAATACAAAGTGTGAGAACATGAATATGAACAAACGTGAATGACGTTTGGAACAGTTGACATGCCAGCGCTGCATCATCACGAAAGTTTAAGCCTTGCCAACTTAAATATTCAAGTTCAAGAATACATGAAAGGGAACTATATTCAGTCTTAAAGTGACAGCAGCCTAATATACCAGCATTTTTAATGTTAAAAAAACTCACTGCTCTTGACTGAATAACTTTGGAAACTTTAATAAGGATTAATCTATGTTTAATTTATACAGTGACAACTATGCAGTGTTATTTTCCATTTGATTAGCCTACTTTATTCAATTTCTGTACCTGAAAATTGTGAATTTTCACTGGTATCTAAAATGTTGGTGTCTAAATTAACGGCCTGTTCCCTTTCAAAAGCTACTTTCAATGCTGCGCTTGATTTAAGCGGTATGGGAAATCGTCTTCCGATGACATAATCTTCAGAGGTTATGTAAGCCAAATTCTTGGCGTGTTTGCCACACGTGTTCACAACTGGTCAAACGAAAAATTTTTTAAATAAAGCGCAGCATCTCTTTCCCGCTTTTTCAGGGAACAGGGCTACAGCCAAGTAACCCAAGTCGTTTTTGCAAAAACAGATTAATGGCCTGAAAAAAATATATTTATGGCCGGTAAATTTTCTTAAGTCACCGGCCTTTGGCAGGTGTGGCAAAAAGTTTGTTTTAGTTCCAAACAGTGACACCAGGCTGATCAGACAGTCACATCCATAATCGAGTAATGTGTCAGTAAGTTATACTGAAATGAAATCATTATCAAGTTCAAATTACAGACTGAAAATTGTAATAATGTTTTTTTTTTTTTTTTGGTGATAACAATAAGAGTTACATAAATATCTACCACTGAGTCTGTGTCTGGTCTTGACAGTGTAATTTGAAAGCAGAGCCATTCATCCCGTGTCAACTGGGAGATTTTATTTCCAGCAGGAGGGCCAGGCAGGGAAAATTACTGTCTATGAGACAGCGTTTAATCTGGAAGAAGTATGGCTGGCCATGCCTCTAATGAAAAGCTTTGTGAGCAATCCTGAGTCCGAAAGCCTGACACACGTTTAGCCCTTCCTGATTTACGTCCTAAGCCTGATTCTCTTGCCAAGCTAATCTGTAGAGGAAAGTCATAACGAAAGTGAATATGAATAAGAGATGGGCTACGTCCCAGTTCACATACAATCCATCCTAAAAAGTATTCAAGATAAGAATTAATGTGTCCCGGTATTATGTCCTAGGACTCATAGGACTTGTGTGAATGATAAAAATGCCCAAAAATATCCCATACTTGCATTGAAGGAGAACCCATAGGGACGAGAATATCATAGAGACTGGTGGGTGGACTCTTTTGATTTGGACAACCTGCCAACTCCCTGAGCACTCTAGCAAAATGATAAAAAACCCACAGATCACCTTAGCAACACTCTGGCAACCACTCGCAATCAGTTTTATCTGAAACATGAATCTGAAAACCAGACAGCAACATAGTGTCGGCCCAGATCCAGCCCACATCTGGTACCTGATTCCACCACACATGGAATTAGCTTTCACTGTTATGCCGATGATTCTCAGCTCTATATTTCTTCAAAACCTAACGAAACTTACCAATTCACAAAATTAACGGAATGCATAGCTGATATAAAAAATTGGATGACTAGTAATTTCCTACTACTAAATTTTGAAAAAACTGAGATTCTGATTATTGGACAAAAAACGTCCACACGTAATAACCTAGAATACTGTCTAACACTTGATGGCTGCTCTGTTAAGTCTTCGTCGTCGGTTAGGAACCTGGCTGTGCTCTTTGATGCCAATCTTTCATTTGAAAGTCACGTATCTAGTATCTGTAAAACCGCATTTTTCCATCTTAAAAATATATCTAAATTACGTCATATGCTCTCACTGACAAATGCGGAACAGTTAGTTCATGCGTTCATGACATCAAGACTAGATTATTGTAATGCTCTACTGGGTGGTTGCCCTGCACGCTTAATAAACAAACTACAGCTAGTTCAAAACGCAGCAGCTCGAGTTCTTACCAGAACCAGGAAGTATGACCATATTAGCCCGGTTCTGTCAACACTGCATTGGCTGCCTATTAAACATCGTATAAATTTTAAAATATTGTTGATTACTTACAAAGCACTAAATGGTTTAGCTCCCCAGTACTTGAGCGAGCTCTTAACGCATTATAGTCCTTCACGTCTATTGCGATCTCAAAATTTCGGCCAGTTAATAATACCCAGAATATCAAAATCGACTGCTGGTGGTAGATCCTTTTCCTATTTAGCACCAAAACTTTGGAACAGTCTTCCTACCATTGTCTGGGAAGCAGACACACTCTCTCAGTTCAAATCTCGATTAAAGACACATCTCTTTGCCCTAACATAAACATAATACATTATAGACTTCTATAATTCAATGTTAGGCTGCATAGATTAGGTCAGCCGGAACTGGGAACACTTCCCTTAAATCCTGATGTACTCGTTACATCATAAGAATAATGGCATCTACGCTAATTTGAGTGTCTTTGTTTATCCCAAGGTTTTCCCGCAGGCTGCCGGATCCAGGCCGTATCCAGATCTGATGAGGAGCTTCATCAATGTGATGGCAATGCAGTGCTGAAGTGCCAACTAGCCTCTCCCTATTGAGGATCCCTTTCCCACTCTACACATAAAGCGTTGTGAAATTCGTTTCGCGTACCTACCCCGAAGTGATCAAATAAAACAAAATTCTGTATCAAATTTATAGACAAGTAGTTTGTTCAGGCATGGTTTTGTAGGGAATTACAAACCTGCGCACATATATTCAAACACACATAACTATAGAATCAATTCTTAATGCTCATGTGAACGCCATCAGCGTTTATCACAGGTTCGCATTTAAAGTCTATTTAGAGACATTCATATACATTTTTAGGTCCCACTTTATATTAAGTGGCTTTAAGTACTATGTACTTACATAGAAAAATAAATACAATGTACTTATTGTGTTCAGGTTGTATTGTAAAACACTTTTGCTTCTATTGAGATGTGATACTGGTAAGGTTAGGGACAGGTGTGGTGTTATGTGTCGATTTAAGGGTAGGTTAAGGTGTAAGGGAAGGGTCAACTGTGTAATTACAAATGTAATTACATCAAGTAATTACAGTTGTAATTACATGCAGGTATTTTCAAAATATAAATACAATGTAAAAACATGTATGTACATAATAAGTCCATTGTATCAAAGTAGTAACTTCAATGTAAGTACATAGTACTTAAAGCCACTTAATATAAAGTGGGACCCATTTTTATCTTACAGTTACTGTAAATCCGGCCTCTAGTTCATAAACGCCAGAGGAGAACTGGCCCCCGACTGAGCCTGGGTTCTCCCAAGGTTTTTTTTTCTCCATTAGGTTACTTGATGGAGTTTTTCGGTTCCTTGCCACTGTTGCCTTTGGCTTGCTCAGTTGGGGATATTCAAATTAATTAACCAATCATTAATACCATTGATCAGCCCTACCAAACGTGGATGTTTTTCCACTAAGAAACGAACATTGTTATGTTGTTTTGATTGATACTGTGAAGTTGCTTTGGTGCAATCTATGTTGTGAGAAGCGCTATATAAATATGCTTGACTTGACTTGACCTGTTGAATCCACATGTACCAGATGTGGCCCGAATCTGGGCCGAAACTATGTTGCTGTCTAGGTATTAGGTTGTTGTATCACGGCAGTAAAAGTTTAATGCTTTATTGTGTTATGAATAACATTAGTGTTAATGTTTCTTTCATCATGACTCAAATAAGATTACTATGTCAGAAAAGCCATACAAATGGAGCTGGTTATGTGCAAACACCAAAATGTATTAACACACTATGGTAAAATTGATTTGAGGTCATAACAAGTTACAACTGTAAAAAAAACTTTTTTTTTACTAAGAAATTTACAGTGAAATGAATGCATGCTGGGTCATTTTCTTACAAATTACTGTTAATCAACATCAAAATGATGCTGACATCACAGTATTTTACTGCCCTTGTTTTAATGTGAATTCACATGATAAAATTGTCTTTAACCAAGTTCCCACTTTAAGAATTTAAGAAGTTACCATATTGTTCAGTACTGTAATTGTTTTGAAGTCACCATAATGGTGATCAGTGTTCCACTAGCTTGTGATCTTGAACCTTGTATATTCATATTCTAATTTCTGATCTAGCCAAGTCAGACTAATGAAAACATTTGTTAAAACAATGACAAGCTAGAATATAAAATAAGCTATACTATTAGTATACTAAATAATAATAATAATAATCTAAATAAACACCACAAACTGCTAAATGTGAACCAAATTTAAGTTCAGCAGCACAGATAAAACCAACAATGATTTTTTACAAGAAAGTGTCGTTAGATACAAGAGAAGTCCTACTGTGGAATTTCTGTGAAAATAATGCAATTATTAACCTGGAATATGCTGTAATTTCACACAAAAATTTTAAACAGTGAATAAAAACTTAACTATTTTACAAGGTGGCAATTTCAGAAAACATTCATAAGTAAAATTCCCATAATTTTTGCAAAATTATAAAATCGAAGGTTAGCAAAACGTTCTTTGAACAAAGCAGGGAAAGTTATCACATAAAAACATAGTATACTATGTTCACAGATGGTACTTTTTGGCCTTTTTCTCTTGGCGTCCCCATCAGTAAAAAAGTCAATACAGTAATTGAAGGCAAAAACAATGACGATTGTGAATCTCTGCACACATGCCCAATCACACTTGGGCCGGTCTGTTTGTCATGATGAGAAACCGCTATTGCGTTTAGTCCAGCACATGCAAATGAATGGGAGCCTTTTGTAATGAAAGGAGTGAAGAGGATTTGTGGTTCCCTGAAGATTTGTGGGCGCCCTTCAACTGTACGTCTGACCCAGTGTATCACAAATCACTGTGAGAGATGCTGACTGCTAACTGAAAATGAATGCCAAGATGCCCAATTAATTCCAAACCACTGTTAGTCACAGACTTGCTCCACATCCACATGGAACGGCTCTATTAAACACACACGACTGTTAATAGGGACATATACCAAGCCAAATTTGTGATCTTAGTGATGAATGGGATTACTCCATAATATGTAGAGAGTCTCAGGTCATTTCTTTAGCTTTTAGCTGAGCTGTGGTTTAGTTGCAGTCACAGAATAGATTAATTATTGATGAATAAATCCGGTTAGGTCTTAAAAAGTCAAGTCAAGTCAAGTCAAGGCTGATCGATTGCTCCTGTCTGCCTCGCTGCCTGCTGTGAGTTTGTTTGTAATTCTCTGTCTAAGCCTCGTATTAGCTTCGTATTTCTTTCTGTTTTGAACCATCATTTACTATCATTTCTAGTTGTTTATACTACTAAATACAGCTTACCCAATATCTCAGATTAACCTGACATTGCTAGCTTCCGCTATTGTTAGCACAACACGCTAGTAACTCGCGTGTTACTTATTTTTTTATATTTCTCTCGCGCGCCTGCGCCTTTGAGTTCATAAAAAGCCCAGGTGAGTAAGAATCAGTCAACAAACACGGTGAGTAATGGTCTTGTCTTGTTATTGTCACCTGCACTTCATGTCACATGTTTAGCATAGCCTTCTCTGTCGGTAATATAGGATTTATATGTGATAAATGTAAGGAGACAGTCAGGCTGATGGAGAAGATTTCAGAACTAGAGACACGCATCCAGTGTCTAATAAAGCTTTAGATACTATTTTGGATGCGCCTAGCAAGCAACTCTTTACATGATTCGGTTCCGGCTGAAGTAGAGCCCACGTACAGCGGGGCAGATGGGTGACTGTAAGAGATCGCTCTAGTCGCGGATCAAAAAACACTCTTCCGTTCCGATTACCATAACAAATCGATTTGCCCCACTCAGTGAAACACACACTGAGAATTCTGTTGATTGTGCCCTGGTAATTGGTGATTCGATCACACAGAACGTGAAAATAGAGACACCAGCAACAATAGTCACTTGTTTGCCGGGAGCCAGAGTGCCTGACATCAAAGCAAATTTAAAAGTGCTGGCTAATGCTAATCGTAAATTCTCTAAGATCATTATTCATGTCGGCACTAATGATGTTCAACTCCGCCAGTCGGAGATCACCAAAATTAATATTAAAGAGGTGTGTGAACTCACAAGTACACTGTAAAAAATTGCTGTAAAAAAACGGCCACAATTTGACAGTAACATGCCGTTTTCCATTAAAACAGCAATATACCGTTGAAAAAATGCATTCTGGGTGATATGTCGTTTTCGAGAAAGTAGCCAACAGGAATATACTGTGAATTAACAGCGTTCAAAGTCGACACTCAGAGGCTGTGTTCAAAATCACACCCTATACCCTCATTCACTATTCCCTACATTAGTTCACTAATATAGTCCACCTGACTGAGTGAATAATTACATAGTTAATTAAGTTCAATTTCTAAGTTAATTCAGACACTAATGAACACCTGCTGTTAACAAGCAGAATCACTGGAGGAACAAGAGGAACAAGAAGAACAGAACATTTTTTAAAATCAACTGAAGATAAAAGACATTCAATCTCTGAAGATCTCGGCAGAGGATTAAACAACTCCACAAACAGCATTACCAGCTTCACTTATTACTGATCAGATTGCTTTTACTTCTGTCAGACGTTTACAGAAGTTCATATTAAAAGGTGACAGAGCTTTAATCTCAATTTATTTTCATTTGATGTTACCATGATGGCGAGCAGTGTTTGCTTTAGTTGGGCTCTTGACCCTTGACTTTTGAACATTAATGTTTATTTGGCTGTGGTAGCTGTGTCTTACATTAGCTACTTCAAAAAAGCCGATAGAAAACGTTTTATAGTTTTTATATATTTATAAATATAGTTTTATATGACAGTGATTATTTGTTAATGGTCACAATTATCATTTAGTGGTCTGATGCGCTGATCTTTTTAAAGTCTAGTGAATTTATTATGGCGTTTTTTTGTATACGTGATTATAGTATAACTGTGATTTAACATATCGAGATCTATCACTGTTTTTACAAGCAGAAAATATGAAGAATTTTAAAAAGCCAATTCTCAGAAAATTTCACAGACATCAAGAATCGCCGTATGAATCTCAACAATGGTGACAATCAAAAAAGTGTCATGTTGTAATGCATGCTGGGTACCAGCATAGTACAAAAAAAATTTGTGCATGACTCCCAGCATGCATTGCGGCATGAATAAATTATGCAGCTGAATTGTCTGGTTATTTTCTTTAATGTTTACTTTTTGCTTTTATTTTTGCTGTTGGTTTTGTGTTGACTTTAAGTAGTGTGTTTTGTGATGTTCAGATTTGGTATTATCTTTTTTGTTGATTGTCACCATTGTTGAGGTTCATTGGCTGATTCTTGATGTTTGTGTGTGTCTAACTGAAGCCGCAGTTCAAATTTCTTAAGTGATTGGTGAGTTTTAAAATCCTTCATAACTGATTGTGCAGGGTGCTTGATTTTTTGCTGTAGTTTCACGGTGCAGTAATATAAAATTAAGCTTTTTTAAAAACACACTTTTGATAAATGATTAGACTCTGGATGAGATCAGTGATCCATATTTGATGAAATATTCTAAACGTAACGAGCAACACCTGATCTAATTTTTTTGTTGGCTTGGTTTCTGCTATAACAAACGTGTCTTAACAACACAGTTACAGCAACCAAAGAGAAATTAATGTTAAAGTCAAGGGTCAAGAGCCCAACTAAAGCAAACACTGATCTCCATAATTGTAACATCAAATGAAACAAAACAACATCTAAACCTCTGTTAATTCTCAATGAGAATTTCTGTAGACGTATATAAACAAATAAAGTAAATCCCATTAGTGATAAGATAGTAATGTTATTTTTTTTAGCGTTGTTTAATCCTCCTCTGCTGAGATCTTCAGAGATTTAATGTCTTCTGTGGCTGAAGTCAGTTGTAGGTCTTGTGTTTTGCTTTTTTATCTTGTTATTCCTCTGTCCTTCAGTAATTCAGATTGTTAGCATCAGGTGTTCATCACTAATGCTCAATCATCATCCCGCATCCCTGGCTTCATTCATCATATACTGCGCATGCGTTAACCCTAACACAAGCTTACTGAGACAACTCCGTCGACCTGATTCCTAATCCTTGATTTTCTTCTTTCACATTTAGTTATAAACCTAAATTTTCCAATTTTACAAACGTGTGAACATATCGCCGATACTATTCCTCATAAAAAACAATCAGATTGCTTTGATATCGCTACTTATATCCAACTTTCCGAACTTCTGCTACTAGCCTTAGCCCGCTAGCACTGCACGCGTGGTCTCTCGCCTGTCGATCGTCTTATTTACACCCTATTAACTGAAAGCTATAATTCGCCACTATAGCACATCTGCTATAATGGCGAATATATCGGATGTGTGTCTAACGTTACCTCTGAGTGCAGGTGAAGACACCTTTGAGCTGCATTCGGTGCAGTTGGAGCTTGAATCGGTCGAGAGGCGGATCCGTGAGCTGCTGGAGAGACAGGCCGAGCTGCGAGATCGACGGTCCGCGCTTGAAACATCACGCGCAGATGCTCACAGGTCTGTGGTTAATAATTTTTTGACTCCGACCTCGTCTACTCCGTGTGTTTCTCTGCACAGGTCCCGAGCAACCAGGACGCGATCATCCCTGGCTTCATTCACTCCGGCACCGACACAGCACCACGGACCCTGGGTGATTCCACGGCGGAAGACGCGAGCCAGGACCAGACCAAGGACCTCCCCGCCCCTCCCGGCCTTCGAGATCTCCACCCGGAACCGCTTCTCCCCTCTTCGCGAGTCGGAACGCGACGACGCCGTGATCATCGGCAGTTCCATCGTCCGTCATGTCCGCGCTACCTCGGGTAAAGGTAAGGTGCGCACTCACTGCTTTCCTGGTGCTCGTGTTCTCGATGTCGCTGCGCAGGTTCCCGAGATCCTGAATGGTGACGAGCGTGTCGGAGCTGTCGTGCTGCATGTGGGGACGAACGACATCAGGCTGCGGCAGACGGAGGTTCTGAAGGAGGACTACAGGAGCCTGATCGAGACCGTACACAGCACATCGCCTGAAGCAACGATCGTCGTGTCTGGACCGCTTCCCACATACCGACTAGGACAAGAAAGGTTCAGTAGATTATTTGCTCTAAATGAATGGTTAATGTCATGGTGTAATGAACAGAGACTGCTCTTTGTAAATAATTGGAATCTGTTCTGGGAGCGACCTAGGCTCTTCCGTGCTGATGGCCTGCACCCCAGCAGAGTCGGAGCGGCTGTTCTGTCGGACAACATCTCCAAGACGCTACACACCATATGACTAGTAAGTCAAAGTCCAAATCACAGTCTTTGCTGTCCCAACTTAATTGATATAAGTACCAGTGTAGAACATTATATAGAAACTGTGTCTATTCCGCGTTTAGTAAGGCCAAATAATATATATAATGTAGGATCTAAGAAAAATTTAATTGTAATTAAACCAGAAAATCTCAATATCAGTGATAAACAATTTCTAAAGCTAGGTCTTCTAAACATTAGATCGCTCACACCTAAGGCGGTTATTGTAAATGAAATGGTCACAGAAAATAGTTTCGATGTACTTTGCCTTACTGAAACCTGGCTTAAACCAAATGATTTTTTCGGTATAAATGAGTCTACTCCGCCAGGATACTGTTATAAGCATGAGCCCCGTCTGATTGGTCGTGGCGGCGGTGTTGCAACAATCTATAGAGATATTCTTAATGTTACTCAGAAAACAGGTCACAGGTTTAATTCGTTTGAAGTACTTGTGCTAAATGTTACACTCTTAGATTTAAGAAAGAAATCCCTATTATCTCTAGCCTTGGCTACTGTATATAGACCTCCAGGGCCTTACGCCGATTTCCTAAAAGAGTTTGCAGACTTTCTATCAAATCTATTGGTCAATGTCGATAAAGCAATAATTGTTGGAGATTTTAACATACACGTAGATAACACAAATGATGCGTTAGGGGCTGCGTTTACAGATTTATTAAACTCCTTCGGGGTCACGCAAAACGTCAGTGGTCCCACTCATCGCCTAAATCATACACTAGATTTAATTATATCATATGGAACCAATCCAACCGATATAGATATTGTACCGCAAAGCGATGATATAACTGATCATTACATGGTAACTTGCATGTTACGTACTGCTGAAATTTGTCATGTTGCGCCACGTTATTGACCAGGCAGAACAATCCTTCCAAACACTATAGATAGATTCTCAAATAGCTTACCTGATCTATCTCAGCTGCTCAGCGAACCCAAACAAACAGAAGAACTAGAGGAAATGACTAGCAGTTTGAGCACCATTTTCTCTAGTACATTAGAAACTGTTGCACCAATTAGATTAAAAAAGGTTAAAGAGAAAACTAGAGCACCATGGTACAACAATGCTACGCATGCTATCAAGAGAGAAACTCGTAACTTAGAGCGTAAATGGAAACAAACAAATTTAGAGGTCTTTAGAATCACGTGGAAAGATAGTATGTCACATTACAAAAAGGCTCTTAAATCAGCCAGGGCTGAGCATCTCCGCAGACTAATAGAAAATAACCAAAATAATACAAGGTTCTTATTTAACACCGTGGCCAGAATAACAAATAAACAGGCATCACCTGAGCAAAATATTCCGTTACAATGTAGTAGTAATGATTTTATGAATTTCTTCACTGAGAAAATAGAAAACATCAGAAACACAATTGTAAATGTACAATCTTTTATGGTGTCTTATGATTCAGCCTCAATTATCGCCCCTCAAGAACAACTACACCGCTTTGCAACTATAGGACAGGAAGAGCTAAATAAACTTATTATTGCATCTAAACCAACAACTTGTTTATTAGATCCAATACCCACTAAATTACTTAAAGAAGTGTTACCTGTAGTGGAAGAGCCTCTTCTCAATATTATTAATTCATCTTTATTTTTAGGTCACGTTCCAAGAATATTCAAGCTGGCAGTAATAAAACCTCTTATTAAGAAACCACAATTAGATCCAAATAACCTAGCAAATTACAGACCCATTTCAAATCTTCCATTTATTTCTAAAATACTAGAAAAAGTTGTGTCCGCTCAATTGTGCTCTTTCTTGCAAGAAAATGATATCTATGAAAAATTTCAGTCAGGATTCAGACCGTATCATAGCACAGAAACTGCGCTAGTTAAAATTACAAATGATTTACTTTTAGCTTCTGACCAAGGCTGCATCTCAATACTAGTTCTACTCGATCTAAGCGCTGCATTTGATACTATAGATCATAAAATACTCCTGGATCGACTACAAAACTACACTAGTGTTCAGGGACAGGCATTAAGCTGGTTTAGATCGTACTTATCAGACCGTTACCACTTTGTCTGTTTAAATGGGGAAAAATCAAAGATAACGTCAGTAAACTATGGAGTACCGCAAGGATCTGTGTTAGGCCCTCTACTATTCTCAATATATATGCTGCCACTTGGTAATATTATAAGAAAACATGGAATTAATTTTCACTGTTATGCTGATGACACTCAATTATATATTTCATCACGGCCAGATGAAAACACTAACTTATCTAACTTGACTAGACTAATGTCTTAAAGATATAAAATACTGGATGACGTGTAATTTCCTGCTATTAAATTCAGATAAAACAGAGGTATTACTTATTGGTCCAAAAAACTACCCACAAAATCCCTTACAATACAACTTTAATTTAGAAGGATGCCCTGTTACTTTATCCACTACAGTAAAAGACCTGGGTGTCATACTTGACCGCAACTTGACTTTCGAAAATCATATTTCATATGTTACAAGAACAGCCTTTTTCCACCTTAGAAACATTGCTAAGCTACGTAACATGCTATCCGTTTCTGATGCAGAAAAGTTAGTTCATGCATTCATGACCTCGAGACTAGATTACTGTAATGCTTTATTAGCTGGTTGTCCTGTATCCTCAATAAACAAGCTACAGTTAGTCCAAAATGCAGCCGCTAGAGTTCTTACTAGATCAAGAAAATATGATCATATAACACCAATTTTATCATCTCTACATTGGTTACCTATTAAGTTCCGTATCAAATACAAGGTATTGCTACTGACCTATAAAGCCCTAAATGGTTTAGCTCCAGTCTATTTAACGGACCTTCTATCGCCCTACAATCCGTCGCGCTCTTTAAGATCACTAAATTCGAGGCTTCTGGTCATTCCTAGGATATCTAAGTCCACTAAAGGAGGGAGGGCGTTCTCACATTTAGCTCCTAAACTCTGGAATAGCCTTCCTGATATTGTTCGAGGCTCAGACTCGCTGTCCCAGTTTAAAACCAGATTAAAGAAGCATCTCTTTAACCACGCATTCACATAATGCTTACCTTCTATACTACTGCCGAATCAGATCGAATGCATTAATATTATGAACATCAGCTATGCTAATTATTTCTCATTTGCCTTTCTGCTGTTATCTCGGGACGCAAGTCCCGAGGTAAATAGCGTTCGTCAGCTCCAGTTTGTATCCAGCCTCTCACGGAGACTTCGGATGATCCAACACCTGTGATGAGACGACTAAACGCCTGTGGAGAGACGACTCGACGCCTGTGAAGAGACGACTCAACGCCGGCGATATGTTATGCCCTAAATTAATACATGATGAACTAACTGTATTTTCTATGTACATTTTTAATGCACTTTCTGTAAAGCTGCTTTGAAACAATGTGTATTGTGAAAAGCGCTATACAAATAAATTTTAATTGAATTGAAAAATTTTAATCATCAGTTAATTAATCACTGAATTATATCATTAACTTCAACACTGCTTCAGTGTTACTCCAACACTCTGTAGTGTGGACACACAAGTGTTCATTTAAAACTGAAGTGGGGTTGAAAGGGTTAAATGTGTTAAATAAATAAAAAACAGAGTGAAGCGTAATTTAACGGCAATCAACTGTAAATTAATTTACGGCATAAAACTGTAGAAAAAAAGCAATTTACTGGCAACCACAGCTGCCAGTAGATTACCGTAAAATCAAGGAAAAACAGTAATATTCTGTAAAACCTAACAGTCAGATTTACTAAACAAAAGAAGTTAATTTCACTGGAATATTAGTAAATGTTTAAAGAAAAAAGTTATGCAAAGTCAATAACTGATAAGGAGAGTAAATATTAAACTGAAGTGTTTTATGTGTTTTGCACAGGATGATATAGGAGAGATCTGTTAGTTTAATTAATTTGTTTTGTGAGTCACCATTGTGCTGGAGAGTAGAGTCTGTGCTTCAGTCAGAGATGAGCACAGAAACACTGATGTTATGCTGCCGGTTGTTTTAAGCAGCAACTGTGTATTGCTGATCCAGTGACAATCTCCTAGCTGAGTACTTTAGCATGTATGCCAATGTTCGTTAAATGCGAACTGCAAAGATTTGAGTTAAAGTCATGTTTTTAATTAGTTTACAATTACACATAAGGTGTTTCAGTTTAATATTAAGAGATATACATTTTCAGTGGACTCAAATGAAGTAACTTCACACGTGCCACCTCCGTCACAGTACTATCAGTAGTTTTTAAACTCAAACTGTTTGAAGCAATCGGTTTCCCAAATTATATGAGTTACCTTCCATGGTATTTTTACGGTAACATACTGTAAAAAAGGAGAGCTGTATATTAACGGTAGAGGGCTGTAAATTAACAGTACATTGCTGGCAACCACAGCTGCCAGTAGATTACCGTTATTTTACAGCGCAATTTTTTACAGTGTACGATGTCAGGCACTGTAATTTGCTCTGCCCCCCTTCCTGTTCGCCGGAGTGATGAGATAGTTAGTAGATTGTGTTCACTCAATGGCTGGTTGTCAAAGTGGTCTCTGCATAATAATAATAATATACAATTCATAGACAATTGGAAAAGTATTCGGGGCAGACCTAACCTGTTGAAAAGAGATGGTATTCATCCCTCCTGGCCTGGTGCTGCTCTTCTCTCTAGTAATTTGGCTCACAGTCTTAGAGATAAAACATGACAAATTGGGCAGTGTAGCAAGTTGAAGGTTGTGGGAAGAAGGAGACGGGAACCGGCGAACATTCAAACATTTATTAACAAAACAAAACCGCCAGCAGCCCCTCGCGGACGACTGCTGGCTTAAAATAAAACAGACAAACAATACCTGCCAGCAGCCCCTCGCGGAGGACTGCTGGCTACCAACAAACAGAAACAAAACATCAACTAAAATCAGGCCTGTTCCTCTCTTGATCTTCAGCGTCGTCGCTCCCCTTTATGCCTCCGCTCCTCCGTGAGAGATGCGAGACCGGTGTGCTCGCAGGTGGCGCTCATTAGTGTTCGCATCACCGGCCTCGCGCCGTTCTCACGTCCCTTGGCCACGCCCTGCTCGCCACAGGCACCAGGTCAGGAAGCAGACAGACTGGCTTAACCGACCGTCTACTAGCGGCCTCGCGTCACCAAGGTCAGATAAATCCCATCACACTCTTTCACCTAGATATCATCAAATAGAGACTGTGTCTGTTCCCCTGATTTGGTAATCCAAAAAACATCCAAACCCATCTAAGGTTAAAAATGTAATTGATGTTCAACAAATAAAAAACAGATATAATACAGATGAGCAAATGATAAAGCTTGGGTGCTTAATATTCAATATATATTGAATATTCGATCCCTTACTTCAAAATCGCTCATAATTAATGATATGATTTCAGATTATAACCTAGAAAAGATATTAGAAAAAGCAGTATCCTCACAACTGTGTTCCTTTCTTGAAAGAAATTATATCTGCAAGGATTTTCAGTCCAGATTTAGACCGTACCATAGTACTGAGACAGCTCTCATTAGAGTCACAAATGATTTGCTCTTATCATCCGATCGTGGTTGTATCTCTCTATTAGTGTTACTTGATCTTAGTGCTGCATTTGACACCATTGACCACGGCATTCTTTTAAATAGACAAGAAAACTATGTTGGCATTAGTGGAATTGCACTAGCATGGTTTAAAGTAACTATACTTATCTGACCGTTATCAATTTTTAGCAGGAAACGAAGAGATGTCTTATCGATCACAAGTTCAATATGGCATACCACAAGGCTCAGTACTAGGACCGCTGCTGTTCACTCAGCGAATTATAGTCCTTCATGTCTATTGTGATCTCAAAATTCCGGCCAGTTAATAATACCTAGAATATCAAAATCGACTGCTGGCGGTAGATCCTTTTCCTATTTAGCACCAAAACTTTGGAACAGTCTTGTCATCTACCATTGTCCGGGAAGCAGACACACTCTGTCAGTTCAAAGCTAGATTAAAGACACATCTCTTTGACCTAGCATTCACATAATACATTATCGACTTCTATAACTCAATGTTAGGCTGCACAGATTAGGTCAGCCAGAACTGGGAACACTTCCCTTGATCCTGATGTACTCGTTACATCATAAGAAGAATGGCGTCTACGCTAATATTAGTCTCTCTGTTTATCCTGAAGTTTACAGGTGAATCCAGATCTGATGAAGGACCTGCACCTGGACGCAACGACAACGCAGTCCTGAAGTGTCAACTAGTCCTTCCCCGTGACGGACTTCTTCCCTTTCACTTCTGTTTACTGAAGTCAGCCGGATCCGGGCCATATCCAGATCAGATGGTGGACCTGTGCCTGTACCCATCCTCAACGCATCCCTGAAGCCTCATCAGTCCTGTGAAGGCCTCATCGACATGACAGCCATCGACACTGATCCTCAACAAACTCGTCTCCATACCGACGTTATGACTCAAAATTCCAACCAGATGGAACTGGATAATATTCTGAATGTTCTGATCAAATCTGACCTCTGACCAGTAACGCTGCCTGAATCATAATCATACACTGTTCGTTCGTTGGCCAGAGGAGAACTGGTTTCTCCCAAGGTTTTTTTCTCCATTCTGTCACTGATGGAGTTTTAGTTCCTTGCCACTGTTGCCTTGGCTTTTGGCTTGCTTAGTTGGGGACATTTAAATATTCAACAATAATATAGTAGATCTGCCTTACTTAAGGCGGATGATGACGCAATTTTCTTTTAGAAACAAACTTTGTTGTATTATTTTCATGTTATCACTGTGAAGCTGCTTTGATACAATCTGTATTGTAAAAAGCGCTATATAAATAAAGGTGGCTTATTAACTAATCAATAACTACTATTTTTTTATGCTTCCCAGATAACTACTGAAAAAGTTTCATAATTCATGCAAAACTAATCAATAACTAATGCCGGATAGGTTATTCATTAACGAGGAAGACGGATTCTAAAGTGTTACCGAAAATACTTTTTGTCGCATTTTACGTTTAGTGTAAATAGCATCTATTGCTAAAAAGATAACCATATAAGATATTTGGGGTCCTAGCACCAAAAAGCCTGCCAAATAGGATCTTCCAGATACAATGCCAGATATTTTTGGGGCATTGTCCTAATTGACTAATTGGCCTGACTAACTGTGTGTATACTGTATATATATATATATATATATATATATATAATTAAAAGGACCTTTATATAATGAAGGGCCAAACAGGAAATAATTATATGGAGTCTGAAAACATAGTTATAATTCTGAATATATCAATGTAAATCCTGAATATATAGATATACCGGTAAGTCAGAATAGAAATCCTGAATATATCAATGTAAACCCTGAATATATAGATATAAGTCAGAATATATATTTAAAAATCCTGAATATATGAATGCATATATTGTCTACTTAGGGCCTGAATTTTAGCACAGGTATTGCACATAACTTTACTCATTCCCACATGCTTATAATGAGCTTTATCCTCTAGAAAACAAAACAAGATGCACAGAACAACCACCAAAGTAATGAGGAGACATAACAAAGAAAGGCTGAAAATGAAGGCTATGTATTAACAGAGAAAGACGATGGACTAATTATTAACTAGACACAGGTGAGGGCAAATCAAAAACCATGGTAACCAATGAACAGGGACAAAGGAATCTGAACAGGAAACAGTGCAAATCAAACAAGAACACAACTCAAACAAAACTCAAACCCAGAACAGACGTGACACATCAAGTCATCAATAAAATGAGGAGCTGGCTGAAAACAAATAGGTTTAGTTATTTTGTTTTAGTTAACGTTTGTTTTATTTCGAGAATGTTTTAATGGTATTATTTAGGTCCCGAGCACCGATGGTGTGAGGACCCTCTTGGAATTGCTCTGTTTATTAGTTAACTATAATTGTCCTATAACATATTTTTTTAGGATGTTTTGATATTT